>CM034083.1:19468345-20068345 GCA_019845555.1 Aristolochia fimbriata
CTGAACCTGGACAATTGCCCATGTGGCAAATTGTCCTGCCAATCATTCTCAAAATATGGATTTACATTTTTCTTAGAGAAATATTTGTTATGCTCTGCTTCATAGAAACTATTAGGTTCATTATCAACAAAAGAACATGATATATTAGAATCATACCTCCATGAATCATGATTGGAAGATGCATATGGTTGGGGAAATTCTGAATATGAGTTAGGATATGGACTTATCTCATTCTGCACGTCTTTCCACCTCTCATCTGTGTGCTTGAAGTTATACCATTCCATTAAAGCTCCCAAGCCATAGATCATGGTTACCTGAGTGCTCTTTCCGGTTCTGGATAAATTTAAGCAAGTGGCTCTCCATTGATTTTGGTTTCATGCACTGATCCGAAATAATCTGAAAAGATAGAATAAAAAATTTTAATCTCAATCAACAAATCAAAATTCACTTAAACTTAATCTCAATTCAATGGTCCCCGACAACGGCACCAAGAACTTGTTAGGTGTCTAGCAAGTGCACTAGGTCAGCAAGTAATATAGACTCGAGAGTCCAGATATCGATCCCACAAAGACCTTGATGAGAACTCGGTTTAAGCAAAGATTTTTCTACTGATTGAGGAAAAGAATTTGTTTTGGTTTTTAAAACTGAAAAGAAAACAGAATTAAACTACTGGAAAAACTAATAGAGATGAGATGTTGGGGAAGAATGTCAATCCCTCCTAGTTGCTAACATGCAAAGTTCTGATTTTATAGCTCAAATACCCTTACCTTGACTAAGCTTTTGAAAACCTGGTTACCCATATACAGGAAATAACTTTGATTTATTCTTTGAACTCCTTCTCAACTAGAACATTCAAATCCTATGGGCATAAATATAAAAGCTTAAAGATTTACTCTCTCTTATTTAGAACAAGAGTTTAACAAGTCACATCGCCTTCCACTTGTCTCCTTCGAAACCGGAACAATTTAGTATAAAAGCGAGTTGTTTTAGAAAACAAGGAATCATATAACTAACCCAAATCTTTACTGAAATTTAACTTCTCAATCCGTACCTCATTAAACTTCAGATATCAATCTAAATTAGCCATAAGCGATGAATACAGATTCTAAAACAAAAGCAGAGTACTTTATTGCTCTAGAATTTAGAACTTAAACATAAACAACTAGGAGTTCATGACTTCCCCAACAAAGAGAGACTACTCCATAATAATAGAATAAACACACAGTAAAAAGGATTCAATTACAGCCATGGAAATAAGAAGAAAACAAGTACAGAAAACCCCCTTTTTAGGAACTGTCCCTTAGCTTCAACTCCTTGACTGAAATCTCTTCCTTCTCTCCAAAGTGCCAAGAGGTCGTGTAAGACTTCCTCTGGACTTTCTCTCCTCTCTAAACTAACTACAAAACAATAAAAACCTAAACTACAAACTATTCTAAGAGCTGGAACTCAGAACTGGATGAAAACAGAATGCTAAATTCTAAACTCGGACCCCTATTTATACTTGTCCTGCTGTCCATGCCTTGTAAATAGGTCTCTGTCCAGGGGTATGAATTGTGACTTCCCGACCTTGGATGTTGTTGAAATTACATCCGAACCTTCCTTCTGTAGTCCTTTCCTTGCTCACGAAATTTGAATCCATTCTGAGTTTGGAAACTCGAGATATGATGTGGAGAAGTTTGATAGTTCCTGCTGCCAACTTCTGCACTGGGCCCACCACTTTGAAAATATAAAACTCCACAAACCCGACTTGGATTGGCCTGATTTTTCGAGTCATGATTTTCAATCCCCTCAGGAAGTTGTGGTCCAAATTTGGATCCAATTGGAAGTCGGAATCTCCAGATATTGCCTCTTCAATCTCGGACTTGTACTTTCCTTTTTTGGCAGCAGTTTCCTTCTTTGTCTTGGACTTCTCTTCTTGACCATTCAATGCACCTAGACTCCGGAAAATTTCCTTAAAACCTTCGTGGATACCTTCCTTAGTCATTTAGGACTCCTTCTCCCAAGTTTGGGCTTTGATTAGTTGTCAGGATCCCGATATTTTTGTAATTTACGTTTGCTGAGTCATCGGCGCGGTGGCGCCGAATTGCTCTTTGTTTTGGCGACGTCGCGCCTGTGGAGCTGAATTCTTTCTAAGTCTGGAAAATGGCCTTCGGGTGCGAGAAAAGGAAAGTCTCTTATTGGCGCGGTAGCACCGTGTTTGGGTTTGGCTGTTGAACTGGTGCGGTCGCGCCACTCCTTAGACTCTTTGCCGACTTCTCAAAATAGTGCTTTGGACTCCTTGTAAGGAAACTGTCTAGCACGCCAGCGCCACTGGTAGCGCCATCCTCATGGCGCGGTAGCGCCCTCGTGGGACGCGGTCGCGCCATTTCACATTCCCGAATTGTCTTCTTTGAGTCTTTACTAACCGTTAGAAATTTCTTGGATTTATTTGAATTTTAGCACATTTTCCCGGCGCGGTCGCGCGTTCCCTTTTTTGGCTCGTTTTGCTCATTTTTCCTTCACTTTCACTCAGAATCCATATTTTCTTCTTTTACCAGGTACCTGAGACACAAAACATGTATTTGAGTTATATTTGTCACTTTCATGCTCATAATCAACTCAAATTAGGAATTTATGATCAATAATTCATGCATAAATAAGTGTCTTTTAGACACTTATCACCCAACGATCGCGTCATGACCGTTTGAAGCTTGGGGGATGGACATCATTGGTCACATCATTCCCAAATCCGACTCCGACAGGTAATACATCCTGGCCGCCACTGACTTCTTCTCGCAATGGGCCGAAGCCGCTGCCTATCGAGAAGTCAAGGCAACCACCGTCGCCGACTTCATTCGAACTCAAATCATCTACCGATATGGAGTTCCTCGATATATAGTGACGGACAATGGTACGCCGTTCAGAAACTGAGTTATGGACTGCTTCTGCGAGAAATTTCGCATACAACAGCGGACGTCGTCGGCTTACAACCCGGCAGCCAATGGACTCGCAGAAGCATTCAACCAAATGCTCTGCAAGATCCTGAAGAAAATCATCGGCGCCAACAAAAAGAGTTGGGACGAAAAGCTTGGCGAAGCCTAGTGGGCATACAGAACTTCGTTTCGAACTCCGACCCAGTCAACCCCATATTCGCTGGTTTACGGCACCGAAGCAGTGCTCCCTCTCGAAGTACAACTCCCATCTCTGCAAATTGCTATTCGAGAAGGTCTCACTACAGAAGAGTGCGCTCAATTACGACTGGCAGAACTCGAGTCACTCGACGAGCAGCGACTCGAAGCGCAACAACGGCTCGAGTGCTACCAATCTCGCATGACCCGAGCCTTCAACAAAAAAGTACGGCTCAGGTCATTCCAGAAAGTCGACCTCGTGCTCGTAGTCCGACGGCCAATGTTCTTTACGAGCAAAATCGGGGGAAAGTTCGCACCGAAATGGGAAGGACCGTACATGGTGCAGGAAGCCTACACCAATGGCGTCTACAAGCTTGCCACTTCAAACGGTTCGGAGCTGCCGATAACGAACAGTAAATTCCTCGAACGATTTTACCCATGAAGAGGGCAGCGAAAAAAAAAAGTGAGAAAAAAGGAAGTCGAATAAAAGAAACAGAACTTCTCATTGCGAAAAAAATGTGTGTGATGAGAACAATGCAAGCCTCGCAACAAAAAAGGGAGGCTACAAAAAAAAATCAAGCCTCGAAAAAAAATGGGAGACTACAAAAAAAAAGCAACATCAAAATTGAGGAAGTTCGAAGTCAGCCACTCGTCGTTGCAGCCGAACCACTTCGGTGCGAACCTCAGCCAGCTCACGCGTCTCGGCCTCATCGAGAACAGGGCGTGAACGAACAAAAGCAAGCTGGTCTTCGAGAGCAGAAGTTTCCTCCTCGCTGGCGTCGATTCCCCTTCGGATGGTCTCTAGCTCGCCATCAATGAAGTCGAGTTGGGACGGAACGAATGCCAGATGATCATGAATAGCCTTCTGCTCAGCCTCCGCAGCTTCGCGCTCAGCCTGACGCCTATCCAAGTCCACATTTAAGTCGTCGCGCCGACGGCTCACCCGCTGAACAGACTGGGCGAGTTCAGCTTCAGTAGCAAACGTTCAGCCAAACTAAGCTTCCCGGCCAAAGAGCTGCGTAACTGCTGAAAGCGAGCCACCTGTGAAGCAAAGTCTTCCACCCACTGCTCCAGAATCGAAGTGTCGACGCCGGCTCCTCTCAAGTGATCGACAATGGCGCGAGTGTCCACCACAAGCTCTGACGAACATGGATCGTCGGCCGGCACTAAAACCGACTCGATGAACACTGTCCACAGTCCCAACGCGGACCGCTGCATCAACAGCCTCGACCTCGCCAAAAGACGGAAGGGTGATACCTAATAAAAAAGCAGGGAGAAAAGAAAAAGAGGGAAGGAAGAACAAAGAAAAAAAAAAAGGTGATTTCTACTTACCGACGAAGGTCGCGAAGTAGACGAATCCTCGCTAATGGGTCGACGAGCCGAACCCAAAGCTCCTTCTTTGGCAGCAAGAGTTGCCTCTCCACTACTTGGAGGAAACATTACAAAAGGTTCCCTCCTCGAAGTCACAACTACTGGAAGGCCCGAATCAGAAACAGGGTGCTGAAATCCACCCGCAATAGTAACTTCGGCGTCCACCATAAGTCCATCAGCCGCGACTTGTTCAACCAAAGGCTGGAAGAGCGCTCCACCATCACTCGCGATGGTCACTGGACACTCGGCCTCGCCGGTCACAAACCCTCCATTAATGGCAGCAGAAGGTGCCTCTTCCCCGACCCACTCCAGTTGTCAAGTATCCTCTAACTCAGCGAGATCAAATAAATCCTTTTGCCAAAAGATAGGCTGGTCCACAGAAGGAGCTACGATGACCGCGAGTGTATCAGAACGCAAGTCGACTGACTCTTCAACTGCCTGCGACCCAACTGGGTGTGCTTGCGCAGGCGCCACCTCTGGCTCCACAACGACCTCTCCAGTTGATGGAACAATAGACCCGTCGAGGGGTGCCGTCTCCCTAGCCTTCTCCCCCGACTCCGACAAAGGAGCCTTCGAAGGCTGAACGATAGAAAGCGGAATTAAATTCGTCAAAGGCTTACCTATACCAGTCCGCTGCCGCTTCTTGAAGGGAGGTGGGACGAAAATGAAAGGCTCTGACTACGAAGCCGCAGACTTCTTCTTCGCAGCAGTCTTCTTCGGTGAGGTCGCCGACTCAGCTAACCCTTTCCCCTTGCCCACGGGAGCATCATCTGCTGGTAAAGAAAGCACGATTGGCCGAGAATCCCCTTGTGCCGGAGATGCCTCTCTAATGACGATGCCCTTCTCTGGCACGACCTGCAACGAAGCCGACGCCTTGACTTTTGCGACCTTCGGCCACGGTGCTCGCTTCTTCGCGTTCTTACACTTCTTTGCCTTAGGAGAAGTCGGAGGCTTTGAACCCTTCCGCGAACTCTTTCGGTCGCAACCCGCTGCACCATCACCTGCTTGCGCCGGCGCCAAGACCTTAGCCTACGCAGACGCATCGGTAAACCTCTTCCACGCATGCTGCATACAAAAGGAGAGTGAGTGAAATCAAAACAAAGAGAAGAGGTGAGGAAAGCAGCAAAAAAAAAAAAAAAAAGAGAAAAAAAGAGAGGAAAAGTAATTAACTCGAAGAGGGGAACGACTGCCTCAAGCCATGATTCCCGGAAAAGGGATGTCACACCGGGATCGGAACCCGGACTCATGAAGGGAGGAACCTCCATGCTGCCAAGGGGACAAGCAGTCCCCGCTCGCCATAACTCCATGAGCGCATTTACCGTAGCCGCCTTTTGTTGATCAGAAAACAACACACCTGGCAAGTCCTGGCAGAACCCAAGCTGATGCGCGAAGCGGTGAGGACTATAAGGCTCCACCACAAAGAGATTGCGCTGTCGTAAAACCAGAAATGTCGCCCGCAGGGAATGGAAGTATTCCACTTCAATCCGAGACGCGAAGTGACCAGCCTTGTTAAGGATCAGACCGGCAGGAAGAGCCTCCGAAGGATACCAGCATCGCACTCCGCCACGCCAAAACAAAGAACGAGCCTCCTTCTGGGTATAAGCGTGAGCAAGCGCGGGATTACGGTAGAGCATCATGAGGGGTCTGTCGTCGTCGCTGGAGTCAGCCTCGTGGACGCCGAACTGCTGGACAAGCCATGCATAGACGAATGACCAAGAAACCCTCCCCGGTGAAAATTCGTTGAATCCTCGTTAGATGTTAGCCAAAGCCGCGCCGGCCAGACTACACTTCTTACTGCTGACCATGAAACAGGCCATCTTGAAGATGCTCAACCTCAGCATGCCGCCAGACAAAGGCAAGACAAAACGACAGAGCCACAGTGACAAAAAGGCTGCCAAATAAACCTCATCTGCAAGGGCGTCAGGAACTCCCAACTCGGAGAGAGGTTGATTCAGCACGGCTGACCGGTCGCGACTCCGAAAGCTTATCGTCTTTCCACGATCAGCCCACGGGTCTTCTATAGGTCGCGCGTCCCCTTTGGCACAGAACCAGAAAGATGTCCACTCGGACATAGAAACCCCGAAAAATCCATCCACGCTCGAAGCTCTCGGTCGACAAAAAAGTCGATAATACGCGAGGATGAGGTATCGAATGCTCTTGGGTAGAGGCATAGAACGACTTTGAGTGAAGTCTGCAAGCGTTGGCATCACCTCATTGTAGATGCTCCCGGAGAGAGGCAGTCTGCCGAGCTGGTTCATATCCCATAAAGAAATTGATAGTTCCCCTTCACGAGTGAAAATGGTGTTGGTAGAGGAGCACCAGACCTCCAGAAAAGCATGGATGACGTTGCTGCAACACCGGTACGAAAACATGGAGGCTCAAACCGTGTGAGTAAGATCTGTCGCGGCCACGGCTCGGGACAAGTACGGAGGATGACATCTGCCCATTCGAAGAAGAAAGGCATGGGGCAAGGGGCAAAATTCACCTCTAGTCGACTCTCTCAAGAATCGAACCGGTCACCATCGATATTAAGTTTCGGCGCCGTGAAACGGATCAGTTGATCATGCATCGGACTTAGCAAGATGTTTCCAACAGCCTGATGCGGAGACGATGAGGCTTCGTTGACCCCCGGGAGGTAACAAATCTGGTTGTCCTCGTCTACAACAGGGCGACTCCACAGATCATGAACGGCCTTGACAGTAGGCGCAGTCACATCACAACCGCCATAGGCCGACGGTCCCCCCAGAGCCAACAATAAAGGTTTTTGTTCTTCCTTGGATTCGCGAATTAGTAGGCATTCCCGGAGTACGCCCCTCACAATGGTTTTGAAAGTTGTGATCGTCAGACTAGGAAGGAGAAACACGTCGGTGCGGCAGACATCTGCGACAGAGCGAGAAAAGTCAGGTACGCAATTCAGTCTTCTCTCAATTCAAAAAAAAAAAAGAGAGAAAAAATATCCTGCGACAAGAGATGGAGAAGTCTAGGTCGCAAACAAAAAATGGAGAAAATAAAAATTGAAAATGCAAGTAAAAAAAAAAGGGGGCCACAAAAAAAAAAAGGCCAGTCGTCGGAGAAAAAAAGAAAATTCGAAGAAACAAAGAAAAGAGAGAGGGTAATCACCGAGCCATCGACGGTCCAACAAAACAAACTGCTTTCGAAACGAAGATTTCAACGAGCACAATTCAAAGCCCAGCGACCGAGCTGAGCACAACTCAAAAGTTTCGCGCCCGGCAACCATGCCGAACGCAGACAACAACTCCGCGCCCGGCGACCAAGTCAGGCGCGATCAAAATCAAAAACAGCACCCGACGAACGAGCCGAGTGCGACCAAAACAAACAGCCTCGCGGCCAACAACTAAACCAGAGGCGAACAACAACTCTTGTGTCCGGCGACCAAGCCAGACATAACCAAACGGAGAATTCAGCATCTGGCGACAGAGCTAGACGCCGCACACTCGATCCCAGTGCCGGACGACTGAGTTGGACGGGAAATGGATGTTGCAAAACAACAAAAACAAGTGCCCGGTGACCGAGCCAAGCAAAGTTCAAAGCTTCGCAACCAGCCATAAAGCCGGCCACAATCAAAACAAGTGCCCGGCGACCGAGCCGAGCACAGTTCAAAGCTTCGCGACTAGCCACAAAGCCGGTCGCGATCAAAACAAGTGCCCGGCGACCGAGCCGAGCACAGCTCAAAGCTTCGCGACCAGCCACAAAGCCGGCAGCGATAAAAAAAAGTGCTCGGCGACCGAGCCGAGCACAATTCAAAGCTTCGCGACCAGCCACAAAGCCGGCCGCGATCAAAACAAGTGCCCGGCGATCGAGCCAAGCACAGTTCAAAGCTTTACGGCCAGCCACAAAGCTGGCCGCGATCAAAACAAGTGCTCGGCGACCGAGCCGAGCACAGTTCAAAGCTTCGAGGCCAGCCACACAGCCTGTCGCGATTGAAACAACAAAATCTGCGCCCGACGATCGAGTCGGACACAACTAAACAGAGCCAGGTACTTAACTCCTCTCCAAACAAAAAAAAAACAAGCAAAAAAAAGAAGCAATCGCCAAACAAAAAAACAGCATCGCAACAAAAAGGAGCAGTCGCCGAACAAAAACTGTTGCGACAAAAAGAAGCAGCCGCGAGAAAAAAATAGAAGGAAGTTGAAACGTACTCGCGCCTCGACAACTCTTGCCGGCTGCGACCATAGAACAACTCGTACCCGGTGATCAAACCGGTTGCGACCTTCACTACCCGGCAACTCTGGCCGACTGCAACTATGAAGAAAACAGCGCCCGGCGATCAAGCCAGGTGTGCCAGCATAGAAATTCAGCCTCCCGGTGACCCAGTCGGGCTCAGCCGAATCAAAATCTCGGCACCCGACGACCAAAGCAGAAGTTCAACCTCCCAGCGACCGAGCCGGCCAAAGCTAAAACAAAAAAAATTAGCACCCGGCGACCAAGCCGGATGAGAGAGCATGGAGATCCAACATCCCGGCGACCTAGCCGGGTTCACTCAAAGCAGGATTCAACACCTGGCGACCTAGCCGGGCTCTCTCGGAACAAACTGTTAGCGCCCGGCGACCGAGCCGGATGCGACCTGCTCTTCTCGGCAACCGAGCTGGAAGCAACTAAAATAAACTCATAGATCGGCGACCAAGCCGTGCACAACACACAAGCCCAGCCCCGGTGACAGAATCGGGTGCGACCAAGACGTAGTTACAACTCCTAGTGACCGAGTCGGACGCGACTCAACTCAACTCCAGCACACGACACACACAAAAAAAAAAGAGAGCCGTAAGTCTGTCACATCGACAAACTGACAAATGCCTAGAGCGCGAGAAAGAGAGAAAAGAAAAATTGAGACAGATGAAAAAAAAAGGAGAGAGGAAATTGAAAAAAAAAAAGAGAAAACCGTGAAAAGAAAGAGAGAGGCTGAGGGAGAAGTCGAAAATGAGAGGAGAGAAAAAGAAGAAGAAACAGGGAGGAAGAGCAGAAGAAACAAAAGAGAGTGGGGACCCTAGCTGACTCGAATTCAACCCGAGACTGCCAGGAAAGAAATTTTTTTTTTACAGTACCTTCGAATTTGATTCGCGGAGAGTTCTGACTCAAGCTGGGGCTCAAAGGAGATTGCAGACTCAATTCGTAGGCTGCCACAATTCGCAGTTAGCCAAATTCGCAGTCTCCCAACTTCACTGTCACAAACTGTCTTCCAAATAACAGACAGTCAATTTGCAAAATAGATTCAGTCTCCCAAATTCAAATTCGCAGACTGACAGACAAAGCCAAATCGCAGACAATCTCACAGAATCGCAGCAAGGCACTGTATCCCAAATCACAGTCCCAAAATTCGCAGGCAGAGACAAAATCGCAGTCGCAGATTGTCTCCCAATTCGCAGACAGTCAGGGCAAACAGCTGTTCACAGTCTTTTCAAATTCCCCCAAATCGCAATCCTTCAAATTCTCCCGAATCACAAACAGCTCTCCAAGCCCAAATTGCAGACAAAAGCAGAACCCAAATCGCAAACTGACTTTCAAGTTCGCAGCCAGTCAAGACCAGTCAATTCGCAGACAGTAAGTTCACAGTCTCCCAATTCACAGGTAGCCAACTCACAGAAAGCAGCAAATCACAGTCACACCAGGACTTTTAAATTCGCATGAAGAGGTAGCCAGAATTTCCAAATCCCACGGGGAGTGGATCAGGGCTTCCCCCACTAAAGAAGGAGATTACTGCCCAAGAGGGTGGGACCCACACTCCCTCATCCCAACTCCCCTGCGACCTGCGCAGAAGCCTAATCATTGACAGGGAGAGACATCCCAATTCATTGTGGAGATCAGTTCAGCCAGAGTGGGCCCCACCGCACCCTCTCCTGCGCAAATCCTCTTCTCAGCGCGCCAATTTAGTTCGCAGAAGGAACTCCAGTCCGTCAAAGAAAAAAAAATCAGCTCAACTTGAATTCAGCCTCACGAGCCTCATTTGGGTGCACACCCCAGCCTCGGCGCAATGACCTTCGCTCCAATTCCTAATATCTTTCTTCAGCACAATATCAAGAATCGTCGAAACTCGCTGGAGTCATCAAAACTCATCGCGACTGCTGTCTCCGAGTACCAAAGCAATGTTTGGCCTCAGTTACAACCTCGACCCAGCCGATTTCAGCGCATTGCCGACGTCGCCGACGCTCAAACCTGAACAATACTTCTGCTCGGGTACACCGTCTCTCCATATACCGTACATACTCTACAAGTATTCGAATGCAAAAAAAAAAATAATAATAATAATAAAAAAAAAAAAAAAAAAGGTAACAGCTCTAAAACAACAAGAGAGCCAAAAAAAAGAGAAGAAAGAAATTTAAAAAAAAAGTATACATACAAGTGTACAGAAATATACTCTGTCCTAAAAGAGTAAGAGGATAGAAAAGAATATGTACACGAAAAGATAAACGACCCTAAAAGAGTAAGAGGGTCCATAAAAAAAAGAGAAAACGTGTGTGCGCGTTGTGCTTGTTCTTCTTCACATTTGAAACTTGATCGTTCTCTCCGAACGGTCAAGTCTCGAAGGGGGCAATCTATATGCACCAAAATGTGAACGGCCCAAATTCGACGAGCCCAGAAATCCATCGATCCAGCAATCGATCGTCGTGGGTAGGCTCTGACGATTTCCAAAGTCATACATCGCAGCCCATCGTCGAATCCATTTATGCCGCCTGTCACCGATACAGTGGACGCCCAAGTCAGCAGGAAATCACCGCGTCAGCACCAGTCATCAAGCCAAATTACAAATCAGCCTCCTCAATAGTTAAACGACCAAGTCTGGTCGTTAACCGAAGGAGCCAAGGAGAGACACGGAGATCCTCATTCGATGGATCCAGGAGGGAAAATCTCCAGTCTTCTTCCTCTCTCAAAAGAAGCAGTAAAAAGGGGATCGTGATCCCCATTCCAAGCATCAACCTCAACAACGGCACAGAATCGGCTACAAATAGCCAAAAACGTTTTGTCCCATGGGTTCGAAAACTGAAGTTCAAAAATCCCTTCGTGAAGAGAAATCTTGTGTCGAGCCACACTCTCGCGCACAAAAATCCTTTCGAGCCAGAGAAGTTCAGCAACTAGCCGTTCGTCAGAATTCAACAGTTCAATCGGAACAACTCTACGCGATCACCGGTAACGTCAACAAGTCAATACACGCGGAACACAAATACTTCCGTTCGACCGACCAAAGCCGTCATCGTTCATGTACACTCGTTCCAGAACTCGGATTTCGTCGTCCTCGCCAGAAGCCGAAAATTCACTAAATTCACACGGAGATCGAATCAAAGGAATAATAGGAGATTGTACTCGCATTCCTTGATACACAAACACAAATTGTAGCACAAATTATTCTGATATAATCGAATTACTCTCTCGGTCGCGCCCCTTCGCGGACCGGCGGATTCTCGGTGAAACAAATATTAATATTCATTAGTTGAACAACTGTTCCAACCAGGTCTCTCCGACCGCTTCGAGGAGATGGCCGTCGGCGTCAGAGAGGATATCGTTGTGGGTGACTGGTCAAAGAAGCCAGTTGCGGGCTGATCGCGAGAAATGGCTCTGGGAGGTGACTGGCTTGCGGTTGCTGCCACCGGTGAGAGTCGGCGAGATGGAATGGGTGATGTGGTAGCAAGGGAGGTCGCCGGTGTCTGTCAGCGAGGTGAGCGGATCGGTGGTGGTCCCGCTGCTGCGTTGAGTGCGGCCAGGAGGTCATGCAAAACCAACATGATCGGTGAATGGTTTATGGCCGTCGCTCTCTGTACGGAGGAGGTCGAAGATGAGTTTGCTCTCGCCGTAGAGGAGGAGGAGACGCCTCCGTGTTGCTCATATCGCTGCACTAAAGTGGGGATGATAGAGCTTCCTCGTGAAGGCGGCGACTGTGCTGGGCTGACAGTCGGGCTGTGAGGAGGAGGGGATGCAGCGACAGCCAAATATGTTGGCTTGGCCATCGCTGGCATCAGTTTTGCGGGAGCCGCGGTGGCTTTTGCAGAGGTTGTGGCAACTTGTGGCACGAAGACGGCGCATGGACGGCGCGCGTCGCGCATGAAGGGAGCCTGTCCGATGGACAAACTCCTGGCCAGAGCGCTTGTTACTGGGCGAGTCGCCGGTGGTGGGGAGGTAGGAGCGCGGAGAACGGCCGGAACTGCGACAGACGACCAGCGGACTCCTGCGGTTGAGTCTGCGATCGCGGTGAGGCGCGGGTGAGCAGAGCTCGAGGAGGCAATTTTTTGCCCCCTGTTGTTGTTGTTGTTGTTGTTGTTGTTGTTGTTGTTGTTGTTGTTGTTGTTGTTGTTGTTGTTGTTGTTGTTGTTGTTGTTGTTGGCGTTGCTGGCCATGGCTGAGGTTGGAGTATTTTTTTTTCGACGGAGAAGGAGATGAGAGGTAGGAAATGTCCCACCGGGTATGCCAAATCTGTTTCACCGAAAATCTGCCGGTCCGCGAAGAGGCGTGACCAAGAGAATATTTCAATTACTTTAGAATAAATTTGTGTTTACAATATGTGTGAGTCAGGAAAAAAACGAGTTCAATCTCCTATGCTTCCTCTTATTCGATCTCCGTGTGAATTGTCGAAGTTTCGGCTTCTGGCGAGAACGTCGAAGTTTGAGTTCTGAGAGCGAGTGTGCACGATCTGGTATGGCGTTGGTCGGTCGAACGGAAGTATTTGTGTTCTGTGTGTTTTGACTTGTGACGCTGCCAGCGATCGTGTAGAGCTGCTCCAATTGAACTGTTGAATGACGATGAACTGCAAGTTGCTTAGCTTCGGTGGTTCGAGGACTTCCGCGAATGAAGTTTCTTCTCGGCAAGAAGGCTTTCGAACTTAAATTTTTCCAACCCCTGCGACAGGGAATTTCTGTGGCTCGAAAGAGTCTCTGTGAGTGAAAGCTTCTGGGTGAAAAATTTTCTGAACCCCTACGATGGAACGTTTCTGGCTATTTGTAGCCTGTTCTATTCGATCGTTGAGGTCGACACTTGAAAAGGGGATCACCCTCTTCTTTTGTTGAGGAAGTTGAGGAAGAAGAGGGGAGGAGGAGGAAGAAACGGATCGTCGCCTCCTTTTTCTCCTTCGGTTGACGACCTAGTACATTTGAATTGAGTGACGAGGCATGCTGACTAATGCTGACATGGTGATTTCTACTTACGTGGCGCCGACTATGCCGATGACGCGAAGGCATGACTAGAATCTTCGATGGACCGTGATGGGCGACCTTCAAAGTTGACGAAGCCTACCCATGAGCCTTAATTACTGGGTTGATGGACTCCTGGGCTTTCTGAATTTGGGCCATGCACATTTTGGTGCGTACAATAAGATAGTCTTAATCATGTTTATATATTATAGATAGCCCAACCTAGATAGTGAAAGAAGCCAGTCGCGGGCTGATCGCGAGAAATGGCTGTGGGAGGTGACTGGCTTGTGGTTGCTGCCATCGGTGAGAGTCGCCGAGATGGAATGGGCGATGTGGTAGCAAGGGAGGTCGCCGGTGTCTGTCGGCGAGGTAAGCGGATAGGTGGTGGTCCCGCTGCCGCGTTGAGTGCGGCCAGGAGGTCATGCAAAACCAACACGATCGATGAATTGTCTGTGGCCGTCACTCTCTGTTCGGAGGAGGTCGAAGATGAGTGTCTTCTCGCCGCGGAGGAGGAGGAGAGGCCTCCGTGTTGCTCATATCGCTGCACTAAAGTGGGGACGATAGAGCTTCCTCATGAAGGCGGCGACTGTGCCGGGCTGACAGTCGGGCTGTGAGGAGGAGGGGTTGCAGCGACAACCAAATATGTTGGCTTGGCCATCTCTGGCATCAGTTTTACGGGAGCCGCGGTGGCTTTTGCAGAGGTTGCAGCAACCTATGGCACGAAGACGGCGCTTGACGGCGGCTGTCGTCAAGATGAAGGGAGCTTGTCCGATGGACAAACTCCTGGCCAGAGCCCTTGTTACTGGGCGAGTGGCCGGTGGTGGGGGGGTAGGAGCGCGGAGGTTGGCCAGAACTACGACAGACGACCCGCGGACTCCTGCAGTTGAGTCTGCGATCGCGGCGAGGCGCGGGTGAGCAGAGCTCGAGGAGGCAGTTTGTTTGCCCCTGTTGTTGTTGTTGTTGTTGTTGTTGTTAGCGTTGCTGGCCATGGCTGAGGTTGGAGTTTTTTTTTTTGGATGGAGAAGGAGATGAGAGGTAGGAAATGTCCCACCGGGTATGCCAAATCAGTTTCACCAAAAATCCGCCGGTCCGCGAAGAGGCGTGACCGAGAGAATATTTCAATTACTTTAGAATAAATTTCTGTTTACAATATGTGTGAGTTAGAAAAAAAACGAGTTCAATCTCCTATGCTTCCTCTTATTCGATCTCCGTGTGAATTGTCTAAGTTTCGGTTTCTGGCGAGAACGTCGAAGTTTGAGTTCTGAGAGCGAGTGTGCACGATCTGGTATGGCGTTGGTCGGTCGGACGGAAGTATTTGTGTTCCGTGTGTTTCGACTTGTGACGCTACCGGCGATCGTGTAGAGCTGCTCCAATTGAACTGTTGAACGACGATGAACTGCAAGTTGCTTAGCTTCGGTGGTTCGAGGACTTCCGCGAATGAAGTTTCTTCTCGGCAAGAAGGCTTTCGAACTTAAATTTTTCCAACCCCTGCGACAGGGAATTTCTGTGGCTCGAAAGAGTCTCTGTGAGTGAAAGCTTCTGGGTGAAAAATTTTCTGAACCCCTGCGATGGAACGTTTCTGGCTATTTGTAGCCTGTTCTATTCGATCGTTGAGGTCGACACTTGAAAAGGGGATCACCCTCTTCTTTTGTTGAGGAAGTTGAGGAAGAAGAGGGGAGGAGGAGGAAGAAACGGATCGTCGCCTCCTTTTTCTCCTTCGGTTGACGACCTAGTACATTTGAATTGAGTGACGAGGCATGCTGACTAATGCTGACATGGTGATTTCTACTTACGTGGCGCCGACTATGCCGATGACGCGAAGGCATGACTAGAATCTTCGATGGACCGTGATGGGCGACCTTCAAAGTTGACGAAGCCTACCCATGAGCCTTAATTACTGGGTTGATGGACTCCTGGGCTTTCTGAATTTGGGCCATGCACATTTTGGTGCGTACAATAAGATAGTCTTAATCATGTTTATATATTATAGATAGCCCAACCTAGATAGTGAAAGAAGCCAGTCGCGGGCTGATCGCGAGAAATGGCTGTGGGAGGTGACTGGCTTGTGGTTGCTGCCATCGGTGAGAGTCGCCGAGATGGAATGGGCGATGTGGTAGCAAGGGAGGTCAGCCGTGTCCGTCGGGCGAGGTAAGCGGATAGGTGGTGGTCCCGCTGCCCGCGTTGAGTGCGACGAGGTCATGCAAAACCAACACGATCGATGAATTGTCTGTGGCCGTCACTCTGTTCGGAGGAGGTCGAAGATGAGTGTCTTCTCCCTTGGAGGAGGAGGAGGAGGAGGCCTCGTGTTGCTCATATCGCTGCACTAAAGTGGGGACGATAGAGCTTCCTCATGAAGGCGGCGACTGTGCCGGGCTGACAGTCGGGCTGTGAGGAGGAGGGGTTGCAGCGACAACCAAATATGTTGGCTTGGCCATCTCTGGCATCAGTTTTACGGGAGCCGCGGTGGCTTTTGCAGAGGTTGCAGCAACCTATGGCACGAAGACGGCGCTTGGACGGCGCGCGTCGCACATGAAGGGAGCTTGTCCGATGGACAAACTCCTGGCCAGAGCCCTTGTTACTGGGCGAGTGGCCGGTGGTGGGGGGGTAGGAGCGCGGAGGTTGGCCAGAACTACGACAGACGACCCGCGGACTCCTACTGCATTGAGTTCCGCGATCGCTTGGGCGAGGGCGCTGGTGAGCGAGCTTCGAGGAGGCGCTTTGTTTGCCCCTGTTGTTGTTGTTGTTGTTGTTGTTGTTAGCGTTGCTGGCCATGGCTGAGGTTGGAGTTTTTTTTTTTGGATGGAGAAGGAGATGAGAGGTAGGAAATGTCCCACCGGTATGCCAAATCAGTTTCACCAAAATCCGCCCGGTCCGCGAAGAGGCGTGGACCGAGAGAATATTTCAATTACTTTAGAATAAATTTCTGTTTACAATATGTGTGAGTTAGAAAAAAAACGAGTTCAATCTCCTATGCTTCCTCTTATTCGATCTCCGTGTGAATTGTCTAAGTTTGGTTTTACGGCGAAACGTCGAAGTTTGAGTTCTGAGAGCGAGTGTGCACGATCTGGTATGGCGTTGGTCGGTCGGACGGAAGTATTTGTGTTCCGTGTGTTTCGACTTGTGACGCTACCGGCGATCGTGTAGAGCTGCTCCAATTGAACTGTTGAACGACGATGAACTGCAAGTTGCTTAGCTTCGGTGGTTCGAGGACTTCCGCGAATGAAGTTTCTTCTCGGCAAGAAGGCTTTCGAACTTGAATTTTTCCAACCCCTGCGACAGGGAATTTCTATGGCTCGAAAGAGTCTCTCTGAGTGAGAGCTTCTGGGTGAAAAAATTTTCGAACCCCTGCGACGGAACGTTTTTGGCTATTTGTAGCCTGTTTTGTTCGATCGTTGATGTCGATACTTGAAAAGGGGATCACCCTCCTCTTTTGTTGAGGAAGTTGAGGAAGAAGAGGGGAGGAGGAAGAAACGGATCGTCGCCTCCTTTTTCTCCTTCGGTTGACGACCTAGTACATTTGAATTGAGTGACGAGGCATGCTGACTAACGCTGACATGGTGATTTCTACTGACGTGGCGCCGACTGCGCCGATGACACGAAGGCGTGACTGGAATCCGCGATGGACCGTGTTGGGCGACCTTGAAAGTTGACGAAGCCTACCCATGAGCCTTAATTACTGGGTTGATGGACTCCTGGGCTTGCGGAATTTGGGCCATGCACATTTTGGTGCGTACAATAAGATAGCCTTAATCATGTTTATATATTATAGATAGCCCAACCTAGATAAATTGTTAAAATAATGTTATCAGTTCTAATAGGCTTTCTAATTATGACTAATATTTGAGATAGACACCTTACCATATATGATATTAGAGCGAGTACTCTAGTAGGCATTTTTTACATATGTCCATTGCTTAGAGTCCAAAAGTTAGAACCACGGAGAAAAAGATTAAGAAAAAAAAAAAAAAAAAAAACAAGTTCACCTTTTTTATGATTTAATCATTTTGTAATTACAAAATTCAGCCCTTTACATTTTGATGGATTTTTTCAACCAATATCTTTAATATATTTTTTCAATAATAATGTGCGAACGCGCCTCACCTTGAGGCTGCACAAATTTTAACGGAAGTTACTTTTCCACTTTAACAGTAATAAAGTTATTAAAAAATACCATAAATACCCTTTAGAATAGCATAGAAAAATTTAAAATACCATTCATATCCCAAATAAAATTTTAAATTAACAAAAGTTAAAAGTTATTCAAAATTACAAGAAATACCCTTTAAATTAGCATTGTACAATTTAAAATACCATTTGTATCTTAGATGAAATATTAAAAAAACAACAAAGGTAAAGTTATTCAAAAATACCAGAAATACCCTTTATAGTATCATTGTATAATTTAAAATTCCACTCATATCCCATATAAAATATTAAATATTTCAAAAAAAACCTTTAACGGTTTTATGTAAAAAAATCAGAAATACCCTATTATGTAAGTATTCTATAATTTAAAATTTTATTCATATCCCAAAAAAAAAAAAATATTACATTATCGATTCACGATTTCAAGTGACAATATATATTGTCGGTTAAGAATGCAAATCACAATGTACATTTTCAGTTAGGAATCCAAATGACAATGAACATTTTTAGGTTAGGATTCTAAGTGACAATGTACATTGTCGGTTATGAATCAAGTGACAATGTACATTGTCGGTTAGGATTCTAAGTGACAATGTACATTGTCGGTTAGATTTCTAAGTGACAATGTACATTGTCGGTTAGATTCAAGTGACAATGTACATTGTCGGTTAGATTCTAAGTGACAATGTACATTGTCGGTTAGATTCTAAGTGACAATGTACATTGTCGGTTAGGATTCTAAGTGACAATGTACATTGTCGGTTAGAAATCAATTGACAATGTACATTGTCGGTTAGGATCCTAACCGACAATGTACATTGTCAGTTAGGATCCTAAGCGACAATGTACATTGTCGGTTAGTCGGTTAGAAATCCAATTGACAATGTACATTGTCGGTTAGGATCCTAAGCGACAATGTACATTGTCGGTTAGAAATCCAATTGACAATGTACATTGTCGGTTAGAAATCCAATTGACAATGTACATTGTCGGTTAGGATCCTAAGCGACAATGTACATTGTCAGTTAGGATCCTAACCGACAATGTACATTGTCGGTTAGGATCCTAACCGACAATGTACATTGTCGGTTAGGATCCTAAGCGACAATGTACATTGTCGGTTAGATCCTAACCGACAATGTACATTGTCGGTTAGGATCCTAACCGACAATGTACATTGTCGCTTAGGATCCTAGCGACAATGTACATTGTCGGTTAGAAATCCAATTGACAATGTACATTGTCGGTTAGGATCCTAACCCACAATGTACATTGTCGCTTAGGATCCCAACCGACAATGTACATTGTCGGTTAGGATCCTAAACCGACAATGTACATTGTCGGTTAGGATCCCAACCGACAATGTACATTTGTCGGTTAGGATCCCAACCGACAATGTACATTGTCGGTTAGAAATCAAATTGACAATGTACATTGTCGGTTAGGGATCCTAACCGACAATGTACATTGTCGATTAGATCCCAACCCACAATGTACATTGTCGGTTAGAAATCCAATTGACAATGTACATTGTGGGTTAGGATCCCAACCGACAATGTACATTGTCGATTAGATCCCAAGCGACAATGTACATTGTGGGTTAGGATCCCTAGCGACAATGTACATTGTTGTCGGTTAGGATCCTAGCGACAATGTACATTGTCGATTAGGATCCTAACCGACAATGTACATTGTCGGTTAGAAATCCAATTGACAATGTACATTGTCGGTTAGGATCCTAGCGACAATGTACATTGTCGCTAGAAATCCAATTGACAATGTACATTGTCGGTTAGGATCCTAGCGACAATGTACATTGTCGGTTAGGATCCTAGCGACAATGTACATTGTCGGTTAGGATCCTAGCGACAATGTACATTGTCGGTTAGGATTCTAAGCGACAATGTACATTGTCGGTTAGGAATCCAACTGACAATGTACATTATCGGTTAGGAATCCAAGCAACGATGTACATTGTCAGTTAGGAATCTAAGCGACGATCCTAACCGACAGTGTACATTGTTGGTAGGATTCAAAGTGACATTGTACATTGTCAGTTAGCATCCCAAGCGACAATGTACATTGTCGGTTTACAACGTACATTGTTGGTTAAGAATCCAAGCGACAATGTCGGTTAGGATTCTAAGCGAGAATGTACAATGTCGGTTAGGATTCTAAGGGATTGTGCATTGTCGGTTAGGATATCAAGTGGTTGTACATTATCGGGCTCATTCAAATTCAAGATTCTAAGAAAAAGACAATATCGTTGTCGGTTCAAATTCTAAAAAAGAAAAAAGCGAAAATGTACATTGTCGATTCTAGCGATAATGTACATTGTCGGATAAAAAATCTAGGATTCGAAAAATGTAAAAACTTTCGAGAGAGAAAAAGATTCAAAAACGCGACAAACAAAAGAGACATTGTCGAGAGAGAAAAGAGAGAAAAAAAAGAGAAAGAAAAAAAAAAGAGAAAAAAGCTAGAAAAAAAAGAGAAAAACTTAGAGAGAAAAAAGAAAAACCTAGAGAGAAAAGAAAAAACATAGAGAAAAAAAAAAAAAAAACATAGAGAAAAAAAGAGAAAACTCTAGAAAAAGAACCTAGAAAAAGAAAAGAGAAAAATCAAGTGAGAGAAAAAAGAAAAAACCATGAGAAAAAAAAAAGAGAGAGAAAACTAAGAGAAAAGAAGAGAGAAAAAGAAAACCCCAGAGAGAGAAAAAGAGAAAAACCCAGAGAAAAGAGAGAAAACCCAGAGAAAACCCTGAAGAAAAAAAAAAACCTAGAGAGAAAAAAAGAGAAAAATGTAGAGAGAGAAAAAGAGAAAAAGTTAGAGAGAGAAAAAGAGACAAACCTAGAGAGAGAGAAAAAGAGAAAACCTTGAGAGAGAAAAAGAGAAAAACTTAGAGAGATAAAGAGAAAAACTTAGAGAGAGAAAAAGAGAAAAACCAAGAGATAAAAAGAGAAAACCTAGAGAGAAAAAAAAAACCTAAAGAGAGAAAAAAGAAAAAACGAGAAAAAAAAACCCAAAGAGAGAGAAAAAAAAACCTAGAGAGAAAAAAAACCCATAGAAAACTTAGAGAAAAATGTGATAGAATACTAATGTAATGAGGTTACACAAGTTAAAAACAGAAGATCTCTTACTTAGGGACAAAAAATAAAAAAAAAATTGTTTACAAAGTATTACTTTTCATAGAACACATTGGTGCACTACAACCCGTCATGTTGCATAATAAATTTTGTTGTTCATGTATTGTTGTTTACTTAAACAATACATTTAAAGGAAATCATAATACACAACAACATCGAAACCACTCTGCTCCCCTAAGCAGCTCTCATCAAGTCTAAAATTTTTATCTTCATTTCAATGTGTGTGGCATGCAGACTTCATTGAGAGCTCTACAACCTAAAAAATGACAATAAAGTAATTAAAAATACATCCACCTCTAAATAATAGGATCTCAATAATTTGATTATGATATAGCATTTTTTCCTTCCGGACTCATAACCGGTATAGAATTAAACCACATTCGGGGTCGATAATATTTCCATTACTGAATTCACATAAAAAAAATTGAGAAAGGAAAGAAGAAATTTGGAAACACCCCATGGAGCAATAAGAGTCATGACACTCTCGACCTTTAAAAAAATTAATTGCCGCAGTAATTCAAGAGTACATGAAATTGTATTGTCCAAAGCAAAGATGAAAGATAAGAATAATATTTTGTTTGATACATGTTTGATAAGAATGGCAAATGTAAAAATTTCTGTTTGATAAGAATGGTAACCAAAAAAAAAATTTCCGTTTGATAAGAATGCCAACAGAAAAAAAAAAATTTGTTTGATAAGAAGATAAAAAAATAATCACGGTGCACCAGCAGCATTTGGCAGTCAATAGAGTGATATGCAGGGAAGAATCAATGAAATGGGGCACGAGGGAATTATGTGCGATGATAATACCGTTATGCTGTATGATGCTTCCAAGGTACCAATATTCCTAGTAGTGATTCTGACACTTGGATTGAAAAATCTATGCTAATGCATGTCAAAATTAATATCTGAACTAAGAGTTAAACAAGAATAGATTGATTTAATAAGCCTTCACTCTCCCATTAATGGCCTTATTGACCAGCTCCACCTAGACAACAACATTTACTTGCTGCAGTACTTTCTCTTAGTGTGCAAAGTTTCAGTCCTGGTTGTATTTGAACAAGAACAGTGAAGCAATGGCTTGCATCAACCATATATGTGACAAAAAAAAACAACCACCACGATATGTTACTGTTAATTCTATCACAAACAAGAGATCACCTAAGCATGGAGGAGGCCTAAGTACCTTGTCCTGCAAATTGTGATTACCCAAATCCCTTGGATTGTCTTCAAAATGAGCTTTCAATCTGGACAATAAATTTCAAAATCTGATTCAGATGATTTGGTCTACACCAACCAGCACAAGTATCATCCACCTCTAATCTCATAAACTTTCAATATCATCGATAACTTATATATCATACCAAGGGAGTTATAACAGAGAAAACAAGTGCAAGATTGCACACAAAAACAGTACACTTCATTTACTGATAGATGGGCCCGAGTGCACATGAAATCAGTGTTCATTACTTTGATCAATCTAAAACCCCGAATGTCCTATACACAAATAATTCTGTTATCAGCAAGATCAATGAATCTGAAGTAACATCTTAATCAGTTTTTACTCGGTCTTAAATAATTGAAGTGATGACAGACTTAACACATTCAACATTCCACATATATATCTATAGAAGACACGGGTTTGTATATACACCTTGGTGCTTGAAGCTGAGCCTGAGAACATCTCTCTCATTCCAGCCCTAGCCTGGAAATTTTATGCTCCACCAGAAATCAAAACCTTCCTTGGGTGCTTGCTCAAGGGGAGAATTCTCACCTGCGATCAGCTGAGTAGGAGACGAATGGTCATGCCTAATCCAATGTGCAAGTTATGTGGGGCAGCAAAGGACTATATCCACTACCTGATTCATTGTTCTTTTTACCACCACGGTTTAAGGGCCTTCATCGTGACAATTGACATGATGAACTTGTCCCAATGGAACCATCAAAAGGCTGCATTGCTGGCTGGTGTTCCTCTCACTTGACTAAGCTTCTAAAAAAATTTGTGGACGCCAATGGCTTCTACTTTCTAGTTTTTTTGGCTGGACAGGAACGAGTGCACATTTGCAGCTGAGAAGCCATCCATGGCAGAGTAATCGTAAAAGCCAGTCATGGGGTTCTACAGTGGATGAAACTCAGACACAAGTTTGTTGAGTGGCCTGGTGCTGTTATATGTGAAAATAGGCACAATATTGTTGTTGGTTCCTGACATGGTCCATCAGGCTTAGTAAATGAGTCCCCAACCCCCAGGATTCCTTAAACTGACTTTTGATGGCAGCAGTATAGGTAATCCCAGGCCACTTTCGCTTCAGGGGTTTGGTTCGAAATCACAAGGGCACCACCATACTCAATGTATAAAGGACCCTCTTGGGAAAAAAACTAATCCAATGATAGCTGAGGTCCAGCTGTTTCATGGTTTTAAAATTTACAACAGCAGGTACAACCTCCCATTAGCTATAGTAGGAGACTCCAGAACTTGGGCCACGGGAGACTCTATGCACAGCTGGAGATTTGATCAACAGATATTTCAGATACAGGATCTCGTTTCTTATATGGAAATTTTCTGGTTTGCTGTACCGGGGTGAGAGAATAGTGCAGCCAATGACCTTGTTCAGCTTGGTCACTCTCGAGATGAAATCATTGTATTATAACAATTGGGTAGCTCTAAGCCCTTGTAACTTTGCCAAGTTGCCAGTTTGAGAATAAAGAAATTCAACCGTTTCCAAAAAGAGATAGATTGCTAGATCGACTGTTGACACAGAGCAATGACCGATACAGTGAGTAAACTCTTATGTGTAAAGCCTTTCCTAAAAGAATTTGATCTTACAAACAATATTCAATGTGCATTCATCAGACAACTATGTTTATTGCTACAAATGAAACACATTGACATTAACTGTCATTTTATTGGAGATATGATGCTGCACAGCAAAAATACTATTCCTTATGTGAAAGCGACTTGACAAAACTGATATCTTTACCAAAATCTTGGCACACCGGGATTTACAGAAAATTTAGGAACACAAAGATGTAATTTTACTGAAAATTTCATTTAATTCCTGAGAGGTTATGGTTAAATACTTCTATTCATAAACTGAAAATGATGGTTTTTTTCAGTCGAAAAGGTCAATCACAAATGCTTGCAGAGAAAAAAAATATTTAGGGAAATCAAGCTTACTGTAGCAAAATCAGAAGATGTTTCTCCACCGTAGAGAACTTCGCAGCTAAATCTCGGAGACACAAAAACTACGAGCCCTAAAACCACAAACCGTTCTTCTTCTTTCCCCTCTCTTTGAAGAAAGCGAAAGGCAAGCGGCGACTGCGGAGCTGCTGAGTAGCGAGAGGTGACTGCCGAGCTGCGCGTTGGGGAGCGGCGATTGGCCACGGTGACCAGCAAAGGGGAAGATTACCCGAACTTCGTGAACGGAAAATGATCTTCGCTGGAATCAGCACCGGAGTCGGGAGGGAAGAAGCGCCGGAGTCGGGAGGGAAGAAGCGCCGGAGTCGAGAGGGAAGAAACGCCGGAGTCGGGAGGGAAGAAGCGCCGGAGTCAGGAGGGAAGAAGCGCAGGAGTCGGGACAGGCAGAAGAAGGATAGCATAATTTTTTTTTGTAAGTGGAGGGTATTTTCGGTAGCAAAAAAATTTACACTTAACGACCGTTTCAGCCCGCGTTCGCATCGTTAAAAAATGTGCGAACGCGGCCGCACGGTAGCCCGGTCCTATTATTTATACTTTAAGTTTATGTTTTTTTTTTTTTCATTTAAACGCTGATAGCCTGATACATCTTAAATACCCATTACTAATACACTTCTTTATTTGTTTCCTTGTTAAAAGTCAAAATACCTTCGGACGTGGTCATTGTTACGCGCTTTCATTGAAGCTGAGGCGATGATTCTTGGAACCTGACTTGCTTCGGTTGCTCTTTGTCGAAGTTCGAGTTCGTTGATAAATAAATGGAATTTTTTTATTCTATCCACCTTTCTCTCGACCCAATCTAGTCTGTTACTTGAGAAAGTTTGATAATGGCGATCATATTCACAGACCCAGATTTCTTCTTCTTCGTTTTCTCCTTCTTCCTCGCAGTCTCCTCTGTTTTTGCTTATGATCCTCTGCTTAGCATGGCCTGCAGCGGGCACCGAGTCACGAACAGGGACGATTTCTTCTCCGACCTCAATGCCACCTTATCCGACCTCCGCGCCGCCGTCGCGTCCCGGACCCGCTTCGCCGCGGCGGAGCGTACGGCCGGCGCCGACCCGGTCTACGCCCTCTTCCAGTGCCGGGGCTATCTGTCGGCCGACGACTGCCTCTCCTGCTTCTCCGCCGCCGCTTCCCTAATCCGGAACTGCTCCGGCGCCGACGGGGCCCACGTCGTCTACGACGGCTGCTTCCTCGGGTACGAGAACCGCCCGTTCTTGGACCAGACGGCGCCGCTGTACAGGGCCGTGAGGCGCTGCGGTAATGAGATGGCGTCGGAGACGGGAAGATTCGAAGCCACCGCAAGGGGGTTGGTGGGGGATTTGGCGGCCGCGACGCCCGTGATTATGGGGCACTTCGCGGCCGCGAGGAGGAACGGGGTGTACGCCGTGGCGCAGTGTTTGGAGATGGTGAACCGGAGCGGCTGCAGGGATTGCTTGAAGCTCGCCGCTGGTAATATCCGGGAATGCTTGCCGGCGACAGAAGCGAGAACGGTCGACGGCGGGTGCTTCCTGAGGTACTCGAACAAGCCCTTTTTCGGGGACAACCAGACGACCGACCTCGGTGCCTTCCTCCCCAAAAGTAAGAAACTCTTTTCGAGGCTTGAATTCTTGATCGGAAAACTGGGAAAAAAAAAAGGAGAGATTTTGGTTCGATAACTGAAGTGGGCGCTCGTTTCTGCAGGAAGATCGAGTCCGAAAAACGCCATTGGTATCGGAGTCTTTGCAGGAGTGTGCGGCTTTGTTTTACTCGTCTTTCTCCTGTTCCTCGCCGTGAACGACAAAGTACGGAACACTGCGAGGACCAGTCTGTTTGCGGGGACTTCGAACAACTACAGTGGTCGGTCTCTCCTCCTCCAGCAACAATCCGACTATAAATTTCTGGGGATTATTCTTCCGCTTCGAGCTCCGATTGATCCATTAATTGTTTCATCTCTTTCTCTCTGCTTAATTTCAGGATTCATTGAGCTCAGCGGCATAGCAACTTTCCGATACAAGGATCTGAAAACCGCCACCAACAATTTCTCCGAGAACAACAAACTGCAAGGAGGCACCGCAGATGCATACCTGGTAAAAACTCAACTAGGAATCGTTTTAGCTGCAGAACTCCATTCATCGTCGAAAATCTGAAATTTTTGTGTAAATAACAGGGCGTTCTGAAAAATGGGTTGAGTGTAGCAGTGTACAAGCTTGCCACAGCTAAAAAACTCAAGGGAACGGAGAGGGAGAAATTGGAGAGTCAAGTGAACCGTTTGAGCCAGGTGTGTCACCGGAACCTGGTTCCTCTCCTCGGATGTTGCAGGAAAGGCTCGAATCTCCTCCTCGTGTACGAATTCATGGCCAACGGAAGTCTCGACCAGTTTTTATACGGTAATCCCAATTGTCCCAAACTCGTCCTTCTTGGCTTCGAAATCGATCTCAGCTTCAAAATCGATCTCCAGGCGGCGAATTCTGTGGAAGGCTCAACTGGAGAAGGAGATTCGAGATAATCGTGGGTATGGCTCGGGGACTCTCGTACCTGCACGATGAATGCCCCGTCCCTGTCATTCATCAACATATCAGATCGGATAACATCAGCCTCGATTACGAGTTCCGACCCAGAATTAAAGAGACGGGGCTAGCAAAGATTCTTGAAGTGGCATATCAGAGGGGGTCTTTTTCTACCACCCCCCGAATCATAGGAACAAAGTAATCGATTCTGCGCACAACCCACCTTTGACTTCTTCTCCATTGGTACAATTCAAATGAGTCTCGAATTTTTGTTGTTGCAGAGGATACACGGCACCGGAAATGGCGATTGGTGCTCCGGCGCCCTCAAAAAAGATCGATACTTTCAGCTTCGGAATCGTCGTCCTGGAGGTCATAAGCGGCCGGAAATGCATCGACTTTAAGATCAAACCTGCTGCGGTTTTCCTGGTTGAGTGGGTAAGTCTTCCCTCTCTCTTTCTCTCCCTCTCCCTCTCTCGATTCTGATCTTGATTGTAACCAGGCGTGGGAATTACACGAGAGGGATTCGTTGGTGGAGCTCGTGGACAAGAAGCTGGAGAAGAGCGAGTACGGGGAAGAGGAGATGAAGAAGGTGATACAAGTGGCTCTGCTCTGCACCCAGGACGAAGCGGCTTTGAGGCCGACCATGTCCGATGTCGTCGTGATGCTTCTCAGCAAAGAAGGGACTTCTTCTTTTTCTTCTTCTTCCAGAGCTCTGACCAGAGGCCCCAGACCCATAGTAATTAAAGCTCCCGAGCAAGCAGAAGACGACCCTATGGAGGCGGAGCTGGTGGCGCCGGAACCGGATGAAGCTCCGTTGCCGGTTCCGGTGAAGGTGGCGGGTAGTGTTTTTGAGCACCTGGGTCGTCTTCTACTACAGCAGAGAAGAAAAGGATAAGGGCATTTTCAACTTCTCCTCTTTTTTAGACTAATTCAATAAGGGCCTTGTTATATATATATATAATATAACAACTGGGGTCAATGATAAAATAAATAATTCTATAATAGGTGGATGATTTCGCCTTGACTTTAGTACATCACATGTTTTATGATTAATTTTAAATGATAATTATATCTTACAATAATTATCTTGTAAATTAAATTTTTTTTATAAGAGAATAAATGCTGGTGGGACCCTCTGTTAAAAAATTTTAAATACTATAAATAAAAGTTAAGTTTTTTTTCGTATTATATACAATATTCATTTTTTGCATAGAGAAAAATTAAATTAAATGTAGAAGAAATCTCTCCCTTCTCCCTAGGAAGAAGAAATCCCTCCCTCCCCTCCCTCCCTCCCCTCCCTCCCTCCCTCCCTCCCTCCCTCCCTCCCTCCCTCCCTCCCCCTCCCTCCCTCCCTCCCTCCCTCCCTCCTCCTCCTCCCTCTCCTCCTCTCTCTCTAAATATCTCTCTATATCTCTCTCTCTCTCTCTCTCTCTCTCTCTCTCTCTCTCTCTCTTTTTCTTCTCGTCTCTCTCTCTCTCTCTCTCTCTCTTTTTTTTTTTTCTCGTGTACTCCTGCATTTTTTTATAAAAGTATCTATTTTTAAAAGTTCGAAAAACCTCCGGTCCGCAGAAAAGCGTCTAAACCCATTTGCAATAACCGAACTAGTTGATAAACTCGTTTTCCAATAACTTAAGTTATAGATAAACCCATTTTGTAACAATCGAAATTGTTGTGAAACAAGTTTTGCTAGACCTGACGTTGTTTTAAACTCGCTTTGTTACATTGAAATTTTTGCTAAACCGTTTTCTAACACCAGAAATTTTTGCTAAACCCGTTTTGCAATAACTAAGGTTGTTTTCGATTGAAAGAATAGAGAAATTACAATTGAGTTTGCGAATTGGAAAATTTTGCGGGTGCAATCTCCTAGCTTTCCTCTAATTCGACCTCCGATTTAGTTGGCGACGAAGTCACTGTCTTCTGCGGTTCGACGGCGAACTTTGAGTCTCCGAGCGAATGTGTACGAACGATGACGGATGTAGTCGGCCGGATAGAATTGTTTGTATTCCGTGTATTCGGCGTGTTGACATCACCAGTGAACGTGCAGAGCTTCTTCGGTAGACCATGTGTACTCCGATGAACTTGAGAATTCACGAACTTCAGGCTCGGGAGAATTTCTGAGTCTTTGGATGTCAGACCGCTTGATTCCCTCAAACTTGATTTTTTTTCCAACCCCAGAGGGCGCTCTGCTTCTGGCATTTTATAATCGGTGCATGAGCTTGTTGGTTGAAGCTCAATCCTCAGAAAAGGGACCTCGGTTGAGCTTTTCTGCTTGAGTTGGAGTGAGAGGAGGATGGGAAAACTCCCTGGTTTTCCTCCCTCGATCCGTAAGAGGAGGAGAGGGAACTTTCTTTTTTCCCTTCCCTGGGGATCGACCAGACGTAGTCGATCTGGGAATTCCTTTTGGCTTGGCTTGACTTTTCGATCCGGCTTCCGAGCGGCTTGAGGAGCTTGGCGTGGCTCTGATTTCTGCTGTCTGTCGGTTAATTTGATAAATCAATTTGGTTGGACTTTGGACCCGCAGTGGGCTGTCTCGATTAAATCGGTGGATGGATTGTTGGAGAGTCCATAGCGTACACAAAATAAATTTCGATGGTTTATTGGGTGGGTTGTTGAGTGGATTTGTCGAATTTGAGCCGCGTCGGATTTTGACGTCTACAGAGGTGCTCATATAATTATTTTATTTATAAATTTCTATTTTTTAAAAAAAAATTTAAATGACCCAATATTTTCATTGAGAAACCTTTGGTGAGGAAACTGTCTTTTTTTCCTTTTAAGTCGGTTTTTACTAGTGTTTTAAAAATCGAACCGAACTGGCCAATCCGACCCGATTGAACTGAAATCGGATGTCGGTCCAGTTCTTATTGACTCAGCCCGGTTCACTGTAACCAACATTACTTTTTCTTCTTTTCTTATGTATATGCATCAAAATGTGCATAGCCCAATTTCGACCAAGCCCAGACGCCTGGCGATCCAACAACACGTCGCCCTGGATAGGCTTCGTTGAAATGTGAAGATCTCAGCTACAGCCCATCCCCGAGTCCATTCACATCGTTGCATCATCAACACAGTCGGCACCCTCGTCAGCTTAATTTGTCGAGTCATCAACCACGTCAAAAAGCCTCGTCAGCAGTCGAACGACCAAGCCTGGCCGTTAACTGAGGATGCTCCCGGTCTTCCTCTTCCCCTCTTCTCTCAACCACAGCAGCAGAAAGGGATCGTGATCCCCTTTCCCAGAAAAAAGCCTCAACGACCAAAGAGGACATGCTACAAAAGGCCTAAAGTTCCCTGTCACAAGGGTTCAAAAAAATTTTCACCCAGAAGCTCTCACTCAGAGACACTCTTTCGAGCCACAGAAATTCCCTGTCGCAGGGGTTGGAAAAATTCAAGTTCAAAAGCCTTCTTGCCGAGAAGAAACTTCATTCACGGAAGTCCTCGAACCACCGAAGCTAAGCAACTCGCAGTTCATCGTCGTTCAACAGTTCAATTGGAGCAGCTCTACACGATCGCCGGCAGCGTCACAAGTCGAAACACACGGAACACAAATACTTCCGTCCGACAGACCAACGCCATACCAGATCGTGCACACTCGCTCTCAGAACTCAAACTTCGACGTTCTCGCCAGAAGCCGAAACTTCGACAATTCACACAGAGATCGAATCAGAGGAAGCATAGGAGATTGAACTCGCTTTTTTCCTGACTCACACATATTGTAAACACAAATTTATTCTAAAGTAATTGAAATATTCTCTCGGTCACGCCACTTCGCGGTTCGGCGGATTTTCGGTGAAACAGATTTGGCATACCCGGTGGGACTCATCTCCTTCTCCGTCCAAAAAAAAAACCCAACCTCAACCTTGGCCAGCAACGCCAACAACAACAACAACAACAACAACAACAACAACAGGGGCAAACAAACTGCCTCCTTGAGTTCTGCTCACCCACTCCTTGCCGCGATCGCAGACTCAACCGCAGGAGTCCGTGGTTCGTCTGTCGCAGTTCCGGCCGACCTCCGCGCTCCTACCTCTCCACCACCAGCCACTCGCCCAGTGACGAGGGCTCTGGCCAGGAGTTTGTCCATCGGACAGGCTCCCTTCATGCGCAACGCGCGCCGTCCAAGTGTCGTCTTCCTGCCATATGCTGCCGCGGCCTCCGCCAAATTAATGCCAGCGATGACCAAGCCAACATATTTGGCCGTCACTGAATCCCCTCCTCCTCACAGCCTGACTGTCAGCCCGGCTCAGTCGCCGCCTTCACAAAGAAGCTCTATCGTCCCCACTTTAGTGCAGCGATACGAGCAACACGGAGGCATCTCTTCCTCCTCCGCAGCGAGAACGCACTCATCGTCGGTTTCCTCCGTACAAAGAGTGACGGCCACAGACAATTCGTCGATCGTGTTGGTTTTGCATGACCTCCTAGCCACACTCAACGCAGCAGCGACACCACCACCTATCCGCTCACCGCGCAGACAAACGCCGGCAACCTCCCCTGCTCCCACACCACCCATTCCATCTCGCCGACTCTCACCGTTGGTTGCCACTGCAAGCCAATCACCTCCAAGGGCCATTTCCCGCTATCAACCTACGACTAGCTCTTTCGACCGGTCACCCATGGCGATCTCTTCTCCGACGCCGACGGCCATCTCTCCGAAGCGGTCGCTGGTAACAGCTTCACCATCCCAAGCCACGCCGAAAAAAAATTCTTCGGCGCAAACAGTCAAAATGGCCGCGATGACAACTTCGGCCAAAACCGTTGAAGAGCAGCTAGCCGAACTACAGGCTGCGCTCAAAGAACAAAGTGAGCAGTTGCGCATCAAAGACGCGCAACTCGCAGCTCGTGACCTCAAAATCACAAGAATGTTAGAGCGGCTTGAAATGGGCATGACCGCAAACAACTCCGGTGGTGTTTCTCAAGAAGTCGACCGAAATCGGCGTACTACCAGTGCTTCAGCTGGACCACTGCAAGAAGACCCTTCTTCCGACGATGAGCTGCCGCCCGTCGCACCAGTGGCCATCCGCAGGGGCCAAACTGAAATAGATCCATCCACTCTCACTCTAGACACCGTCACCGAGCTCATCAATCGTGCGGTACAGAACAACGCCGGCGACAACAAATCAGTCGCTTATAAGAGGTTGTACACGCAGAGAATTCAGAATATCCCGATGCCAATCGGTTACCATCCTCCAAAGTTTCAACAGTTCAATGGCGATGGGCGCCCCAAACAGCACGTCGCTCATTTCATTGAGACTTGTAACAACGCTGGCACCGATGGGGATTTGATGGTCAAACAATTCGGCCGGTCGCTGAAGGGCAACGCCTTCGACTGGTACATTGAGCTACCCCAGGAGTCCATCGACAGCTGGGAACAACTAGAGCGTGAGTTCCTCAGCCGATTCTACAGCACTCGGCGCACTGTGACATTGGTCGAAATCGCCAACCTCAAACTAAAGAAAGGAGAGAAGGTGGTCGACTACATCAACTGGTGGAGGAACCTGAGCTTAAACTGCAAAGAAAGCTCAAACCTCTCCCTCGAGGCCGAAATAGAGATGTGCTCGCGAGGGATGCAGTGGGAACTCCTGCGTTATATCCGCAGCCGGAGGCCGAACGATTTCCAAGAGCTTGCAACAGAAGCTCACAATATGGAAAACTTGATAGAGGAAAGAGGAGAAGAAGGATCCTCTTCTGCCGACCCTCGCAAAAAGGGGAAGGCACCAGCCGCGACTGCACCAAAAGAGACGAAGGAGAAAACAAAATCCTCTTTCTCAACGAACACTTTTGAACCTATCAAGGTCGGAAGCAATGTCAAGGCAACCTACCTCCCACGGCAACTAACCGGGGGCACCTACAAGAAGCTGTCACTGGAGGAACGACAGGCAAAGACATATCCCTTTGCCGACGCAGATGTTCCTATCATGCTCGCCCAACTCCTTGACAACCAATTACTGAGGCTGCCAGAAATCAAAAGACCTTGCGACCAATCCAAGAGCAATGATCCAAATTTCTGCAAATATCATCAACTGGTTGGGCATTCGACGGAGAAATGCTTCGTCCTAAAGGATCGTATCATGGAGCTGGCGGCTCAAGGCCGCATCGAAATTGAAGGAGCTGAAAATACAGCCTCCTCAGATGCCATCTCCATTCAAGTCGAGCCAAACCAGCGAACTTGGCTACACCAGCGAAGGTCACACGAAAAGAGTACTGCCCGAAAGCCAGTCTCTCCAACCGACCACACAATCACAGACGATCACCGGCTAAGGTCGTACAAAAATCGGCACCCCGTGAACTAGCTGCTGCAGACGCAGAGGGGTGGATCCTGGTTACCAGGAGAAAGAGGCCTCTTCGAGAAGTCGAACAGGCGTCGGTAACCACCAAAATCAAGGCGAAGCGGTCAAATAAGAAAGCCACGAAGCGCCAAAGAAAAGCTCCCAGGACCGACGTTCAGGGGGCAAGCAAAAAGAAGAGAAGACCCGTCACACTGGCAGAGTTCTTCTTGAAGGAATTTTTCGCGCCGCCAGCAATGGTGGCGACCTGCTCAACAGCTCCTCTCGAGCCGACAATGTCCAAAGAGAAAGACAAAAGACCGGTCGTCGAATGCGACGACCTCGAGACGTCGTTGAAGCAAATCTCACCACTGAATGAGATAGAAGACGACCTCGACTTGGCCATTCAGTCAAGACAAGCTCTAATTCGGGTCCTCGACAAACCAGAGGAACTCAAAGCTGAACTCGAGATGCTGCTCATGAGAAAGCACTACTTGCTAAAATTCGGGCTGACTCCACCTCATCGCAAGGAGGAAGAAGATGCAATATCCTCCCCGCAACTTGCAAAGTCGGAACAAGCACTTGTCGTGACATGCCCACCGTGCATTACATTCCAAGAGGAGGATGCACAGTTGGGGACGAAAAATCACAACAGTCTGTTGTTCGTCTCCGGTTATATCAGAGACCACAAAATCAACCGCATCCTCATAGACTGTGGATCCGCAGTCAACATTCTACCTATTCGCATGATGAAGAACGTCGGTCTCTCCACGGGCGACCTCTCTCCAAGTTCTCTTCTCATCCAAGGTTTCAACCAGGAGGGTCAGAGAACACTCGGCATGGCAAATCTCAAACTGCACATTGGCGATATGGTAGCCGAAACTCCTTTTCAAGTCATCGACTCCAAGACATCCTACAACCTGCTCTTGGGTCGGTTGTGGCTTCATTCAAACGGAGTCGTGCCATCCACACTACACCAATGCTTCAAGTATTGGGAAAGCGAAGAAAAGACGGTGTATGCCGACGAAAGCCCATTCACAGAGGTAGAGGCATCGTTCGCAGACGCCAAATTCAATCTGACGACCAGACCGACAGTTAAATTGTCACCATGGTCGAACCAAGCAGCGGACGTCAAGAGCACTCCGACGCAGCCTGCTTCGTCTAAACAACCGACGCAGGTCGCAACGCTCAAACAGCCGTCGCAGGCCACAAAACCGCCGACGCCGAAGCAAGTTGCATCTCCAAAGCAGACCACAACAGAGGTCGTGTCTCCAAATCAGCCCGCGCACAACAGCCAGCCGGCACACGGCAACAAATCGGCCGCAGCCACTCCAAAGCCAGCGCAGCATAGTGTACCCATCTTACGGTACATCCCACAATCGCGAAGGAAGAAAGGGGAAGCTCCACTGGTCGTCTGCCATAAAATCCAGCCGACCCCTTTGCCAGAAAAAGTCACACTTCCTCTGCCGAAATTGGAGGAACGGAGCATCGTAAAGCAGTTGTCGAACCAACAACAATTGCCGTCCACACGATCCAATGAAGGTTTCGACCCGAACGCCTACCGATTGATGGCCTGAGCTGGGGGCAACCTTACAAAAGATGAAATTCATACTAAACCGCCCGTCACTCTACCGGTTCTCACTCCAGAACATGAGAAGCTGAGAAACGAAGGTCAAAGAATCAACCAAGGTCGCCTAGGCCTCGGCGAAGAGAAGCAGAAGCCGATCAAAATTTACACCAGCCAGGCGAAACCAGTCAAAATAACCAGAAAGGCTTCGACAGATGTGCACCAATTTTCAGTCGGCCAAACTCTGACGGAAAAGAAAGACGTGCCGAAACCAGTGGTTATTTATACCCTGAGAGCTGCAATAGCACGAGCTCGCGCCTACGACTTAGTTATGGTGAACCACATCTCCATCGCTGACGACGACCAAGAGGAAGAGGAATTCGTCTTGAAGGAGGCTCCGGCCGAGTTCGAAGAAGGAGGCCAGTCAACTGTCGAAGAATTGAAGAAAGTCGACTTGGGCACAGCAGAGGACCCGAGGCCGACATTCCTCAGTGCTTCACTGACGGCTGAAGAAGAAGTTGAATACATGGCGATGCTCCACGAATATCGCGACCTGGAACTACACATAAATGCCCGGCCTCGACCCGCGAGTTGCAGTTCAAAAATTGGCGGTGCATCCCTCCGTTCGACCGGTTAAGCAGTCACAGCGAAGGTTCCGACCAGAACTGGTGCTAGAAATTGAAAAGGAGGTCGACAAATTGATCGCGGAAAACTTCATTAGAGAGGTGAAATACCCATCCTGGATTGCTAACATCATGCCTGTCAAGAAAAAGACTAGCCAAATCCGGGTCTGCGTCGACTTTCGCGACCTGAACAAGGCGTGCCCGAAGCACGACTTCCCTCTGCCGATAACCGAGCTTATGGTCGATGCGACGACGGGTCATGAAGCTTTATCTTTCATGGATGGTTCCTCCGGTTATAATCAAATCCGGATGGACCCGAAGGATGAAGAGCTCACTGCGTTCCGCACACCCAAAAGCATCTTTTGTTACAAAGTGATGCCATTCGGACTTAAGAATGCCGACGCGACTTACCAAAGAGCAATGCAGAATATTTTCGATGACTTCTTACACAAGCGCGTCGAATGCTATGTTGATGACTTGGTGGTGAAAACAAAACAGAGGGTCGACCATCTCCTCGACCTCAGGGCAGTGTTCGAGCGACTGCGACGATTTCAACTCAAAATGAATCCGCTAAAGTGTGCATACGGCGTCACCTCGGGCAAATTCCTGGGATTTATCGTCCATCACAGGGGAATCAAAATCGATCAATAAAAAATCGACGCCATCCAAAAGATGTCGGAGCCCAGAAACGTCTCCGAACTCAAAATTTTTCAAGGTCACTTGGCGTATATTCGGCGTTTCATTTCGAACTTGGCCGGAAGATGCCAGCCATTCAGCCGCCTCCTCAAGAAGGATACACCATTAGAGTGGGACGAATCCTGCCGGAACGCCTTTAACAACATAAAGGCGTATCTCACCAAGCCGCCAGTACTCGTAGCTCCAATTGTCGACCGACCGCTGCTGCTGTACATCGCAGCACAGGAGAAATCGGTGGGAACTCTCTTAGCTCAATGCGACGAGAACAACAAAGAACGTTCTCTGTACTATCTAAGCCGAACACTGGTGGGCGCCGAACTCAACTACTCTCCAATAGAGAAGACCTGCCTAGCTCTCATCTTTGCAATTCAGAAGCTTCGGCACTACCTTCTGGCGCATTCGACGAACCTCATCTCAAGAGCCGACCCACTGAAGTACATTATGTCGTGGCCAATTCTCTCTAGCCAATTGGCAAAATGGGTGTTGCTCCCCTCTGAATTCAAAATTAATTTCGTACCGCAACGAGCAATCAAAGGCCAAGCATTAGCCAATTTCCTGGCCGACCACCCGGTACCTGCCGAATGGGAGTTAACAGAAGAATTCCCTGACGAGGAAATATTTCTGGTCGAGGTGCTCCCACCTTGGGAGATGTACTTCGACGGAGCCACGCGAAGAAATGGAGCTGGCACCGGAGTCCTGTTCGTCTCACCGAGGAAAGATTTGCTGCGATACTCGTTCGTGCTCACCCAAATTTGCTCAAACAATGAAGCAGAGTACCAAGCTCTCCTTCTCGGACTCGACATAGCGGTCGAGATGCAGTTGCCGCAATTAAACATCTACGACATCTCGACTCTGGTCATCAAGCAGCTTACAGGAGAGTTCGAAGTAAAGAAACTCGAACTCGAACCACTATGGAGACATGCCGCTGAACTTCTGGCCCAAATCCCGGATGCTTCACTCCACCATGTCCCTCGCTCTGAGAATGGGCTAGCCGACGCATTAGCCGGCATTGCAGCCAGTTTGGCACAGTTCGACCAGCGACCAAGCCAAATTCCCATTTGCGAGGGATGGGTAATCCCTCCACCGGCCGAGGGAGAAACAGAGGAAGATGAAATAGAAGAAATAGAAGAGTCTCTACCTATCTCGGCCAGTCAAAATCAAATCGAAGATTGGAGAGAAGCTATTACAAACTTCCTTCGCCACGGCACACTCCCTGTTGACCTGAGAGAGCGAGTCCAGATTCGCCGAGCAGCCCCAAAGTACGTCTTCATCAACGATGTACTTTACCAAAGGTCATATGAAGGTCTGCTTCTCCGTTGCCTATCAAAGGAAGAGGGGTCGCAAGTTCTCAAAGAGATACATAGTGGAATCTGCGTCGCACACCAAGCCAGCCCGAAGCTCCACTTACAAGTCAAACGACTGGGGTACTACTAGTCGTCGATGCTCAGAGACGCTATCAAAATGGCTCGGTCGTGCAAACAATGCCAACTCCATGCCGACTACATACACCAGGCGCCGGAGCCGCTTCATCCAACTGTCGCATCATGGCCGTTCAAAGCTTGGGGGATGGACATCATTGGCCCTATCTCTCCCAAATCCGATTCCGACAGGCAATACATCTTGGCTGCCACCGACTACTTCTCAAAATGGGCCGAAGCGGCCACCTACCGAGAAGTGAAGGTCGTCATTGTCGTCGACTTCATTCGAACACAAATCATCTATCGATATGGAGTTCCCCGATACATAATGACGGACAACGGTATGCCATTCAAAAACAAAGTCATGGACCATTTCTGCGAAAAATTTTGCATACAACAGCGGACCTCAACGGCTTACAATCCGGCAGCCAACGGACTTGCAGAAGCTTTTAACAAGACGCTCTGCAAAATCCTAAAGAAGACCATCGGCGCCAACAAAAAGAGTTGGGACGAGAAACTTGGTGAAGCCTTATGGGCATACAGGACGTCGTTCAGAACACCGACCCAGTCGACTCCATTCTCGCTGGTCTACGGCACCGAAGCAGTGCTCCCTCTCGAAATACAACTCCCTTCCCTGGGAATTGCAATGAGAGAAGGACTGACGACGGAGGAAAGTGCTCAGCTGCGGTTGGCAGAACTCGAGTCACTCGATGAACAGCGACTCGAGGCACAACAACGCTCCGAATGCTATCAGTCTCGCATGACCCGAGCCTTCAAGAAAAAAGTAAGGCTCAGGTCATTTCAGAAGGGCGATCTCGTGCTCGCAGTCAAACAGCCGATGCTCTTCACCAGCAAAATCGGGGGCAAATTCGCGCCGAAATGGGAAGGACCTTATGTGGTGCAAGAAGCCTATACCAATGGCGCTTACAAGCTCGTCACTGCAAATGGAGCGGAGCTGCCGATAATGAACGGTAAATTCCTCAAACGATTTTATCCATGAGGGCAGTGGAAAAAAAAAAGAGACAAAAGTTGAATAAAGAATACTTCTCATTACAAAAGAATGTGTGTGTGGTGAAAGTATTACAAGCCCCTCAACAAAAAAAGAGAGGCTACAAAAAATTCTAGTCTCGAAGAAAAAAGAGACTACAAAAAAAATAATAAAGAAAATTCTATACATCAGAGAGAGGATAGCTCGAAGTCAACTACCCGTGCCGCAGCCGCAGTACTTCAGCACAGACTTCAGCCAAGTGTCGCGCCTCAGCCTCGTCAAGAACAGGGCGCGCACGCTCAAGCGCTGAAACCTCCTCTTCAGCAGTGTCAAGCCCCCGACGAATGGTCCCGAGTTCAGCATTGAGGGAGTCAAGCCGAGAAGAGAGAGACGCCAAGCGGTCACAGAGAGCCGTTTGCTCAGTCTCCACAGCCTCACGCTCAGCCTGGTGCCAGTCTAAGCTCGCAGTCAAGTTGTCGCGCTGACGTTTCACTTGCCGGATGGACCGCGTGAGTTCAGCTTCGGTAATTCGACGTTCGGCCAAACTAAGCCTCTCGCCCAAAGAACCGCGTAGTCGCTGAAGACGCACTGCCTCCATGGCGAAGTCCTCCACCCACTCTTCTAGCACTGAAGTATTGACATCGGCCCTCCTCAAATGCTCAAGGAAGGTGCGAGTGTCAGCCACAAGCTCAGGAGAACAGGGATCGTCGGCAGGTGCTAAGACCGACTTGACAAAACCCACCCATAGATCCGGCGCGGACTGCTGCATCAACAGCCTCGACTTCTCTGAAAGCAAGAGGGTCAACTTTTTGGTTAAAAAAAAAAAAAACAAAAATGAGAAGGAGCCCAGAAAAAAAGAGACAAAAAAAAAGAAGGGAGAAGAGGTAACGGAGGCTTACCGACGTGGGTCGTGAAGTCGATGAACCCTCACTGACGGGCTGATGATCCGAACCCGGAGCTCCCTCTCTCGCCGCAGAAGTCGTTTCCTCGCTACTAGGAGGAAACGTCACAAAAGGCCGAGCGACAGCTGAACGGCCTCGACCAGAAATCGGGTGCTCAAGACCGACCCCGGCTGCTCCAACCGAAGGCTGGAAGGACGCCTCACTACCACTTGAGATAGTCACGGGATGCCCAGCCTCTCCGGTCATGAATCCACCAGCGAAGGCACAAGAGACCGCCCCTCCTCCAGTCTGCTCCACTTGCTGGGTATCCTCCAGAACGGTGCGACCGAACGAACCGTCTGGCCAGTAGATGGGCTGGCTTGTGGGGGGTACGAGGACGATCGCAAGTGCATCGGAAGTCGAAACCTCCTCCTCAGCAGCTAACGACCCGACCGAGGGTGCCTGCGCAGGCACCACCTCCGACTCTGCAGCGACCTCTCCCTCCGACGCGGGAGCCCTCGGCAGAAGATCAATAGACCCTTCGATAGGTCTCGCCTCCTCAACTATCTCTCTTTCCTCCGCCGCGGGAACCTCTAGGGGAGGAACAATAGACCCGGCAATAGGTCTCATTTCCTCAGCTCTCTCTCCCTCCCCCGGCGCGGAAATCTCCGGAGGATGAACAACAGGAAGGGGAGTCGAAGGCTTTCGCAAACCAGTCCGCAGCCGCTTCCTGAAAAGTGGTGGAGCGTAGATGAGCGCCTCTGGTCGCGGGGCCTTCTTCTTCTTCGAAGCAGCCTTCTTCAGAGAAGCCACCGATTCGGCGACTGCCTTCCCGTTGCCCAATGGCGCGCCCTCAGCCGCCAAAGAGGCCTCGACGGGCCGGGTCTCATCCTCTGCCGGAGGGGCCTCTCTGATCACAACCCCTTTGGCCGGTGCTGCTGGTGCTGAAGCTGTCATTTTCTTCTTTGCGGCCTTTGGCTTAGCCGCTTTCTTCTTGGCAGCGGCTCTCTTCAGCAAAATCTTCTTCGGCGTGGATGTGCCAATAAATTTTCTCCACGCCCTCTGCACAAAATGGAGGAAAGGACGAAGTCAACAATATGGGAAGAGAGACACGAAAAGGAGAAAGAAAAAAAAAATTGAAAGGAGAGATAGCCACCTTGAAGAAGGGGACGACCACCTCGAGCCAGGACTCTCGGAAGAGAGCGGTCACGCCCGGATCAGCATTGGCTCACACAAAAGGGGGCACTTCCACGGTGCCAAGAGGGCAAACATTCCCGGTCTGCCAGATTTCCACCAATGCATCGACAAAAGCTGCCCTCCGTTGGTCGGCGATCAAAACGCCTGGCAGATCCTGGCAGAACCCCAACTGACGAGCGAACCGGTGTGGACTATAAGGTTCCACGATGAGGAGGTCACGTGCCGCAACACAAGACACGTTGCTCGCAAACAGCGGAAATACTCCACTTCAATCCGGGAAGCGTAATGATCGGGTCTGTCGACGATCGGACCAGGAGGAAGAGCTGGAGACGGATACCAGCATTGCACCCCGCCGCGCCAAAACAACGACCGCGCCTCTTCCTGAGTGTAGGCACGGAAATGATCCGGGTTGCGATACACCATCATCAAGGGTCTATCACCTTCCGAGGAGTCAGTGTCGTGCACACCAAAACGCTGGGCGAGCCACGCATAGAGGAATGTCCAAGGAATCCGCCCCAACGAGGAAGTGTTGAGTCCCCGATACAAGTTGGCCAGAGCCGCGACAGACAAGTTGCACTTCTTGTCGTTGGCTAAGTAAGCACGCCATCTTGAAGACAGTGAGCCTCAACATATTGCCCGGCAGAGGAAGAACTGAACAGCAAATCCATAAGGATAGGAACGCCGCCAGATAAACCTCATCTGCAAGCACATCGGGGACACCAAGCTCGACCAACGGTTGATTCAGTAAGGCCGACCTATCACGACTCATAAGGCCGGATGTCTTCTCATGCTCGGGCCAGAGATCTTCCGAAGGACATCTACCCTTTTTGGCGCGAAACCAAAGGATGCCCAATCGAACATAGTGACTCCAAAGAATTTGTTTGTCTCCGAAGACCGAGAGCAATGGAAGAGATGGTAGTAAGCAAGGATCAAATATCCAATGCTTTCTGGTAGAGGAAGGAAGTGGCTATGGATGAAATCCTCAATGGACGGGGTCACTTCGTCGAAGAGGCTCCCGGAAAGGGGCAATCCCCCGAGTTGATGCATGTCCCACAAGGAGATCGACAGCTCCCCCTCGCGAGTGAAGATGGAGTTGGTAGAAGAGCACCAGACCTCCATAAAAGCGTGGACGACATTGTTGCAACATCAGTAGTAAAACGCCGAAGCTCGGACGGCTTGAAGGATATCAACCGCGGCCAACAGCTCAGAACAGGTGCGGAGGACGACGTCTGCCCACTCGAAGTACAAAGGTACATGCTCGGGGCTTGCGCACTCTGTCGACTCGGAGTCCCAAGGACTGAATCTATCGCTGTCTATAAAAAGGTTCGGCTTTGAAAAGCGAACCAGACTGTCGTGCATAGGACTCAGCAAGATGGTGCCTGCAGCCTGATGTGGCGACGATGAAGTCTCGTCGACTCCCGGGAGGTAACAAACCTGGTCATCCTCGTCAACGACAGGGCGACTCCAAAGATCGTAGATGGCCATAACCAAAGGCACAGTCACGTCACAACCACCGAAAGTCGATGGTCTCGAAAGAGGTAATAGCAGCGGTTTCTGATTTTCTGCATCCGCAAACAGTCCCGGAGAGTACCCTTTACGGTGGTCTTGACGTTTGTAACGCTCAGATCGAGGAAGGAGAATGAATCCAATGGATAAGACATCGGTAGCAAAGTATCAAAATCATCAGTCGAGCTGAAGCAAGGTACGCACTTCGTCTCTCTCTACCAAAAAAAATGGTAAAGACATACCCCGTGAAAAAAAAACAAAGTCATGAGCAAAACAAAAAAAAGGGGAGCGACAAAAAGAACCAGTCGTTGATAGAAAAAGAGAACGGAGAACAAAAAAAAAGCGAGTGGGCAAACCATAGAGGTACACTAGTTCTCCTCTGTTCGAAAAACAAACCTTCGCGTCCGGCGGCCAAGCCAGATGCGACCAAAAGAAATTCGTGACACTCGGCGACCGAGCCGAGTGCAATCGAAACAAAAAGTGTTTCACTCAGCAATCCAGTCGAGCACAAACAACCACCGCGCACTGCGACATGGCCCGCGGGACAAAAATAGCCTCGCGGCCAACAAACCAGAGGCGAACAAAATCGAGCTCTCCAGTGTTCGGCGTCTAAGCTAAGAACAACAAAACGGGGAATTCAGCATCTGACAACAATACCAGACGACGCACATCCGAATCTCAGTGTCGGACGACCGAGTTGGACGGGATACGAATGCTGCGAAACAAAAAAAAGGTGCCCGGCGACCGAGCCGAGCACCCTTCGAAGTTCCGCGACCAACCGAATATTGGCCGCAAACAAAAAAAATAGGTGCCCGACGACCCAGCCGAGCACCCTCCGGAGTTCCGCGACCAACCAAATACTGGCCACAAACAAAAAAAATAGGTGCCCGACGATCGAGCCGAGCACCCTTCGAAGCTCTACGGCCAAACACACAACTGACCGTGATCATAACAAATGCCCGGTGGCTGAACCGAGCATATCCCAAAGCCTCGCGACTAGCCAAAACAGCCGGCTGCGATCAAAACAGCAAAGTCTTTGTACACGGCGACCGAGCCAGGCGTAGCCAATCGAAGCCAGGTATGTAACTCTTCACCGAGCAAAAAAAAAAGAGAGGATGCGACAATAAAAGCCGTCGCAAAGGGAAAAAAAAAGACAAAAAAAGAAACAAAAAAAAAAAAAAAAAAATATATATATATATATATATATATATATATATATATATATGTGTGTGTGTGTGTGTGTGTGTGTGTGTGTGTGTGTGTGTGTGTGTGTGTGTGTGTGTGTGTGTGTGTGTGTGTGTGTGTGTGTGCTGCGACAAAAAGGAGCCGTCACAACAAAAAAAAAAGGGGTTTTATGACAAAGAGGAGCCATCATCAATAGGGCAAGCAGTCGATACAACGCCTGCGGCAATCATGGCCAGCCGCTATTACGCGGGCACCGAGACTTGGCGACCAAGCCAAAGACGTTGGTGCAAAATCAAGCCTCCTGACAAAACAGCCGAACCCAGTCGAATCAAAACTTCGACGTTCGACGGCCAAAACAAAATTTTATCCCCCGACGACCAAGCCGGCCAAAGTTAAAATGACGACAGTGCCCGGCGACCGAGCCGGACGCAACATACACTCCCCAGCCAACCAGACGGAAGTTGCGAGAAGGAACTCAACATCCTAGCAAATTAACTAGGATCGCTCGAAGCAAGCCCTGGCACCTACGATAGAGCCAGATCCACCTTTGGGCCAGACAGCGCACAAGAAACCAGTTTGAGAAAAAGGTAAGTTAAAAAAAAAAACAGAGAGAAAAGACGAAAAGCAAAAGAAAAAAGAAAAAAAAAGAGAGAGAAAGAGACGGAGGGAGAAGTCGAAAAGTGAGGAGAGAAATAGAAGAAGAAAGAGGGAGGAAGAGAAGAAGAAAGAAAAGAGAGTGGGACCCCGGCTGACTCGAACTCAATCCGAGGTTGCCGGGAGAAAAAAAAATGGAGCTTTACAGTACCTTTCAGTCCTAGTTCGCGGAAGTTCTATGTCACCAACCGGGAAGAGACAAAGTTAAAGTCAGAGTCACAATCGTTGACGGTCTCTCTCTCAAGCTGTGGACGTTTCCAACTGGCGATTCGGGACAAACTAAGGAGAACGAGGAAAGAGGTACGAGGATACTAGGTCTTAAAGGAGGGAAGTCGAAGAGTTTCTCTCAGAGCAGGAAACCGATTAGCTTTCCCAGAGACGTACCGGAACTTATAAAGCCCCAAGGCGGACGTCTATTCGAATTAAAAATCAGTTTGAGAGATCCGCGAAGAATAGGGCGCTAATGAGAAAAGTGGGACCCACATCTCCTAAAACCCTACTTAACCCTTAGCGATTTTCGTCAGTTTGAGCGAAAAGACTTGAAGGTTAATTCGGGGAAAGGAAACAAGTATCGCTTCGAAATGGAGGACGCGAAACCATCTTCAGCGGCCTTCCTCCCTTCTCTCTTTTCCCCTTCCCGTAGCAGCTGCATCCATGTCGACAGCAGCCCCGAAACCTTCAATGGCCTTGACAATCGAGGCCGTCCTCCGTTTCGATGCCCCAGCACTCAGATCGCCAAAGTAGAAGGGTCGCGGCTTATTTCGACTCCCAACATCCCTCTCCTGTGTGACACCCAAAATCGTCGGGATGTGCAGAAATCACCGCGGATGTCTTCAATGAAGGTTCAAAGCACTCTTTGACCTTCCACACTATCTGTCTCCTTTTTCCACTATGAAATTAAAAGAGAAGCGGATCGTCAGGTCGCGGAATGCAATCAAATCGAAACAGAGCAATCACACTTCACTCTAGTTCACGGCCCCGACACAACCCCCCAAGTTGCCGAAACTTGCCGGAGCCATCAAAATCCATTACCATCATCAGAATGATGAATCAGTGGTCTTTAAAGTATCTCGTCGAGTTCAATTTTTCTCCGGCGCGCAACCAACTTTTCCAAAGCAACATTCAACCGCGACACTCAGTAAGCTACAACCTTTGCTCAATCGACTTCAAATCATCGTCGGCGAGCAACACTCCTACTCAGGTACTCTATCTCTCTATATCGTACATATCCCGTATGTACGCGTATACATAAAAATCGAGAAAAGCAAACAGCTCTAAAACAACAAGAGAGCCAAAAAAAAAAGAAGAAAAAAAAAGAATGAAAAAATATATATATATATATACATACAGATACAAAGTGTACAAAAAACAGCAAGAGGGCAGAAGAATGGTACACAAAAGATAAACGATCCTAAAGGAGAAAGAGAATCAACAACAAAAAAAAGAAAAAAAAAAAAAGGTGTGTGTACGTTGTGTGTTCTTCTTCAGTTTGGAAACCCGCTCGTTCCTCCAGAACGAACAAGTTTTGAAAGGGAGCAATTTGTATGCATCAAAATGTGCATAGCCCAATTTCGATCAAGCCCAGACGCATGGCGATCCAACAACACGTCGTCCTGGATAGGCTTCGTCAAAAGGTGAAGATCTCAGCTACAGCCCATCCCCGGGTCCATTCACATCGTCGCATCATCAACACAGTCGGTGCCCTCGTCAACTTAATTTGTCGAGTCATCAACCACGTCAAAAAGCCTCGTCAGCAGTCGAACGACCAAGCCTGGCCGTTAACTGAGGAAGCTCCCGGTCTTCCTCTTCCCCTCTTCTCTCAAGCACAGCAGCAGAAAGGGGATCGTGATCCTTCCCCTTTCCCAGGAAAAAACCTCAACGACCAAAGAGGACATGCTACAAAAGGCCTAAAGTTCCCTGTCACAAGGGTTCGGAAAATTTTTCACCCAGAAGCTCTCACTCAGAGAGACTCTTTCGAGCCACAGAAATTCCCTGTCGCAGGGGTTGGAAAAATTCAAGTTCGAAAGCCTTCTTGCCGAGAAGAAACTTCATTCGTGGAAGTCCTCGAACCACCGAAGCTAAGCAACTCGCAGTTCATCGTCATTCAACAGTTCAATTGGAGCAGCTCTACACGATCGCATACAGAGTCACAAGTCGAAACACACGAAACACAAATACTTCCGTCCGACCGACCAACGCCATACCAGATCGTGCACTCTCGCTCTCAGAACTCAAACTTCGACGTTCTCGCCAGAAGCCGAAACTTCGACAATTCACACAGAGATCGAATCAGAGGAAGCATAGGAGATTGAACTCGCTTTTTTCCTGACTCACACATATTGTAAACACAAATTTATTCTAAAGTAATTGAAATATTCTCTCGGTCACGCCTCTTCGCAGACCGGTGGATTTTCGGTGAAACATTATGGAAATATTAAATATATATAACATACATGGATAATATTCAACGGTCCAACCTAGTTTAATCAGGTTCAACCAAAATCGGACATAGGACCGGTTGGATGGCCGATTTGGTTTTTAAAACATTGGTTTTTATGTTTTAAACGAGTCTAGAAAATTTTATAGTTAAATTTAATTAATTAAAATGAGAAGATCAAAATTTCCATAAAATGTGACTTCACCTAAATTCATATATGCACAAATGAAGGCAATCTCATATATGATGTGCATACTTTCTTACATTCATGACCCAAACACATAGCTCCTTCCATAAATTAAGCTTTGGAAGTTTAGAACATTTTTTAATGGACATGCAGCAAAATAAACTCAACTTATTGATGGACCCATTAAACATCACAAGACCAGTTTCAGCGTAACCTTAAACCACTAATCGTAAAGCCCAAAGCCTAAAATTTATTGGAGTGGGCTTATTTATTAGGCTTAGGGGCGGGCTTTGGGTCGGGTTTGTTGAAGAACCCCACCTGGCCAGACCCAAAAATACCGGTTTTGGATCTCCAAAACCAACCAGACCCAGGGTGGGCATCGGGTCGGGTTTGTCGGGGAGCCCGACCTGACCCAACCTGAAAATCCTGGGTTAGGATTTTCAAATCCAACCCTGAGGGTCGCCGGGTTGGGTTTGGGTTTGGGAAACCAAACTCGATCGCGAGTCTGGTTACCCGAACTCAACTAGTGAGTTTTTAAAAAAAAAAATGAGTTATTAAGAAAAATTAGTCTGAATAATCTGGGTTTTGTTGGGTCGAGTCCATGTTTTACCAAAAACCATGGGTCGGGTTCAGTTTAGGGTTTTCAAAAACCTGAGCCAAATCCGACCTATAGCCCCTATACAAACCCGATCTTGGGTCGGGGGATTTTGTGAAAAAATGTTTGAGTTTTAAAACCCATTCGTTGGCTTTTATACGTCTGAGTTTCGTTTGGGTTTTCATAAACCCGACCCAAACCCGACTTGTGCCCACCCCTAATTTGGCTCACTGGGTAGCTCATTTTCAATTGGACCTATCCATAATATTTTAAAATTTTATGAAATTTTGTTCAAACATATATTGAAAGGGTCAAAGAGTTTTTTTTCAAAAATTTAAAAAAAAAAAAAATCGATCATTTCAATTTCCTACCATAACGTAATCGAATCCATAGGATTTCATAGAAGTTTCTCAAACCATTTCCAGTCCTTTTCAAAAATGATACACTTCACTTAATTTTCCCTTAATTAAGATTCCCTTTTTCATTTTATATTCCATTAATTCAAGATTTCTCATAGTTAGGCACTGACCCGTCCACCAAATCTCATTTAATCTTTTATAATACTAAAGTATGTGCTAGTCAATAATCAATTATGATTAAAATTACATTTTACTAGATAACTAGATGTTAAGCTTTGACTGATCCTTAATTGAGCTAGGTTGAAGTAATCATCCGTGCACAACAAAGATAGATATCGTACCCATTTAATTGAGGAAGATTAGGTTAGTAATTTGTTTAATCAATCCTTCGTCTTATTAGTTATTATAGCAAAGTCATCTTCATTCTTTGATAATTAATTAAATTCGACAATCGTAACCTGAGTTAAGAGATTAGTCCCACGTCGTAGATAAATAGTAAAACGAATTCCGATTTTTTAGTTTGTAATTCGACTTCCTAACTTTTGCTAGTCATTTTGGGAAAAATCTCCGACCCAATTTCAAGGCACATAAGAACTGATTTTTTGAACAATCATCGATAATCATAAGTGGTTATATATAGTAGGCAAACTATGCTTTATCCACCAGCACATTCCATAAAAACAAGAGAGAAACCAAAGCAAAATCTCCATGACATGGCTGGCTTTGAGCCACCTTAATCTGGTTGATGTCACAACATCCAATTCTCAATACAAAAACCATTTGAGTCCCTTTCACTTTCATTTTCCTCTAAATTTTGCAGAATCCATCCAAACCTCCCTTTCTTCAATCTCCACCCAGTCCCAATTGAATAATAATTTAAGTGTCCTGTTTGAGTTCAGCTGCTGATGCCTGCAGATCTTCCAAGCAGCACCCCCCACACTGAGGAGATATTGAAAATTTTGAAGCATCAAACATGAAACACTGACTCATTCTCTCTCTCTCTCTCTCATGGTCTCATGGTCTTATGGTCTCATCCTCATCAAGTCCTAAATACTCAGCCGACCCCCAGTTATCCAATTCATAAGGTTGTTTTCGTTGTGATTATGTCAAGAGATATACTTTAATTACTTTTCCTAAACCACCTAATCTGATCCCAAATCCTGTTTTTTTATTACTTGTTGTTTACATTTTGGATTCCCCCTTCCCCTGAGGAAAAAGACCGGGGAAATGAATAGATATGGTAAGAGATATGGGGGGAAGACTCAATCTTATTTCTGTGAAGACTGATTAAGATATGAAGACTCTTGTTATCGTTAAACCCATTATCATTTTGGTAATGCAAGGTTAACCAAGCTTGCCAATTCGTGTTCGTCTGGTGTTTAAAGGCGGCTTAGAAAGTTTTCAAACGCCACGTTGACGGTGGATTATGGAAGACCCAAATCCTTATCTTTTGAGAAGTTTTGAAGGGGAAAAAAAAAAAAAAAAAAAAAAAACTAATTTAAAAACCCCCAATTGCATTAGATTCCATGCAAGGGGGCTAACGAGGGCTGCAGTTAGTTGTCTCTTATTTTAGTGGTGAAGAGATTAGTCTTTTAGGAAGGATTCAAGGAACCATCCAGTCTTTCTCTTTCCTCATGTTAGTTGTGCAAAACAAAGCCTGTAGAAAATTCATATTTGTTGCAGATTGGAATCAGGCGGGAAGAAAAACAGATGGTCCTGGTCACCAACCCTGGATAATGTGGCTTACAAGGGCAGAAAGAAGACAAATGGAGGCAATCCGGACAAAGAGGCTTGGAAATAAAATACTCCAAGCCAACCATGAATGACAGTTTACAAACCTCCTGAGATGTATGTGTGTGTGTGTGTGTGTGTGTGTGTGTGTGTGTGTGTGAGAGAGAGAGAGAGAGAGAGAGAGAGAGAGAGAGAGAGAGAGAGAGATTATAGAGAGAGTATGAGAGAGATGAGAGATGAGGAGAGATGATATATATATAGAGAGAGATGAGAGATGATATAGAGATTAGTATAGAGATATAAGGAGAGAGATGAAGATATAGAGATATAAGAGAGAGATTATATATAGAGATGAGAGAGATATATATATAGAGAGAGAGAGAGAGAGAGAGAGAGAGAGAGAGAGAGAGAGAGACTATGAGAGAGAGACTAAGAGAGAGAGAGACTATGACAGAGAAACTATGAGAGAGAGAGACAGAGAGAGAGGGAGAGAGAGAGAGAGAGAGGGACAATGACAGAGAGAGAGACAGTGACAGAGAGAGAGAGAGAGAGAGAGAGAGAGGTTCTTTGTCCTTTGACGGGGAGTTAAGGACAGTTGCTGAGTGGAAGGTCCAGTGTAAGAGGGAGAAAAATTTGGGAGAAGCCATGAATTTTATAATGAGGGAAGAAGACATGACAGAGTGCATTTTGAGGGAATCCTGCTTCAGTACACAGCGAGACCAAAGGGGAGGACATGGGGGTTGTCTCAGTGCCAGCACAAATGATAATCCTCCACTCTCTCTATGATTCTTATATGATAGATTACAAGAAAAAAGCCAACACCATTCCCCAATATGGGGTTGAAAGAAACACAGGAACCTTTATCTTTCTCTCTAGATCATCATTGGCCTCTAAAATGTCTGTCTCCTCTATCCTATGACAATTATTGCTTCATTTGAAATTCTAGTTCCATGGGGGTAGTGAGAGAGACCGAGAGAGTGAGAGTGAGGAGGGTCCATGGTAGGTCCGTCTAGTGTTACTTGTAACGTTTGATACATCTCGACCTTGAAGTGGTACATTATGAACATCATGTAAGATAAAATTTGTGGGAGCACAACTCAGTATATGTAATGGTTTGTGATTCAGTCAGGTCAATTCGGGTTTGAGATCGATAGATTGAAAGAAGATATATGGACGGAAAATATAGATAGAGAGATAAAGACAGAGACAGAACATGTGACTATGTGAGAGAGAGAGAGAGGTGGTAATAACCAAATGCAAGTTGGAGATACCATAAGCTCTTTCAAAACAGAGAATCAGGGGAGAAGGGAAAGAAAGTCACAAAAATAAACTAGTGTTATTTCTTTTTTCACAAGGATTTATCAACTGTTGATGCTTCTCTAGACAAACCCTCCTCTTTTCATGCGAATAGCTATCATCCCTACAAGTTTTTAGGATTCCATGACTTTTAAAAAAATGGTTCCCCTGATCTCATTTTCTAGCTCATATTCAAAGGCAACAACCTTGTCTTTAAAGCAAGGGTCACCTTACAAAATCAACATAAGATCTCCTCCATCAACTGCATAAATTTGTAGGACCCATTTTAGATGTACTGCATTGGCATCCATCTCCATCAAAGTTACTCCAGCATTCAAACTCTTAACTTCAAGGCCATTTACTCTACTAAGACTCCAACTGCCTCACTAAAAACCTTGGTTTGGATTCCCTTTCCTTGTCATGTACCAGGCGATAGGTATCGGATTTTGAGGGAAGGAGGGACGGAGGGACAGAGGGGAGGATGAGATTGTTTATAGTATGTGTAGGGTATTTGGGATTCTAGAAAGGATTTGGTTGATGAGATGAGGTTAATAGCCAGTTGGATACAAAGAAAGAAAAAGAGTAACCAGCTTGACTTGAGTTTGGTAGAAAATAAGAAGCAATAAAAGTGCAGAGAAAGGTCTTTAGCAAGGGTGGCTTGGACCACTACCTGCATCTCTGTACTATCTTGATTGCAATGAGTCCTCTCTGCTTTTCTTTTCTTTTATTTTTTTTTTTTTTTTTTTTTTTTTTTTTTACTACTGAGAATCTCTGTGGACCCAACAACAAAGGTTTATGGTCTCCCAAAAGCCCCTTTTTGAGCTGTGACAAGATAAATGAAAAGGGTGTCTCTTTGCAGCATATGGGGCACTTCCCATGATAGGAGGGAAGGATGGGGGGGGGTCTTCTCTTTCTCTTTTGTGACAAGAGATTTTTTTTTTTTAATAAAAGAAACAAGGAAAATTTACTTAAACTCAAGTTTTATACTTTCATTCAAGTCCTTTCACTTTGAGGGTTTCTAGAACTATAAAAAGGGAGAAAAAACCATAAGAGTCTTGGTGGTGCCACTGTTGCCCCCTCTTTGTTGGTACTATTCATGGAGGGACATGAGGACCCACTATGTATGTAAAAGAAGGGAAAAAGAAGAATTTTAAAATGACCCAATTAAGTAGATAGTTAGCAACTAAATGTCTCTCCTTTCTCTTTGTCTAAGGAAATTAGATCTTGTGGTGATAAGGATGGCACCACTTCCATAACCTATTATTTTTTTTTGTAGGTGGGGGCACCCTTCTATAAGTCAATATGTCATAAGTGTGTGGTACACTAATTTTTTTTCTTTTTAGTATATTTATTCTTTGTGTCAATATGGGTATCCCATATCATACTTACTCTATAAATTGTGTCATAAACATCAATTTTTTTTCCTTTAATGTGTTTGTGTGTGTATTAATGCAAATTTACAGACCCTGTGCATTCCAAATTGAGTGCATAACATATGTAACCAAAATAAGGTACAGTTGATTTGAAACCCATTTCAGTAACCATACAAGTAGGTTACAAAACAACATGGTCTACATCAATGGTGGGTCCTCCCAATATGTGGGGCCCACTATTATGTGTTCCCTTTTATCCTTTTCTCACACAACCTAACTCTCTTAAGATTTGTATTCTTCCTCTCTCTCTCTTTCTCTCTCTCTCTCTCTCTGTCACTGCTCCTCGACCATGCCAAAACCTGCACGTGCCACCTTAAAATCTCAAAAAACACTTTCAGTAATTTTTCTTCTTTCTACTTCTTCCTCATCATCATCATCTGCGGTCCTGGAATGGAAACAATTAGCTCTTTTTTTTTTCCTTTTTCTTCTTTAGTTTCCTTTTTGGTTGGTGGGTCATGCCACTCTTTTAAAGAACAATTCTTTAACCACTTCAAAACCTTCTTTGATGTGTTTTCCCATGGAGGTTGAGGCACTAAAAACAACTTCAAACCCACTTCACCAGTGTTCCATTGATTGAGACCAGCTGGATTCAAGAAAAAAAAAATGCTGTGGATATCCCATTCAAACTCTATAAACACCAAATGTTTAAACACACAAGTAGCAAAAAGGAAAATCAAATCTAAGTACTTTTTCTTCCAATATCTTGTGATTTGTCTTCAGGGAGCTTGACAAGTGCACACTAGTCCAATACTGTGTCTCAATTTGAAGATCTTTGTCCTTTGTTTTTCCTCCTCTTGCTCTGTGATTCATGAATCATCAAATCATGGATCATGACTTTGTTTTTTTGTTTCTCCCATTCCTTTCAAAGCTGCCCCAAGTTGCTGAATTGATAATTTAATTAAGTAACCAGTTTTGATGATAATCTCTTGATATCAATACAAGCTCTCTAGGGGTCTTGTAGTGGTTATGACTTGAGTTGAATATATTAATTCACAAATCCAAGGTTGATATGCAGGAGGAAAATAAGCATCCCAAGGTGTACATTTTAAATTAGTAGCTTCTTAATCTTTAAAAAAACCCAAAGGCCAACTGAAATTAATCACTAAAAGTCCAATTAGCTCCCATAACAATATAAGACCTTTTCTAAGTGTTTTTTTTTTTTTTTTTTTTTTTTTTTTTTTTTATATATATTTAAAATCAGAGGGTAAAACAGAGCTCAAGCTTTGACATGGCATTAGAACTTACTCTGACTTAAAACTTTAGATCCATCTGTTTGTCCATTCTGGTGACATTTGGGATGAGTTTGATGTTCTGAAAAGCAATCCCCCCACCCCCAAAAAAAAAAAAAAAAAAAAAAAAAAAAAAAAAAGCTCTACTGGAACAGTTCTTTTCTGCATATCTTGCTCTATCATGACTAGATATATTCCATGCCATTAAATAATGGGGGAATTATGTGAAACAGGAGAAAGAAAATCTAATAAAGGGTAGAAGATGATGAAAGCTCACACACATCTTTCTGTCTGGATTGGGGTCCCCTAGGATTCGAACCGGAGCCAGAGAATTCTCTCCCCCATGTCTCTATAAATACAACACAGTGGCAAGCAGAGCAATGGGGATCCCTCTTCCTGCAGTTTTTATTTTCACAGACACCTCTTCTTCTTCTTCTTCTTCTTCTTCTTCCCCTGTATTCCCTTCCACCTTCCTTCTCCCTGGATGGTTTTGATTTTTTATCCCTGTGTGTCTGTTTTTATCTGAAGCAGAGAGTTGTATTGAGGGCTAGAAACAGAGGAAGCCATAACCCCATCAGAGATAACTCGGAAGGAAGTATAGAGAGGGTTCACATGGGTACTTTTTCTGCGTGACAGCTTCTCCTTTTGGGGCTATTAATGCTGCCTCTTCTCTCCGCCTCTCAAATTTTGCAGAAAACCCATTAGGGTGTTCCGAGCTTCTCTGATTTTCTTCTTTTTTTCCTTTTTGGTTTTCTTTGAGAGGGGGGTGGATTTTTGGGTTCTTCGAAGCCTGGAGGAGGTTCTCTTCTGACAGGCGTTTCTTCATCGTTTTTTTCCTGCTCCACCTGTCGTCGTAGTACTCTCTCCTGGTTCGATCGAGTTTTCCTTTTCGTGTCTTTTTGCTGGTCGAAAGACTCACACCATTTTTTCAATCTCGTTTCTTTGTTCTCGTTTTTGGAGTTTCTCTTGTTTGTGACGACGACGACCCACCTTTGAACGTTTCTGGACTCGTCGTCGACCTCTCGAATGCTTCTTTGCGAGATTTTTCTCTAGTTACTTCTTCGTCGTTGCCGAAGTCTGATTTCTTCTTCCTTCTCGAAAGTTTTTTTTTTTGTTTGTTTGTTTGTTTGTGTTACTGGGTTATCTTCTTCTTCCTCCGAACTCGAAGAAGCAGAACAAAACACAGACTCGCTCTAATGGAGTTCCCTGCTTTCGTCGCTACCCTGAACGTCGTTCTTGTTCTCTTAGCCCTCTCGTCACCCTTCGAATTCATCCAAAGCCCGACCGATTTTGGTCCCCTGAACTTCCTCCAAACAACGAACGACGCCTCCGAAGACTTCGGAAGGATCGTCTTCAACACCCCCTCCGCCGTCCTCAGGCCTCAATCCCCCACCGAAATCTCTCAGCTTCTCAAGTTCCTCTCCGCCTCTTCTTTCAGCAAAGTCACCGTCGCGGCGAAAGGCGTCGGCCACTCCATCCACGGCCAGGCTCAAGCCCTCAACGGCATTGTCGTCGAGATGGGTTCTCTTCCCTCTGCCATTAAAATCCACAAAAACGGAGCAGGGGAACCGGGTTTCTCTTACGCGGACGTCAGTGGAGGCTCGCTCTGGGTGGAGCTCCTGGAAGAGAGCCTGAAACACGGCCTGGCTCCGAGATCGTGGACCGATTATCTGTACCTCACCGTCGGCGGGACTCTCTCTAACGCCGGAATCAGTGGGCAGACCTTCAAACACGGGCCCCAGATCAGTAACGTCCTTGAAATGGATGTCGTGACTGGTAATCCGAATGGAACTCCAGAAGCCATTAACGAATTACATACGGACCTTCTTTCATGGAAAATAAACGTTTTCTTCTGTTATTTGTTTTCGTCTTTTTTTTTTCAGGGAAAGGAGACCTCGTGACCTGCTCCCCCACCCGAAGCTCCGAGCTCTTTAATGCCGTTCTCGGTGGGCTTGGCCAATTCGGTATAATAACGAGCGCCAGAATCCTGCTCCAAGAAGCTCCAGAGAGAGTAAGTCCTCTGCTGCTGCTGCTGCTCTGTTTTCTTTTGCTTCTGTAATTCCAAACTGGGTTAAACTAATCTCCGGTTTAGGTGAAATGGGTGAGGGCTTTCTACGACGATTTTGATGTTTTCACCAAGGACCAGGAGGCTTTGGTTTCAATGGCGGACAAGGTTGATTATGTTGAAGGATTTATTGTTCTGAGCGAGCAATCTCTGCACAGTTCCTTCGTTGCCTTCCCTTCCAATTTAGATTTCGCTCCAGATTTCCATGCAGAAGGCAGCCCAGCTGTCTACTACTGCATTGAATTCGTAGTTCATAACCAGAAGCAGACAGGGGAATCCGATGCAGAAGAAGACCAAGTATATAATTTCTTCCTCTCAAATCTGCTTCAGTTATCTCGAATTACTCCTCTTTCTTTAATGCCCGTCTTTAATGGGTGTCCCAGATTTTGAAATCCTAACCCCCTTTTTTTTCTTCTTCCTCCTCGCCCAGGTCGTGGAAGACATAGCAAAGCTTCTGAACTTCATCCCCTCGAGGATCTACAGTGTCTCGGTCTCCTATTTCGATTTCCTCAACAGGGTGAGGATGGAGGAGCTGAGCCTGAAGAGCAGAGGGTTATGGGATGTGTCACACCCATGGCTGAACATGTTTGTGCCCAGGTCAGGAATAAAAAAGTTCACAGAGCTGCTGCTGGGCACCATCTCCCCTGATACCTTCGAGGGACCCATCCTCATATATCCCATTCTCAGACACAAGTAAGGAAGCAAAATCTCATATCTGCATATCTCTGGTCCTGCTGCTGCTGCTGATTCTGCAACTCTGCCCCTGCTTTTTTCACTTCAACGCATAGAACCTGAAAAGAGAGATTCCAGAGAAACCATAATTCACCACCAAAAAGTTCCCCCATCTTCTTCCACTTTGTGTCTCTTGATTGGGTGCATAATTGAAATTTCCTGATCTAATCCCTGCATCTGAACCTGAACTTAATCCATATTTTCACTTTTCTTTTCTCTTTCTGAAGATCGTAAGAATCGAAACCCAGATCTTCTTTTTCCCTTTATATGCATCTGCTCCCTCAAGCCTGCAATGATAACAGGCAGTTCAACAATGTCTAATCTCCATCCACGGCCTCCTCATCGCATCAGTCACAGACTCACCAGGATCTCTTTCTCTTTTTTTTTCTCTCTTTTTTTACTTGCTTTTGTGAGCAAAGCTCCACAGAGAACCCTTCTGAAGGGAGAATTGATTGAGGTTGACATGTTGGCCTTTTCTTTGCAACCTTAAACCCGAGACGATCGAGGCTTGCCCTAAAATAGTGGCCTCCGTGCCCTTCCCCCCCTTTCTCTCTCCTCCCGCATAAAGGAAAAAGTTTGTGGAGACGAGATCTTTGTACTGGTTTTGTTTCAGATAACACTCTTCTCTAGGTGGGTTTCCCTCTGTCGCCCCTGATTAACCTTTTTTTCCCCCTCGTCTGCTTACCTGCAAATACAAAATCTCTGCTCCTCCTTGCTTCCCTGTCGGATTCCCCCGTTCCTCTCTCTCTCTCTCTCTCTCTCTCTCTCTCTGAAGAAAAAAACATTAACACTTCATTAATTAACCACAGATTCCTGAAACCCGATACTGAATTTCTTCCGTTTGCCATCGCAGGTGGAATTCAAACACGTCTGCGGTACTGCCGACCAGGGCCTACGGAGAAGAAGAAGAAGAAGAAGAAGAAGGGGAGGAGGAGGAAGAGGTGGTGTACATCGTGGGGATGCTAAGGTCTGCGAATCCGAGCGTTTGCTCGAGGGAATGTCTGGAGGCGATGTTGGAGCAGAACAGGTATATATCTGAGGCGGCGGGAAGGTCCGTCATTGGAGCCAAACAGTACCTTCCCCACTACGCCCAAGAACAGCAATGGCGGAGGCACTTTGGCGGGAAATGGGGTCGGTTTTTGGCGCGAAAACAGGAATTTGATCCGTTGGGTATCTTGGCACCGGGGCAAGGGATTTTCCAGAGGAAGTACAGCATCGGCGGCCTCGGTCTCAGCTCCCAATGAGAGAAAACAGAGTGGGAAGCGCGGGGAAGAAGAGAGAGAGCAAAAAGAAAGAGGATTCAATTTTCAATTTGGGGAAGTCTTCTAAAAAAGGAGTTTTTTTCTTTTTCCTTTTTTTTTTTTTTTTTTAATGTATTGTACAGGAGGAGAGGGAATTGGATGTTTCTTCTAGGGAAAGAAAAAAAAAAAAAACAATGTCATAAAAATTTCATATTGATTTTTCCTCTTAATTATCATTCTCCTACTATGTACCTTGTTTTGTAGCAATTTTTTAGTTATTCTATTCTACTTCAATGGATTAAAATTAAAATCACTTTATTAATATTTATAGGATAAAAATTAATATTGAGTTCGAGACTATTATTTATTACGTATTATAAGATAATAAATAATATTGAGTTTGGGATTATTACTGTGAAAACGTTGGTAAGTGCATGACTCTCTTGTGTTCTCACGTGTCTATTAGGTGCACCACACCTTCCCGCTATAAGCCATTTTTGCATAACTCAAGCTTTACCACTAAAAAAAATAATTATTTTGTATTTATTTATTTCTTTTTATCTTTCTTTTATTTTTCTAAAACACATTCCTATTAATAATTAGATGAAATTTTTTGGTACATATTGTAAATATGTACATTATATATGCACACAATATGTAGATACTGGGCCCATCCCACCAGATGACAACCTAGGGTGGTCCCCGTCCTTATTTAAACTAGTAGCCAAAAAAAACACGCAGGGTTGTGCACCAAAACGGAAGTCTGGTGGACCACCAGACAAGATCTACGCTGTATCGAACCCAATTAATTGGGAACGATGCAATGCGCCCTTTGGAGACGCCAATGGACCCCTCCCACATCGGCCATTTGCCGTCGTCCTTCCCGTGTCCCGCGGACTACGCTCGCTGACCGAGTCACCCCCTTCCGAGTCGATTTTCGTGGCCGGCCTGCCGCCCGGTCCGGGTCGAATCTTCCTGTGGAGTCGGACCATTGACTTTTTGGTAATTCGGATCCTTGAGAAAAGAGGCGGCATTGACATTACAGAAAAAAAGAGGGCACTTGGAACTTGTAACGTGCAAGTAAACGCCCCATATATTAATGAAGCTCTTTTCATTATTATTATTATTATTATTATTATTATTATTATTATTATTATTATTATTATTATTATTATTATTATTTAATGAAGCTTATTTTAACTTAATTTTTAGGGGAATAGGAAAGGGGTTGACATATTTGGAGATTAGCTTATGTTTTAGAATGGGTAATGGTGATTAACATGATAATGATACATTGGAGGGAATGATAATATTTTTAAAATTGTTGACTATTAGATAAAAAAATAAAAATAAACTCTTTATTTTTATGTGGAAAATTAATATGGAAGTTATAATAATTATGGAGGGACATGGAGTATTGTACTTTAATATCATATAATCAAATAAACCACATGAGTTGAAAGTTTTAAATGTCCAAGTTCATACCCCTTAGGTTTTGAATTCAATCTATATTGCTTATAAAAAGGGTGGACTTAATGCCATCTTAAGTTCAGACTTTTCCATTTTTGTAAATAAAAAAAAAAAAAGGTTGACTGAAGATATATGATCTGTAATAAAATTTATCAATTCATAAATAAATACATTTATATTTCAATATTTATATTTCAATATTTACATTTCAATATTTTTGTATACGAAACCGTGTGAATCTTCCGCAATTATTACGTAATCTAACTTTTCCTTGGGCCGTCCCCATCAACCAGATCTTCCCGAATCTGTCCCACCAATGAGATTCTAGAGTTTCACGTACGCACTCATGCATCATAGTTTCCTCTTTTAGCCCCGGTTATGAGAATCTTCGCCCGAAGCTCTTCTTGATGATAAAAAGAGAAGAAGTCGGGCTTTATCGTAATAATTTTTTCAAGGAGAAATATTAGTTTTTTTTTTTTTTTTTTTTTGTTCAGGACAAAAGTGACGCGGGTCTCTTGTGCTGGTCCCCACCCCATGTGTGCCACGGAGGTGGTCCGGTGGATAGATGTCCCACTTCAACCATTAAAGGTGTCTCGGTGCAATTGATATCTGTGGTGGTGGTGCTTTTCACGAGTTATGTAACACATCTTCGTGTCACTCACATTGGTAATTTACATAATTTATAGTTTTAGTATAATTGAATAGTTGGGGATACAAAGTCTATAATTTTTGTGCAATTTAGCGACAATCAATGTTTTTGTTCCCAGTTATGTGCGGGTCAACCTAGTGCAAGATAGGTTTAAGACTTTCCATGTTCCATTAGGGTTTGAGCTTTTCTATTATAGCCAGAAATATATGGCTTAGACTAATTCGATATATTTATTTTTTTTAATTTAAAAATTATTTTAATAAAGGTATGTGTATTGGGAAGGGTTTCAATAGAGTTGACTCATTTGACCTAATTCTTTTATATATTTGTTCATAGTTAAAATAACATAAATGTTTAGAAATAAAAATAAAGTTGCTAATTTTTGTAATTTACTCTTGTTTTCATGAGATTATTTTAATTTTATTTTTTTAATGAGTAGCATTAATACATTGCACTACCTAATACATATACATAATAGGGCAGTTTCTCCATCATGGGCCTCTTCCATATATTATGGCTACAATTGGTTTTCAATCATGGCTTAGGTGGGCCTACTCATGTCGGTTCAATCAAAAGAATCGGCTGACACATGGACTGGATCAGAACAAAATCATTGAGCCGGGATACCCAGGTCCACCAGACTTAGCAAAAAGTGAAAAACATGATCATAATTGATGGAAAAAAATAAATTGGCTGAAGATAATTTTGTTTTCATTAATTTTTGTCTTATTTATTTTTTAAAATTATCGCAGACAATATTTTAAAAACCGGACCAACCATCGAACTCGTAGTTGTTCGACCAAACTGGGTTAGACCGGGTTGAACCAATAGTTGAATGATTGAATATTATATCTTGTATATATTTAATATTTCTATATGTTTCACCGAAAATCTATCGGTCCGCGAAGAGGCGCGACCGAGAGGATAAATCGATTACTTTAGAATAATTTGTGTTACAGGTTGTGGTGTAAATATCAGGAATTGCGAGTACAATCTCCTATACTTCCTCTGATTCGATCTCCGTGTGAATTTGGTGAAGTCGAAGCCTCTGCGAACGAACGAATGTCAAACTTAAGTTGCAAGAACCAGTGTGCACGAACTGTTGTGGCTTTGGTCGGTCGGACAGAGGTATTTGTGCTCCGCGTGTATCGACTTATGACGCTTCCGGCGATCGTGTAGAGTCGCTCCGGTTGAACTGGCCGAACGACGAAACGATGAAATGCTTGGCCGTTGGCTCGAAGAACCTCTGTAGTACGAGAGCTTCTCCTCAGAAGGGGATTTGAGTCCTTCGGTTTGGAAGAGAGTTCTTTTACTTGTCGGGATTTAGGAATTGATTTCTTCACCCCGTGGGACGAGGGAATTTCCGCCTATTTGTAGCTGGTCCGTATGGTCGCTGAGAGGAGTTGCCTTGGAATGGGGATCGTGATCCTCATTCTGCTGTAATATTGAGGAAGACGAGGGAGAGAGAGAGACCAGGATCGTGGCCCTCTTTTCGCTCCTTCGGTTGAAGACTGAGTGGTGGGCTGACGATGCATGCTGACGAGTGCTGACTCGACGATTCTTTGCCAACGAGGTGCCGACTGTGCTGGTGACGTGGCGATGCGGCTGGACTTCGTAGTGGGTTGCCGCGACGAACTTTGATGATGATTAAAGCCTACCCATGGTCGTTGTTTGATGGACTGATGGATTGTTGGGCTTATCGAATTTGGGCCACGCACATTTTGATGCGTTCAGATTGCCCACCGATACTTGATTGTTCAGAGGAACGAGCTAGTGTCGTCCGAACCGTGAAGGACACACACACACCCCTTTTTTTTTTTTTTTTTTTCCTCTTACTCTTTTAGGACCACTTATATATTGTTCATTTGTCCTCTTACTCTTTTAGGATCCAGCATATATATTTTGTATACACTAAGATCTCTATTTTTTTTTTTTTTTTTTTTTTTTTTTTTTCTTTTTAAGTTCGGCATGGAACGAATGTTCCCGAGAAGAGGGAAGTACTCAGTGGCAATGAATGTTGTAGATAGCGACTTACTTGCTTGTCTCCTTCGTGGTGTATGTCGCCGGAGGATTTTGGCGACGATATTTGGTATTTTGAAGGAGGTGCTGGCGAAGAACTTCGTGACCTTCGCCGGCAAGTTACTTCCCCGCTTGGGGAAGGACTGTTGTGGAACGAGTCTTTGCAGGTGTTTAGGTCGCCTCGTCCGATCAGATCGTAGTCGCCGCTGGGGATTGTGCTTGAACGGCTCGGAGAGTCTTTTTTCTTACCGGACATAGGCGGCTTTCGCTGCCCCCCGGTTATGCGGTCCGAGGCTGCACGAACCGGGTGTCGCGGATTTTGAGGGTTCCTTTCGGTTCGCTAAAACCCTAACTTTTAAACTCACTTTCTCGTAGCTTTCAGTTCGGATTGCACGACTCCGGATGCGCCTGTCACCGCGATCTCTTTTGTTCCCGTAGTCGAGCCTTTCTCTACATAAGCCGAGTCGGTTATGCGGGGTGGGGCCCACCAGGGCCTGGTAACGATCTCGGGGTTGTCGCCTGATCAGGTCCCCATGTAGAGTTTCATGATAAGGGAAATTCCGTACGGGGAAGATCGAATCCCTTCTAAAAAGGGACTGTCGCCTTCTCCCAAATTCGAAGGAAACCCTTCGAATTCTTCGATATATAAAGTACCTTGAGCCTTGGGTATTTCACCGTACGAACCTAATAGCAACCTTATTGAGTTTTTTCGTCCCTGTTGCGTTCTCCATCTGAAGTGCCACGCCCTTTGGTTGTGTGTGTCTACGACCGACTCTTGGAGATTTTGTTCGTGCTTCTGGTTCTAGGAGAGTACTTGTTGAAAAGTCTTTCCTTTCGGTGAGTCTCTTCTCTTTACGTCGGACACCTCACCCGCATCACATTTGAAAGGTACCTTCGAGATTCTCTTTCTCTTTCTCCCTCTCCGTCGACCTTGTTTAGATTTTGAGTCAGCCGGGGTCCCGCTCTCTTTTCTTTTCTTCTTTGTCTCTTCCTTTATCCTTCTTCTTTTTCTCTCCTCTCCTTTTCGACTCCTTCTTTCTTATTTTTTGTCGCGGCGACTTCTTTTTTGTCGTTGGTCTCGATATTCGCTCTCTCGTTGTTTTAGAGCTTTTTATCATTTTTTTTTTGAGGGACGACTTCTTTTTGTCGCTATTCTCTCTCTTTTTTTTTTTGAGTTTTCGATACGTACCTTGTTTTACGCCCGTCCGTTTGGGCGTCGCCAAAGTCTGTCATCTTGTTGGTGTAGATGATTGGTTTTCTTCTGCAAGATTTTCGGTTGGGGAATGCGCCAGACTTAGTTGTTGTGTGCCGGTTCTTCCATTTCCGATGGTTTTACTCCGGGGACACTGGTAGGGTCGCCAGGGTGATGGTCTGTCTTCCCCTCTTTTTTTTTTGCTGAGAGCCCATCGGTCGTTTCTTTGTGGGTTGTCGAACGTTGTCGTCGTTTCGACTTCCATCGGCTCAGTTATCGGGGAGGAGCCTCTGTTTCGTTCGCCTTCTTCGAAAGTCTCTTTTTGACTTGACCGGCCGGATTGTCAAACGTCTCGTCTCAGTCTATCATCGGTGGCTTAGCCGTCAAGTTTTGACTTCCGCGGCTTGCCATGATGGTTGTGGCACGAGTTGGTATGGCTACCTCGTTTTCTAGTGATGGCATGGCTTCTTCGGAACTTTGTTTTCTTTTTTTTTTTAGCGACGACTTCTTTTTGTCACCGCCTTTTTTTTTTTGTTCAGGGAAGAGTCGCTTACCTGACCTCGCCTGAGTGTGTCGGACTCGATTGTCCAGCGCGGTTATCCCTTTTTGTTTTGGCCGCGCTATGGCTTTTGCTTCGTGTCCGCTCGGCTTCTGCCGGCGTCGTCTTCTGTGGCATCCATCTCCCGTCCGGTTTTGACATCCGACACAGGGACTTGCGATGCGAGTGTTCGGTGATAGTCCTGGGCGCTGGATTCTTGACCCAGTGATGCTCTGGTTTGTGGTTGAGCATTGGGAATCCAGCGTTGTCACCTCCGGTTTGTTGGCCGCGGGGTGCTGGTTTCTATCGTCGTTCGTCTCAAGGCTATATTTGTGTTAGCCATAGAGAGAGATTTTGTTTTCCTCGCGGTTTTGCTTTTCTTTTACCGCTGTTCACATCCCCCCTCTTTTTTTTGTTTACAATCATTTTTTTTTTTATCGCGATGTGAATACACAAACTTCTTGTTCTTTTTTTTTGAAGATAGCTTGCGTACCTGATTTTTGTTGAACTGACGACTTCAATGTCTCTGTCGCTTTGCAGATGTCTTTCCCATCGCTAACCGTTTCCTTCCTCGATCTCGTTCTCACCAACGTCCGGGTGCAGGTGAGAGACGTTCTCCGAGAATGCGTGCATATCAGAAATACGCAAGGAGACAGGGAAATTTTGCTGTTTGCGAGTTTGCCTTCGGCCCTCGGGGGACGTGACGTACGAGTCCCTTTAACCGGGACGGCTTGCGAGCTCTGAAGCCGTCCGGTTGTGAACGAGGATGACCAAATTTGCTTCCTCCCCGGCGTCGATGAAACTCCGGCGCCTCCGCACGAAGTTCAGGGCGCTATTTTGATGAGCCCCATGCACGACACATTGGTGAGGTTTACTCCTCCCGCACTCTCCATTGGTAGAAGCAGCTTCGGCCCTTGGGAAGCGAGAAGCATGGAAATCGTAAGCCCACGATACGTACCTTATTTCTTCGAGTGGGCGGACGTCGTCCTGCGCACATGCTCGGAGCGCTTGGCAGCGGTAGATTTGTTGTACGCTGTGCAGACCTCCATGTTCCGTTATAGCTGCTGCTGTAACGTTGTCACGGCCTTTACTGAGGTCTGGTGTCCTGCCACCAATTCCATTTTTACCCGGGAGGGGGAGCTGTCAATCTCTTTGTGGGATTTCCATCGCCTCGGTGGACTTCCCGTCTCCGGAGGTATTTTCGACAAATCCTTCCCTTCTGTCGATGACTTCTCTTATGGTCATCATCTTCCTCTGCCCGAAAGCCTCAGATATTTGATCTTGGCTTACTTCCGTCTTTCCGCTCTTGCTGAGACGGAGAGAGCTGCTGGAGTCCCAATGTCCGATTGGACGTCTTTTTGGTTTCGCCCGGGACGAGACTCTGGGCTCGTGGAAGATGCTTGGGCCGATCGTATGAAGACTTCGAGCTCGAGGAGCCGCAACAGGTCGGAACGGTTGAACCGACCTTTGAAAGAGCTCGGCGTTCCGGACGCGCTCGCCGACGAGGTTTATTTGGCCACTTTCTTCGCTATGTGGCTCTGCCTCTGTATCCTCCCCAGGGCTGAGCACCAAGCTCTCGAAGCCGAAGCGTCACGGTCGGTCCAACAAGTGCATTGCCGGCGCAATGCGATGGTTAAGTTGGTCAGTCGGCGCCGGTCCGAGTACGACACTGTGAAGGCTGAGAGGGAAGCCGTTAGTGAACAACTGGCTAGGCTGGATTCTCAGCTCGACTCCCTTCGGGCGAACATTGGTATCGCTCAGTCTGAGCTCCAGGCGTTTGATGCTGAAGCCTCTGTGTTGGAGCGGCAACTCGAGGATGTCCGTGCACAGCCTGTGTTGAGTGAGAGCGAAGCACGTGAGCTGGAGGATACGCGGGCAAAGATGCTTCGGCGGCGGCAGCGAGTGATCGACTTTGAACTCAACCAGTAGCCTCTCCTTTTTCGACCCCTTGGATTTGATGTAACCCCATTTTTTTTTAGTCTCTCTTTCTTATTTTTTTTGAGGTCTCGGATTTTATTTTTTTGCGAGACCTTCGGTGTAAAGAATTTTTTTTTTTTTTGCTAGAATGAAATGAATTTCTCTTTTTTTTCTGCTACCCATCTCACGGATAAAATTGTTTGATAAATTTACCATTTGTGATAGGTAGCTCCGACCCGTTAGCGGTGATGAGTTTGTATGTGCCATTGGTGTAAGCTTCATGTACGACATAGGGGCCTTCCCATTTTGGTGCGAATTTGCCCCCGGTCTTGCTCGTAAAGAGCATTGGCCGTCGAACTGCTAGCACAAGGTCGCCCTTCTGGAGTGACCTGAGGCGTACCTTTTTGTTGAAAGCTCTGGTCATGCGAGATTGATAGCACTTGAGACGTTGTTGTGCCTCGAGTCGTTGTTCATCGAGTGACTCAAGCTCTGCCAATCTCAGTTGGGCGCATTCCTCCGTTGTCAACCCTTCTCTGACAGCTATGCGTAAGGAAGGGAGCTGCACTTCGAGAGGAAGCACTGCCTCGGCACCGTAAACCAGCGAGTATGGAGTCGACTGGGTAGGCGTCCGAGCCGTCGTTCTGTATGCCCATAAAGCTTCGGGAAGCTTCTCATCCCAGCTTCTTTTGTGGGCCAACCGTTTTCTTCAAATTTTGCGAGTGTCTTATTGAACGCTTCATGAGTCCGCTATTGCCGGTTTGTAAGCCGATGACATCCGCTGTTGTATGCGAAATTTTTCGCAAAAGCGGTCCATGACTCTGTTTCTGAAGGGTGTGCCATTGTCCGTCACGATATACCGCGGAACTCCATATCTGTATATGAGTTGCGTTCGAATGAAATCGACGACGGTGGTGGCTTTGACCTCTCGGTAGGCTGCGGCTTCAGCCCATTTGGAGAAGTAGTCTGTGGCAGCCAAGATGTACTGTCTATCGGAGTTGGATTTTGGGGTGATGGGACCGATGATATCCATACCCCAAGCTTCGAAAGGCCAGGAAGTGACCGTTGGGTGAAGCGGCACCGGTGGTTGGTGTATGTAGTCGGCGTGGAATTGGCACGGTTTGCAGGTTCGGGCCATTTCAATGGCGTCCCTGAGCATAGTTGGCCAGTAAAAGCCGAGTCGTTTGACTTGCAAATGGAGCTTTGGGCCAGCTTGATGTGCTCCGCATATCCCGCTGTGTATTTCTTTCAATACTTGTAATCCCTCTTGTTTCGAAAGGCAGCGAAGGAGTAGACCTTCGTATGACCTCCAGTATAGTACGTCGTTGATAAAAACGTACTTGGGAGCTGTTCGGCGAATTTGGACTCGCTCTCGCAGGTCGACTGGGAGCGTGATGTGGCGAAGGAAGTTGATGATGGGTTCACGCCAATCTTCGGTTTGATTTTGGCTAGCCGAGACAGGGAGAGATTCCTCTATCTCCTCCGTTAGCTCTTCTTCTGTTTCTTCCTCGGCTGGTGGAGGGATGACCCATTGTTCGCACACGGGAACTCGGTTTGGCCGCTCATCCAAATGTGCTAAACTTGCAGCAATGCCGGCTAATGCGTCGGCTGGCCCATTCTCGGGCGAGGGACGTAGTGGAGTGAAACTTCCGGGATTTGGGCCAGAAGTTCACCCAAGCATATCTCCGTAGAGGTTTGAGCTCGGGTTTCTTTACTTCAACTCTCCTGTCAATTGCTTGATGACCAAAGCCGAAGTCGCCGTAGATGTTTAATCAAGGGCGCTTGCATCTCGACCGCTATACCGAACCGAGGAGGATGGCTTGGTATTCTGCTTCATTGTTCGAGCAAATCTGGGTGAGCACGAACGAATACGGCAGTAGATCCTTCTTTGGAGAGACGAAAAGGACTTCAGCGCCAGCTCCATTTCTTCGTTCGACGCCATCGAAATACATCTCCCAAGGTGGAAGCACTTCGACCAGAAATATTTCTTCGCCTGGGAATTCCTCAGTTAACTCCCATTCGGCCGGCACCGGGTGGTCGGCCAAGAAATTGGCCAATGCTTGGCCTTTAATCGCTTTTTGAGGAACGAAGTTAATCTCGAATTCTGATAAGAGTAGAGCCCACTTAGCCAGTCTACCGGAGAGGATTGGGCGCGACATGATGTACTTCAACGGATCAGCTCGCGAAATGAGATTCGTTGAATGCACCAGGAGGTAGTGTCGAAGCTTTTGAATTGCGAATATGAGAGCTAGACAGATCTTCTTGATCGGTGTATAGTTGAGCTCGGCACCCACCAGTGTTCGGCTGAGATAATACAGAGAACGTTCTTCATTGTCCTCATCACATTGAGCCAAAAGAGCTCCCACCGACTTCTCCTGTGCTGCAATGTATAGCAGCAGTGGTTTGTCAACGATCGGAGCTACAAGCACCGGTGCCTTGGTGAGGTATGCCTTTATGTTGTTAAAGGCGTTCCGGCAAGCGTCGTCCCACTCGAATGGTGTACCCTTCTTTAGCAGACGACTGAAAGGCTGGCATCTCCCGGCGAGGTTCGATATAAAGCGGCGGATGTACGCTAGATGACCTTGGAAGCTTTTAAGCTCGGAAACGTTTCTGGGCTCCGGCATTTTCTGAATGGCGTCGATTTTCGACTGGTCGATTTCGATTCCTCTGTGATGGACGATGAACCCCAAGAATTTGCCTGAGGGGACGCCGAAAGCACACTTCAGCGGGTTCATTTTGAGCTGAAACCGTCGCAGTCGCTCGAACACTGCCCGGAGGTCGAGAAGATGATCGGCTCGTTGCTTTGTGTTCACCACCAAATCGTCGACGCAGCATTCGACTCGCTTATGGAGGCAGTCGTCGAAGATGTTCTGCATCGCTCGCTGGTATGTTGTGCCGGCGTTATTGAGTCCGAACGGCATAACTTTGTAGCAGAAAATCCCTTTTGGAGTGCGAAATGCAGTGAGCTCCTCATCTTTTGGGTCCATCCGAATTTGATTGTAGCCAGAGGACCCGTCCATGAAGGATAGGGCTTCGTGACCTGTTGTCGAGTCGACTATAAGCTCGGTGATTGACAGAGGGAAGTCGTCCTTCGGGCACGCCTTATTCAAGTCGCGAAAGTCGACGCAGACCCGAATTTGGCCAGTCTTCTTTTTAACTGGGACGATGTTTGCAATCCACGACGGGTACTTTACTTCCCTGATGAAATTTGCCGCGATCAACTTGTCGACCTCCTTTTCGATTTTTGGCACCAGTTTGGGCCAGAATCGTCTTTGCGATTGTTTCACCGGTCGAACGGAGGGATGAACAGCCAATTTGTGAACTGCTACTCGCGGATCGAGGCCGGGCATCTCTGTGTAGTTCCAGGCGAAGATGTCACGGTATTCGCGAAGTAGCGCCATGTATTCGACTTCTTCTTCGACCGTCAGTGAAGCACTGAGGTATGTCGGCCTCGGGTCTTCTGTCGTGCCTAAATCGACTTTCTTTAATTCGTCGACTGTCGACTGGCCTCCTTCTTCGAATTCAGCCGGAGCCTCCTTCAAGACGAATTCCTCATCTTCTTGTTCATCGTCTATGACGGAGATGTGATTCACTGCGGCTGAATCGTAGGCACGAGCTCGGGCAATGGCTGCCTTCAATGTATAGATGACGACTGGACCGCCGTCTTTCTTTGGTCGACGTCGATTGATGGCGTCTTTTGTGTAAATGATCACCGACTTTGGAGTATTTTGTTTCTCGATTGGGATTTGGCCAACTGAGACTTGATGAACATCTGCCGATGACTTTCTGGTTACCTTGACCGGCTTTGCTTGGGCTGTATAAATCTTGATTGGTTTTGGCCTTTCGTAGCCGAGGCCCAAGCGACCTTGACTGATGCGATGCCCTTCGTTCTTCAATTTCTCCTGCTCCGGAGTGAAGACAGGTAAGGTCACAGGAGGCTTCTCGTGGATTTGATCCTTTGTGAGGTTGCCCCCGGCTCTTGCCATCAGTCGGTAAGCATTTGGGTCGAAACCTTCGTTCGAGCGTGTGGCTGGCAACTGCTCCTGATTCGGGAGTTGTTTCACGACGCTTCGTTCCTCCAGTTTTGGCAGAGGAAGCGTGACCTTTTCTGGCAAAGGGGTCGGCTGAATTTTGTGGCAGGCGACCAAGGGAGCTTCTCCTTTCTTCCTTTGCGACTGTGGAATGTACCGCAGGATGGGTACGCTGGGATGCTTCGACGCTGGAGTAGCCTTGGCCGATTTGTGGCCATGTGCCGACTGGTTGTTGTATGTTGGCTGCTTTGGGGATACAACCTGCGTCGTAGTCTGTGTAGGGGATGCAATTTGCGTCGGGGTCTGTGCTTTGGCGGGCTGCGACGACTGTTTGAGTTGTGCCGGTTGTTGGGACGATGCAGCCCGTGTCGGAGTACATTTGGCGTTTGCTGCTTGGTTCGACCAAGGTGACAATTTGACCGTCCGGTCCGGTCGCCGATAGAATTTGGCATCTCGCGAACGATGCCTCCGCCTCGGAATGGACTTTCGCCGGCGCATACACCGCCTTCGCTCGCCGCTTTTCCCAATACTTGAAGCATTGGTGCAGGGTGGATGGCACGACTCGCTTGAATGGAGCCATGGCCGACCCGTAAGCAGGTTGTAAGACGTCCTGGAATCGATAACTTGAAGAGGCGTATCGGCTATCATGTCTCCGATGTGCAGCTTCAGATTTGTCATGCCGAGTGTTCTTTGGCCCTCCTGGTTGAAACCTTGAATAAGGAGAGAACTAGGAGAGAGATCGCCGGCGGAGAGACCAATGTTCTTTATAGTGCGAATAGGTAGAATATTGACTGCGGACCCACAGTCGATGAGAATACGGTTGATTTTGTGGTCTCTGATGTAGCCGGAGACGAATAACGGTCTGTTGTGATTCTTCGACCCCAATTGTGCGTCTTCTTCTCTGAATGTAATGCACGGTGGGCATGTGACGACCAGTGCTTGTTCTGCTTTTGCACATTGTGGTGGAGATAATGCATCTTCCTCCTCCTTTTCAGGGCGTAAGGAGTCAGTCAGCCCGACCTTTGGCAAGTCGTGCTTCCTCATGAGCAGCATCTCGAGCTCGGCTTTGAGTTCCTCTCCGGTTTGTCGAGGACTCGATCGTGGCTTGTCCGGACCTGATGTCCAAATCGAGGTCGTCTTCAATTTTGTTGAGATGGGAGATTTGTTTGAGCGACGTCTCTAGGTCGTCGCATTCGACGATCGATCTTTTGCCCTTCTCTTTCGTAGCCGTTTGCTCGGGAGGAGCTGTTGAGCAGGTCGCCACCATTGCAGGCGGCGAGAGGAACTCCTTGGGGAAGAACTCCGCCAATGTGACGGGTCTTCTTTTCTTTTTGCTTGGCCCCTGGATGTCAGTCCTGGGAGCTTTTCTTTGGCGTTGTGCGGCTCTTTTGTTTGGCCGCTTTGCTTTTGTTTTGATGGTCACCGGTGCCTGTTCGATTTCTCAAATAGGCTTCTTTCTCCGGGTGACCAGGATCCACCCCTCTGCGTCGGCTGCAGCTTCTTCGCGGGGTGCCGATTTTTGTGTGACCTTAGCCGGTGGTCGTTTGTTGTTATGAGGTCGGCTGGAGGAACCGGGCTTTGGTCGGTACTTCTTCTTTATGGCTCGTTTCTGAGTTTGCCGGTTTGGCACAGTTTGGACGGAGATAGCATATGAGGAGGTTGTGTTTCTAGCTCCTTCGATTTCAATGCGTCCTTGGGCTGCCAGCTCCATGATACGGTCTTTCAGGACGAAGCATTTATCCGTTGAGTGCCCAACTAGCCGGTGGTATTTGCAAAAATTTGGATCTTTGCTTTTGGATTGGTCGGTCTTTTGATTTCTGGCAGCCTCAGTAGTTGATTGTCGAGCAGCTGATCGAGCATGATGGGAACGTCGGCGTCGGCAAAGGGATATGTCTTTGCCTGTCGTTCTTCCAGTGTCAGCTTCTTGAAGCCTCCCGTCAATTGTCGTGGGAGGTAAGTTTGCTTGACTTTGCTTCCGACCTTGATCGGTTCGACAGTATTTGTCGCGAAAAAGGATTTCGTTTTCTCTTTCGTCTCTTTTGGTGCGGTCGCTTTCGGTGCCTTTCCCTTTTTGCATGGATCGGCGGAAGAGGATCCTTCTTCTCCTCGTTCTTCTATTAGGATCTCCATGTTGTGAGCTTCCGTTGCGAGCTCTTGGAAATCGTTCGGCCGTCGGCTACGGATGTAGCGCAGGAGTTCCCAATGCATTCCTCGAGAGCACATTTCGATCTCGGCTTCGAGGGAGAGGTTTGAGCTTTCTTTGCAGTTTAGGCTCAAATTTCTCCATCAATTGATGTAGTCAACCACCTTCTCGCCCTTTTTTCGTTTTGAGATTGGCGATTTCTATTAGCGTGACGGTACGCCGGGTGCTGTAGAAACGGCTGAGGAATTCCCGTTCTAGTTGCTCCCAGCTGTCGATGGACTCCTGGGGTAGCTCGATATACCAGTCGAAGGCGTTTCCCTTCAGTGACCGGCCGAATTGTTTTACCAGCAGGTCGCCGTCGGTGCCGGCGTTGTTGCAGGTTTCTTTGAAATGCGTGACATGCTGCTTTGGGTGGCCGTCGCCATTGAATTGTTGAAACTTGGGAGGGTGATAGCCGATCGGCATTAGGATGTTCTGGATCCTTTGTGTGTACGGTCTCTTGTAGGCGACTGATTTGTGGTCGTCGGCATTGTTTCGTACCGCACAGTTGACGATCTCTGTGATGGCATCAAGTGTGAGAGCAGACGGATCGACTTCGGGTCGACCTCTCCAGATGGCCACTGGAGCGACGGGCGGCAACTCGTCGTCGGAGGAGAGGTCTTCTTGCGGCAGCTCGGCTGAGGCGCTGGTAGTCGGCCGATTTCGGTCGACTTCTTGAGAGACGCCACCGGTGTTATTGGTGGTTGTGTCCATTTCAAGCCGTTCAAACATCTTCGCAATTTGATCATTGCGAGCTGCTAGTTGAGCATCCTGGGCTGCAAGTTGAGCATCTTTTATGCGCAGCTGTTCGCTTTGCTCCTTTATCGCAGCCTGCATTTCAGCAAGCTGTTCTTCAATAGTTTTGTCCGAAGTTGTCATTGTGGCTATCTTGACGGTTTGCGTCGGAGTAATTGTTTTCGACGCGGCTTGTAGATATGAAGCCTTTGTTGGTGACTTCATTGAAGAGGCGGTCGCCGTGGGAGGACCGGGTCGAAAAGACCAGTCGCGGGTTGATGACGGAGAGTGGTTTCGGCGGCGGCTGGCTTTGGCAGCAGCTGGCAGCCGCCGGTGAGAATCGAAAAGGATGAGATAGGTGATGTTGCGACAGGGGAGGTCGTTGGTGTTTGTCGGCGGGGTGAATGGACGAGAGGTAGTCCCGCTGCTGCATTGAGAGCGGCTAGGAGGTCGTGTGAGACCAGCATAACCGGCGAGTTGTCTGTCGCCGATGTTCTCTGTACGGAGGAGGCCGACACAGAGTGTGTTCTCGCAGCAGAGGAGGAGATGCCCCCACTTTGCTCGTATCGTTGCACCAAAGTGGGAACAATAGAACTTCTTCGTGACGGCGGCGACTGCGTCGGGCTGGCCGTCGGGCTGCGAGGAGGAGGTGAGGCAGCGACAACCAAGTATGTTGGTCTGGCCATTGCTGGTAGTAGTTTAGCGGCGACCGTGGCTGGTTTGTTGGAGGCCGCGGTAGCCTGTGGCATGAATAAGGCGCTTGGACGGCGTGCGTCGCGCATGAAAGGAGCTTGTCCAGCAGACAAATTCTTGGCCATAGCTCTCGTCACTGGGCGAGTGGCCGGTGGTGGTGAGGTAGGAACGCGAAGGTTGGCCGGAGATGCGGCAGCAGATCCGCGAGTTCCAAAGAGTTGAACCTGGCGGGCTTGGCGGGCGGGCATTATCTGAGAGCTCGAGGAGGCAGTTGGCTTCCCCCCATTGTTGTTGTTGTTGTTGTTGTTGTTGCCATTGTTGGCGTTGCTGGCGTTGCTGGCCATGGCTATGGTTGGAGATTTTTTTTTTTTTGTTGGACGGAGAAGGAGATGAGAGGTAGGAAAAGTCCCACCGGGTATGCCAAATCTATTTCACCAAAATTCTACCGGTCCGCGAAGAGGCACGACCGAGAGGATAAATCGATTACTTTAGAATAATTTGTGCTACAGGTTGTGGTGTAAATATCAGGAATTGCGAGTACAATATCCTATGCTTCCTCTGATTCGATCTCCGTGTGAATTTGGTGAAGTCGAAGCCTTTGCGAACGAACGAATGTCAAACTTAAGTTGCAAGAACCAGTGTGCACGAACTGTTGTGGCTTTGGTCGGTCGGACGGAGGTATTTGTGCTCCGCGTGTATCGACTTATGACGCTGCCGGCGATCGTGTAGAGTCGCTCCGGCTGAACTGCCGAACGACGAAACGATGAAATGCTTGGTTGTTGGCTCGGAAGAACCTCTCGTAGTACGAGAGCTTCTCCTCCGAGAAGGGATTTTGAGTCCTTCGGTTTGGAAGAGAGTTATTTTACTTGTCGGGATTTAGGAATTGATTTCTTCACCCCGGGACGGGGAATTTTCGCCTATTTGTAGCTGGTCCGTATGGTCGCTGAGAGGAGTTGCCTTGGAATGGGGATCGTGATCCTCATTATGCCGTAATATTGAGGAAGACGAGGGAGAGAGAGAGACCAGGATCGTGGCCCTCTTTTCGCCTCCTTCGGTTGAAGACCGAGTGGTGGGCTGACGGCATCCGACGAAGCCGCCGACTTCGGCGATTCTTTGCCAACGAGGTGCCGACTGTGCTGGTGACATGGCGATGCGACTGGACTTCGTAGTGGGTTGCCGCGACGAACTTTGATGACGATTAAAGCCTACCCATGGTCGTTGTTTGATGGACCGATGGATTGTTGGGCTTATCGAATTTGGGCCACGCACATTTTGATGCGTACAGTGAGTAACTAAGAAGTCATTAGCAATGTTTTAAAAACCAAACCAGCCATCAAACCGGCAGTATGTTCAGTTTTGGTCAAACCTGACCGGTTTAGACCAATGGTTCAACCATTAAATATTATCCTCTATATTTTATAACTATGTTATATTTCTATAGGTAAAAGAACAAAATTAATGCTGATTATAGTGAACCCGGGCTGAGTCAATAAGAACCGGATTAGCCTCCGGTTCTGGTTTAACCGGGTTGGACTGGCCGGTCCGATTTGGTTTTTAAAACAGCGGTCATTAGAGTAATTTTATAAAGTTTTACATATTTTTAATCTCAATTGCTGTTAAGTATTAACAGCTAAATGATAATAGTAATTATCCCCTAAAAATTAAATAAATTAAAGTTTATATTTTTATACTGTTGGCCGAAATTAATCAATAAAAAATAATATATATATTTTTTATTGGAAGACGGTATAATTTTATATTTTATATAAGCTAATAAGGATTAAGGAATATTATTTGTATTTTTTAGGATATTTTAAAGGACACGATATTTTTATTATTGCCAGATTCTTATTTTTAAGGCGGGGAAAAATAAAAAGAAGAACTGTCATCGCATCTGTCCACAGCAGGAAACGGTCGCCGCATATATACTTCTCCGGTCGCAGAAATTCCTCTCCGAGTCCTTCATCGATTCTTTCTCTGGCTGTCTCTGCAAGAAAGTTTTCTCCAATGGCGTACCCCGGTCGCTCTCTGCTCTTCCTCTCCGTCGCGTGTCTTCTCGCAATTGGAGCGAGCGCGAGGCCATGCAAAACCCTCTTCGTATCCTACACCATCTCCTCCTTCAGGCCCTCCTTCCAATTCTCCGATTCCGCCACGCAAAACCCCTCCGAGCTCTTCGTCTTCGCCGAATTCAACGAGGTTGACGCGAAGCCCTCTCGCTATTTCGCCTCCGACTTTTTCGTTCCGGAGTTCCGTCAATCCGCGCGGTTCCAGGACAGGCCCGAGGTCGCCCGCCCTATCCCCAACCCCTTGGGCTTCAGCTCTCTCCGGGATCGGACCAAGGATATCCTGAGTGTCGTCGTTGCGTTGCTTTTTGGCGTCGGATGCGGTGCCCTCACGTCCGCGGCTATGTATTTGGTGTGGTCCCTTGTGGCGAACAGTCATGACGGGGATTCGGATGATGAGGATGCGACTCACGACGAGGACGGGTACGCGAAGCTTCCTCCATCTCCCGTTAAAGAACGGTATGAGGGGAAGTAGGGTTAGGGCTTTTGGACTGGGGATTTAGAAATTGTACTGTGTTCGTGGACCGTGTGGTTTGTGCATCATGGGTTTGTAGACCTCCTTTAAATATGATATTAGACATTGACTTGGTTAAATTCTGCTATATGTGGTTTGATGATATTCGAGCCTGTTTGTGTGTGTTGATTTCTCACCTCCATGAACTTATGATTGATGGCGACGATCGATTTGGGGAAGAAATAATTCTGTACTTCGTTAAGGATTTTACTGTTTCTGCATTTATCGTTTTCTTTTTTTGTTCTTAATTTAGCATAAAGTTGAGCATGATCACTCGTGCAATATACCCTCATTTGGAGGAAAAATTTCCTGAAGAGTTTCTTAATCAATTGTACCATTGCGTGTCTTTCTCCTGAAGCTTTCCTACAAAAGGTATTTTTATAGTAGCTTGATGGCTTGGGCAATTTGTTCCGACTGAAAGTCTTCTGTTGAGAATTCATTTAGGGGTTTCTGGTGGATACAATTGTCCTTTTTCTAGCTCATTGATTGAATGATAATGCTAGGGTAAAGTGCAGACAAAGGGATATACGTGTGGAGATATATGTGCCTATGTTTCGTTCAGTTACATTAAATAGAGATTTTAATGTAACACGCAAATAGGCAAACACTTAAATAGAGGGCTGTGAGGTTGCCAAAGGAGATAACATAAATAATAGAGGTGTTTTTTAAGCAAATAAGGTGAGCAAGCTACTAAATTGTGGAATTTTGTTAGATGGTCATGAAACATTGGGAGAAAGAAGTTTTTGCATATTGGGATTGAATGCAGATGTTATTTGAAAGTATTATTATCAGTAGCCCGAATGTAGGGTGATAAATGCTGTTGGAGTGGGGGGAAGGGATGAATTTAACTACTGAGATATTGAAGATGCTAAGCACTAGTGGCTCAGGAGCTTCTAACAACACTAAAGGAACGTAGAAATGACTGGAATTTCCCAAAGAATAAACAGCACAAATATGAGAGATACAGCAAACCTGTGAACCCAATGTGAACTTGGTAGAAAGATATGAGAGATGACGGTTAATATTACTTATTTTCTTCTAATCAATTGAAATAGAAATTCATAGCTCATATTCTGCATCGAATTAGCCAGTTAGTATTAAATAGTAGTTTAGAAATTTTGTTAAACTATAAAGCTCCTCACAATCCGTAATCTTATTCTTTCACTCCCTCTGGATATCTCCTTCTGCCCTGCCATCCCAGCCTCTAAAATATTCCAGCATCAGCGAGCTCTGGAAATCTGCAGTTACATTCTGCACTTAGGATTATTTGTACTTGATTTTTTTTTTTGAGGAAAGCGATGATTCTATTAATTCAGAAAATGTGGAGTACAATACAAAGATGCTTAAAACTTAATGCCGTTACAGAATTAACATAATCGTCCTTGCTATGGAGGGTATAGGATCTCCATGACTTGTAGTAAGACTCCTGCCCGAGCTAGGGCATCTGCAGCTGCGTTAGCCGATCTGGGCGTGTGACTCCAACCAACTACAGTTTCTGAGAGGTCCCATATTTCTCTTAGTTTTGGTGCTAGTCTCCAAGGTACCGAGGCTGCCTTCATGCACCATTTAATAGTGTTGCTAGAGTCCCCTTCCACCCATAGTGTACCCGGGAAGCGTGATTTAGCTATTCGCCCTTGGAGCACCCCTTCAACTTCAGCTTCAGTGGAGTCAGCATGACCTAGGGGACCTTTATAAGACAACAAGATGTTGCCCTCGGCGTCCCTGAATAAGCCCCCATACCCGGAGGGACCCGGGTTGCCCCATGAATTTGTACTTGATTTTACCTTCTACCTTTCCCCTCTTTTCTCTTCATGCACTGTTTGTCTGTCCTGTTTTTTGGCCTCCTCCTATTTGTCCTTTTCCACTTTTAGTTGCATAAGGGAAGCATGTATGATCTTTGCAAATCAGATCTATGATACAAATGGTCAATGAAATGACACCCATCCTTGAAATGATCTTTTAACCATTCAGGTGAATTGGATAATGGAATATGGGTAGGATAAATGGAACTGGTATTGGAATATTCTTTATCCTTTTCTCCTTATGCATTCAAAAAAATTTCTTTTGGAGGTCAGGGATTCAGAGGTTGGCCTCAGCCTCCCTATTTTGGACAATAAAGCAATAGAGAGGGACTAGCTTGGTCTGATCATGTGGTGGTTGGATCAGTCAAACTGATTGCTTCAGCCGTTTTGTTTTGCCCATCCAGCTTTAGCAACTTCTGCTCTGTTGGAAGGAACTAGTTCTTGTTTGCACCCATCTAATCTTCTGCTTGATACCCATCTAATCTTCAAGTTGGTCTGACTTTGACTATGATGATTTATACTTCAAATAAGAGAATGAATGAGAGTGTTAGGATTGTATTGGTTTAATCTCCATGCTGAAAATTTACCGGTAGCTGAAACATTCACTTGTAAAGAGTTCAGGTCATCAATATGAAAAAGATTGTTTTTAGTTCACACTCAGTTAATTTACTGGTAGCTGAAACATTCAATTGTAAAGAGTTCTTAGGTCATCAGTATTAAGAAGCTAGCTCATAGGTCGGGCAGGTTAGAAGTTAAAGGCATTAGATTTTTTCAGGAAGCAATGCCATTTTATACTGTAAGGAGTTAGATGTACCCTAGTTGTCAGAGGAAGTGAAATATGTGTTTTTATATAAGGTGTTCTGGAAGGGTATTTTTTAGTGTTTTATGCATGGTGAAATATGGGAATACTGTTGGAGAAACCCAGGGGCATGTAAAAACTAAGAACTGATGGGTTTTTCAGATGGGCCACTGCAAAATTTTTTTGGAGTATTGACATAGGGCATGTATTTTAGATAAGAAGGCTAAAATATTCTGTAGGCATGGGCATTGAGTTGAGTTGCAGGGGTACCCTACCCAGCAGACCTGAAAAACATGGGATGGGGTGACATTTTGTCCTGTGGCTGGGGATGGATACGTTGTTGTACCCATCTGAAAGAATGTGAAAGACTATAGCAAACCTAGTTGGGGTGGGTCTGGGATGGATCCAGATGGAATGGAGGGGCGGAGGATAGGAGATGGGGAGAAGACAGGAGGGGTGGGGCACTGTGTGAGGGAACCCCGGGGGGGGGAGTGATTTTTAAGCCAGACCAAGTTTTAACAAGGACAAGGTTTAAGGTTTGATTGTGACTGGGTTTCTGGAAACATGACCCTGATCCCTAATATTAACAAGGGCTCTCTCGCTCAAAGTTTACCTTGAGGAGTTACATAGAGCCAGTAGGACACTCTTCCTTATGGATCTGTTATTAGTTATAGAAATAACTAGGTTGCATTTCCCCAAAAAACAAAGTTCTTAGTTTATATAGAAGTATTTCTAAAAAAACGTTTGTACGGAAGTGGTTACAAATAAAGATATCTGATGACAAATTACTCTTTTAATTGAAAACAGTGATTAGCACTTCTATTGAAATGAGCCCGGATCCGCTGGCCAAAATGCAGCGTGGCCAAAGCGAATCACGGGGCGCCACGTCAGCCCCGCACAGGTAATTTTGTGACGTGGCGCCCCGTGATTCGCTTTGGCCACGCTGCATTTTCGCCAGCGGATCCAGGCTCTATTGAAATAGCAAGAATGCTTAAAGTACAACATTGATCACACAACATAGAATTGGGCATTAGAGACGTACACGTGGCCTGCTTGTAAAGGTAATTTTGGATTCACAAGCTTTAGCAAGAAGACCAGCCGCTGAAGTACCTTAATGGAGAACTCTGCTTCAAGCTGTACACCATTTTGAGCTGAGATCTGGAAACACTCCAAAGGTTTATCACTTGAATTTATAGATTTACCTCTATCAGCGGTTATTGAGCTAGAGTAGACATGTTTTTTTCTTTAGGATTTTGTCTCTTTTAGAAGCGGACTGTATCTTTATCATATTCTGGTACTTTTAAGAACTGAAGCCTGGACTTCCTGTCAAACTCTTCAGTTTATTCTCTTTCTTTAATGATTTTGAGTTTCTCAACTGTTTATATCAGCTTAGTATGCAAAAGTTGTGGCAGATGAAAGTCAAGAATCCCTTAAAGAGTATTTCCGGATATTGCTTTAATGGGTTGAACGTGGTCACCTCAACCAATAGTATGCATTTTTCTGTTTTTGTAGTTTCTAGTTGGTGGTAGATGTGGACTAGTTGTCACTGAAATCAGTAACAAAGGTGTCAGGTATACTCTCCTTCTGGAGTTCCAACTCTGGACTCTGTGTCATTCATTGAAATCAATAGCAACAGTGTCAGGTTATCCACCCGCCTTTACAAGTTCCAATTCTGGACTCCCTACGTTTCATTCCTCATTTTAGCTCATCAGTCTTGCGTGGAAATAATAGAAAGTTAGGACTGGAGAAAGAGCAACTCTATGACGTGCCACTGGAGGCTGATTGGTTTTTTGCATTATGCACACTGTAACCTTATGGCTTGCTTAGATTTGACTGTAGCAAGTGAAAGGTCTTTTTGATATTTTTTGTGAAGCAACTAAATTTCAAGACCTGGAACAGGTTTTGAAGCGTTATGTGTTTGCTGATTTATGCATTTGATTTCGTATTCAGCTGTCTGATTAACTGCAATCTTAGTGTCTTTAGTTTTTTGGTTGTCTGTGTGTTAACCTAGACAGTTCTGGCCACACAATACTGTCTAAACAGAATTGCTAGAAATTGACTTCAAGATTCGTTACTTAATTAGAGTGTCTTCAGTCTCCGCTAGAATTAAAATGCCAAGCAACCATACGATTTCAGTTGACTTACTGATTGTTTTGTTAATTAGTGACAGAGGTTCAGGCATAGAGTCAAACATAGATTTTCGTAAGTGAGAGAGGGTTTGATACAATGTGTGTGCTCGCTTGTGAAAGTTCCCCTGCAGAGTCTCAGGCTCCCGCTCTTACAGATTAGTGGGAGTGTTTGGTATAATATGTGACTTAGTGGACAAACTTCATCAGAATGCCTGTGAGGTCATGATTTTTCATAAAACGTAATATACTGCACCTTTAATTAGCTTGCCAGGTGAAAAAAGGAAAAGAAGAATTTTTCAGCTAGTAGAGAACATGGATGAATAAGAACTTGAACTTCATGGATTAAGTCATTGATGCTGCTTTCTTCATTCTTGTTTCTCCCCTCTAGTTCTTAGGGCTATCCTGTGTTCCATCTGCTCATGCCCATGGAAACAGACATACCAGGTTGACCATCATTTCAGTGAAGGAGAAAGACCAATTCTTACTCTGCTCTAATCTGCCTGCTCCGCTCTGAAATTAAAATTCAGGTGGTGTGGTCGTATGAATTGAAGCTTCAACAGCCCAGCTGAGTGAAAACGGTTTTGATGGGATTTGAATTTAGAACAGAGTAACTTCTTTTATATTCACAAATAAGATATCTTTCTTTTTTTATTAAAATAAGTAAATTACAATTCACCTTCATTGTAGTATTTTGCGTAACGAATTTATTAAATATATTATTATTATTATTATTTATACAAGAACTTCTTTTGTAATATAAATAGCAGAAAGCAGGGTTGCGTAAATCTGATGATATGTATTGGATGTATTGGGATACGTCTCGACTAGTATTGATGTGTAAAGCAAAAATATAAGGTCATAAGCCTATACAGAAATTAAAAAAAAAAAAAAAGATAAAAATATTTATATAATTTAATTTAATTTATTTACTTTAGATTGATGTAATTTTTCATAGAGAAAACCTTACTAATAAACTAAAACTTGAAATTAATATATATATATATATATATATATATATATATATATATATATATATATATATATATATATATATATATATATATATATATATATATATAATATTTTAAGTTATATATACTGTATCGACTTTATTATCATAATTTTTTTTTTCTCATCAAGAAAAAGGAAAAGAAAATATATTTACAAATTCATAAAATCTGTGATACATCATGTTGGTAACATCCGTGCATAAACCATAATGTGGACAACAATCCATCGATGAGTCATTATTTTCCCTTCTATTTATTTACTGATTCATGGAAGTGTTTAGACTTACTAGACAAAAAACTTCATTAGAGTGCATTACGTTTACATTTCCATCCACTAGAGTTATACCTTCCATTCTAGGTCATCAAGCCATGATTTTCCATAAACCCATATACAATGACTGCAAAAGGGGAATGAAGATGTGAAAGAAAGAGGTGAATTGAATCAATCCAGTGATAGATGTGCATCCTGCTCGCTTTCTTTCTTGGAGCCTTTGATACCTTCCTGCACCTGTGTTCCATCTGTTCATACCCCATGTAAACAGACCTGATAGACATGCTCATCATTTCATCTGATACAGCTCTCATCCTCTTGTTCAGTCTCCTTGATGACTAAGCTACATACAATCATTTTGCAGATGCACAAAATGTTAAATTCAATTTAACAGATGATGAACTGAAGTAGGTAAAAAGATGGTTGCTGACAGCAAGACTGGAATTACTGTTGCCTTCACCAATACCTGATAACATTGCAGTCAAGATTCTCCACAGAGCAGCAATGTGCTTTTATCATGAATGAAGAGTCACTGACCCAAGATCTGCTGCAACAGCAAATCAAAGCTGAAAACTCAGCAGTAGCAGTAACTTAGATTTCATTGACATGAAACTATATAACAAAATCCTGGGATTTGATTTAGAACAGTTGACTTCACTGATATTCAAGTTTTAAGGATGGTGGTGGTGGTGGTGGTTAGGTTTGAGAACTGATGAGGGTGATCTTAACCTAGACAGGTTTGTCTCATTTGTTGTTGGGTGCTTTTGGTTTGACTGCCCTTCTGGACTATTTGGTGAGGAATTGGTCTTGAGTTGAACCTGGGAAATTTTTTCTGATCATAAGTGATAGAATCTCTGATTTGGATTTTGCTTGCACAGTTTGGATTCAATGCACACAACAGCAAGTCAGCTATGATACCAGTTACCAAACACTCTATTTTCTGAAGAGAAATAATGCCATTCCACAAGAGCAGTCACATCTGCCTTGGCAGAGTTACCTGAACTTGCCAAGGTATCATCAGCTTTAATTATTCCCAAGTATCATAATTTGTAGATAGAATTCCATTTGAAACACTAATGCTTTTAAAAACCAGAGGGGTTTTGACCTAACCCTGTAGTATGTCCAATTTTATCTAAATGTGGACCGATGGTTCAATCATTTAATATTATACCCTTAATTTACATATATTGAACATTTCTTTAAGTAATAAGTGATTTAGTTGTATATATTTAATTGGACCAAGTCAATAAGAACTTAATTAATTGGAGTTTTTAAAATTAAGAGAATTACAACTCATGGACCGATTGTTGCCCAAATTGGAATCATAATATTTTACCAATATGCATCCATAGTCAATAATTTATTTAATTTATTTTGAAGTTTAATAAATTAAAATAATTTTAAAATATTAAAAATAGTAAAATATTTAACTATTTTGGTGTCTAAATTAGAGTTTAGGGTTCATTTTTTTTTTTTTTTTTTTTTTTTTTATCAGTGGAAAGGGGTCTAAAAAAATTCAGTAGTAAAAAAATGTTTTTTCTTTCTTTTTATTTTAATAATTTTATGGAGGAATCTGTTTTGAGTTATATGACCGCTCGTTCGAGTAGAAAAAATTGCAAATAAATTTTGTTCGGACACATGCTTGGAATATCAGATTGGGCGCTATCAGATCTTTGCCAGTTTGTCACCGGCTGCTTCGAAATCTCGGATCGAATCCGAACTCGGAAGAGCTTCGGAAGATCTCTATCTTTTCAAAATTTCAATCTCTTCTTCTTCCTCTCGATTCAGTCTACTACTCTTCTCCGTGTTCGCGTCACTGTGCATTTCCTTATGCAAACAAACAAACAAACAAATCGGACGTGGAAAACTAGAAACAGACATCTCCGGACTCTGGAGACTGGAGTGTCTGCTGCTGCTGATGCTGCGGAATCACTGACGCGGATTCTCCGTCTTTCTTTCTCTCTCTTTCTTCCGTAGTCCGTATCTGCTCTTCTGCTGCTTTCGTGCCCCCTCTCGCTTCCTCCGAGACGGAGATTTTGGATTTTCCTGCAAGAGATGCAGAGATCCAGATTTGGAAGATACGCTTCGCTAATATAATCTCCCATTATATAATTCCGATTTCACATTTTCACATTTAAAAAATGGTATGTTATCATTTTCACCAATCTTGTAAATCTTATACATTTTACATTGTTTTTCTGGTTTTGAAGTTTGAACATCGAATTAAAGAATGCTCGAGTCTGCGACAGTATTATTTGAGTTTCTACTAAAATAATGAATGAAGGTATTTGTTCATTTCGTCATGGAGATTTTCTGATTATCTTCTGTTTTTCGGGAGACAGCTTCAAAATCTTCCAAATGGCAAAAGGAGTTTGCAGAGCAGAGATCGTATCTCTGGGTCAATCGATGGGGCCCAAAAATGGTAGCTTTTATTCGCCATGGGAATTGATAGCACGCATCGTCCAAGATTGACATCCAGGCTTCGATATCAGAGAGAAGATCTTCCCTTTCGCTTCGGTGACAGTTTCTCTTCTCACTACGTCAGTCAAATCGTTGACTTCGTTACCTCTTCCTTCTTCTTCTTCTTCTTTCTTCTTCGCCCTTTCTCTCTCTTAATTTCTCTTCGATTTAAGAAGTGACCGAGTCTGAGCTTGCATAATAAAGTCGCGGGGAACTCAACCAAATCTTTGCTCGTCGGTCGGAAACTGGAGAATCAGATCCTCCTCTCGCCGAAATATCTGTGGGCAATATCGGGGAGCCGTCCCCTGTATCTCTCTCCTCCTCCTCCTCCTCTCGGTTCCTCGATTTTCGAGTTTCGCGATCTTGGGCTCGATCCGTTTTGGGGTTTGCTTTAAATCCACGTCGGGAGCAGCAGTCCAGAGGGTGTTTTGGAGTTCTTGTGCTGTTGAGAGGTGGGACAATGTCTGCTTCCGGGTCTTCTTCGTCTCTGCGGATCGTCGGAGAAAATGGGTCGGCGTCGGAGCTGCACGTCCTGGCCGTCGATGATAGTTCGCTCGACCGGAAATTGATCGAGAGATTGCTGAAGAGGTCTGCTTACAGAGGTAGGGACGAAATACTCGTTCTTTTTTCCCTTCTTTGATGGTTTCTTCCAATACCTGTGAAAAAATTGCTTCTTTCCTTACTTCGGACCAATCTTTTTGAAAAATTCATGGCGGGTATTAAGATTCATGGAATCAGAGGTTCTTATTTCTGGAATGTTTGCTTCTGCGTAGTGACGACGGTGGATAGTGGGAAGCGAGCTCTGGAATTGTTGGGATTGGGGAAGGAGAAGAATTACGAGGTAATGGTTGAGGCCCTACTCATCTTCACCAGAATGACCACCTTCTTTTCTGCTTCATTGTAGCTTCTGGGACTTTATTACCTTTCTCCACCCAAATTCATGAAGATCTTTTTGATTTTTGATTTTTTTTTTCAGAAACCAGAGGTGAACATGATCATCACTGATTACTGTATGCCGGAGATGACAGGATACGATCTTCTTAAAAGAATAAAGGTGTATAAAAAGTCTTAAAAATCACGAAAACTTTCATGTTTTGATCCATTAACATCCAACTCATGCTCAAGTTTTTCTTTTTCACGTAGGAATCCTCCTCGCTCCGTGAAATCCCAGTCGTGATCGTCTCCTCAGAGAACATTCCCAACAGGATCAGCAGGTAAACGAGAAGGAAAAAAAAAAAAAAAAAAAAACTGGTTCTTTCATCGGATTCCGTATACAATAGAAGAAAAGATTAACAGGGTCGATTTGAAATTTGATTACAGATGCTTGGAGGAAGGTGCAGAGGAGTTTCTTCTGAAGCCTTTGCGTCCCTGTGACGTCTCGCGACTACACAGCCGAATGATGCGGATGAATGCCTTGGGAAGCATCAGTTGAAAGCGAAAGAAGCTCTCTTTCTTTTTGTTTCAGAATGTTGTTTCTTAATCTGAGACGTCACTCTTGAGTTTTGAATGCAAAACCACCCAAAAAAAAAAAAAAAAAAAAAAAAAATCCAAATCGGATACATTCTCAGCTGATCACGCTGTACTGAATTTTTTTGATTTTATTTCTTTCTTTTCTGGTTTCGAGATATCAGGGATCGTGTCTGAAGCTGACCACGCTGTATTGAATTTTTTAATGTAAAACCGTGTGCTCTGCTGCAAGCCTGCGATGAGTATGAAGTACGAACCGGTGGCATTTCTCAATAATATTTCTTATAAACTTATAACTTATAATATTATTGAGGATGAAGGAACGAAGAAGGAACAAGCAGGGATGACCTGATTGACTCTATACAGGTCAAATATTTCTTTTTTCTTCGCTTGTCTCTGAGTCTCTCTCTCCATGATACCAACTCCGTTTAATCTTTATTCATGGCTGATTGTATTATCTGGATGGATGCCTTGCTCTATCCGTCTTGGATTGTCATTACTGTACACTTTGAAACGATTCGGATATCCATAATTGAAACGTTTTTCCATTAATGTTTGGCTACTACCTCATAGAATTTTCGTTAAATCTCATAAGAATTGGACGTCCCATGAAATTTTTTTGGCCAGAAGTAACAGTGTCTAAGACCTTCTGGAGTGAATCCAATGGTTACATTTCAATCCGTAAAAGATTGAGGGAAAATATTGCTATCTTAAACCTGGATGTGCTCGTGTTCCGAGGGGAGAAGTCTCTTCCGATCAAGGAAAGGAGGGGCTTGGGCGTCTCTATATATGTGCCATTTCTGGTATCTTTGAGACCCGGATAAAACGGGTCTAAGCCTGGGAGCACAAGTGCATTTCTGACAGCAACAGCCTCGGAGTTCTTCCACACAGTTGCTGCAAGACCTGTAAAGATGGGAGGAAGAGAATAAGCTATTTGAGTAACAGAAGCTACAGTATAGCCCAAGTTCATATTGGAAACAAAAGCTACAGTGTTCGCCTACATTTGATAGCATTTGATAGCTTCTTTTAAGTTCAAATTGGAAACAGAAGCTACAGTTTACGCCTAACATTGTTTGAGATCGTTGAGACCTGTTCCCACGAGTTTAGCAATACATATCACTCAATGAGATCGTTGAGACCGGTTCCCACGAGTTTAGTAATGCATATCCCTAAATGAGATCGTTGAGGCAGCAACCCAAGTCTCATTTTAGAGTATTCTTGCCAGTGACTTGACTTGAGAAAAATGTGTTACTTACAGAAAGAGGAGGTTGCAGTCGAGATTTGCACAATTTCTATGTCTGAGTTCATGCACGGAGGAACTGCATACATAGCATTTTGCAAAAGCTCTATCCCCGTCCCCTGCTGCCAATGTTCTGTTGACATGCGCAACAGCCTTGGGATTATAGGCCGCCGGTGGCAAAGAAAGACGGGAGTCAAAAACAAATAAGTTCCCCACCCATTGGTCTGGGCCTTCATTCTGTAGATAGTGTGATACACCCCCTTTTAGAGTGTACAAATTTTTGAAGCCTCTTTGTCTGCAGAATTGTAAACCATCAATTAGCAAAACTTAACCGAAATTTTCTATTTTCTCTTCTCAGCAGGTATCATCGAAAGAGCGGAATGGGTTCTCCTGGAATTCTCCTGGACACATACTTTACCTAAGGATAGTAGAGTAAACATCGCAACGAATGCCTCCTGTACAGTACATTAGTATATCTGTTTCTTCTTTATCAACACCCGCCAAAGGATTGGAAATAGGATACTCCACCTGTAGAAAATGCACAAAATTAAAACAGAAGCCACAGGTAACAACTCATTCAAACTAGATTATGCAGGAATCATAGGGCACACAGTTGGTAATATGATTAATGAAGGCTACTCTCTACTTTTGGTTGGAGAACTGAATATTTTTAGTTGGTTGCTACTGGGACATGCATGTTAAACATCATATGTTTTGAATATTTTTGGTGAAGGATTAACCTCAGTCTCCAACAGCCCAAAAGAAGTGCTCCTAAAACAGTCAACATCAGGTCGCTGAGCTCCTTCGAAATGACCGATATCCCACTCGTAACCTACTTAAAAGCAAATGTGAAATCTACATCAGCAACAGCCAGTAAAGATGAAAAGAACTTGCCGAGCCCAAAATTGGAGAATATGATTTTATTTCACTAATAGCAACACCGACAACAGAGCACACAACTGAACCAAAAATCTAATTGATTTAGTTGCACCATACAAGTAGCTGATTACATTCACGATAGCAGAGTAATATCAAATAATCAAACATAAACAAAATCATAATAACGCTTCACCATTTCTCACATCCAATAGCAACAACCTCCTTCCTTGGTCTGGGCTTTCCGTATTGCTCATTTCTTGCAATCTTTTTCTCCACTCGGAAGGCTCTAGTGGGGCAGCCTTCATTGCAGGGTCAAGCAAAGGAAGGTGGGACATACCTCCCTCCAGCTGAAAACAGTTCACAGAGAGTAAAGTTTTCAGTATTGCTCCTCTAAACACAAAATTATATGAGAGAGATAGAGAGTCAAAGCTATCGCTTTTAAAACAAGTACAACAGATCGGTTTCTTTCTCAGCCTGTATTCATCAAAACAGAGAAGAAGATACCGGATAAACAGATCCTGCTATAGCCTTTACAAACCAGTGCAATAAATAGGTATACATAACTTGTTCTAAAGGCAGGAAACTCCATTTAACTTGCCTGCACAAGAGAAGGTTTATACCGTAGCTTCAAACGAGGGAATGCATGCCCATTAAGGGCAGGAGAAATTTGGACCAAAATATTAGAAAATCGACCATCTTCCTTCAGCCACTGAACATAGGCTAATGCATCCCTCGAGGGACCACTGTACTGCAAAAAAAGTCACAGCTAAGCAAACGACTCTACTATTAATGGTTCTATTTGACAAAAACTGGAGTAGATATAGGAAGAAGACAAACCTGTGCATTAATGCCTTGATCATTCACATATATCCGTCCGTGAATATCACGACCCTGAAAAGGTAAGAGGCTGCGTGAGACAGTAATGCTTTAGAGATATACAGTGTTGGTCCTGTTTCTTATCTGGTGTTCCAATATATAGGTGTTACAACACGAGGCGACTCCAACACTTGGAATCGGGACCAACAAACAAACAGAAATATATGAAGTGGACGTACATATGAATTTGACGAAATATAGAGAAACATATCTCTGTATTACGGGGCGTACAATCCCTATCAAGGAATCTTATTTATGCTTGTAAGACAATATTACAACAGTAGACTTTTCAACAATAGCAAACTATAAACTTACAACGATAGATAATCCACTCAACACACACATGAGTGGCAGAGAACAACGTCTCTGATCTCTTTGACCCTACCAAGGCTCCCCCTTGGTTGTTGCTCTCCTCCAGAGAGCTTCGCCGCGTACTTCACTCGTGACTTTAGAGACGATCCTGCAGATCTCTCTCATTTCACTCTACTCCTTTTCTTCTCTGTCTTTGCTTGTTTCGCTTTGTTGATCATAACATTTTTCTTTTATAATAGAGAAAAGACCAAGTTTAGGCTCCCTTATCTCAAGGGCACTATCTACGTGTGTCTATCATGACACATTCCATGTCTAAATAAAGACATTGACTGTTTCCACTTTTCTTTTTCTACAACCACGTCCTTATGCAAAAAAGAGGACCACTTAATTTGGTCCTAACATACAGTAATGCTAAAAAGATATACAGGTCAATGATCTTCCATGAAACATTTGCTCCTAATCATTGATCCATTTTTGCTTCCTCAAACATATGAGCAAATAAGGGTATATAGTTTTCTATAACAGTGATAATTGCACATCTATATTCCATCTGCAAGAACAGCTTGCTTTCTTTGTTGTAGTGGTGAACGAAATTTGATGCATCCAAGATCTGAAGATTCTGATAGCCACAGAGAGTGCTCCATTTCCAACATTCGAATTAAAGACAGACAGAAAATGATGAGCCTGTTATGCCTAAGAAGGTTATTTTTATAATGACATTGTACAGCTCATCCTTGGGCACTAAGCTGCAAATCAAAGATCAAGTAGCTTTACGAGTATTCTCCTGTTTCAAGCACATTTTTGCCACATCATCACCACCACCACTAAATGCCATGTTTAAGCTATTACAGTAGAAGCATTTACATGTGCCGAGCGCATTAGTACTCTACTCCCAACGCACACAGATGATTACAGTAAGGCAGGAAGTTCTTAACAAGGGATATAAGATAATATTAAAGAAAACCATAAATCGAGCCGAACCTGCAAGAAAGATTGATGCTCCAAGACTTCCTTCTCTGGGTCCTCGATTAACACGAAAAGGTAGAAGTTCACAACCAGGAAATCCCCACATGGTGCTCGCTCTTCGCCGAAACTGGAAGAAAGCGCACACCCACATGCGAACCTCTTTCTTTCCTGCCATCGCTGGGGGTAAAAGCAATTAAGAACGGGGCAATTACTCGCCGAGACTGCAGAGATTTTGCAGCTAAAGTTTCCATCTTTCGGACGCGAAAATGCTGTGCTGCCGATGTTGGAGCTTCCGAGTCGGAAAGAGAATCGCAGAGGGGCATGCGTGCCGAATACAACTGCACCACCCCTCATCTTTCTTATCTCGTTTCTTGCAGAGAGCCTCTTTCTTCTGAGCGGATGTGGCTGAGAAGAAGGGTAATCTGGTCATTCAGTACTGTAGATAAAGAATTTTAGTGCTTTAAAAAAACTAAATTTGGTACAAAAAGACTCTTACAGCCTTCTGCGAATTATGTTGTTAATAAGTAAATTAAACTTCCCCCATTTTCAGAAGGATAATTTGGTGATATATTATATTACATGTTTCTTCAATTTTTGTGATTTTCCTGGTTTGGAACTTTGAAATAACCCGCCATTTTGATTTCTCCATCCCAGAGAATCTTACAGCCAATGCTCGTACCAGTCACCAGGTACGTGAAAGCAAGCAGGAACGCTCTCTCCCTCTTAGAAAAATGCCTCGTTAGCATGGACCAGACCAAGCAAATTCAAGCTCATTTGATAACCTCCGGCACCATTGTCGACCCTTTTGCAGCAGGAAAGATTATTGAATTCTGTGCCACGTCCAGCAGAGGGGACCTCAACAACGCTTACCTTGTATTTCGTCATAACCCCCATTCAACTGTGTTTATTTGGAACACCATGATTCGAGCTTTCGTGGAGAAAGACCGGCCCTTAGATGCTCTTTCGCTTTACAAAGATATGCGCGGGAGAGGTTTCTTACCCAACAATTACACCTTTTCTTTCCTTCTTAAGGCGTGTTTAGGTCTCTCGGCCCTCTTGGATGGGCAGAAGCTTCATGCCCAGATTTTTAGACTTGGTTGGGAGCGTTATGATTTTGTTCTAAATGGGTTGATTCACACGTATGCGAGCTGTGAATGTATTAGTTCAGCTCGGAAGTTGTTCGATACGAGTATGAACAAAGATGTGATTTCGTGGACGGCGATGGTTAATGGGTATGCGAAATTGGGTCAAGCCACTGAAGCCCGAGAGTTATTTGACCAAATGCCTGAAAAAAATGCCGTATCTTGGAGTACCATGCTTAATTGTTACGCCCAGTTAGGCTTGTTCAAGGAGGCGTTAGAAATTTTTAATGAAATGCTTCATCAGGGCGTACCGCCTAACCTGGTTGGTATTGTTGGGGCGCTCTCTGCATGTGCTTCTCTAGGCACTCTGTCTCAAGGGAGATGGATTCATGCTTTTGTAGATCGGAATAAGATGGAACTGGATAGAGTGCTTGGGACAGCTCTCGTGGACATGTACTCCAAATGTGGGTGTATAGAAACAGCTCTCCAGATTTTCAACACGATGCCTGAGAAAGACGTTTTTTCTTGGACTTCAATGATTTCAGGATTAGCACATCATGGACTTGGTGAATCTGCTGTCAAGTTGTTTGCAAAGATGCAAGAAGAAGGCATTAGGCCAAATGGAATAACATTTATTTGCGTCCTGAATGCCTGCAGTGGAATGGGATTAGTTGAAGAAGGGCAAAATATCTTCAGGAGCATGAAGAGCCTCCATGGGATTGAGCCAGGGGTTGAGCATTATGGCTGTTTGGTGGATTTATTGGGTCGTGCAGGTAGGCTTGAAGAGTCCAAGAATGTTGTGAGAGAGATGCCTTTTGCACCTGATTCATATGTTCTGGGGGCATTACTGAATGCTTGTAGAGTCCATGGTGAAGTTAATCTGGGTCAAACAACACTTAGAAGCTTGGTAGGCCTGCACGTTGATCAAGGAGGAGCTTGTGCTCTACTTTCTAACATCTATGCAGCGGCTAGTAGGTGGGAAGATGTAGCAAAGGTGAGAAAAGATATGGGTGAGAAGAAAATGCAGAAAGTACCTGGCTGTAGCTTGATAGAAGTGGATGGGGTGTCTTTCGAATTTGTTGCCGGGCATAGATCTCATTTTCTAATGGAAGAGATGATGGATGTAATGCATGGAATGATCAAGCAGTTGGAACCTTTTGGATGCAATGCTGATGCACTTGACTGTGTCGTGCTGACGGACTAATGCATGAAGTTGCTACATATTCGTATCTTGAAAACATAATTCACTCAGAATGGATACATATCGGTATCCTATAATCACCATATTCAATTTCCTTAAAGTAGTGAATAATTTTCTTGGGCTACTTGGACATCCTTCTGTTGCAAAGGCTTTCAGAGATTTAATTAAAGTGCAACTACAGCCAAGGAGGGAGCTTATGATAGTGGATTTTATTAGCACACAAGGTTTCCTGAGACATACTCGAAGTCCACTGAATTCTCTGCAGGATTTACAGGAGAACCAGTGGAAGCTCAGCTCCCAGTTATTAGTTGGGGATGATAAACTACCGAGAAGGAATGACCAGATGTATGAGCTTAACATGGCAACCATGTAACTGCTATCTTTCTGCTGATAAAGACACCATCATTGCTTAACCTGAACAAATAATGCGAATGCATTGTTTATGGAATTTCATCAGCCACAGGGATGGTACTTTCTACTCTTTTTCTATCTGATTTGTTGAGTAGGACTAGATCCATCATAATTCTTATGTTGGAAGCTCCATATTAATGAAACTACTATATTAGAATGTAACATATTTTGTTTGAAGGGATTGATATGTATAGATATCATTGGGTTACTAATCATAGTGTTAATGTTACTATTCATTAGTGAGTCATACTGTTTTTTCTTCTCCACTTAGAGAAATTATTTACATGTACACATGTACTTCTCCACCTAAAAGACAATGAAATGGGGTATCTCTAATTATTGCTAGCGTATATGCTGTCTTGGTGTCTGCACTTCTTGCTTCTTCCAATACAATGGGTGATCTTGTGGGAACCCCAGTTTCTGTTTTGTGGTTCAACTATATATATGAGAGTCTCCTGACTAGATCACTATTGTATCAAGACAAAATGGGACACTGGTATTCCCATCATATTTACTGATTGACTTTATTTTGTGTTGCATGATTGATTTTCATGTCTTTAACTACCACCATTTCACTCTCGAGAAGGATGTTAATATTGTTCTCTTTGTTCTTCCTGCTGAAGCCCTGAGGATTGATTTCATTAGAAAATGGCTGTGGAAGTGGAGAAGCTGATTATGCTCTCGAATCCAGGTGTTAATGCTGTTAAGACAGCAAGGAAGATCAAAGGTATCAAGTAGCATGTGCGCCATTATACGCCCTTCTATCTATTGCTCTCAAAACTTAAGCCTGTACAAAAATGAGTGACAGGATCGATTCCATTCCAATTTCCAAGCCCTTTTTATTGAGTTCCTACTAGCATCTCAGCAAACTGATTCGCATTCTGCTCAGGTCGGTGAGTAAAGGTCTTTCTTAAGTACTTAACCCTTGGTGATGAGTTGACTGACTCTTGAAGTACATAAACACGGTAACATATTATCATTTTCAGGTGGTTGTAACTTGACTTCCTAGTGAGGGAAGTCCAGAACATAACAATTTTATAACTTAAAAGGCTGGGGAGGGGAGGGGGGGAGGGGTTTGTATTTTTGTTACCCGTGCAAGTGTTAATTTAAGGCAATCATGTTGAAACTAGATTGACCCGTGAGTATACTGTCAATAAAGAATTGTATTGCAAACATTTACATTGTAGGAAGCAAATGTAAAACAGAAAGTATAAATTCATGATTACAAAATATAATCTTTACATCATTTTCTTGTAAACTATATTAACTACTTGAAAATTGATTTTTTTGGCAAATTTTAAGAAAATTATTAATGGAAAACAACTAGATGTCATATTATTAGTTAAGTTCAAGAGAGTTTAAGAGATGACAAAGTGAAGAAAAAGAAGCTCGACAGGAAGAAGATTTGCTTAAGAGTTTCTAAAAGAGATGAGGTAGCAGCAAGATCAGGAACAAATCAAACTAGACTAAATTGGGGACTAGAGAAGAGTAGTTGAAAGGTTAGCCTCATCAAACTGCTGCAAAAATCTTCACCGACTTTTGATTGATTATATTCCATGGCAGTAAAAATTTGTGACATTGTTTGGCCTCCTTGATTTTTGAATGGATATTTTAACATCCCCTGAGCAATTGAAAAGAAGAACTAGACAAAGGTTCCCTTACTATATCCTTTCATCGAGATTTTTTTAAATTTCCATTACAATGACATTTTATCGAGATTTTTATTCATATTCTCTTACTATAGCTTTTTGTCAAGATTTTTCTTCAGTTTGCCTTACTAGTCTTTTGTCAAGATTTTTTCACATTCTCTTACAATAGTTTTTTTGAGATTTTTCTTCATATTCCCTTGCAATGTCTTCTAACGAGATTTTTTTCATATTATTTTTATATAGCCTTCTTTCAAGATTTTTTTTCATATTCCCTTACTATTGGTTTATCTCCGACACTTTTCTTCATATTCCTTTACTCTAGCATTTTGTTGAGATTTTCATCATATTCCCTTAGTGTAACTTTCCTTCAAGATTTTTCTTCATGTTCCCATTTTGTAGCATTCTCTCGTGATTTTTGTTAATATGCTTTCTCTCGAAATGTTTCTTTCTATTCCCTTACTTTAGCCTTCTATCAATTTTTTTCTTTAATTTCCCTTCTTATTGTTTTCTTTTGAGATTTTTTATCATTTTCCCTTACTATTGCCTACTCTCAAAATGTTTCTTGTAGTCCTTTGCTATACATTTAGTCAAGATTTTTTTTTATATTCTCTTACTATAGTGTATGAACGAATTTTGCAAGGACCGACAATTACGGTCCAAATCAGTACCACATGGCCCGGGTCAACAAGTCAAATATTGACCTTAGTCAACCGATGAAATCAAACTGTCAATCGAGCCTCGACAGATCAACGGCCGAGATCGAAATTGTCCTGTCAACAACTTACATGGACGACAAGTGAAGCTACATAATCGGTCCACAAGAACCTTACGTGGATCTTGCCTTGGTTTAAGACAGTTCCACACTTCAAGGGAGGCGTTACAAGGAAATGGTCGATGTAGGTTATAACCGCTCCGATATACCCGGTCCACATAGTTGGAGTTTGACAAGCATATAAAACAATATGCTCAAGACATTCATAGGGCAAAAAAGAGGATCGATACACACACACACACACAAGGACGGGAGAACATACGTAAAAAATCCAAGAAATTCCAAATTACCACCCAAATCAGTGAGATAGCAACAAGCATTTCTGCCGTTGTTTCACAATCAACTGCCTCAGGCCAATTGAAATATTAAATTCTCCGTCAAGCTTAGGCAAAATTCAAATTCGTCTCTTTCGTTCGAGAATAAGGCGTACATCGATCGTTTAGTGTTTATTCGAAGATTGAATCAAAGGAATTCTAGAAGTCGCACCCACACAATCACCTCAAAATTACTAAAATACTCTTTCAATTATTTTGTACACTATACATTAGACGCGTATTTTACGGTCCACTCATTGTACTCGTTTACAAATTTGCACGCCCGGTGGGACCCTTCTACCTTTCATCTCTTTCTCCAATTTACCAATTCAAATGACCAGTTCCAACACCAACAACAACAACAAGGCCGCAGCTAAGACTCCGGCTGTTGGAGCCAGCTCGTCGCCAACACCAAGAATGACCGATCCTTTGGTCACCTTCCCCCACCGTCCACGAACACCAACAGCCGCTGTTGCCAGCCAAGCCAGGGGGATTCGTCAATCCCAGATTCCTGTGGTCTTCCGCTCAAAACCGACCACTAGATTTGTCACGGGATCCCTACCAACCTAGCGCGCTGTGCAAATTCAGCTGCAGGTGGAGCAAGCTCTGGCCAGTCCCATAGTTTCTCCAACAAGGGCCCATCCCTCGAGGAGCTATTGGCTGTTCAGACATCTCCATCGTCAATCAGTCCAGTGGCCAGCCCGGTCGCAAGCCCAACAAGGAGATCTCCTCCAACTGCAAGCCGGGTCCCTGCCCTGATCACTCATTTCGAAGGAAGGCATATCATTCCTTCTCCAGTGCGATTGACCACATCATCTGGGGCACCTCTTGCTCCAAGTCCTTCCCCCACATCTCTGGTCATCAGGGTTTTCACGATGATGACACAAGCTAAGACGGTGGAAGAACAACTGGAAGAACTCCAAGCTGCCATGAAAAAAAGGGACGAGCACCTAAGGGAAAGAGAACTGCAGAGAGATCTCCAGATCGCTACAATTCTGCAGAAGTTCGAGCAAATCGCAGATCGCTTGGGAGCTTCCTCCCAACCCAGAAATGATGATGGCCAGGCAAGACCCAACACTGTTGCCAATCCCGTTACGATCCCTCCACCCATCATTCGTCCATCTCCGGCTCCCGAAATCCCACCAATGAGCCGGGAACCATTGCTCGAGGAACCAGGGGCGCTATCCTACGACACCCTGCAAGAAATGATTTCCAACACGGTGGAGTAAAAAGTACAGGCGGAGGGAGTATGATCTCAAGCCTACACCAGGCCCTACTCCAAACGAATCCAGGCAACCCGAATGCCTGCCTCCTACCACCCGCCTAAATTCCAGCAATTTAGTGGGGACGACTACCCAAAACAGCATGTTGCCCACTTTATCGAAACCTGCAACAATGCAGGAATGGATGGTGACCTTCTGGTCAAACAATTTGGCGATCCCTCAAAGGGAACGCATTCGACTGGTTCATCGAACTCCCGACAGAGTCAATCGACAGCTGGGAACAACTGGAGAGTGAGTTCCTCAGCCGCTTCTATAGCACGAAGCGAACAGTGACGCTGGTGGAGCTCACAAATTTGAAACAACGCTAGGGAGAGAAAGTGATTGAATACATCAATCGCTGGCGTAACTTGAGTCTCAACTGCAAGGAGAGCACCTCCTTGTCCACACAAACGTCCATCGACATGTGTATTTGAGGAATGAATTGGACTCTGGTGTACTTCTTACAGCGTCGAAAGTCGAGGGACTTCCAAGAACTGGCTACCGAGGCTCATAATATGGAGATCTTTATCCAAGAAAAGGGAGAAGGAAAAGCTCCAATGTTTGAGGCCGACAAGAAGCCGGAGTTCGTAAAGGAGTACAAAGCTCCTGCAAAAGAAGCGCTCGCCACCAACATCGTCGAACCGCAAAAGATTGTAACGACTCAAAATCAAAGTACGGGGAGTAACTGGAAACCAAATGTCAATCGGATCAATGGTGGTGCACCCCGGCAAAATTTCACACTAAAGGATAAACAAGCTAAAACTTATCCTTTTCCTGACTCCGACATTCCAGGCATGCTCGAATAGCTCCTGGAGAAAAACATGCTACAACTTCCAGAAGCCAAAAGGCTGGAAGATGTTGGGAAAAGTTCAGATCCCAACTATTGCAAGTATCACAGACTGGTAGGCTATCCCACCGAAAAGTGTTTTGTCCTGAAGGATAGAATATTAGAATTAGCGACACAAGGTCGCATCATCCTGGAGACCGACGACAACACCGCGGCTTCCCACACTATCTTCGTACAATCAAATTCCAGTACCAGAACAGGGAATTCAAGGATGAACAGAAAAGTCATCATCCCGCGCATCGCAGGACCCAGACCGCGACCTGCCACAAAAGACAAGGGTGGGAAGTGGCAACCCACAAAAAGAAACCACTTCTTGAAACCCCTATGAAAATATTTATCAAGGGTTATGCGATAGCAAAAGAAGAACAAAAAAAGAAGAAAAAAGGCCAGAAGAAAAGAGGAGGCAGAAGATACAGACGTAAATCTGCCAAGGTCGAAGAAATTTTTTTTTAGAGAAAGCCAAAGCCGATCACTTTGGCTGATTTCTTACCATCCGAATTCCTGACGCCAACCCCCACACTGGTGGCCACTTGTTCACCTCAAACGGTCGAGCAAAGGCATGAAGGGAAGGCTTCGATGGGGTCCACCGATGACATTCACACGTGCTTACAGGACGTGTCTATTACCAATGCCGCACGAGATGACCTAGACTTGCCAATCAGGTCTAGGCAAGCTCTCATCAAATTTGTTGCGGCGAAAGATGACTGGCATGCCGAGGTTGAGCAATTGAGAATGCGAAGACACGTGAACCAAAAGTCGGTTTATCTCCTAGCGCGATGAAAGAAGAGTAACCGGTGGAGCCACCACAAATCAAGGAAGCTCACTCAACCTCCATTTCTTTCAAAGAAGCGGACATGCTGCTCGGAGAAAGGTCTCATAATCGACCTCTGTTTGTATCTGGATCTATCAAAGACCGGTGGATCAACCGCATACTTCTCGACAACGGGTCAGTCGTAAACATCCTGCCAATCCAAACTCTAAAAAATGTCGGGTTGGTTGCCAACGACCTCCAGGCCAGTTCATTAATGATTCAAGGTTTCAATCAAGAAGGACAACGAACGCTGGGAACGATCAGACTGGAACTGCAAATCGGGATATGATTTCTCACGTGCTGTTCCACGTAATTGACGCTCGCACATCTTATAATGTGCTGCTCGGGAGGCCCTGGCTACACAATAATAAAGTCGTTCTTTCAACCCTTCATCAATGCTTCAAAGATTATCAGGATGGAGAGGAAAAGACGGTGTTTGCCGATGAATGTCCTTTCACAGAGGCAGAGGCTTCCTTCGCAGATGCCAAATTTTACTCAGAAGAAAAAGTCACCACTTCGAGTAAAACCAATCCTCCCAAAGAGGTCAAAGATGAACGGGCCAACCCTAAATGGCAGACGGAGGAACCGATACTCAGGTATGTTCCTCAATAAAGAAGGAAAAAGGGTGAATCTCCTTTCACTATCTGTGATCGAGAAGAACCAGCAGAGAAACTGAAAGCCTTCAAAGGGGTTGCTACTATCCCTCTGCCCAAGCTCAATAACCGGGGCATCATCGTCAAAGAGAAGCGGGGCCTACCCGATCTTCCTAAAACTCGGACACAAGGGTTTGATCCCAATGCCTACCGAATGATGGCAGAGGCAGGATCTGGGTTTTCCTTCAAACAATTGCAAGAGCAACCGGCGGTAGTCGTACAAAATCTATCACTGACACAGAAGAATCTCCAGTCACAAGGCTACTCAATTCCCTTCAACCGCCATGGGCTCGGCTATCAAGAATTCGAGCCTGTTGTGATTTCTGGCAGGGCCAGTGTTAATCAGGTGACGACCAAAAGAAAGGCTACCACCTCAAAAGGAACCCGAACATCAGCTTTTGACCAAATCGGCATCCCAGAACCACGAGTCTCCGCCTTCGTCTGATTGTGTCAACAAGAAAATAGACGTCCGGACATTCCCTCGAGATCAAGTGACTAGCCTAAATCCAAAGGTACGAAAATCTGGCAGAAAAAAGGGCAAGAAGAAAACCCTGAACCAAATGTCATCACTCCAGCAGCAACAAAGAAAGGAGTCTTTCAAAAACTAGGGAAGCCGACGGAGCAACCCAAAAAGAATGTCTTCCAAAGACTTGGGGCACCTACACGAATCCCTGTGAGCCAAAGATTGAGGAAGGTAGGGGAAAACTCTTCAAAAAGAACAAAGACAGAGAGCAATGAAGTCACCCCATTAATCATCAATACTTCGATGGTGATCTATATGTCGTCAAAGAAAGACGACGCTGAAGAAGAGGAAGCAGTTGTTGTCCACCACATCTCGGTCGGTGAGGATGACAATCCAACCCCTGAGGAAGAGCTGGGAGAAGCACTTGCAATCTTCGAGGAAGGCGGCCAAGCAACTATCGATCAACCGAAGAAAATAAATTTGGGTACTGAAGAAGATCTAAGGCCCACTTTTCTAAGTGCTTCACTGTCTGTAACTGAAGAAAAAGAATATGTTACTTTACTCAGTGAATACAAAGACATTTTTGCTTGGTCGTATACTGAGATGCCTGGGCTTGACCCAATAATTGCAGTCCACAAACTTGCTGTCAAAACCGGAGTCAAACCAATAAAGCAGACTCAAAGACGGTTCCGTCCTGAACTCGTCCTAGAAATAGAGAAGGAGGTCGACAAACTCCTCAAAGCCAACTTCATCCGTGAAGTCAAATACCCAAGCTGAATCACCAACATCGTGTCAGTGAAGAAGAAGAATGGGCAAATTCGAGTTTGCGTCGATTTCAGAGACTTGAACGAAGTCTGCCCAAAAGATGACTTCCCACTCCCCATCACCGAATTAATGGTGGATGCAACAACGGGACATGAAGTTTTGTCATTCATGGATGGATCTTCAGGTTACAACCAAATTCGGATGGATCCAAAAGACGAGGAAATGACGACTTTTTGCACGCCAAAAGGTATTTTCTGTTATGAAGTAATGCCATTTGGTCTGAAGAATGCAGGGGCAACATATCAGAAAGCCATGCAAAGAATATTCGACGACTTCCTACACAAGTTCGTGGAATGCTACGTCGATGATCTGGTTGTCAAAACCAAAGCAAGAGACGACCACTTAAAAGATCTGCGACCAGTCTTCGAAAGACTACGATGGCACCAATTGAAGATGAACCCGCTTAAGTGAGCCTTCGGTGTTTCATCCAAAAAATTCCTCGGATTTGTAGTCCGACATAGGGGCATCGAAATCGAGCAAACCAAAATTGATGCCATTCAAAAAATGCCTGAGCCAAAGAATCAGTCAGAACTAAAAAGCCTTCAGGGGCATCTGGCTTATATACGGCGGTTCATCTCAAATCTAGCAGGAAGATGTCAACCCTTCAGCCATCTCATGAAGAAAGATACACCCTTCGAATGGGATGAATCTTACCGATGGGTATTTCAAAACATCAAGGACTATCTTATGAAGCCACCGGTGCTGATGGCTCCAGCTCCGGGAAAACCACTCCTCCTATACATCGCGGCTCAAGAAAAGTCTCTGGGTGCCCTTCTTGCCCAAAATGATGACCAAGGAAAGGAATGCCCATTGTATTACCTAAGCCACACGATGGTCGGGACTGAACTCAATTACTCCCCGATTGAAAAGACGTGCCTCTCTCTCATCTTCGCCGTCCAAAAGCTGAGACACTATCTGTTTGCACACTCCACAAATCTGATCTCTCAGGCAGATCCCCTCAAAATCATCATGTCCAGGCCTATGCTCTCCGGACGGTTGGCCAAATGGGCCTTGTTGCTCTCGGAGTTTGAGATCAATTTCATCCCACAAAAAGTCGTAAAAGGACAAGGACTAGCGAATTTCCTAGCCGACCACCCCATCCCGACAGAATGGGAGTTGAGTGAGAATTTACCTGATGAAGAAGTTTTCTAAATTGAGGTGCTACCTCCATGGAGGATGTATTTTGATGGTGTTGCACAGAAAAATGGAGCAGGTGCTGGCGTCCTTTTCATATCCCCAAACGACGACCTAATGTCGTACTCCATCTTAGCTCACAGTTGCACAAACAATTAGGCCGAGTACCAAGCCGTAATTCTTGGTTTGGGAATGGCTATCGAAATAGGCCTTAACCGGCTAGAAATCTTCGGCGACTTGGCCCTGGTGATCAAGCAGCTAATCGCGGACTTCGAAGTCAGGAAAGATGAACTCGTACCTTATAAAAAAGAGGCCCTAAGGTTACTATAGAAAATCCCAAATGTGACCCTGGGACATGTACCGCGAGCCAACAATAGCCAAGTAGACGCATTGGCAGGAGTTGCTACAAGTCTAGCACAATTCGATGCAAGGCCCGAATGGATCCCTGTATGCGAAAGATGGGTGGTACCTATCTTGAAAAAATTATTCGGGGAGGAAGAAACCAATCTGGTTTCGGTCTATGCAATCGAGGAAGAAGATTGACGTCGAAAATTCCTCGACTACTTAGAACACAAGAAACTACCCGAGGAACTAAAAGCTAGGGCTTATGTACGAAGAGTGGCGCCCAAGTTCTGCTTGTTCAACAACACACTGTACCGACGATCCTACGACGGTATTCTACTCAGATGTGTCTCCAAAGAAGAAGGACAAGCCATCTTGGCCGAAACACATGGGGGAATTTGCGGAGCTCATCAAGCGGGTCCCAAATTACATCTTCAAGTCAAACAATTAGGTACTACTGGCCTATGATGCTGCGGGACGTGATGGAATTAGCACGACATTGCACGGCATGTCAACTTCACGCTAATTACATTCATCAGCCTCCCAGCCCGTTACATCCTACAGTGGCCTCCTGGCCATTCAAAGCCTGGGGAATGGACATCATAGATCAAATCACCCCGAAATTGTCAACAAATCACCAGTATATACTGGCCGTTACCGATTACTTCTCTAAGTGGGCAGAAGCAACAACTTACAAAGAAGTCAAAACTGTTACCGTGGTCGACTTCATTTGAATGCAGATCGTATATCGGTATGGTGTTCTGAGATACATCATGACTGACAACGGTACCCCGTTCCGCAACAAGACTATGGACAATTTTTGCGAGAAATTTGGCATCCAACAAAGGACGTCCACTGCATACAACCTTGCTGCAAACGGCTTGGTAGAAGCCTTTAACAAAACTTTGTGCAAAATCTTAAAGAAGATGGTCGCAGGGAACAAGAAAGACTGGCATGAAAGGCTCGGAGAAGCACTGTGGGCATACAGGATCGCATTTCGAACTCCCACAGAATCAACCCCTTATTCGCTAGTCTATGGTATTGTAGCCGTGCTGCCACTGGAAATCCAAATTCCATCTCTATGGGTCGCTCTTTGAGAAAGGCTTACAGAAGAAGAGAACATCCGACTTTGCCTACAGGAATTAAAATCCCTCGACGAAAAGCGCCTGGAAGCACAGCAAAGGCTTGAATGCTATCAAGCTTGCCTCACTCGCGCTTTCAATAAAAAGGTCAAGTGCCGCTCCTTTCAAAAGGGGGATCTCGTCTTAGCCGTGCGCAGACCAATTATGGCCACAAGTAGAGATGGGGGAAAATTCGCACCTAAGTGGGAAGGACCGTTCGTCGTTCAAGAAGTCTACACTAACGACGCTTACAAATTGTTCACTCCCGAAGGAAGAAGACTCTCGACCATAAATGGTAAATTTCTCAAAAATTTTTATCCATGATGATACTTGTAATCCAAATGCAAAATCTATAAATCAAATAGCCAAAATTCAATTACATGAAAAAGAAAAGGTCTACAAATCAAATCAAAAGGAAAAGATCTTTCGCCATCTCCTGCTGAGACTCCGCAAAGACAGCCCTCGACGACAGAAGAGTCGCCTCCTCAGCTGCACTAAGGGCAACGACCTCCTCTACCTTCTGCTCAGCTTCAAGGACGGCTTTCTTCAACTCCCGCATGCTCTCTTGAATCTACTCGACTTGAGTTGTAAGGTATACAACTTTAGTCCCAGCCGATTGAAGTTGTTCTCTAGCTAGCTCCAGGCGTTCACGGGAATCCTATTCATCAAGCTTAGCTTCTGAAAGATCTTCAGTAGCCTCGTCCAAAGTGACTTTGGCATTGTCCAGCTTGGAGGACAATGCATCCAAGGCTTTCGAGTATCACTCTCCGCCGAATCCCTTGAAGTCCGACTCGTCTTCTCTCCAGCCAAATTCTCTATTTCCTTCAGAGCCTGTAGCTTCTGTGTGTAGTCCTGTAAGTGAGTTACATCCTCACCCACCTCCTGTAACTTACTGATGACAAACCCTGCATCAGTGGCCAAAGACGAATTGCGCACTACATCTGGTGAAAGCATGCGAGAGGTTATTTGGTCTTGCGAGATCTGCAGCATCATACCCTTAAAGTAAGACAGTAACTGCTGCGATGGAGTCACTAAGGGAGTTGAAGCAGGCGGTGCAGGCAGCGTCAGAGAAGTGACTGTGTCCTGTACGACTGGAGCTTCTTGAACAACTGGAGCTCTTTCCTGAACAACCTCGACCACTTCCTCAGTGGTTGGAGCTTCTTCTTGAATGACTGGAGCTTCTTCTTGAACAACCTCGACTGCTTCCTGAACAGATGGAGCGACATCCTCTCTAACAACTGGAGGAGCGGCATCTTGAATAAGCGAAGCCTCAAGCTGAATCGAGGCTGGGGCAACCTCCTTAAGAGTCTCCACTACCTCCGTACCCTCGGGGGCAGCAACCACGCATAGATATGTCTGGACGGTTGCTTCAGGATGAGACAACTCCTCCTGAGGTGCTTCGGATACCTCCGGGGAAGACCATATTTGAACAGTCTCAGGAGGACCTAACTTCGGCGGTGGACAGGAAGGCTGAGGCTCTATATGAGGCTCTATCTCTGAAATTGGAGGAAGGAACGTCGGTGGCGAAGGAAGAGAAGCGGGCTGAGCCTCCACACACGCCTTTTTCTTCTTCGATGCAGAAGCAGAAGTGTCATTCAGAGCAGAAAGTGGGGCCCTCTTCTTACTTGCCTGAAGTGGGAAATATTAGAAAATGCAACCAAATAAAAGGAGTCACAAGTATGACGCGACTTACTGAATGATCACTAACTTGCTTCTTGCCTTTCGGCCTCCGTCGACGTGGATGAGACCGATCACTGTCATAGTCCTCTTCTTCTCCATCACTCCCTACAGCCACGGAAATAGTCAGCTCCAATCGACCTTGCTAAAAGGACACAGGATAGTGAGAATAATAGACAAAGAGGAAGGAAAAGAAAAGAAAGCAAAAAGGGAGATCAAGCTTACCTGAAATTGTGGGGATATGTGCTCTTTCCACCAAGTATAATACGCGAAGGTGGTCCCGGGATCCCTAGTCGGTTATCTTGGCAAAGGCAAATCGAGACGACCACACGGACCGATAACGCTGGCCTTCCAAAGAGTCACTATCTCGGAAAGAGAGGTGGCCTCCCGCTGATTGGCCCTGGACCCCAAATCCCCGGACAAATCCTGACAATACCCAAATTGCCGCGTAAACCTGATGAGATAATACGGCTCAACGAAGAAACGAATGGAGCGACAGGTCGTCAGATAACAACAGTGGACGCTGATGAGACTCTCGTAGTTCTGCCTAGAAATCAGTGTCTTCGGCTCGTCCACCAAAAAAGAAGTCGTGTTCTCACCAAGCACGTATCGGTACCACACCGGCACCGGAAGACGTCGAAATAAGTCGCAAGCCTGCTCCTCAGTAAAAGTACGTCGAAGGGAGGGATTCCCGAAAGATATCATACCTGGGCGACGAATTCCTTCAAGGTCCTCCCCATGTGTGTGGAAATACACGGCTAGCCAGGAAAACAAGTACAGCCATTGAGCAATCGACGATAATCCAGCAGCCGCGTGTTCCAAACCTCTGTAAAGACAGGCCAAAGCGGGACCAGCCAAGGCAAAACGGACCCCAGTGGCCATATAGCTCGCCACCTTAAAGACCATGGGTCGTAAATCGTCGCCGCCAGTCGAACGAAACACAAACCGGGATAACCAGACTGACAGGAGGGCTGCCAAGTGGACTTCGTCTTCTTTACTCGGCATGACGCGGAAGAAATAAAAAACGTCTTGCTCTACGGCCGTTCGCTCTCGTCGAGTGGCCGTACCTTTTCCATAAAGAGCATACCATGTTGTTCAGGGATCAGAGACTGGAACGACATTGTCCTCCGTACGGAACCAAAATGCGACCCAAGCAGCTGTGGATAAAGTGTTAGACTCTGAATTTCGACAGAGACGATGATAAGCCAGAAATAGACAGTGATAGCTGTAGGGTAAAGCCGAACTCCGCATGTCTATGAAATCAGCTACCATAGGAGAAACCTCGTCGTAGAAATACCCGGAGATAGGCAAGCCGAAGATCCGGTCCATAACCAGTAAGGTAATGGAGAGTTTGCCTTGGCACGTGACCAGCGTGTTCGTCTCTATACTCCAGGCCTCAAGAAAAGCTCGAATCATCGACGCATCACATCTATACTGAAAAATGGATGCCCAAAGTCCGTAGTAGACTCCCGCGCTACGAAGAGTGCGATTACATCGACCCAAAAGCAGAATAGTCCACTCGTAGAGGAAAGGGATCGGCAAGTCCAAAGTCGTGTCGGGCGCATGAAGATTCCGTTCAACTGCCCTGCCCATAAGTTGATCCTCAAAAGTGCGTGGCAGAAGGGGTTGGTTCGCTAAGCGTGAAACACTCTGGAGCGCAAAAGTCTCTGGTCCAGCAGCTACATCCTCGTTCTCGAAAGAGTCAGGACAAGGCAGGAAGAAGACACGATCGCCGGTAGCCAAAGGTCTACTCAAAGACCCGTAAGGACGCGAGCGGTCCACAAGAGAAGATGGAGGTTTCACAGCATGACCCCCTAAAACTGATTCCCCGCTAGGGCAGTAGGTTAGGCGAGAAGCATCGCCTTCCATGTTGAGTGCCAGAGTCAAATCTGACTCCCTGCCAACAGTCACGGTGTGGTCGAATGCACGCAGTCCACTGGTCAAAGTCACTGAAAGAGCAGCCATCCGAAACCAAAACTTGAAGGTCAGATTAAATTCAAAATTCAAATTTCAAGTTCAAATTCCAAATTCAAATTTCAAATAAGAAAAGAAGTCTTTGTTCAAGGCAGGAAATTCTGCTCGAACGACGCGACCATGCCAATTTAAAACACGGTAATGGCGCGACCGCGCCAATAATCTCAGAAATTCGGCAAGTACAGGGTGTTCAACCAAGAGTGGCCGACTGCGCCAATTCAAGACACAGTAATGGCGCGACAGCGCCAATAATTTCAGGAATTTTGCTAAGGGCAAAAGACCAAGTCTAGTGCAGGATGTTCTATCGGAGTGGTGCGACTGCGCCAATTCAAGACACAATAATGGCGCGACTGCGCCAATAATTTCAGGAATTTTGCTAAGGGAGGCCTGTCTACTGGAAAGCCTAAGTTGGGATCGACTAAATGCTTGTCTATTGGAAAGCCTAAGTGGTGGGGATCGACTAATGCCTGTCTTCTGGGAGAGCCTAAGTTGGGATCGACTAATTAAGACTAAGATGGCTAAGTTGCTTAATTAAGGCTAAGTTAAATTGGCCTAATTAAGGTCCTTAATTAAGGCTAAGTTAAATTGGCCTAATTAAGGTGTTAAATTGGCTAAGTCTTGATTAAGGCCAAGTTAATTTGGTTAAGTCGAAAGTAATGGGTGGCGAGGTACATGCCCGTTAAGGCCCGTGGGTGGCGAGGTCCATGCCCGTTAAGGCCCGTGGGTAACGAGGTACATGCCCGTTAAGGCCCGTGGGTGGCGAGGTCCATGCCCGGTAAAGGCTCGTGGGTGGCGAGGTCCATGCCCGTTAAGGCCGTGGGTGGCGAGGTCTATGCCCGTTAAGGCCCGTGGGTGGCGAAGTTCCATGCCCGTTAAGGCCCGCGGGTGACGAGGTACATCCCCGTTAAGGCCCGTGGGTGGCGAGGTACATGCCTCGGCGGTCCATGGGTGGCGAGGTCCATGCCCGTTAAGGCCCGTGGGTGGCGAGGTCCATGCCGTTAAAAAGCCCGTGGGTGGCGAGGTCCATGCTCGTTAAGGCCTGTGGGTGGCAAGGTCCATGCCCGTTAAGGCCCGTGGGTGGCGAGGTCCATGCCGCTTAAGGCCCGTGTGTGGCGAGGTCCATGCTCGTTAAGGCCCGTGGGTGGCAAGGTCCATGCCCGTTAAGGCCCGTGGGTGGCAAGGTCCATGCCCGTTAAGGCCTGTGGGTGGTGAGGTCCATGCCCGTTAAGGCCCGTGGGTGGCGAGGTCCATGCCTATTAAGGCCCGTGGGTGACGAGGTCCATGCCTGTTAAGGCCCGTGGGTGACGAGGTCCATACCTGTTAAGGCCTGTGGGTGGCGAGGTCCATGCTTAATCAAAGGCCCAATTTTGAAGAAGTCAAAGTTCAAATTACTCAATTCATCGGGTAAGTTACTTAATTGAAGTAATTTTTGATTAAGTTATGTTAAACCTTGATTGAAAAAAAAAAAAAAAAATTTGGGTCGACCTGAGTCACGACCCGAGTCACGACCCGAGGCATGAACCCGACAGAGGAACTTAGGGTATTTCACCCTATTGTGGAATAACGCCTCCCCGACGCGCCACCAGAGCATCGGAGGCGTCACCTCGCGACGCCGACAGAACCAAGGAGGCCCAACCAGCAATCGCGCGGACGACGTCTGCCGCGCCACCGGCAAGCATGGAGACGCCGCCGCTGCACCACGTCAAACAGAGGCCGCGGAAACTAAAAATTCAGCCGAAAAACAAGAACAAAGCGAAGATGTTATTCTCCGGCGATCAATCCGACGGGAAACGCTATCAAAATCGGCGCTCCCACGACGCGATGAAGCCGCACAAAAAAAAAAAAAAAGAAGGGGGAACGCGAAATCGCAAAAGTTAGGGTTTCAACGAAGAAGACGAAGGAAGTGGATCCGCTAATCGGATCCTCAAAACCCGACACGAAGAACCGCACATTCGGACCTCCTAACCGAAACCCTAAAACCCGGCAAGCAGGATCGCAACATTCGAACCTCTTAACCAAAACCCTAAAGTCCGACTCTTATACCCGCATCATCCGGGTCCCATACTCGGAACCCTAAAATCCGGCTTCAAGAACCGAAAACCTAACCGAACTTCGTAACCGGATCCCGATGACCCGGAATCCCAACCCGATGAATCGGAGCCTCGCGAGGGCGAGGCTCCATGGCTCGTCTCCTTCGCCTCGTTTTAGTGAAGCGAAGGAGCAGCGCTCCAGAGAGGCGAAGTGGCGACGCTCCGCGCGGCCGGCCTGCCCCTCTTCTCCGGCGCCAACGACGACGATTACGCTGCCGCCACCCCGAAATCAAAGAAACGATTGCGAGAAAATCAGAAGCGAGACCAGGGCCAGAATTGAGAGTCCGAACAGCGAAGCTTCAGTAACGATGGACTGAGCTCCACCGAACCAGGCTCCACTGAAGCGAACCTTCTCAATCTCCCAGGAATGCCAACATGAAAATCAAAAGCAAAGAGAAAACAAAAAGTCAGCCAACGAAAAGAGAAGAAGAAAAGCAAAGAAGTTGTCAAAGACTCACGTCAAGGGTTGACACGAGATTGAGCTTGGAGGTGGCTGAACAACAAGCTTTCAGTGACGGCGAACCAAACTTCACCGCACCGAAGCATTACTGAATCAGCACGACACCCTCAACCGAATGCCCCCCCAATCAAATTTGAAGTACTACAATATGTCGCGAAGAAGGAAGTAGTCTCCTCCCGACGGCGACTCCTCGACAATCAGAACGTCAACAAAGCAATGAAGAAACTTTGCGATTAAGGGAGAAAGAAAGGCAAAATCAGAGTCAATACGTCATCCCAATCGCGAAAAGCAGAGACCCGCGTTGACATCATTCGAGGTTAGAGGCGACGACTGATAGCAAGCTTTAGAAGAGGTGAACCAAATTTCACCGCACCAAAGCTCACTGAATCAGCCAGACTCCTCCTCCCGACGATGCCTTCGCAGTGAAAAAAATGAGATTTTTTACGAGATTTTTCTTCCTATTCTCTTACTATAACATTCCCGTGAGATTTTTTTTTATATTTGTTTGCTATATCATTCTCTCGAGACGTTTCTCCACTTCCCTTTACTAATAATAGCCTTCAGTCAAGATTTTCTTTATATTCCATAATATATCTTTCCCTCGAATTTTTCTTCATTTTCCCACTATTGTTTTCTTTCAAGATTTTCTTCTTATTGCCTTACTATTGCCTTAAGAAAGTTTTTTCTATATATTTCACTCTAACCTTTTCTTGAGACTGTTCCTCATATTCCCTTATTATAGCATTCTATCGAGATTTTTCTTTATTTTCCCTTACTGATAATTAATGTCCAATTGAATTTTTTCTTTATCCTCCCTTATTATTCTTTTTTTCGAGATTTTTCTTCATATACCCTTATTATAGTCGTCTCTAGAGATTCTTACTCATATTCCCTTACCCTTGTTATGAGATGTTCTTCTTATTCCCATATTATAGTCTTATGCTAATTTTTTTTTCATATTAAATTATTGTAGCCTTCATTCGAGATTTTTCTTCATTTTTCTTCATTATATCCTTCTTTTGATACTTCTCTTCACATTCTTTTACTATAACTTTCACATTTTTCTACATGTTATATAGCTTTTTGTTTAGATTTATCTTGATTATAGCTTTTTGTTGAGATTGTTGTTCATATTTCCTTAGTATATCTGTTTCATCGAAAATCAGCCGGTCCCCGAAGGGGAGCGACCGAGAGAGTAAATCGATTAATTCAGAATAATTTGTGTTACAGGGTGTGTTTGAATATTAGAAAATTGCGAGTACAATCTCCTATTCTTCCTCTGATTCGATCTCCGTATAGTTTTGTTGAAGTTGAGGCTTCTGGCGAGCCGTTGTCGGGACTCGAGTTGCAGGAATGGATGTGCACAATCTAGTATGGCTTTAGTCGGTCGGACAGCGGTATTTGTTCTCCGCGTGTGTCAACTTATGACGTTGCCGGCGAACGTGTAGAGCTACTCCTGTTGAACTGTTGAACGACAGCGGATTACAAGTTGCTGAACTTCTCTGGTTCGAGAGAGCTTTTGTGCGTGAAGTTTCTTCTCGGCGAAGGGATCTTCAGACCTTCGTTTTGAGAGAGAAAGAACTTCAGTGAAGTGTTTTCTCGACAAGAGCTTTCGAACTTGATTTTTTCCAACCCCTGCGATAGGGAACTTTTGGCTTTTTGTAGCCTGTCTGTGTAATTGTTGAGGGATGTTGCCTGGGAAAGGGGATCACAATCCCCTTTCTGCTGCTGTAGTTGGGAGAGAAGAAGGGGAAGAGGAGGACCAGGATCGTGGCCTCCTCAATTGGCCTTTTCAGTTAACGACCAGAATTGGTCGTTTGACTGTGGAGGATGCTGTCAGGGGCGCCGATTGTGTTGTTGACGCGATGGATTTCCGCTGATAGGGGCGCTGACTCTGCCGATGACGCGACGATGCAGTTGGACTTCGTGATGGGCTGCAGCGACGGACTTCGAAGATCGACAGAGCCTACCCACGATCGTTGTTTGATGGATCGGTGGACTGTTGGACTCATCGCGATTGGGCCATCCACATTTTGATGCATACAATATCCTTCTCTCAATATTTTTCTTTGTATTCCCTACTAAGTCTCCAAATGAGATTTTTCTTCATATTCCTTTATTATATATTTTTTGATATTTTTCTTTATTTTTTGTTACAATAAAAATTTATTGAAAATTTTAATTAATTAATTTATTTTAAACTTTTATAATATTTTATTACTATGGCCTTCATTCACAATTTTTCTTCATATTCCTTACTAAAGCCTTATGTGGAGATTCTTTATATTCACGTACAACAACCTTAGGTTTATATTTTATTCATGTTGGCTTAAAATAGTCATCTCTTGAGATTATTCTTTTTATTTACTTTAGCCTCTATTTGAGATTTTAATTCATATTACCATACCATTTCCTTCTTGGTATTTTTTCTTTATATTCCACAACTATAGCCTACAGTCGAGATTTTTCTCCATATTCCTTCATCATTGCCTTTTGTTTCAATTTTTCGTATCCCTTACTAGAACCTTTTGTTGATTTTTTTTTTTTTAATTTTTTCCTTTATATAGATTTCTCTCTAGTCCCTTACTACACCCCTCTTCTATAACTTTCATCATGTTCCCACACTATTGGATTCTGTAGACACTATTCTTCGTATTTATTGACTACAACATTTTGTTGAGATTTTTCTTGTATTTCCTTATTATAGGATTTTGTAAGTAATTTTCTTCATATCCTCTCACTAGAGTCTTCTCTTGAATTTTTTTGTTCATATTTCTAACTATAATCTTATTATGAGATTTTTGTTCATATTTCTAACTATAATCTTATTATGAGATTTTTGTTCATATTTCTAACTATAATCTTATTATGAGATTTTTGTTCATATTTCTAACTATAATCTTATTATGAGATTTTTGTTCATATTTCTAACTATAATCTTATTATGAGAATTTTTTTCATATTTCTAACTATAATCTTATTATGAGATTTTTGTTCATATTTCTAACTATAATCTTATTATGAGATTTTTGTTCATATTTCTAACTATAATCTTATTATGATATTTTTGTTCATATTTCCTAATTATTTCAATTACTCGGGATTCTTTTATCGTATTCCCTTCAACATTTTCTCGAGATTTTTATTCATTATCTCGAGATTTTTATTCATTATCTCTAGATTTTTATTCATATTTTCTTATGATAGCCTTTCATCGAGATTTTTCTTTGACATGACCTTATCTTGATATTTTTATTTATTTCCCTTGCTAAAAACATTCCCTCGATATTTTTTATCATATTCCCTTTCTATAGCATTAGCTAGAGGCTTTTCTTCATGTTCCCTTTCTATGACCTTACATCGAGAGTTTTCTTTATATTCCATAATTTTTCTTCAAATTACATTACTATCGCATTCTGTCATGATTTTTTCTTTAAAATCCCATATTATAGCATTAAAAAATGTTTATTTTTTTTAAAATTCTGTTTACTATACCCTTCTGTCATTATTTTTTCTTAAATAACCATATTTTAGTTTTTTTCAAACTCCCTTGCTCCTTAAGACATTATTTTTCTTAACTTCTTTTACTATACCTTTCTGTCAAGATTTTTCTTCAAATTCTCTTATTATAGCCTTAATAGAATGAATTTTTGTCTTAAAATTTCCTCACAATAGCCTTCAGTTATTATTTGTTATTAAATTTTCATATTTTGGTTTTTGATCATTATTTTTCTTCAAATTTTCTTACTATAGCCTTCAACTCAAGATTTTTCGAAAAATTCTATTATCATAATCTTTAGTGATGATTTTCTTCAAATTTCCCTACTATACCATTTAGTCACGATTTCATCAAATTCCCATATTTTTGTTTTCTATCATTATTTTTGCTCAAAATCCTTTACCATAGCCTTCAGTTATGATTTGTCGGTAAAATCCCTTACTATCTTTCGGTAATGATTTTCTTCAAATTCACTTACTTTAGCTTTCAATCATGATTTTTTTTCCAAAATCCCTTGCTAGGACACACAACCATGCTTTTTCTTTAAATTCTCTTACTATAGCCTTCAGTCAAGATTTTTTTTAAGATTCCCTTAATACTCACCATTTTTCTTTAAAACCCTATATTATAGCCTTCAATCATTAGTTTTCCTCAAATTTTCATATTTTAATTTTTAATAGTAATTTTTCTTCAAATTCCCTTACGCCTTTAGGAGTTATTTCTTTCGAATTCTCTTACAATAGCATTTACTCAAGATTTTTTTTTAAATTCCCTTATTATAATGTGAAGTTTTGATTTTTTTCAAATTCTCTTACTATACCCTTCAATTTTTTTTCGAATTCCCAATACTATAGCCATCAAGAAAGAATTTTCATAAAATTTTTATACTATTACCTTTAATCATGATTTTTCCTAAAATTTTAATATTTTAATAATTTATCATAATTTTTCTTCTAATTTCCTTATTGTTGCCTTTGATAGTTAAATCTTTTCTAGTTCCCTTACTGTAGAGTTATGTCATAATTTTTCTTTAAATTCCCTTCACGTACCTTTAATCATCATTTTTTTTTGAAATCCCTTACTATAGCCTTCTAGGGAAAATTTTCTTAAAATTCCCTCACCAATAATGATATTTCTTCAAATTCCGTAATTTTAGTTTTCTATCATGATTCGTCTTAAAAGTCTCATACCATATAGCCTTTATTCAAGATTTCTTGTCAAATTCTTTTTCTTTCTCAATTAAAATATTTTAGTGATTTTTTTTTTTTTATTCCCATACTATAGCCTTCGGTAATGATTTATCTTCAAATTTTCTTACACTTCAATCATTCTTTGAGATGAAAACAGTGCATTAAATAAATATGGGATTGAAACAACAAAATATTTAAAACAAATGATTGAGAGAAATAAGGGATAAAAATCAGGTAGAGGTGAGAGATATCTATCTATGGGTACGTATATAGGTCACATCCGTTACAAACATTATATATATTTATACTAAAAAGGCCAAGCTTTAAAAATAATTAAACATTCATGCACTCTTCATAAACTTTTTTTTTTTTTTTTTTTTTTTTTTTTTTCACCTCTACCTTGCATACTAATTCTAAATAAAAATATTGCCAAAAGCACATAAATTTTGTTTAGTTATAGTACAACAGGCGTAAGCGCGTACAGATTTATATTAAATACAGCCCTAGGCAGGTACTGACCTTGTTGATATAGAAAGCACATATTTTAATTAATAGTAATGACTTATTGGACTACTAATTAAGAATTTATAATCTGGCATTTGGGCTGCCCATAGTATTAGTAGTACTTGTCATTCCCCTTATTTCTTGGACGAACCTCTCCATGCAGAGTTTTGGCAACCGGATAGGGGCCACAATCCCATCTTCTCCCTCTTTATTACGCGATCGAGAGTAGTAGGTGATGACCCCGGGAAAGTTACCAACGGAAGTGGCGTCGGCTGGTCCAGCAAAAATGGGTTTACCCCACCCGAAATCCACCTCAGTCCACCCTATATGCAAGTTGTTCGATACCATGAAGGTCGTTCGTGTCACGGGGAAAGGAGGTCTGTCGTTGAGTGCCATAAAATTGGCCACCGACTGTAGATAGTCCCCCAAACTTAGTTCTGATTTAGTTTTCTTGATAAGCTCCACGGCGTACCCGAGTGGAGCCTTACACAATTTCTCAGCTGTAGTGACGATCCCAGGTAAAGCGAAGGCATTGCCATAATAGCCTGTCGGTATGGGAGACTGCGGGTTGCCTCTCCTACTTATACAGATTAGTAGACGTGTTAACTCGGTTGGGGATGGGTTGAGTGCGATGGTGCGGCAACGCCATAGGCAAGAGGTAATCACGTCGAAGGAGGAAGTAGAATGCTTTAACTGTTGTGGAAGGTGTGATCGCAGTGCAAAAACCTCAGAGGGACCAAAGTAAAAAGATTTTTCAACGACATCACCGAGCGAGACATTATCAATATTACAACACTGCTGCTGCTGCTGATCGTATTCGTACTCGTGGTGGACATGAGTCACCTTGGATGGGTCATGGGCTTTGAAGAGTCGGTCTCTCTCCCACACTGGTACAACCGACGGTGTTTCTGCACCATGTGCTAACTCAGCCAATGCTTTCAGGAATTGAACCATTCCTTGACCATCCGACAGAGTGTGGTTGAACCTTAGGGCAAAAATGAAACCCCCGCAAAGAAGACGGGTCACCTGGAAAAAAGTACATGTCCATTAAACTTACATAATGAGAAACAAAAACTAATTAATTAAAAAATTTCATTGATATATATATAATAATAATGTAACTAGTAATAACTTAATTACTTGAATTAACATTATGGGGCAGTTGAGTATTCCACTAGACCCGGGAACATCAAAGAGAAGTTGGTCCAAAGGAAATGGCGGCTGAATCTTCTCGCCAAATTGCTCCAGCTTGATATCAGAGTCAGCCTCGATGTAGAGAACACCTTCGCCGGTGCACTCCACTGAGAGCTTCCCATTGGGTCCCCCCTCGCGAAGCCTTCCTGCCAAGGGATAATACGTAACTAGTGCCTTCGAGAGAGCTTCTTTGATGATCACTCGAGGGTCGATCTTGTTCTCAGGAATCGATGGATTGTGAGGGTAAAACATGATCAATTTGGCTTGATAACGGAGGGCCTGCTGATCGTCAATGTCCGACAGCGGCTTAAACTCGTATGGAGTCGGTTCTGACGGAGAAACAAGCTGGGGCTTGCTTCTTCGGACAGAGAATTGTGGAGACGATGCCATTAATTCTGAAATGTAACACCTCCAACTAGTGCGTCGTCAAATTAAACTGGAAGATGTACGTCTACCAGCTACTATATATAGCTACAACCTTCGTGCATGCCCAGTTCGTGAGATTTAAGAGGCTTAAATAAACGCTAGTTTAGAAAAAGGATCGTGCAACTTGTTTCTCGTTTTTAACTTATTTTCATTGTTAATTCATGGTTGAAGAAGACCCTTCCGATACGATGAGTGGTAGAGCCTTAACGTCTCTCGGCCCCCCCAAAATTTTCTCTTCCCATTGTAACGTTTGATGTGCGACAAGGAGGGCAAAGCTGATGTGACTCTTTATTTGTCCAGATCAAACGGAACTTAAAGTGACGATGTGACTCCTGCCAAAATGAATGAGTCCTACGAAATCGGAACTTAAAAATCTGTATTTTTTCATCTTGTTTAATTAATTTCAAAATGAATGATTCGTGCTAGAGAATAAAGACGCATTTTCTTATAAATTAAGTATTTTTTTACCATTTGATTTTGAGCAGTAATAATTATGTTTTCCCTTTTACATGTAAACCCTAAAGTTGTGTTAAACCAGTGAACATGGGCAATTAAAATTCCAGCAGCATTTGAACCCATTCAAATAGGAGTGGCATTGGGTTGAGTTTTACGGGTAACCCACTCCGACCTGAAAAAACCAGATTTGGATTCCGAAATCCAAGCCGTGGGTCGGGTTCGTGTTTGGAAATCCAAACCCAATTTTGGGTCGGGTTGGATTTGGGTTTACCCAAACTACTACCCAAACCTGACCCGTAATAATTTATTTTATGCTATTATTAAGTGAAAATCAGGGTTTTTATTGGGTCAGGTTCGGGTTTTACAGCTTTAGTTAGGTTCGAGTTTAAATTTAAAAACCTGTTCAGGTCTTTTGCAAGTTCGGGTTTCGAGTTTTTCAGTTGGGTCGGGTTCAGGTTTTTTAGAAGCCAACCCGAACCTGGCCTATGCCTACCCGGCCCCTACCATCAAAGCATATTCGCCACTGGTTACCAACTCACTAGAGAAAATCTGATAGCTTGGTTCCTATGTTAACAATGTATGTATTTATTATCATTTATCTATATATCTATATCTATATATATATCTATATATAATAAATGACAACTGGGTTTGTGAGTTTTGAGTTCCTAAATTTTTCTTCGGTAGATATTTTTACTTGACTTCTTTTGTCTTGTTTTGTGCTTCTCACAATCACAAAAGGAATAAAATTAGAGAAAAAACACCGCAGATTGAGACGAGAAATGGGAGGAGAAAAGAGAAATGGGAGAAGAAAAGACAAGGGATTGGGAGGAGAAAAGACAAGGGATTGGGAGGAGAAAAGACAAGGGATTGGGAGGAGAAAAGACAAGGGATTGGGAGGAGAAAAGACAAGGGATTGGGAGGAGAAAAGACAAGGGATTGGGAGGAGAAAAGACAAGGGATTGGGAGGAGAAAAGACAAGGGATCGGGAGGAGAAAAGACAGGGATTGGGAGGAGAAAAGACAAGGGATTGGGAGGAAAAAAAAGATCGGGATTGGGAGGAGAAAAGACAGGGATCGGGAGGAAAAAAGACAGGGATTGGGAGGAGAAAAGACAGGGATTGGGAGGAGAAAAGACAAGGGATTGGGAGGAGAAAAGACAAGGGATTGGGAGGAGAAAAGACAGGGATTGAGAGGAGAAAAGAAAAATCAGGGGATCGGGAGGAGAAAAGACAAAAATCGGGAGGAGAAAAGACAAGGGATTGGGAGGAGAAAAGACAGGGGATTGGGATGAGAAAAGACAAAGGATTAGAAGGAGAAAAGACATGGGATTGAAAGGAGAAAAGACAGGGCATTGAAAGGAGAAAAGACAGGGAATTGGAAGGTGAATTTTTAATTAAAATAAATCAAGTAAATTTCCTAATCTTAAATAATCAAATAAACATAATTAAAAGTAAAATAAAGTATAATTATTAACATGATTATCTATTATTAGTATCTAATAAAACCTTTTTCTAAGTAAAATATTATTAATCTATATATTGAGCTAAGACAGATTGAATAATTTTGAATGGTCACCAACGTACATATGAAGAAAAATACAGTATTAAATAATTATATAAATTTTTGTACATGAAAAAAAATAAAAGAATTTCAATATATTAAATGAATAACTAAATATAATTCTCAATCACGTCCCTTTTTTCTTTCTTTTCTTCTTTTGTGGGCTACCTCTTGGTCTCAAGCACATTTATGTATGTGTAATTGTGTTTCTGTAATTGTGTATGTGTATGTGTAATTATGTATGTATAATTGTGTATGTTACACTCTATCCGTCATGCGCCGCATGGCCCACATCCACATGAGGATTGCCGTAAAAGATGATAATATATAAAAAACAAAAGAATTTAAATAGAATAATTATTAACATGGTTATCTATTATTAGTAAACATAAATAAATAAATATCAAAGACAATTCAGAATCTTCAATAATGAAATAAATTTAAAAGTAAAATACAATATAACTTTTAGCAATATAATTTAAAAATAACTTACACAATAATTATGTACAAGTTTTGTACGATATATCAAATAACGAATGTATGTATCAAATAAAAATATACAAAATTAACATGGTTATATATTATTTGTATCATAGATTTAATTATTAACATGGTTATCTATTAGTATATATTATGTTAATAAATAGAAAAATAATTGAGATCAGACATATAATTTCTTAAATAAATAAATAACACGTAACAAATAAAACGAAAAACAATTGAGATCAGTAATATAATTTATTAAATAAATAAATAACGAATAATTATTTACATGTCTATTAAAACAAGAATGTGTGGACATATCAAATAACTAATAAATTGCACAATAATTATTAACATGGTTATCTATCTATTATTAGTATATATTATATTAGCATGGGAGAAATATATTAAAAATAAGGAGAAGACAAAGAAAGACTAAAATAAAAGCAGAAACTAAAAGAGAATAGATCGAGGAGTAATATCTGGGAAGAGTTGTTTAATATAGCAAACTTTTTCTCTAAAAATAGTCACGTAAATCCCTCCTATCCCTCTTCCACCTTCTCTTCCACTTCTCCATAAATCCTGATCTCTCTTCCACTTTCTCCGACGGTTGCCAGATCCATCTCCCATATCTATAGTTACCTAATATTTTTTTTAATATTTTTTTTCGCACGGGAAAGAATTAAGAAAAAATATTTTGGTTTAATATATTTTAGAAATAAAAATATATATTTATTATTATAAATTATTTAGTTACCAATAATATTTTTTTAAAATTTAATTTAAGTAGACGCAAATAAAATCTTTCTCCCGAATTAGGGTGTGCATAATATAATATTTCTATAGTATTGCCCCTTTTTCTTTTTGTCCATTTTTTAGTGTTTCTATTCCACACATAATGAATTGGGAACTTTGCATATGTTAAAGTTCTTGCAAATGAGTCTATGACATTTATAGCAGACCACTCTATGAACATTGTCTTTTCTATGTCAGTTTTTTATAAGACTATGTGAAGATCATCATCATCATGAAATATGATATTTTGCTCACCTCCCTGTATTCAACTACGGTCATCCTTTGGCGCTTAACTTCATAATTTCTCTTCTCCCCAGGTGACAACATTTTCCACTTTTCAAGTAATGCAATCTCAATCTAGGATTAATACCAATATCTCTCTTTGATCTTCGAACTTTTCAGTAAATAATATATCATTAATGGTGTTCTACTTTTTCTAACAAAGGTTATTGGAAGTATGTCTTCTAAAATATTTGTTGATGTTCTTTTTTTGGGTTTTGTTATTCTCGACATCATTTTTAAACAATTGATAATCCAGCTTAGCTATCATAAAATAAGGTTGTTTTTCATGGGTAGGCAAAGATTTCCAACATAATGACATTGCGATATTATGGTCCGTACGATGTGAGTACTCTTTTCGTAAATTCTCTTCTTCAATTTTCACATATTGGCAAAATACGGGTGACAATTGAGCTCTTGAATGATACATAATGAATATCTAAAACAAAATAAGACATACCATTAAAAGTTTATCTACAAACAAAAATAAATAAATATCAACAAAAAATTAGAATCTTAAATAAATCAAATAAATATAAACATGATTATTTTTATTAGTACAATTATGAATATGCTTATTAAAAATAAGTAACGTGCATATAAAATAATAAAAACAAATTTAACTACCAAAACATAATAATATTTACCATTGAAATTTTAACTACAAAATATCAAATATTTCCTAATCTTAAATAATCAAATAAACATAATCATATTATTATCTATTATTAGTTAACATAAAGTAATAAAAATCAACGACAATTAAGAATGTTAAATAATTAAATAAAATAAAATAAAATTATTAACATAATTATCTATTATTAGTATCTAATAAAACCTTTTTTCTAAGTAAAATGTTATTAATCTATATATATATAAATATAAATAAATAAATATCAACAAAAAATCAGAATCTTAAATAAATCAAATAAATATAAACATGATTATTTTTCTTAGTATAATTATTGATATAATTATTAAAAAAAACGAACGTGCATATCAAATAATAAAAAACAAATTGAACTACTAAAACATAATATTATTTATCAATGAAATTTTAACTAAAAAATATCAACTATTTCCTATTCTTAAATAATCAAATAAACATAATCAAATATAAAATACAGTATAATTATTAATATTATTATTTATTATTAGTTAACACAAATTAATAAATATCAACAAATATTAAATTATTAAATAAAATACAATATAATTATTAACATAATTATCTATTATTAATATCTAATAAAATATTTTTTTTTAAGTAAAATTTTATTAATATCTATCTACAAACATAAAGAAATAAATATCAACAAAAAAAAAGAACCTTAAATAAATCAAATAAATATAAACATGATTATTTTTATTAGTATAATTATTAATATGCTTATTAAAAATAAAAAACGTGAATATTAAATAATAATATTATCTGTTATTAGTTAACATAAATTAATAATAACACTACTAAGAATATTTAATAATTAAATAAAATAAAATTATCTATCTATTATTAGTTAACATAAATTAATCTATCCATTATTAGTTAACATAAATTAATAAATATTAAACGACTACTAAGAATATTAAATAGCAGCAGGAGGAAGGAAAGAATTTATGCGGGTCGGCTCCGCTCGATGCCACTGGGAAGGAGAAACTTGAACTCTGAAGGTGCTAATCATCGCCGCCGCTGTTCATCATCGGGTTTCTGAGTGCTCGTCAATGGCGTTTCTAACTTCTCAAACCTACTGGTACTCCCGCTGCTTTCAATTCCAGTTATTTTGTGCGACTGCGAGCCTTTTATTTTTTTTCCCCTTCTTGGCTCCTCGTTGCAATTACTACCTCTGCTATCAATCTAATCTCTTATTATGGCTTTCGGTTTTTTTTTTGGGGTTTCCTTTATGCTTAGATTCGCTCACACTTCTGAATCGTTTTCTAAGGTTTGGGGAGGGCAAAAGTAGAAAGGAGAAGAAGCAAAAAGGAAATCCATTGAGAAAGAAAATACCTTGCCTGGCCGGAGAGGAGAAAGAGACCTAGCTGGAGAACAGAAAGAGACTTGGCTGGAGAAGGGCACAACGCAGGTCACCGGAAGGCTGCCTGTACCTTCGGTAACTGTGGAAGTTGACAAAAATGTGGATCAGTCTAAAAAAATAGCAGCTGGAGGAAATTTGGATTTTCATTACTGGCGATTCAAGGGATTCGAAGGGAATCATTAGAAGCCTCGGTGAGTCGAGTCAAGAGAACTTGCTGTCACACGTAATAACAGGGAGAAGCTAGTTTAATATAGCAACCTCTTTCATTAAAAATAGTCAGGTAAATCACTGGTATCCCACTTCCACTTCCTCCTCTTCCACTTCCACTTCCGTAATCCTAATCCCTCTTCCACCTTCTCGGACGGTTGTTGCCTAGCGTTTTTATTTTTTCTCCATTGAAATTTTTCCTGATATTTTCTCCCAGTAGAAAGCAATTTTGTCCCTATTTTTTCTCCACTAAAAAAAAATAAAGAAAGCATAAAATGTAAAAAAATATAAAAATGTATAACTTATTATTTGAAAAGCACATGTTTATTAGTACATAACTTTATTAAATATTATTTTTAAAATTATTATTTAAAATAAATATTTCCAAAAATAGATTTATTTTTAATTGATTAAGAAAAATTAAATTTAATAAGGAGTGTCCTAAAATTTTAAATGAGAATGATCTTTTAAAATAAGCAAAAAGGATATAATAATAAAATAATAAAATATTAAAAAAATTGTTTTGTTAATAAAATTTGTAGGTTATTCAACCATATGTTTTGATTTACTTTTCATTTGAATAATTGGTCATTTTCTTCATTATATGTAGGAAATTGATATTAATTTTTCCTTTTCAATTATTTCATTAAATATAGGTTCTCAAAAATTTATTTAGAACTATTATATTAAAAATATTATTCTAATTAATATAAATTTTACTAAATAAATTCTGCTAAAAAGTATTTTAAATAATCATTTTATATAGATTCCATTAGTTTGGATGAAAATTTTAATAATCATCATTATCCATAATTTTTAACCCCAAATAAGTCCCAATTAATTGGGCCCAATATCTTATTAACTTGTCGCAATATCCTATACCCACCCAATATGTAACCTACAAAGCCTGGCCCGGTCCCACTAACAAACTGACTCAGTCCCAATGATAGGCCTAAATCGCCCAACTGACATGTTTGACTGGGCCGCACTAATAGGCCCGACTCAACCCCATTGACAGGTTTAATCGTGCCCCATTAAGAGGCCCAACTCGATCCCACTGACACGCCTGACCCCAACTCCACTGACAGGCCCAACCTAGCCACACTTATAATCTCGACCCAACCTCACTAATATCTCTAACCGGCCTCAATTACAGCTCCACCTGACCCCACTGTAGGCACAACCTAGTCCCATTGATAGGCCCAACCCAGCCTAAACGATAGGCCCTACAAGAAAAAAAAATCAAAATTATGTTTAATTTTTAATTAATATGTTAAAAATATAAGAAGCTATTTATTTGGAGAATAATTAAGAAAATAAATGTTTAATAATATATAATTTAAATTTAATTCTTTTCATTATTATTTGTAAAAATATTAGGGTTTAGTTTTTACTAATTGTGTACAATAAATTTAATAACTACAATCAAATTTCTTAATGTTGGTGCTTGATAATTAAAATCAAGCCTAAAGGAAAATAAAAATAATTTTAAAAATATAATATTAAATAATAAATATAGTTAAAATGTTTGAAAAAATTAAGGAAAAAAAATATTTTTCTAAATGTAAATGAAAAAAAGATAAATAAAAGAATTTATTAAATATATGATAGTGTTTACATTTTATTAATAATACTTTGTATTGATAAGACTAAGTTTTAACTAATATATAAATGTTTCAAATCTACCTGTTTATGTAGCTAGTAAATCTGCCCTTTATTAATTGGAAGGTATATTAAATGAATTTGAATTTGTTCAATTCATATCATTAAGTGTAATTTCTATAACTTTAGGTATTTATATTTTTTTACCTTGAAAATATATTCTCTTTATTTCTTCTTGAAAATATATTCTCTTTATTTCTTCTTGAAAATATATTCTCTTTATTTCTTCTTTATATACTGATCATTCCTCACAAAATATAAACATTGTAAAGTGTTGATATAAATATGTTAAATATAATTTATACTTAAAGCCCCAGATAAATTTGGTAAACAGATATATGCTATAACTAATTTTTTTTAAAAAATAGTAATACTATTTAATAATTAGAATCCACTTATCCCTACTTAATAATTGGAATCATTTTTCTCCAATTATCTCTAATCCCTTCTATCTTTAGCTAGCCTCCCTAATTGGAGTAAATTGATACTCTCCAACCAATTGATGCTCAATTACAATAAAATAAACTTACATATAAAATAGAATTCAAACGTTGAAATAACACTAATTTAAAATATGCAACATAAAAAGAAAACCTTATCCTAGTTTAAGATAAAGACCCACTATCAATTAAAATTCAAAATTTGAATACTAATTTAAAAACACTATACATATCAATTAAAATTCAAAAGTTGAAATAAAAATAAATTAAAAATTTACTATAAAAAGAAAACCCTAACATTAGTATTATCTATTATTAACATCTATTATTAGTATCTATTAATATTATATTTTTTGGAGTTAATATAAAGAATAATAACATGTTATAATAATTTCTTCAATAAATAAATAATTTCACTATAATCAGCATTAATTATATCTTTTTACCTGTAGAAATATAACATATTTATAAAGTATAGAGGATAATATTCAATGGTTGAACCATTGGTCCAACCCGGTCTAACCAGGTTTGACCAAAACCGAACATACTCCTGGTTTGATGGCCGGTTCGGTTTTTAAAACATTGATATCATGTAAATAATAAAACAATTAATTAATTACATAACAAGATATCAAATAAATAAATAAATAAAAATAGTAAACATATCAAAATTTGAACTAATAATAATTTAAAAAATGCACCATAAAAAAGAAAACCTATTATTAGTATGCTTATCGTCTATTAGTATCTATTAATATTATCTTTTTGGACTTATGAAGTAAATAGAAAAACAATTAACTGATAGAACATATAAATGAATAGTTGAGATGAGACATATTATTTCTTAAAGAAATAAATAACGAATGTACAAAAAATTAAATACAAAATCCCTTGTCAGAATGGGTTGCAGACTTTTTTCCTTTAATACCTGAATAACAAAAAGAAATATTTGAATTGGCTCCGCATTACATAGAGAAAGAATAAATTGACTAGAGAATAAAAGGTAAGGATATGGTTCCTTTTATATCTAAAATAAAAATAAAAATAAAAGTTATCTGAATTGACTGGAGAGTAAAAGGTAAGGATTTTGTTTCCTTTTATATCTAAAAAAATAGAAAAAGTGAATAAAAATTACGCAGGATTCTAGTTCCTTTTATATCAGATAAACAAAAAAAATAGAATTAGAATTAGGAGGATCTGTCGGAGGCCACCATTGAAGAATTTTTTTGTCGAGACCTTGGAGCAGGAAGGAAAAAGAGAAGGAAAAAGAGGGACCTGGGAGGAAGAAGAGGTAAGAGGGAAGGAGGAATAAGAGGACCAGGGAGGAAAAAGAGGGAAGAGCGAAGAAGAAGAAGAAGAAAGACGGAGGAAGAAGAGGAAAGATGGAGAAAAAAGAGGAAAGACGGAGGAAGAAGAGGAAAGACGGAGGAAAAAGAGGAAAGACAGAGGAAGAAGAGGAAAGACGGAGAAAGAAGAAGAAAGACGGAGGAAGAAGAGGGATGATGAGAAAGAAGAGGAAAGACTGAGGAAGAAGAGGGAAGACGGAGGAAGAAAAGGCTGTTGCAGTAATTCACCTAAAGGTCTCTGCAGTAACTCACCTGAAGGCTGAAGCACTCTGGATTTGTCAGTAGATGAGGAGTAGGAGCTTAATATAGTGAGCTATTTCCCTCAAAATAGTCAAAAAATCTTCCACCTCTCCCATGATCTCGATCCATCTTCCACATACTCTGATTGTTACGAATTAGTCTCCTGAATTTGCTAAAAAAGAAGTTGGGTTTGTTAAAGCATGTGTTGAAAAGAAAAAATGGAAATTTTAAAAGGAATGGGGAGATGGGGAGAAGCCGCTTTTTTCTCCCTATTTTCACTCAACCCCCATTCCTATAATATATATACTAGCAGAAAAGCCCGTGCTATGCACGAAAAAATTATAAAAAATAGTTTGGTTTAATATATTTTAGTAAAAATACAAATAATAATTTTAAAATATAATTTTGAGCATATTATTTTAAATAAATATTTTTAAAAAATAGTTTAATTTTTAATTGATTATGTAAAATTAAATTTAATAAAGAAAAATATCCCACATATTTTAGGGGAATGTATTTTTGTTAAGTAATAAAAAAAATTAAAAGCATAATAATAAAAATTGAAGACAATTTATATACTTTTATGAAAAAATATATAAATTATTCCAAAATATACATATTTGACCTATATACTCTAACCTATATATGTTAAAATGTTTTTCTTAAGTAAAACATAAAAGAAATTGAAACAAATTTACAGTTTACTATTAATGAAAAGTTAAGTATTTGACAAATGTAGAATGTGTAGCTCATTATGATCCATCTATTTCCCTGTCTTTTTCATTTGAACAATTGATTATTTCGCTGCAGCTTGGATCTTCAGGTAAGTGATCTTCCAATAATTGTTGTTGGATAATCATGTTATGATTTTTCAGTTGGTTTGTATTTGATCTTTGATCTTCTACTCCATTTGTGCAATTAGATTCTCCACTGCAAAAAAATGTATAACTTATTTAGTTTGATATAATATAAATTATACTATGAATGCAACTGTAGTATTTCAGCTCACCTTGTGTCATTTTCAATTACTTCTAATAAGTGAGTCAGTAAAGGATGGTCTTCTTCTTTTTCTCTGTGTACAAAAAATATGTTAATAAAATATAAGTGTATTAGATGAAAGCAATAAATAATAATTTACCAAGTAAAAATACATACCCAGTTTGTTGTTGGGATTCGATTCCTGATTCTGAGAGTACATCTCGATATTTATCTTGTGTCATAGTTAAACTGTGGAAGTGTAAATAACTTAATTATGTTGAAATAGGGAAAATAAAAGTTATATATAGCAAAAAATATTTAAAAGGACCACTTTTATTTTTAGAGGGCCTTTCCGAAAAGAAATAAGTTTAATTGAAATGAAGTTGATATAATGGTTACCTGTTTTTAATTTTTTTATCACTTGTATTTTCGATAATCTCCTCATCATCTTCAGGTGACACAAAACTACAAAAAATAAACAGTAAATTAATTAGATAATGAAATTTCATATAAATTTAGAATAAGATATCAAGTATGCAAACCTTTTGTCATGAGCTTCATCAACGTCTGTTTTTATGAAGATAACCTCTTCATTATTTTCTGTTGGTGGTGATCTATAAAAAGTTGAATAACGACATTATCTTCATAAAACTAAAATAATGTTAAAGATATTGTAATAGCAATCCTATTTATAATCGTCACACCTTTTCCTGTAATTTGTAAATTTGTCTACTCCATCTTCATCTTTGTCAATCCCATCTTCCTCTATGTCGATCCTATCTTCAATAAAAATACCTTTTGGTTTTTTTGTTTGTTCAAAAATTATTTCTGGTTAGAATGGTAATATGTTAACCACTTCATTGATTGTGATAGTTCTTTCACTATCAAAAATATTTTTTATAATTATTTCAAAATTGTGGCACGATCCTAACAGATCTTCAATGATAGTGGAATTGTCTTCCTGAAAACACAATGTCATAATGATGATCAAATTGATTAAATGATCTAAGACATCCTAACTTATGAAATTAATAATATACCTGGATAATGGAATGCAATTGAGTAGCTGTATAACCAAAAAATAGTCTGCCACTTGAATCTTACAAAATACAATCCATATTATAAGAAGAGGTTTTTATTGTGATCTTACTGTGATACCTACAATAGTAAATTATTATATCACGATGCTATGTGTATCATTTGAAGAAAAATTAGATTATATAATAATATTGAATAACATACCTGCACTCATAAACAGGGTTTATGATATTACAATTGGCACAAAATAAAACACACATCTCGTATGTCATATCTTCATAACAGTGCAAACACTTCATGAAGTAAATTTCATTTTGGTGAATGTTAATCACACAACCACTAATAGATATTCTCAGCTCCTGCAAACATTTTGTGTTAATTTGATCAAATATATTGTATTAATTTTATTAAATAATAAAAAAACAAACAAAGATGAAAGTACCTTTTTTGCTTTTGGCTTCAAGGTTGCTGCAATAGCAGATGCACACAATCTTCTATTTACCCTGTAACATAACAAATAAAATAAATTTTTTGTTTAAAAAGTAATTAAACGGAGCGTGTTATTGTTTTACCATTTGAGTAACTTTCTCGATTCAGATATCAATGAGTTTAACAAAATGGATGTAGAAGATGTTGAACTCAAGATATATGTCCCTAAAACATCAAGGTTTATAAAGTTAGACAAATACAATTTTAGATATATAAGTAAAAGTTAAGAATAAGTACCATCCACTTGTTGTATTATCTAGGACGTCGCCAAACATATGATGGGTGTTTTTGAATGCAAGTCTAATAGTTCACCGTTGGTCAATGCTAAGTCACCCCATAGAGAAATATTACATAGTGTGTTCCTATACACATAAAATATGTAAATGTAGTCGACCAAAATGAAAAATATAATATAATTTATGTAACAGAAACTCACTTCACATCCTTAATAAAAATTTCTCTTCTTGGTAAAATATTTCCATGAATCCTTGGTGTATGAGTTATTGGATTTACATGGACTACTACCCCAATGACATCTGTGAGCAGTAACAAAAGTTAATATTTTTATGACACAAAAAAGAATTATTTATTATTGAAATATATTCTAAGATAGATCACCTGTTATAAAAGTCCTTGAGCTGTATAGTGAAGACATTGAATCCAATACCGATAGTTTGTATTTTAGCTCTGGTTTTGAAGGAAAGTTTCCTCTATGCTTAGATATCAATGTTTTGTTATCCAATTGGAGTGTATATTCATGTGGAATGAGTCTTTTGTTTTTCACGGCTTGGAAAACTTTAGTATTTTGTAGTATGCAAACTGAATTTGGTTGCAATATATTTCGGTTGCTAAAATATAAGCTTCCATCCAACATACAATGTATTTCAAAACCCTACATGTAGCATATATTATATATTATATATGTAATAAAATAAGAAAGAAGATGAAAGTAAATAACCATGTACCTTTTCATCCTTCAAAAATATCAAAGTCACTTGGTTTGAAGATTTGTATTACCTTTTCTATGACAAATACCGTCTTCTTGAAGCGGTGTATTCTATCAAATGTTATATGAAATTCCTTCTGCATCTTAATAATATAAAAAAAATAATTAATTATCATAAAAATAAAATCATGTAACACTAAATTATTAGAAATTTTCTTATTAGCATATGTATAATCCACATTGATAAATAAATAATGTACCTGGGTATATGAAACAATAAGTTTATCTCACAAATGCAGCTTTGGCCTCAACTTCATCTAGAACCTCTTTATATAAAATATTCTTTGTGCATCTAGAAGGTATTATAGTATTTTCTTTTGCCAAAATCTTCAAACCTGCTCTAGATGTGACTCTGGAAACTCCAACGTATAATTGACCATGGCTGAATACCGGATTGGGCAAATATAAACCAACTTTATCTAATGTTTGTCCTTGGCTTTTATTTATTGTCAAAGCAAAAGCTAATCTTATTGGGAATTGTCGACTTCTAAACATGAATGGGCATTCACTCTCACTTGGAATTAAAACAATCCGTGGTATGTAAACTAATTGATTCATGTTGGTTCCAGTAATGACTTTTGCTTCAATGCATTTTTTATCCATCCTCACAATAATGAGCCTTGTTCCATTGCATAATCCAAGTGATTGATTCATGTTTCTCAACAACACAATGACTGCACCAACTTTCAAATGCAATGAATGACTTGGAAATTCGAGAAACTTTAATGAATTTAAGTACTCAATAGTAGGCATATAGTCATCAACTCTACTATCATGAATAGGGATTATTGTGTCTACACTGTAATATGTAACAATTTCTCCAGGGATTTTATTCAGTACAATTTTATTGATTTTATCAACATCTTCATTTTTTGGTGTCAAGATAGCTCTTTCCTTTAAATATGTTGTGCAATTATAATTTTCTAAAATATTTGAATATATCATATCAATTAAAGTTTGTACTCCATTACCATCATCTTTAACCAAAAGATCATTTGGTATATCAATCAAATCAAAATCGCAAGCCAAGTTTCTGAGCATTGTGTTGATACTTCCATTTCCAATGTCCAGAATCCATTTAGTAAAAGCTTTGCTATTTAACTCATTTTCTATGCCACTTTCTTGTGAGACTCTCATGTTTATACTTAGTTTGTATAAACGACATTCTTCCCATATCGTTGATTTGTGAATAGTTTTGAATACAATTTCTTCCTGTCCCCCTCTTTTAATAACTGGCAATACCTGTCTGAAATCTCCACCCAAGACCATAGTTATTCCTCCAAATAGACTATTTCCATTCAATGGATTAACATTTTTCATAATATCCCTTAAAGTTCGATCAACTGCTTTAAAAGCAAACCTCTGAGTCATTGGAGCTTCGTCCCATATTATCATACTGCACTCTCGAATCAAATCTGCTTCATCTGATCTATTTTTTATTTGACATGTAGAACTTTCATCCACGTCCAAAGGGATTTTAAATATCGAATGTGTTGTCCTTCCTTCTGGTAGAAGTAATGCTGCAATTCCTGATGATGCGACACTCAACACAATTTTTCTTTTACTTCGCATCTTAGCAATTAATGTTTTCCATAAATAACTTTTTCCAGCGCCACCGCTACCATAAATAAAGTAAAATCCACCTGCCTTTTTATCAACAGTTGTCACAATTGCATCATATATAACTCTTTGTTGACTATTCAAATAAACATGTAATTTACGAAAATTATTCAATGACTCATCTACTTCATACCCTAATTCTTCCATTATTAGTCTATTTGACGTTATGAAAACATTGCTATTTGGCATTGGCATAGGAGGATAGTCATTCAATGATCTACCATTACTATTCAAAATGGACTCAATTTCCAATAAAACTTCATTTTTTAACAAATCTTCTGTCAATTCTAGTGATGATTGTGTCAAAGATCCCCTTGTTCGATATGCAATATCATCTGACATATTTTTCCAAAATGCATCCCATAAACTAAGAGGATTTGTCACTTTACAGAACAAAAGCATTGAACAAAACATATTTCTCAATTGAAATGCAGTTGCTCAATTTGATGCTTCTTGTAAACACTCATGCCATTCATTATTATTTTCTAATAAACCAAGAGCAATGCAAGTTTCTTTAAAATTAAAATACTGAACTCCATTCACTGTCCGTAACTCTCCATAATTTCTTGGTCCCTTTTTTAAACTAAGAAGTAGACGCAAATGAAATCTTTCTCCTGAAGTAGGGTGTGCATAATATAATCTTCCTATAGTATTACCCCTTTTTCTTTTTGTCCATTTTTTTGTGTTCCTATTCCACACATAATGAATTGGGAACTCTGCATATGTTAAAGTTCTTGCAAATGAGTCTACAACATTTATAGCAAACCACTCTGTGAACATTGTCTTTTCTATATTAGTTCTTGATATGACTGTGTGAAGATCATCATCATCATAAAATATGACATTTTGCTCACCTTCTAAATGATATTGTAACCTTTCAACTGAAGGATGACGCTTATGTAATGAGAAGTTAAAAATTTTCCAACATGCTTCAGATGCAGAAATATAACGGCAATCTAAGTATTGTTTGACTTCATCAAAGGATTGACTGGTTTCTCTGTTGTTAATGCTCGCATCACCATCAACAGTCTCTTGAGTTATGCAAACAATAGCTCTATCAGATCCTTTATGAACATACTTATATAGATACTTGATTGCCTTAGAATGTGCACACACTTCAACATTGATGTGAGCATCATATTTTCTGACCAAATTTGCATTATATGGCACAACCCAACGATTATCTAATGCAACACCCTTCACATTCACAACTTTCCCATCATTACATCTCTTATACAATGCATATCGATTTTTATCAAACGTGGTTCCTGAGTTGAAACTTCTAAGATATTTTTTTGAACATTTTCCTTCTACCATACATGGGGATTTGCCATTGAGTGTTCCGCAAGGTCCATGCATCATTAATCTCACCACTGTGTTATATACTTGAGGGTCCTCATCTCTATTTGGATTTTTTTTTAAATTAGTTTATCTATTTCATGAGCATCTTGAATTTTGTCATCTTTTACCAAGGTCAATAATATGTGAGCATGTGGTAATCCTCTTTTTTGGTACTCCACCACATGAATATCTATTACACATGTTAAAAAGTTTATTACATTGTAAATATTATTGTAAATATTAAATATTACTAATAAATATGTATATAAAAAGGTGGTTCAGTAATACTTGCAACAATTTTTCTGAATAAGTTGCCTTTCTTCAGATCTTTCATGAGTTGTAACTTCAAACGAAAAACCCTTGTAATAAGATCAAGTCTATCTTCTGGATTTTGTCCAGGTTGAAGATTTTTAGTGATTCCTCCCAACGTTTATTGCAGGTAAATGTTATAAAAAGATCAGGTTGACCCATGTATTGGCATATTCGCATTGCATCTTGATAGATCTGAAGCATATGTCTTGGACCTCCGATAAAAGAAGAAGGTAAAATAAATCGTTTCCCAACAGTGGACGCATCAGTATCGCCTGCAGCTATAACATCTTCTAGTCCTCTATATAAATCAGAACGCAGTTGTGTCTGATTTGTTTTCACCCATCTCAATCTTTCCTCTTCTATGGCTACATATGCGTCTACCACATATTGTTGAAATAATTTGCCTCCGTGAAAAATGATTTTTCCTTCTTCCCTTTCTTGTAACCTATATGCATAAAATTCTCTAATGGAAACAATTCCTCTTTTTTCATTTGTGGCATCGTCACTTTCAAATGTGGCACCATTTCTCAAAGCAATTGGATAGTGCCACCCATCTTCCCCATGTGGAAAAAGTAATGGATATTGTAAAGGCATATAACTGGGATGTGTTTCATTAATGCGCTTGAGCAGTCCCTCTGTAGTACAACATATTATGTCTCTCCTATTATTACTCTCTGATCCATCTCCCACCAATAAAGCGGTAGCTTCACTTGCTGTGGGTGCATTATATTGTCTTCCAACTGTTTGTCTGCTATCCAAAATTTTTGTGGATAATTCTGTATTTTGATCAATATTGATCATGTCTCTTGCACTCCTAAAGACTTGGACATAAGGATTCACTGAGTCTAACATGTCCTTTATAATCTGTACTACACATTCATCTACTCCACTATTTAGTTCATCACCACGAAAGGCAGACATTCTATGTTAAATTTTATGTTCCGTATCATAAATATATAGTTGAGCAAACTTTGGTTGTTGTCCTCTATGTGGGAGCAAAGATCCAATTCTATGATAATTAGCTCCACTAATTTTAAATGTATAAGGACCGTTTCCATCATTGATAGTGTTATCAATTTTGCCTCCCATTGAAGTAAATGAAAACATCGAGTTATAAACCCGAACTTGATTCTTGAACTTATAAGTATTCTGATCAAGTTTTCCATCATACAAATCTTGTAAAATTTGAGGAGGAGGAAATAACAGGGGAAGGAAAACCTTTCCTTTTTTACAACATAATTGGTAATGTGGAGACCATTTTGTAGAATCTCTTACACGTTCTTCAATCCACATTATTGCATTGCATGAAGCACAAACAATAATTTCTTGAAGTCCCTTGGAATAGATGCTCGAACTGTCGAACCTGAATTGAAATATATTAACATATATTTTTGGGTATGTCTATGTCAATAGGAATAATCTAGATACTTACTTTCAGCAAGTTCAGTTGGATTACCCACACAGATTATTGAAAGTTGAGAATCTCCAATAAATGAGTCACTTTCTTCTCCTACATTCTCCAAAGGCATATTTGGATCATTTGTTTACGATATTGAAGTTTGAACATTTAGCCCTTGGGAGTTGACATAATTTGGAGTTTGTATAAAAGCTCTAATAAAGACTTCATCTATAGTTTGTGAAATGAAGTACTTTGAGCATTGATTCTTCTTCGCCTTGAGGTTGTAGACTGAGATATAGTTGGAGTTCCTAAGAAATGAAATAAAGTTAAATAAAATGTCGCTTTATATTTATGTGATAAAAATTAAAGTAAAATAGTTTACTTTTTTTGCATCTCTGTCTGGTTTGACTTGATATAGGTCTAGAACTGTCATGATGGATATACCTGGGTATTGCATCATCATATAATCCAATGATCAGTTACAATTATATTTAAGGGGATTAATTTAAGTCAAATAATTTCACGATGTGAATCATACCTATTGCTCGAGGAGGTTGAAATATATTTGTTGAGACAGGTGTACGAATTGCATATATAACACTTGGAATATTCCTAGTGTTATTAATAAATGCAATCGGTAAATTATAAGTAGTAGTGTCTATATGCTTTCGTTGTCGCATTATTTGTCCCCGCTTATAACGATTTATCTTTCTCTGACATCTCAAACACTGACTTGAGGAAATTGCATATAAGTCTTCTATAGAATCTATAAGAAAAATAATGCAATTAGGTTGTATAGTACAATTATATTATTTATGTACATTATTTGAAGTATACCTACTTGTGTCAAGTTCTTCCATTGTATTTGTAAAATTCACAAATACCATTTCATTGTTTTCTATTCCAGTGTGGCAAAATGCATTGTAATGGTAGAGAATATCCATTATTCCACCTAGTGCAATCTATATTGTAAACAAAAATAAAAGTAAACAATTATTGCATAAACATAAACTAATAAATATGACATAACAAAGATATATTATTAAAAAAAATTTGATACATACCTTATGCAATAAGCAAAAATGCAAGCGCTCCACTCACGTTTGGGTGACTGTAAGAGTAAAAAAGTGAAGAATTCATAATGTTAAACCATCAATTATTTTAATTAAAGCCTCACTCACGTTTCAGCCGCTGTAAGAGTAAAAAAGTGAAGAATTCATAATAATAAAACATCAATTAGTTTACTTAATAATATTATTGATGATCATACTATTATACTGTGTATTATAGATAATTATATCTAATATTATAGTGAACTATTCTATGTAATAATAAAAAACTATGCACAAAAAAATATTGAACAAAATTTATAGAAAATTGAAAATTTAGACATATTTGTAGAAAATTAAAATTTGAACATATTTGTAGAAAATTGAATTTTTGAACATATTTATAGATAATCAAGGAAAAAGTATAACTATTTTTGTAATAATTATTTGATAATAAATACTACATAAATAAATTTATCTAATCAGGTGACTACATATTTCAATAAATAATGGAGATTAAACCAAATATCTAAAGTGTATTTCCTAATGAACCATATACTTCTACAACTTCTAATGAAGATGAAGCAGTAGATTCAACATCTTTTTTTCAAAGAATTTATGGGACTGGAGACACCATCGTCTTGTTGTTTCCTGTATTCAACTACAGTCATCCTCTGGCTCTTAACTTCATATTTTCTCTTCTCCATAGGTGACAACGTCTTCCACTTTTCAAGTAATGCAATCTCAATCAAGGATTTATACCAATATCTCTCTTTGATCTTTGAACTTTTCAGTAAATGATATATCATTAACGGTGTTCTACTTTTTTGAACAAAGTTTATTGGAAGAATATCTTCTAAATTATCTGTTGATGTTCTTTTTTGGGTTTTGTTATTTTCGACATCATTTTTAAACATTTGATAATCCAGCTTAGCCATCATTAAATAAGGTCATTTTTTATAGTCAGGCAAAGCTTTACAACATAATGACATTGCGATATGCTCGTCTGTACGATGTGGGTACTCTTTTCGTAAATTCTCTTCTTCAATTTTCATATATTGGCAAAATACGGGTGACCATTGAGCTCTTGAATGATACATAATAAATATCTAAAACAGAATAAGACATACCGTTAAAAGTTTAACTACAAACAAAAATAAATAAATATAAACAAAAAATTAGAATATTAAAGAAATCAAATAAATATAAACATGATTATTTTTATTAGTATAATTATTAATATGCTTATTAAAAATAAGGAACATGCATATCAAATAATAAAAACAAATTTAACTACCAATAAAAAAAAAATTTCAAATATTTCCTAATCTTAAATAATCAAATAAACATATTCAAATATAAAAAATAGTATAACTATTAATATTATTATCTATTATTAGATAATATAAAGTAATAAATATCAACGACAATTAATAATATTAAATAATTAAATAAATTTCCAGAATAATTAAATAAATTAAATAATTTATTGCACATTAACTATTTATATCTTTCCCATTATAAGATATTTTCCTAATTTAATCTATTTCAAAATAATATATAATAATAGTTTTACTTCCTTTTTTTTTCATGTATTACCATAATCCCATTCCGGATTCCCCAATGTTGGAAGGTGGGTATTTTCCTCTTTTAATTAGCTTGGCATATATGTAAATAGAGGCATCATCCTCTCCTCTTACATTAATTGTGGTGGCCGAGTCGGTTTGGGTGGAGGGGTTTGCAATCCAAGGAGAGGAAATAGCAGACCAAGCGGGCGTCATCTTCAAGAAGCAACTCGAAGCTTCAGAGGAGCATCTCAGCCACGCATCTGCTCTGGGAAGGCTGGTGAGGAGAGAGATGTCCAACCGAGGAAGGGTATCGGCTGAAGCATCTCAGCCACGGTTCAGTGGGGAAGAGGGGGGTTGGCTGTTGATTTGTTTGGGAAAGAAAGACGTGGTGGTCGTCGTCGTCATCGCGGGCAGCGACGATCCATATCTCTCAGCTCTCTCATTGAGGCTGCTGCGCCAACATGGGTTCTATTCCCCTTCATCCGTGGGACTGCAGTTGGTTGGTTGGGCGAATGAGGTCCACGGAGCATTCGCAGGCAGCGACGATCCATATCTCTCAGCTCTCTCATTGCGTAGCTCCGACTCTTCTTGTGGCTTAGTCGGTTTCCATCGAGAATCTCGGCCACATTCTCAAAGAATCACCGGATGCGTCACGGGCCTAGCCGGTTAACGTATCTTGCTCTTGTGATAAATGGTGGGAAAAAAGACACGGGCGTTCGCTTTGCCCCATTTTTCTCTCCTCGGAGTTCTCTATCCTTGAGCCTCTCCCTTAGGCTTTCAAGCTCGATCTCGTTCTAAATTCGACTCCATAGGATCTTGGCGAGGTTTTCTGGCATCTTGGATGTGTGGAGGAAGTGGTCATACCTCCGATCCTCGATCTGGTGCTTTCTCCCTCTGAATTTTGCGGATTCGGGATTCGATCGCCAATTCAATTCTGAGTTGCCTGTTCGGATCGGAGGCCGATTTTCGTCGGTGAACCATGTTTCTTCTCGATTGGATTTACGGTGTTCTCGCGTCGCTTGGTCTCGGCCATCTGCTGCCTCTGGTGATGCTTTTCCTTTCCCCCAACAAAGGTAATCGAGAATGCGCAGAAGATTCAATCCGTTTTTTAGAATAACAGTGGGGAAGAGGGAGGGTTGGCTGTTGATTTGTTTGGGAAAGAAAGACGCGTTAGAATCGTGGACTCGACGTCAATTCAAAGGAGGAGGGGGGAGAGAGGGGAGATTTTGGAGTGGAGATGATGAACGTCGGCTGGTTAGATTTCGCTCACGCTGGCAAAAGTAGAAAAAAGAAAAAGCAACAAAGAAATCAGAGAAAATACCTTGCCGGAGGGGGAGAAAGGAACTAACAGGCTGTAGAATGGCTGGCTGTAACTTCGGTAACTGCTATGCGGAAATGGTAAAAACATATTAGTCTCCAAAAATAGCAATAAGATCGTTGATCTAAAAATAGCAGAAGGAGAAAACCTTACTTACTATAATCGAAGCCTCGAAGAACTGCTGTAACACCCCCCAGATATCGCTCCCCCACCTCATCTCCTCGACCTCATCCTCTTCTCCTTTCTTCTCCTTTCTTCTCTGTAATCTTAATTTTGTTAATTAATTTCTCCTTTCTCCTTGCAGAAGATTTTTTTTTTCTCCCTGTAGAAGAAGCCACCTCAGCTTTTTTTCTCCTTATTTTTTCTCGACCCCCATTCCTATAATATATATAAAGATAGATAGATAGATAAGGAGCATAAATATTGCTTGTGCAATGCACGGGTGCAGACATAAAAATCTTGAATTAAACTTTTAACCATTGTAAATATGGAACAATTTTATTGCTAGTTTGAATCATGCCTAACTAATTAATTATTTATTCGGATCTAAAATAAGTAAATGGATCTCCTCATTGGTTCTAATGATATTTCGACCAGCGAAATGGCATCTGATTATGTAAAACTTCTGATGCATTAAGCTTCAGTATGATAAGAGAAATTAGAAGATAACATGGCATCTCATATATTCAATTGCATTGAACCTCCCAAAGCAAATAAATCATTCCACATTTTATTTTCAATCAAAGTAGACTTATTGTTTGTTTTTATATCTATGGTATAAAATATGATGGACAAACTTGATTGACGATTAATGCCTTCGAAAATATAAATATATTATGCTACATTGAGGTCAAACCTATTGCTCTTTTGAAACTAAAATTTCTATGATATACTTGATGAGGGGGAAGGTTACAAAAATGGAAAGATTTCCTGTCTATTTTATTTTTTAATTAATTATTTTATATTATAAGATATTTGGGAAATTAAAGTTAATGTCATTAATTTTTTATATTATTTATAATATTTTAAAATAAATCGAAGTTAATTTATCTTTTTTTCGTGCATCTGGTTTTTTTAGGTAGATAGGAAACCTTTAAAACATTGAAAAATAAAAAAATTGAATGAGAGTAGTGAAGAATATTAAGAAATAAAATAAAATTTTGGGAGAGATTTATATGATTAAAAAAAATCATCATTGTACACACCAAAATGTGGTCGGTCCAAATACAGAGAGCCCAAACACCCACCAGTCCATCGGACGGTCGTCATGGATAGGCTCCGTCGATTTTCAAAGTCATCTCTCACAGCCCAACGCCAGACCCATTCGTTTTGCCGCGTCATCAGTGTAGTCATCATCCAGTCAGCAACAAATTGTCGCGTCATCGCCACTGAGCAACTAGTCATCTTCCCAACCACCTCAGCAGTTAAATAACAAAGCCTGGTCCCCAACAGTAGAAGCCAAGAAAAATCACCGACGATCCTCATTCGATGGATCCAATAGAGGAGTGCCCAAGTCCTCCCCCCATCTCAACAGAAGAAGTAGAAAAGGGATCGTGATCCCCATTCCAAGGAAAGACCCCCAACAAATGGACAAAACCATCTACAAATAGCCAAAAACGTTTTGTCGAAGGGGTTCGAAAATCCTTCGTTGAGAAACGCTCTCATGCACAAAAATTCTTTCGAGCCGAAGAAGTTAAGCAACTCGCAGTTCATCGAGATTCACCAGTTCGATCGGAGCAGCTCTACACGTTCCCCGACAACGTCAAAAAGTTGATACACGCAGAACACAAATACTTCCATCCGATCGACGAAACAGTCATCGTTCATGCACACTAGCTCTTGAACTTGGATTTCAACGTCAACTCGCCAGAAGCCGATACTTCATCCAATTACACGGAGATCGAATCAGAGGAAGAATGGGAGATTGTACTCGCATTCCTGATTTTCAAATACAAACTGTAACGCAAATTCTCTATTATAAATTGATTTTTTCTTTCCGTCGTGCCACTTCGCAGACCGACGGATTTTCGGTGAAACAGATTTGGCATTCCCGATGGGACCTTTCGTACCTCTCATCTCCTTCTTCGTTCAAAAAAATAAAAATATCAGCATGGCCAACAACGACAACAACTGCAATAACAACAACAATAACAAAGGCAAGTAAATTGCCAACTTGAGCTCTGCATATTCGCGCCCTGCCGCAAATGCAAGCTCGACCGCAGGAGCTCGTGGACCAGCGGCCGGAGCCAACATCCGCGTCCAACTTCTCCACCACCTGCCACTCGCCCAATGACCAGGGCCTTGGCGAGGAGCTTGTCCACCGGACAAGCTCCCTTCATGCGCAACACATGTCGTTCGAGCGTCGTCTTCCTACTGCAGGTTACAATGGCCTCCGCCAAGCCAGCCGCGACCTCAACCAGGCCAAGTCCAGCAATGGACAAGGTGACATACTTGGCCGTCGCTGACTTTCCTCCTCTCCACAGCCCGACAGTCAGTCTGGCTCAATCGCCACAATCCCGAAGGAGCTCCATTGTCCCTGCCATGGTGCAACACTATGAAGAACATGGGGCATGACTTCCTCCTTTGCGATGAGGAGGAATTCCTTGCTGGCTTCTGCCGTACAGAGAGTGACGGTCGAAGATAAGTCTCTGATCGTGACTATCTCTCATGATCTCTTAGCTGCTCTCACCGCTGCAGCCAATTCATCACCCATCCACTCTCCTCGCAGACAGTCACCGACGACTTACCATGCAGTGCGTTCACCCATTCCACCTTGCCGCATCTCATTGGGGGCGGCCTCCGTAAGCCAGTCACCCACCAAGGCCACCTTCCACGCTCAACCGACAGTGGCCGACTCTCCTGACCAGTCACCCACAACAACCTCTCCATGCCAAAAGACACCAACGACCGTCTCTCCAATGCGGTCGCCGACAACAAACTCACCACCTCGATCTGCGTCGGGAACAACTCTATCGATGTCGACTGTCAGAATGGCCGCAATGACGACATCGACCAAGATAATAGAAGAGCACCTTGTCAAAATGCAAGCTGCACTTAAAGAGCAGAGTGAACAGTTGCGCATCAAAGACGCGCAACTCGCGACACGTGACCTCCAGATCGCAAGGATCATGGAGCGACTCGAGATGGGCACAACAACAAACAACACTGGTGGCCTTTCTCAAGAGGTCGATCGAAATCGGGCGACTACCAGTGGTTCACCCAAACCATTGCGAGAAGATCCTACCTCTGACGACGACCTGCATCCCGTTGCACTGATGACCATTTGCAGAGGTTGAGCTGAAGCAGAACCGACTGCCCTCACATTGGACGTAGTCACTGAACTCATCAACCGCGCCGTACGGAACAGTTCGGGTGACAGTAAGTCTGTTGCATACCAGAGGCCCTACACTTAGAGGATCCAAAACATCCCGATGCCGGTCGGCTACCATCCTAAAAAATTCCAGCAGTTCAACGGCGACGGGCACCCCAAACAGCATGTCGCCCATTTCATTGAAACGTACAACAACGCCAGCACAAACGATGACTTGCTGGTCAAGCAGTTCGGCCAGTCGTGAAGGGAAATGCCTTCGACTGGTGCATCGAGCTGCCCCGGGAGTCTATAGCACTTGACACACCGTCACTCTGGTCAAAATTGCCAATCTAAAACAGAAGAAGGGCGAGAAGGTCGTCGATTATATTAACTGGTGGAGGAATTTGAGCCTCAATGGCAAAGAGAGTTCAAATTTATCCCTCGAAGCAGAAATCAAGATGTGTGCTCGAGGAATGCAGTGGGAGCTCCTGCGCTACATCCAAAGTCGGAGGCCGACAAACTTCCAAGAACTCGCATCAGAGGCCCACAACGTGGAGAACCTCATGGAGGAGCGCGGAGAGGAAGCTTTGTCATCTACTGACTTTCGCAAGAAAGGAAAGGTCGTCGTGACCGCACCCAAAGACACGAAGGAGAAAATAAAAGCATCCTTCATGACGAACGCTCTCAAACCAATCAAGGTCGGGAGCAAGGTCAAAACAAGCTATGCTCCACGGCAGCCAGCTGGAAGCACGTACCGGAGGCCTTCACTGGAGAAAAGGCAGGCCAAGACATATCCGTTCGCCGACGTGGATGTTCTTGTTATGCTCGAGTAGCTCCTCAACAACCATTTGCTCAAGTTGCCAGAAGTCAAAAGACCCGACGACTTGTCTAGGAGCAAAGATCTAAATTTTTGCAAATACCACCGCTTGGTCTGGCATCCGACCGAGAAATGCTTTGTTCTGAAGGATAGGATCATGGAGCTTGTGGCTCAAGGCCGCATCAAAATTGGAGCCAAAAACATGACGTCCTCACATGTCATCACCATCCAGGTCGAGTCAAATCGGCGAGCTCGGCCAAGCAAACATTAGGTCGTAAAGAAGAAATACCGTCCAAAATCTGGTCCCTCCAACCAACCGCAAAACTACAAACAACCACCGGCTAAGGTTGACCGAAACTGGCACCCGCGAATCAGCTACAACCAACACAGAGGGGTGGATTCTAGTCACCCAATGAAAGAAGCCTGTTCAAGAAATTGAACTGCCGGTGAACACCAAAACAAAGGCGAAGCGGTCGAACAAACGAATTGCGAAGCACCAAAAGAAAGCTCGTAGGACACCATTCAAGGAGCAAACAAAAAGAAAAGAATACCCATCACACTGGCGGAGTTCGTCCCAAGAGAGTTCTTTGTGTCGCCAGCAATGGTGGCGACTTGCTCGATGGCTCATCTCGAGCAGACTGCATCGAAAGACAAAGGCAAACGGCCAATCGTTGAATGTGATGACCTCGAGACGTCACTAAAACATATCTCGCCGCTTAACGAGATTGATGACGACCTTGACTTGGCCATCCGATCAAGACAGACTCTTATTCGAGTTCTTGACAAACTAGAGGAACTCCAGGCCGAAGTCGAGATGCTGCTTATGAGGAAGCATGACTTGCCGAAAGTCGAGCTAAAACCACCATACCGAAAGGAGAAAGAAGATGCATCCTCCTCTCAGCAGTTTCTAAAGTCGGAGGAAGTGCTCGCCATCTCATGTCCGCCGTGCATCACCTTTTGGGAAGAGAATGCACAACTAGGGACGAAGGACCACAACCGGCCACTGTTTGTCTCTGGCTACATCAGAGACCACAGAGTCAACCACATTCTAATCGACTATGGATCCATGGTTAACATTCTGCCAATTCGCACGATGAAGAATGTCGGCCTCTCCGCCAGTGATCTATCTCCGAGCTCTCTCCTCATTCAAGGCTTCAACCAAGAAGGCCAAAGGACACTCGGTATGATCTGCCTCAAACTGCACATCGGCAACATGGTGGCCGAGACTCCGTTCCAAGTCATCGACTCAAGAATATCTTACAATCTGCTCTTGGGTTGACCATGGGTTCACGCCATCGGGGTCGTACCATTGACACTTCACCAGTGCTTCAAGTACTGGATGGATGGCAAGCAAAAGACGATATATGCCAACAAAAGTTCGTTCATCGAGGCTGAAGCATCATTCGCAGATGCCAAATTCTATCTGACGACTAGATTGATGGTCAAATTGTCCTCTTGGCCGAACCAGGCGTCAAATGTCAAGAATGCTCTTCCTCCGAAGCAGATCCCGAAGCACGACCCAGTGCTGAATGTCGTGCCTCTTAAACAGCCGATGCAACATAATGTACTTATCCTACGGTACATCCCGCAGTCTTAGAGGAAGAAGGGAGAAGCTCCATTGGTCGTCTGCCATAAAGCCAAGCCGACCCCCCCTCACAGAAAGAGTCACCCTCCCACTACCGAAACTCGAAGACCGGAGTATTGTGAAACAATTCTCAAGCCACATGCAGTTGCCGTCTATCCGCTCGGATGAAGGCTTCGATCCGAATGCATACCGACTGATGGTCAGAGCCGGGGGCAATTTTACAAAAGACCAGCTCCACGAGAAGCCACCCATCGCTCTACTGGTCCTCACTCCAGAACAAGAAAATCTAAGAAAGGAGGGTCGCCGAATCACTCAAGGTCACCTAGGCCTCGACTACCAGAAGGATAAGCCAATCCGAATCTATGGAGCTCAGAAGCCAATCAAAATCACCAGTAAAACATTGGCTGACGTCCACCAAGTCTCAGTCGGCCAAACTTCAACGAAAAAGGGAGCTGCCCCGAAGCCGGTGGTCATATACACCTTGAAAGCAGGAATTGCACGAGCTCGAGCATACGACTCGGTCACGGTGAACCACATCTCTGTCGCCAATGACAACCAAGAAGAAGACGAGTTCGTCTTGAAAGTGGCCCCGACTACGTTCGAGGAAGGCGGCCAGTCGATAGTCGACGAATTGAAGAAAGTCAACCTAGGCACAAAGAAGGAGCCAAGACCTACATTCCTTAGCGCGTCACTATCGGTCGAAGAGGAGGTTGAATATCTGTCTCTACTCCGTGAATACTACGACGTATTCGCCTGGAATTACATAGAGATGCCCGACCTTAACCCGCGAGTTGCAGTACACAAACTGGCAGTTCATCCCTCTGTCTGGCCAGTCAAACAGTTGCAACGACGGTTCCGACCAAAACTTGTTCCAGAGATCGAGAAAGAAGTTGATAACTTGATCGCTTCCAATTTCATAAGAGAGGTGAAGTATCCATCCTGGATTGCAAATATTGTACTGGTCAAGAAGAAGAATGGCCAAATTTGGGTCTGCGTCAACTTTTACGACCTGAACAAAGCTTTGCCGAAGGACGACTTCCCTTTGCCAATCACCGAACTCATGGTCGATGCGACAACAGGTCACAAAGCGTTCTCCTTTATGGACGGGTCATCTGGCTACAACCAAATTTGTATGGACCTGAAGGATGAAGAGCTCACCGCTTTTCGAATTCCTAAAGGTATCTTTTGTTATAAGGTGATCCCGTTCGGACATAAGAACGCCGGCGCAACGTACCAGAGGGCATTGCAACACAATTTCGACGACTTTCTACATAAACGCGTTGAGTGACATAAGAACGCCGGTGCAACGTACCAAAGGGCAATGCAGCACATTTTCGACGACTTTCTGCATAAACGTGTAGAGTGCTACGTCAACGACCTGGTGGTAAAGACGAAAGAGCGGTCAGATCACCTTCTTGACCTTAGAGCAGTGTTCGAGAGGCTTCGTCAATTTCAGCTCAAAATAAATCCGTTAAAGTGCACATTCGGTGCATCATCGAGAAATTGAGATCGACCAATAAAAAATTGACGCAATTCAAAAGATGCCAGAGCCCAGAAACATATCCGAACTCAAGAGCTTTCTAGGCCACCTAGCATATATTTGGCGCTTCATCTCAAATTTAACCGAAAGATGCCAGCCATTTAGTCGATTGATGAAGAAAGGTATGCCGTTCGAGTGGGACGAGTCTTGTCGGAATGCCTTTAACAACATAAAGGCGTACCTCACCAAGCCGCCAGTGCTTGTCGCTCCAATTGTCAACCGACCTCTGCTGCTCTACATTGCACCGCAAGAAAAATCCATAGGAGCTCTGCTGGCTTAATGCGACGAGGGCAATAAAGAACATTCTCTCTATTATCTGAGCTGAACGCTGGTGGGTGCTGAAATTAACTACACACCTATCGAAAAGACTTGTTTGGCACTCGTCTTTGCAGTTCAAAAGCTTCGGCATTATCTCTTGGCGTATTTGACGAACCTGATCTCGTTCACTGACTCGCTCAAATACATTATGTCGCGTTTGATATTCTCTGGTCGATTGGCTAAGTGGGCATTACTCCTCTCCGAATTCGAGATCAACTTTGTGCCACAGCGTGCGATCAAAGGCCAAGCCTTGGCAAATTTCTTGGCCGCCCACCCAGTGTCGGCCGAATGGGAATTGACAAAAGAATTACCAGACAAAAAAATTTTCTTAGTCGAGGTATTGCCCCTATGGAAGATGTACTTCGATGGCGCTGCACGAAGGAACGGAGCCGGAGCGGGAGTTCAGTTCGTTTCTCCTAAAAGGGACCTCCTCCCGTATTCATTCGTTCTCACCCAAAATTGCTCGAACAATGAGGCAGAGTATCAAGCCATCCTTCTCGGACTCGGCATGGCGGTCGAGATGAAGTTGCCGCAGCTAAATATCTACGATGACTTGGCTCTTGTCATCAAACAACTTACGGGGGAGTTTGAAGTAAAGAAACTCGAGCTTGTGCCGTTCTGGAGATATGCTTGTGACCTTCTAGCCCAAATTCTGGAAGCGTTGCTCCACTACGTCCCTCGATCCAAAAATGGTCCAGCCGACGCATTGGCTGGAATTACTGCCAGTCTAGCACAGTTCGACGAACGACCGAACCAAGTTCTAATTTGCGAGAGGTGGGTAGTCCCTCCACCAGCCGACGAAGAAGCAGAAGAAGAGCAGACAAACGAGACAGAGGAGTCATTCCCTATCTCGGCCACCGAAAATGAAGTTGGAGATTGGCGAGAGCCTATTTTAAACTTTCTTCGATATGGCACACTCCCGGCCGACCTGCAAGAGCGAGTCCATATTCGCCGAACAATGCCAAGGTATGTATTCGTCAACGATGTACTTTACCAAAGGTCGTACGAAGGTCTGCTTCTCCGATGTCTATCCAAAGAAGAGGGGTAACAAGTTCTAAAAGAAACACACGGGGGAATTTGAGGCGCACACCAGGCCGGCCCGAAGCTCCGGTTACAAGTCAAGCGGTTGGGCTACTATTGGCCGTCGATGCTTCGAGATGCCACCGAAATTGCTCGAGCTTGCAGACCATGCCAACTCCATGCCGACTACATACACCAGCCACCGGAGCCGCTTCACCCGACGGTCGCGTCCTGGCCATTTGAAGCTTGGGGGATGGACATCATTGGTCCAATCACTCCTAAATCTGACTCTGACAGGCAATATACCCTGCCGCAACTGATTAATTCTCTAAATGGGCCAAAGATGCTGCCTACCGAGAAGTCAAAGCTACCATCATCGCCGACTTCATTTGGACTCAGATTATCTACCGATATGGGGTCCCTCGATACATATTGACAGACAATGGTACGCCATTCAGAAATAAGGTCATGGATCGCTTCTGCAAAAAATTTCACATACAACGGACATCTTTAGCCTACAACCCGGCAACCAACGGTCTTGTAGAAGCATTCAACAAAACGCTTTGCAAGATCCTAAAGAAAACAATCGACAATCACAAACGAAGCTGGGACGAAAAGCTCGGCGAAGCCCTATGGGCGTACAGAACTTCATTTTGAACGTCAACCCAGTCGACTCCATATTCACTGGTCTATGGCACATAAGCAGTGCTCCCACTCGAAGTACAACTCCCCTCTCTTCGCATTGCTGTAAGAGAAGGGCTCACTATGGAGGAGTGCGCTCAGTTGCGACTCGCAGAGTTAGAGTCACTCGACGAGCAACGACTCGAAGCGCAACAACTAGGCGTGGAAATGAGCCGAGCCGAGCCGAATCTATGCTGGCTCGAGCTCGGCTCAGCCATTTAGCCTTCAGTTCGAGCTCGAGCGGCTCGAACGAGCTCGAGCTCGATTCGAGCCAGCTCGATCCATTAATCGAGCCCGAGCTCGAGCCTGATCTCGAGCCCAGCTCGAGCTGAGCCCAACATGAGCCTGAGACTAGAGCCCAGCTCAATCCCATGCCATGAGCCCGAGCCCAGCTCAATCTCATGCCTACCATGAGACCGAGCCCAACTCAATCCCATGCCTAACATGTATCTGTTAATTCATGCCTCTTTTAATTGGTATAGTTAAATTTTATCTACAATACTTATATTAGTAATTATACATAAATAACTGCAAATTACGTACCCTACGCTAAAACAAAAATTCATACAACTTTAAAAAAATTTAATTAATTATTGATAAGTTTTTTGTTAATAGAATTCACAAACATAATTCTCAATAAAATTGAACAGAAATATTGCACCCTATTCTTAACTATATATAACAATTATAATATTCCTGTTCACAATTTAATAGCTCCACGGTAATATATAAATAAACAACATAAAAAATATCATATTCAATAAAATTCATTAAAATATGTTAATCTTTTATAGTCTAAACATAAAAAAGATATTTTCCAATAAATATGCTAATAAAGCATGTTAATCATATTCAACACTCAATAACAAAAAATCTTGTAACACTTGGATCTAACTCTTAAAAAAATAACCTATTCCTAAGATGTCATGTCTTGACCAATAATTTATTTCATATAATGATGCCTCCAAGCTCCCAACTGCAATTATGTTCTTGTCACACATACAACCATATTAGCATGACACAAACAAATTTAGACCTAATAACATTAATGTAATTAAAAAATATTAAATTTACCTAAATAATGGAAAGGCAAAAATATCAAGAAATGGGCAACACTACTTCCATTGGTTTCTTTTCAGCCTGCATTCATCAAGCAAAAAATTGTAAGGCGAAGCAAAAAAAGTTAGGAAAAAAATTATTTTATTCTGTTAAATATTTACCTTTTGAATAACCCGTACCCAATCACCACCACAAATCAAATCTTGAACAGTATTTGTAGCAAGAGAAGAGCGATAAGAATCTATCACTCTACTACCAGCACTAAAGGTAGACTCTGAAACCATAGTGGATATAGGAATTGCAAGAATATCTGCTACCATCTTTGATAAAACCTGATATTTTAAGTTATTTATTTTCCACCATTCTAAAACAGTCATATTGAGACGTCTCACAAATATAAACACCATCTTCAAGATAGTTCTCCAGCTCAGACCTTGGTGAAGAAAATACTTCCACTTGTCTCACACAATTCATTAACTTTGACCAACCTGAACTTGATGAAGAATGAGAGCCAAAACTTGTAGAAGCATCTAAAGAGCCTCCACTAGAAGAAGCTTCATTACCAATTCCCACATTATCCATAACAACATACTCATCAAATATCTGAAATAAAGTATCACGAACTATGCTTATTTTCAATCTAACTTCCACCTCAGAATAAATCTCTGAAAAACACATCTCAATCAACCTGAATTTGATCATTGGATCTAAAACTGAAGCTATGACCATCAACAAGTTACATTCACCCCAATACTTATCAAATTTGCCCTTCATTTTATTCACCATTGCCCTAACAAATACATTATGACTGTCAATATTACGATTGAGAACTTCTTTCACCCTATAAACCTCACTGAGGTATAAATTTGAAGTAGGGTAATTACTCCCTGAGATTATCTTAGTGACAACATTAAAAACTTCCAAAATCTCACAAATCTTCTCAACTTTTTCCCACTCATCCAGACTTGCCAAATAATCATAGGCAGGTTCTCTATCTTGAAATCTAGGAAAGACATCTTTAAACTTTAGAGCACAAGACAACATTTCATAAGTAGAGTTCCAACGAGTTGGACAATCAATGATCAACCTTTTTTCTCCTAGTTGTAATTGTTGTACTATTTCTGAAAAAGTGCGAAGTCTTGCTTCTGTCTGGTTAATAAACTTGACACTTTCTCGCACATTTTTAATGATACTCTTGATTTCACTAAGACCATCTTGGACAAGTAAGTTCAAAATATGAGCACAACAACAAACATGAAATAACTTTCCACCACAAAGCAATCTCCTATTTCTCAAAAACATTTCTTTCAAAACTCTCACACAAACATCATTATAAGCAGCATTATCAACTGAAATTGTGAAATTTTTTTTTTTTATTTCCCATTCTTTCAAACACTTGTGTATAGCATCGGCTATGTCAATACCACGACGAGGAGGAGGAACATGCACAAAACTCAAAACCCATTTTTGTAATTTCCAATTATTATCAATGAAATGACTAGTGATAACCATGTATTCTATTTTTTAATTTTGAGACTTTCAAAGATCAGTGGTCAAACTAATCTTATTAATATCCTTCAATAAAATTTTCAATTTCTTCTTCTCAGAATCATACACCTCTATGCACTCACTCTTAATGGTCTTATGAGATATTTTTGCATAGTTCACATTTGCTATTTTCAAGAAAAAATTAAAACCTTCCTCTTCAACAACCATGAAAGGGTGTTCATGCATAAGAATCCAATGGGCAATAGATTTTCTCATTTTTGCTTGATTATATTCACCTCCAAAATTCAAGAGAGGGCCAACTAAACTCCTATCTACGTTGTTGTTCACTGCTTGAAAATTTAAATTTTTCTGTTTTCTTATTGTCACTTTTCTACTAGCACAGACCTTCAAATGCCTACTCATGTGTGAGGTTGATCCAGTGCTATTGATACTATAATTTCTCTTACAATGAAGACATTGAGCTTTCTTTGTACCATTTGGAACAAAAATCTCTTTAAATTCTGACCAAACAGGAGAAGTTTTCTTCCTTTTTAAACGTTGAGTTCTTTCCTCATTTTGGGTACCTTGTTGTGGGTTCTCTACCTCATTTTGGGTCCCTTGTTGTGGGTTCTCTGCCTCATTTTGGGTCCCTTGTTGTGGGTTCTCTTCCTCATTTTGAGTACCTTGTTGTGGGTTCTCTAATGGTTGAGTAGTTTGAGTTAGATTATCTTGTGGAACTTGACCATCAATTCTAACCTCACTACGATAAACATAGGAATTGTCGAGGATGAAGAAGGAGATGACATCTTTACTACCTAATGCAAATGAAATATCAATATTAAAACTGTAGAACCTATAAAATCATAAAACTACATAACCAACAGAGTTATAAAATTCCACATAACTTGGAGCCAGAAGATCATAAACATTGAAGAAATGATGCTGATGGCATTGATGAGGATTCAATATCAATAGTAGAAAAGAGAGGAAATCATTGAGAACAAGCCTCTTTCACCAGTGGGTGAGAATTTCAATCAAACAGCACACCGGTTGAAACCTCAAGAACAAATAAAAAACATAGCTAGTGAAATGGCAAATGCTAGCATGCCAAATGAAGGGGTAGGACCAGAGAGTGAGAGAGGGAGAAAGATGACAACTTTTAAAACTTGAGCTGAGGTAAATGATTTTTTGAGATATAAGATAGAAGAGCCAACGGATTTAAAAAATACAAAGAAAGACACTGTCAAGGGTAAGAAATGATTAAGATACCCAATATTGGAACTTCTGTTAGATACAACATTCAATTAACTAAACACATATTACACCCTCAAAGCCAGAACTCTGGTTGAAAGCCAGTGATGTAAAACTTCATGGAGTTCTCAGGCTTTGAATGGAGTAACACGAAAATACATTAAAACAAAAACATGATGGAATCTGAAAGTTATCAAAAAGCTACAGAATGAACAGCAGAATCAGGCTCATCCATGTATCAATGGAAAATGAATGAGAACAGTGATTATAAAAATAACTAGTAGAATAAATATCACCAATTGATGAAAGTAAAAGATAATTATTAAGTTTAAGTCAATTAACTAAACACACATTACACCCTCAAAGACAAAACTCTGGTTGAAAGCCAGTGATGTAAAACTTCATGGAGTTCTCAGGCTTTGAATGGAGTAACACGAAATTACATTAAAACAAAAACATTATGGAATCTAAAAGTTATAAAAAAGCTATAGAATGAACAACAGAATCAGGCTCAATCATGTATCAATGGAAAACGAATGAGAATAGTGATTATAAAAATAACTAGTAGAATAAATATCACCAATTGATGAAAGTAAAAGATAATTATTAAGTCAAACTTCAATCACAAGGCTTTATGAAGCCGTTTGAGCCCCAGTTCGGATAAGACAGAGAAATACCTCCAGGGGTTTGCAGAGTTTACAATCAGAAGCAATAAACAATATAGAAGCTAAATAAATTTAAAATTAGGGATAATAGTACCTCTATTTGATGATATAACACCTCCAATCGACACCAAATCTATACTCAAAATTGTAAGAGAACAGAAGAATGAAAGAGAACAGAGGAATTGAAAGAAAACAAAAGAGTTAAAAGAAAATAGAAGAATTGAAACAGAAAGGAGGAAAATACGAGCTTATTGCACAAGTTTTCGGCTTCTGTCTTCTGATTTCTCAACTATTGCTTGACTTGAAGAACTTCTCCCATCGACAACAGAGACTTAGGGCTTCTGCCATTTGGAAAATCTGTAAAAGGAAACATAAAAAGGAGTTAGAATACTTTCTATGTAGAGAAATAGAGAGATTGAGGAAGATTGGAAGAGAAAAAAAATCGAAGAAGAGTAGAAGTCTAGAAGAAAAGGGAAAGAGAAATCGGGAGGAAGAAAGGAAATCCCCAAAGCGTGGTTCTCTTTGGTTCTCGAGTGGCTCGACGAGCTTTCGAACCGAGTCACATGAAACTCGAGTTCGGCTCGATTATATAAACGAGTTACATTACATTATCGAGTTCGGTCCGAGTTCGATTATTTTTGAGCCGAACCGAGCCAAACCCGAGCCGAGCCCGAGCTACTCGCGAGCTGGCTCGGTTCAATGCCACCCCTAGCAACAATGACTCAAATGCTACCAATCTCGAATGACCCAGGCCTTCAACAAGAAAGTGCAGCTCAGGTCATTCTAGAAAGGCGACTTGGTGCTGGCAGTCAGACGGCCAATGCTCTTTACAAGAAAAATTGGGGGAAAATTCGCGCCGAAATGGGAAGGACCGTATGTGGTGCAGGAAGCCTACACTAATGGTGCGTACAAGCTCGTAACGTCAAACGGCTTGGAGCTGCCGATAACGAATGGTAAATTCCTCAAACTCTTTTATGAATGAGGGGGCAGGGGAAAAAAAAAGAGAAGAAAAGTCAAATAAAGGAGTTAATATTTTTCATTGCAATAAAGTGGGAATAATGCAAGCCAAGCAACAAAAAAAAAAGAGGCTACAAGTCGTTAAAAAAAAAATACAAAGAAGACGACATCAGAGCTGCGGGAGCTCAAAATTGGCAACCCGCCCCTTTAGTCGGATCACTTCAGCTCAGGCCTCAGACAACTCTTGTCCTTCCTGTTCAGTGAAGGTAGGCCGAGCTCGGACCTCCGCCAAGCGTCAATGAATGATGGTAGCCTCCTTGTCTTCTGCATCGAGTAGTCTCTTATCGTTCGCAATCTGCGCATCCAAAGTCTCAAGGCGAGCTGAAATGAGAGCAAGCTGCTCATGAAGTCGCTTATGTTCCTCTTCGGCAGCCTTCCGAGCCATCAGATTTTGATCGAAACCAGCAGCTATCCGATCGCGATGATCGGCCACACGTTGACAAGCTTGAGTAAGTTCAGCCTTCGGAACTCGGCGTTCTTCCAGACTGAGCTTCCTCTCCAACGAACAACGCAATTGCTGAAACCGATTTGCTCCAGATGCAAAATCCTCAACCCACTGCTCCAACACAGAGGTGTCAATACCCACCTCCTTCAATTTCTCAAGAAAAACGTGGGTATCCTCGACCAACTCGGGCGAACATGGATCGCTGGACGACAAAAGATCCGTCTTGATGAAGTCCTCCCACAACCCCAAAGCCGCCTTATGAAGCTTCAGCTTTGTCCTCGCCGAAGGCCGGAACCAGGACCCCTGCAGAAGCAGGGACCAAAAGCTCAAAAAAAAAGAGAGAAGAAAAGTCCATGTAAAAAAAAAAAGAAGAGAGAAAAGAAATCGGTACTTACTGATAAAGGCTTCGAAGAAGTCGAGTCCTCACTACCGGGCAACTGAATTGCTGACGACGACCCTCCACCGCTTAAAGGCACAGACACAATCGGGGGCTGAACCACTGCGACCAGAGTCGCGGGGATGGGATGAGACGAACTAGGGGCATCACACTGACCGTCATCGCCAATCACCTAAGTTACCCCGGTGGTCGCGACTCCATCTACGACCACCACTGCCTCGACGGCCTTAGGCTCCCCGACGGCCTGGGGCAATATACCATCGGCAACCAATGTCGTATGATCCTTAATGGCTCCACCGGAATGATCAGCAGTAGACGACATGGGGAGGTCCTCATTGAACCGCATACCAGCAAGATCTGCCAACAAGACATGGTCCTCCTAGGCTAGCGTTAAGTGTTGAGGGAGTTCCAACCTAGAGAGATTCAGAGGCTCCTCCAAAGTCAAATCGAGTCGGCCTTCCTGCAGGTCGATAGTCGACGACCCTTTAGTAGTCCCTTGAGACGGACCTGGCAAGAGAAGAGGAGTCGAAGTCGCCAAAGGTTTGGGTTGTTCTGGCTGAAGAGCTGAAGTGAGCGGAACAAAGGATAGGCTTTCGGATTGCCTGGGAACACCACTCTAGAGGCATTTCTGAAATGGCGAAGGACTAAAGGTGGGAGGTTGAACAGGTGACTTCTGCTTCATTGGAGCTTTCTCTTACAAGGAGGTTGGCCGAACAGGTGTCGTTTTCTTCGCTTTCTCATTAAGGGCTGGTACACTAGGTGCTGACAAGCTAAGGAAAACTGGCCCAGAATCTTCTTTTGATAGAGGAGGTTCCTTTAGTACTATGCCCTTCGCCTCGGCTATGCCTTTTGAAGCCAATAATTTGTCCACTGCTACTTTCGGCCATGACAGTCTAACCTTAGCCTTGCCCTTCTTGGTCTTGGTGGGTGCTGGCTCGCGACGCGGTCGAAGAGTTGCTCAATCGCGACCTATTGTATCGTCATCACTTTGTGCCCGCAGTAACTCAGATTGAGTAGAGGGATTAACCTCTGTTGGCATGCCAACGCAAGTGAGGCATCTCCACTCGTGCTAAAAAAAAGAAAAAGGGAGGAGAGGAAAATATCAGAGACAAGAAACAAGGAATTGAAGAGAAAGAAAGTAAAGGCTCACATACCTCAAAGAGAGGGACTACATGCTCAAGCTACGACTCCCTGAAACTCAGTGTGACGTTGGGGTCGACGTTGGCACCCAGACAAACTGGCACTTCCACATGACCAAAAGGCCTCGCGACACTAATCCGCCACATCTCCAGAAGTGCAGGCACCCAGACAAACTGGCACTTCCACATGACCGAAAGGCCTCACGACACAGATCCGCCACATCTCCAGAAGTGCTGAAAGAGAAATGGCCCTTCGCTGGTCAGAAGCAAGCACACAAGGTAAATCTTGGCAAAAGCCAAACTGTCGAGCAAACCTAAGCGGGCTGCAAGGCTCCACCGCCAGAGTGTCACGCTGCCGATAAACCAGAAAAGTCGACCAAATACACAGGAAGTAATCAGATTCAATTGAAGAAGCCAAGTGACCCCTCGCGTCGAGAAGGGTGCCAAGAGGAAGGACTTCAACAGGATACCATGTCTTGATGTCATCCTTCCAAAACAGAGCACGAGCTTCAGTCGGCGTAAAAAGCAGGACGAGCCCCGAATTCTGATAAGCCATCATGAGGGGATGAATGCTTTCACTGGGATTTGCACCATGGGTACCAAAACGCTGCTCTAGTCAGACATAAAGGAACGACCAAGCAATGCGGCCTAGTGAGAAAACGCTGAGACCCCGATAGAAATGCGCCAAAGCACCCCCTGCTAAGCCCACTCGAGTCCCACTCGCCATAAAACATGCCATCTTGAAAACATTAGGTTGTGGAGCGCCGCCCGGCATAGGCATCACACAGCGACATAACCATAGAGCCAAAAATGCTGCCAAATACACCTCGTCTGCAAGAGCCTCAGGTACACCAAGATCAACAAGAACCCGGTCTTGAGTAGCCGAACGATCTGGACTACGGGATCCTAACATCTTGTAGCGATCAACCCAAGGGTTAGAAGAAGGAAGGATGCCCCCCTCGATGCGGAAGCAGAAAGTAGTCTAGTCCGAAAAGGACACAGCAGGACTCTTCTTATCCCCCGGGTTGCGACGACAGTAGATTATGTAAAATGCCAGCAGCAAAAATTGTACACTCTCTGGAAATGGTAAAGCCCGGATGGCAGTAAAGTCAGCTACCATTGGAACCACCTCGTCATAGATCGACCCTGAAATGGGTAGTCTGCAAAGGTGGTACAAGTCCCATAAAGAAATCGACATCTCTCCTCCTTGAGTGAAAATTGTGTTCGTCGACGGGCACCACATGTCCATGAAAGAATGGATCACGTGGGGAGAACACTGATAAGCAAAGATGGAAGCTTGAATTGCAGACAAAACGCCGAGCCTAGCCAAAGTCTCCTGACAAGTACAGATGATTGTAGAAGCCCACTCGAAATAAAAGGGCACATGCGCAGGAAGAGTAACCGGCGCCGGGTCATCCCAAGTGTCGAACCGAGGGCTGTGAATCGATAGCTCAGGTGTTGTGTGCGCAGCCAATTTATGCAGGGGACTTAATAGGATGTTCCCCTGAGGTTGGTGTGGAGAAGAGGATGCTTCACTCAGAAGACCACGAAGCTGGTCGTCCTTGACCATGGGACGACTCCACTAGTTGTGCACTCTTGTGCGTAGGCGCAGATACAGAACAACCGCCAAAAATAGACTCGCAGTGAGGTAACATGGATTTCTCTTGTCCATTTAAGTCTCAAACCCGCAGACAGCGTCGTGCAACACCTTCTACCATAACAGAAGCATCCGAGATAGTCAAACCAAGGAAGGAGAAAGAATCCGAGGAGGCCATCTGCGATAGAACAACCAGGACAGGTGAAATCAGGTACACAAACCACCTTCTCAAATAAAGAAATATAAAATCTGTGTGACCAGCGTCCAAAAGAATAGAAGGGTCGTGCAAAAAAAAAAAAAATACATGCGACAAAAAGAAGTCACAGAAAACAAAATTCCGAGCGACAAAAAAAAGAGCAGTCGCGAAAAAAAATTGAGCAAAAGGGAGAAAATGAGTAGTCCACCTACATCTACCACAACATCGCCCCTCAGCAAGTCGCAGTGCCCGATTCGTCGCAAAATGATCCTCTCGAAGAGCCAACCAGCAAGGTCAACAAATTTGCAGCACTCGGCGACTGAGCCGGACGCAGCACAAAAGCATCGCGCCCAGCAACCGAGCCAAGCGCAGCACAAAAGCATTGCGCCCAGCAACCGAGCCAAGAGCAGCACAAAAGTATCGTGCCCGGCGACCGAGCCGAACGTTGGCAAAATAAAAATCAGTGCCCCGACGACCAAGCCGAGCGCAGCACAAAAGAATCGCGCCTGACGATGACCAAGTGGAACGTGGCCAAACAACAGCACTGCGGCGACCGAACCGAGCGCAGTCCGAAAGCTTCGTGCCCATCGACCGAACCAGACGCGACCAAAACAAGTCGAGCCGAGAGCACTTATAAAAAAACACCTCATGCTCGGCGACCGAGCCAGACGCGGTCAAACTGCAGTGCCTGACGACCGAGCCGCACGCAACAAATCAGAGTCAGGTATTTAAATTCTCTCAAAAAAAAAAATCAAAATGCGACAAAAAAAAGCAATCGCAGAAAAATTTGCAAGCGACAAAAAAAGAGCAGTCGCAAGAAAAAAAAGGGATCAAAAGTAACATTGACTCTCTTATCAATTCAACCACCCCCACCATCGCCCTCGGCAAGTTGCAAAACATGTATCAGAGTTGCAACCAAAACTTTTGCGCCCGGAGACCGAGCCGAGCGCAGTTCAAAAGCTCCACGTCTGGCGATCGAGCCGAGCGTAGTACAGAACCTTCGCGCCCGGCGACCGAGCCGAACGTGACCAAAACAAAATCACAGCACTTGGCGACCGAGCCGAGTGTAGCACAGAAGTTTAGCGCCCGACAACTGAGCGAGATGATAAGTGTCTAAAAGACACTATTTTTAGGCCTGAATTGGAATTAGAAATTACATGTTGGAGTCAATATTCATCAAAATATCACTAAATATATCTCAGATTCATCTTCTCTCTCTCAGGAGTCCAACGCAATAAGAATCATTAAAATCGGAGCTAAAATGAAGAAGATATGAGGATTTAGTGCATAAAGGTACAATGTTGAAGTGACCGGCGCGACCGCACCAATTTGAAGGCAAAATATGGCGCCCCGCGCCCAAAAACGGCGCGCCAGAGCCAGAAAACGGCACACCCGCGCTTGAAAAAGGCGCGCCCGCACCTGAAAATGGCGCGCCCGCACCTGAAAACGGCGCGACCGCCTGAATAGACCCTGAAGGCTGCCAAACACGACCAGAACACTTTCCATTCAAGTACTCTGCTCCAGTGGTGGACCGCGCCATTTTTAAGCATATTTTCGGCGCGACTGCGTCAATGACTCAGCTATGATAAGTCGCAAAAATCTCGAAATCCTGACCTCCAATCGAGTCCAAACTTGGGAGAAGGAGTCCTAAGTGTCTAAGGAAGGTATCCACGAAGATCTTAAGGTAATGTGCTCGAGTCTAGATACATTGAATGATCAAAGAGAAAAAGTTCAATTCAAAATAGGAAACTGCTGCCAAAAGAAGAAGATAAATCTGAATTTTATGAAGAGCATACATGGAGTTCCCGAATTCCAATTCAAGCCAAACTTGGAACGAAGATTCCTGATGATACTGAGGATTATGTCACGAAAATTCAGGCCAATCCAAGTCGGGCTTCTCATGTTTTATATCTCCAAAGTGGTGGACCCAGTTCAAAAATTGGCAGCAGAAACCATCTAAATTCTCCACATCATATCTCGAGTTTCCCAACTTAGAATGGATTCAAATTTCGTGAGCAAGGAAAGAACTACAGAAGGAAGGTTCGAATGTAATTTCATCCAATTCTGAGGTCTGGAAAGCATAATTCATACCCCTGAATAGAGACCAATTTATAAGGCTTGGACAGAACTTCAACTATAAATAGAGGTCCGAGGCAGAGAGTTAAACATCCAATTTTTAGATCCAGAGTTTTAAGATCGAGTTTTGTATTCAATATTTAGTTTTTACATTCAGTTTGAGTTTAAGTTTAGTTTAGAGAGAGTCTTGAGAGGCAGAGGAGACGTCCTATTGTAGCTTTTGAGGCAAGGAGGAGAAGCAGCCATTGGACGCCATGTTCAGCAAGTAGATCCTTCTCAAGGGAAGTTTGTACTTAGTTTATCTTTTCTTTTCTTCTTCATGGTTGTATTCAAGACCTTGTTTTGTTCTTTAACTTTCAGCATGGAGTAGTCTTTTATATTGGGTGTCCATGACTCCCTAGGCATGTAATGAGATTGATACTTTATAATCTATTTGGTTTTCAATTTGGTGCATGAATGAGTTTTCCATGTTGTTAATTCTTGATTCATACTTACTGTCTGGCTATGTACTGGTTATAAGGTGACGCTAGTCTTAAGGTAAGACATGGTGATAGGATTTTACAAATCTTTATGAGTTTATGCACTAGGTAGATCACTAATCCTTGGGTTAATCCTCGACCTTAAAGTAATACCCTGTTGGATTAGTTGATCTGCCTATGACACAATGAGCTTCATGTTTATGCTATCAAGTAGAGTCAATCATGCTAGCTAGGTTTACTCTAGGAGATAGAAACAGGTGATGCCGATGCGGATTGTAGCCATGGTTTTATAAGCTCGTCAGAAATTGATTTTCAAAGCTCAACTTCTATTCAAACTCAGAATTGCCTAGGGAGGGAATTGAATTCCCAATGCCTTTTTCCATACTGATTTTATCAAAAGCCCTCTCTTGATCTCTAAAGGATTAGGTAGATTAGTTTATTTTTTATTTTTACAACTCCTTTCCAATTGATTTCTCAAACTTTGGTTTTTAAACTAGAAAAGCAATTATCTATTAGCTTGGTTCTTGTGGGACGATATTCGGACTTAACCTAAGTCTATATTACATTGATTAGTTCTCTTGCTAGTGATTAGCTGGGATCACATTAAGTTTTTGGCGTCGTTGTCGGGGACCAATGTTTTAATAGTAATTGCTAGTATTTAAAACTAGAGCTTTGAGTGTATATTCTATTTTCTTTTTATATTTTTTTTATTTTTATGGTGGACTGATGTGTTGTGTGCATGGATTTTGGTTTGCATAAGTCCACATATGGAAGGAGATACCTTGAGGAGTATAATGATTTTTCTTACCCAAATCAAGCATGGAATTCTTTTCAGCCTTCTAGAAATTTTCATATGCCATGTGATTCTTATGAACAACCATATAGTTCTTTTGACCACTCTTATAATTCTCCCACCCATCATAATGATATGCTTAGCATGCAAAGTCAATTTTATTTACTTCAAAGGCAAGCTGATATCATGCAACTACAAAGAAATTTTGTGAATTATTTTTGTGATGTGTGTGGAGGTAACCATGCTACTAATGTATGCCATTTAAATTCAAAACCTTATTTTTCTAATTATGAGTCTAATTCCTGCAGGTTAGACCCATATGGCAATTCATACAACCAAGAAGAGGAGTCAAAAATCACTAGGGATGAATTGGAGGAAAACTAGAAATTGAGGCAAACAATGCATACAGATATTAAGTCAATAAAGCAACCGGTCACAGTTCATACCACTCAAGAATGGGAGGACCTATTAAGGTGGTTAGATTATCTTGAAGAGAATCCAGAAGAGCAAGATCTACAAGAATTAGAGGATGAGGAAGAACTAATTGAAGAGGTAGAACAATCCATACCCTTTATGAGTGGAGAGATCCTAGAAAAGCCTCAACCAAAAGAAACCTTGGAAGAGAGTGTGTGCCCATATGATTTAGAGGATGAGGAATGAACCAATTGAAGAGATAGTAGCTGAGGTGGAGGAAATAGTCATCCCATTTCTGATCTTCCAACTAATTGAGCAAGACCTACAAGCATTAGTGGCTGAAGAAGAAAGCATGGCAGAAGTAGATGAGGTCAATGAAGAAAAACCCATGGCTGAGATAGCTGTGAATGTAGAAGAGGTAGAAGAGAAAACCCAACAAGAAGAAAAATTATTAGAGGCTGAAAAAGAAACCATAGCTGAAGAATTAGATGAAGGGGAGGAAGAAGAAACCATAGGTCATATCATAGAACCTTCCCATGAAAAGCCATTAGAGAATTGGGTCATATCATAGAACCTTCATAATGGCTATAGTATGGGATTTTAGGAAAAATTATGACTAAAGGCTATAGTAAGGAAATTTTAAGAAAAATCATGAATGAAAGCTATAGTAAGAGAATTTAAAGAAAAATCATGATTGAAGGCAGTAGTTACGGATATTTAATAAAAAATATGATAGAAAACAAAAATTATGGAATATGTGGAAAAGTCTTCATGAAGGCTATAAATAGAGAATTTAAAAAAAATCATTCAAAGTCTAAAAGGGATTTTTAGGAAAAATTATGACTAAAGGCTATACTAAGGTAATTTAAAAATAATTATGACTAAAGATATAGTAATGGAATTTGAAGAAAAATCAACAATGAAGGCTATACTAAGGGAATTTGAATAAAAATCATTAATGAAGGCTATAGTAAGAGTTTTTAATGAAAATTGTAATAGAAACTAAAAATTAAAGAATTTGAAGAAAAAACATTTTTGAAGGCTATAGTAAGGCAATTATAAAGAAAAATTTATTCCTAAGGGCTATTGTATGAGATTTTGTTGAAAATTTATGACCGATGGAAATAGTAAGGGAATTGGATGAAAAATCATTACTGAATAGTAAGGGATTTTAAAGAAAAATATTGATGGAAAACCAAAATTATAAAATTTGTTGAAAAGTCATGTATAAAGGCTATAATAAGGGAATTTTTAAAATATTCATTCCTAAAGGCCATAGTAAGGGATTTTTAGGAAAGATTATGACCAAAGGATATAGTAAGGAAATTTGTATTAAAATCATGATTGAAGTCTATAGTAAGGGAACTTGAAAAAAAACATGACTGAAGGCTATAGTAAGGGAGTTTTAAGTAAAATTATGATAGAAAACAAAATTGATGAATTTGAAGAAAATTCATCAATGAAGGTTATGAGGGAATTTTAGGAAATTTAATTCTGAAAGGTGATAGTGAGAGATTGTAAGGAAATATTAAGACTATAGGCTATGGTAAGGGAATTTCACGAGAAATAATGAATGAAGGCTATAGTAAGGGATTTTTAATAAAAAATATGATACGAAAAAAATTATGAAATTTGAAGAAAATTATTTATGAAGACTATAGTAAGGGAATTTTAGTAAAATTTTATCTTGAAGGCTATGGAAATGGATTTTGAGGAAAAAATCATGACAGAAGGCTATAATAAGAAAATTTTAAGAAAAATCATGAATGAAGACTATTGTAAGGGTTTTTAAGAACATTTATGCTAGAAAATAAAAATTGACAAATTTTAAAAAAAACTTCTTTGAAGGTTATAGTGAGGAATTTTAGGAAAATTAATTCCAAAAGGTTATAGTGAGGGATTGCAAGGAAATATTATGACTAAATGCATAGTAAGGGAATTTTAAGAAAAATAATGAATGAAGGCTATAGTAAGAGATTTTTAATAAAAAATATAATACTAAACAAAAATTACAAAATTGAAGAAAATCATTTATGAAGACTATAGTGAGGGAATTCTAGTAAAATTCTATCTTGAAAAATATAGTATGGGATTTTGAGTAAAAATCATGACTAAAGGCTATAATAAGGAGATTTGAAGAAAAATTATGAATGAAGGTCGTAGTAATGGATTTTTAAGAAAAACCATGATAGAAAACAAAAATTATGGAATTTGTTGAAAAATCATTTATGAAGGCTATAGTAAGGGAATGTTTAAAAAATTCATTCCTAATGGCTATAGTAATGGTTTATAAAGAAAAATTATGACTAAAGGCTATAGTGAGGGAATTTGAAGAAAAATCATGAATGAAGGCTATAGTAAGGGATTTTTTATAAAAATTATGATAAAAAACCTATAGTATGGGAATGTTTAAAAAATTCATTCCTAAATACTATAGTAATGGATTTTAAGTAAAAATTATGATTAAAGGCGTAAGGAAATTTGAAAAAAAACTCATGAATAAGGCTATAGTAAGGGTCGGTTGGCAGCGGGAGAAATAGGAGATTGGGGGAGAATGAGTCCCTATCACCTGTTTCTGCTGGGTGTTTCAGTTCTCTGCAATTGGACTGCCATTCGCCCAACCATAGTCGGCTATTCCGACTCGCCGGTCATTATGGATCTAGTGGCATGGCGAGGCGAAGGGGGATTCAAAATCATATTTTTCGAAGAAAGTTTAATCCGTCGGGGAGGCCCAAGAGGCGGTGGTTTACCCTGTGGCGGATGTCATGAAATATGAAGAGAAATTTAGAATTAAAGGCTATAGTAAGGGATTTGATGAAAAAATATGATAGAAAAAAAACAACAGTATTTGTTGAAAAGGCTACAGTAATGGTTTATAAGGAAAAATTATGACCAAAGGCTATAGTAAGAGAATTTGAAGAAAAATCATGAATAAAAGCTATAGGAAGTGAATTTGAAGAAAAATCATGAATGAAAGCTATATGAAGTGAATTTGAATAAAAATCATGATATAAATAGGAGAATTATAACAAAAATTATGATAGAAAATAAAAATTTTGGAATATGAAAAAAACCATTTATGAAGACAACAATAAGGGAATTTTGAGGGAATTTGAGGGAAAAGTATGAATGAAGGCTTTAGTAAAGGAATTGAAGGAAAAATCATGATTGAAGTTTTTTGTAAGGGATTTTTAATGAAAATTATGGTGGAAAAAATAATTTTAGATTTTGAAAAAAAACATTGAGGAAGGCTATGTAAGGGTATTTTTAAAAAAATCATTCCTAAAGCCCATAGCAAGGGAATTTGAAGAAAAAATTATGAATGAAGGCTATAATAGTAAGGGAATTTGAAGAAAAATTATGACCAAAGGCTATAGTAAGAGATTTTTAAGAAAAATTATGAAAGAAAAACAAATTATGAAATTAGTTGAAAAATAATTTATGAAGTCTATAGTAAGGGAATTTTTAAAAAAATCATTGCTAAAAGCTATGGTAAGGGATTATTAGGAAGAATTATGAATAAAGACCATAGTAAGAGAATTTGAAGAAAAATCATGAATGAAGGCTATAGTAAGATATTTTTAATGAAGATAATACTAGAGTAAGGGGAATTATGAAGGCTTTTGTAAGTGAATTTTTTAAAAATTCATTCCTAAAGGCTATAGTACTGAGCTTTGTGGAAAAATCATGACAAAAAGACATTGTAGGGAAATGTTTTTGAAAAATGACCGAAGGTTGTTAGGGATTTTTAAGAAAAATTATAATAGAAACTGAACTTACAAATTTGTTGAAAAATCATTTATGAAGACTATAGGTAGAGAATTTTAACAAAATTCATTCCTAAAGGCTATAGTCAGGGATTTTCAGTTAAAGTTATAAGAAAGGATTTAGTAAGGGAATTTGAAGAAAAATCTTGACTGAAGGCCAAAGTAAGGGATTTTTAACAAAAGTTATGAGAGAAAACAAAAATTACAAAATTTATTAAAATTCATTTATGAAGGCTTTAGTGAGGGACTTTTAAAAAAAATCATTCTAGTAAGGGATTTTTAAAAAAATTATGACTAAAGGCTATAGTAAGGAAATTTAAAGAAAAATTATGAATGAAGGCTATAGTAAGGGAATGCGAAGAAAAATCATGAATGAAGGCCATGGTAAGGGATTTTTTAAGAAACATTATGAGATAATATAAAACTTACAAAATTTGTGGAAAAATCATTTATGAAGGCTATAATAAGGGAATATAAAAATAATTCATTCCTAAAGTCTATAGTAAGGGATTTTTAGAAAAAATTATGACTAAAGGCTATAGTAAGGGAATTTTGATGAATAATTATTAGTGAAGGATATAGTAATGAAATTTGAAGAAAAGTCATGAATGAAGGCTATAGTAAGCGAATTTAAAGAAAAATCATTAATGAAGGTTATAGTAAGAGCTTTGTAATGAAAATTATGATAGAAAATGAAGACTAAGGAACTTGAAAAAAAAACATTTTAGAAGTCTATAGTAAGGGAACTATAAAAAAAATCCTAAGGGCTATTGTAAGGGGTTTTTTAGAAAAATTATGACCAAAAGCAATAGTTAAGGAATTTGATGAAAAATCAATACAAAAGGCTATAATAAGACTATAGTAAGGGATTTTTAGGAAAGATTATGACCAAATAATATAGTAAAGAAATTTGTAGAAAAATCATGAATGAAGGCTACAGTAAGAAAATTTTAAGAAAAATCACAATTGAATGCTAAAAGTGAGGGAGTTTTAAGAAATTTTTTGATTGAAATAAAAAACATACGAACTTGAAGGAAAAACATATATGAAGGTTATAGTGAGGGAATTTTAGGAAAATAAATTCCAAAAGGCTATAATGAGGGATTGTAAGGAAATATTATGACTAAAGGCTGAGGGAATTTCACGAGAAATAATGAATGAATATAGTAAGGGATATTTAATAAAAAATATGATACAAAAAAATTATGGAATTTGAAAAATATCATTTATGAAGACTATAGTAAGGGAATTTTAGTAAAATTCTATCTTGAAGGCTAATAGTAAGGATTTTGAGAAAAAATCATGACTGAAGGCTCTAATAAGGAAATTTGAAAAAAAAAACATGAATGAAGACTATTGTAAGGGATTTTTAAGAAAAATTAAGCTAGAAAACAAAAATTAGGTAAATTAAATCCAAAAGGCTATACTGAGGGATTTTAAGGAAATATTATGGCTAAAGGATATAGTAAGGGAATTTCAAGAGAAATAATGAATGAAGGCTGTAGTATGGGATTTTTAATAAAAAATATGATAGAAAATACAAATTACGAAATATGAAGAAAATCATTTATGCAGACTATAGCAAGGGAATTTTGGTAAAATTCTAACTTAAAGGCAAAAGTAAGGGATTTTGAAGAAAAATCATGACTAAAGGCTATAATAAGGAAACTTGAAGAAAAATCCTGAATGATGGCTTTAATAAGGGATTTTTAAGAAATTTTTTGATAGAAAACAAAAATTGAGTTTGTTGAACAATAATTTATGAAGGCTATAGTCAGAGAATGTTTAAAAAAAATTATGACTCAAGGCTATAGTAAGGGAATTTGAAGAAAATTATGACTAAAGGTCAAGTATTTTTAAGAAAAATTAAGATTTAAATGAAAAATTACAAAATTTAAAGAAAAATCATCTATGAAATATAGTACGAGAATTTTAGGAAAATTCATTCCTCAAGGCTATAGTAAGTGATTTTGAAGAAAAAATATGACTGAAGGCTTTAGTATGAGAATTTGAAGAAAATAATGAATGAAGGCAATAGTAAGACATTTTTTATGAAAATTATAGTAGAAAATAAAAATTATGGAATTTGAAAAAAAATATTTAATGAAGGCAATAGTAAGGGAATTTTAAAAAAATTTGTTCCTTAAAGCTATAGTAAGGTATTTTGTTGTAAAATTATAACTGAAGACTTTAGTATGGGAATTTCAAAAAAATCATGACCGAAGGCAATAGTAAGGGATTTTTAAGAAAAATTATGATAAAAAAAAAATTATGAGAAAAAAATTACTGAATTTGTTGAAAACATATTTATGAGCTTATAATAATGGAATATTGAGAAATTTCATTCGTAATGGCTATAGTGAGGGAAATTCTGATCCAAAACAACCAATTATGCACAAATAAACTACAAGGACAAAATGGTCATTTTACAATATTACTTTGTAGAATTTTTTAAAAAATTACTTAATGCTAAAATATTATAATATGCACTTTAAATACCCATTTAGTTCTGGAATAAAAAAATTTCGGATAAAAATGACTAATTATGCTCAAATTGACTATAAGGGCAAAATTGTCATTTTATAATAACATAATTTTCCTTAATTTTTTTTTTTCAGGATATATAATGCGTAGAATATAAACTTATATCAACTGAAACGTTCTGTAAAAATTTTCAAATGCTCAAAAATACTATATTATTCCCAATATGTCCCAAGGGTAAAATAGTCTTTTCTCAAAAAATAAATTTTCCTAAACAAAAAAACTTTCCAGAAAATCGAAATAATTATATTTTGAGATAATAGATGATATTTGACTACAAGATTTCTGGAAAACATAACATATATAACTTATTTTCAATTCATGCACAAATTCCTAAATATTAAAAAAAATTGCATTCTAAACCATATAAAACCACATAATAATTCTGTAAATTCGGTTTTGAAAAAATTCATCCACACATAATGAAGCTCTGATACCACTTTTGAAATAATTGAGTATAAACTCAATAATTTAACTCAATTTCTCAATAATTTAACTCAATTTTTCATGCAATGGATGAAATAAACTTACTAACCTCTTTTGATGTTTTTCCTCTTTGCAATTGAACCACCTTTGTATCCTGGAATTATCCACTTAGATAAAAACAAAGAAAAAGTAATAGAGATCATCCTTTTACCACCTACACAGTCCTTTAATTTGGCTGAAAAACAAAGCACTACTCTTCAACCACTTAGAGAGTATGAGCTTTAGAAGGAGAATTGAAAGAAGAAAGAAAACCAAAATTCTGAATTCTGAAATTGTGTCTTGCGTCTTCTCTACTCCATCTATTTATAGGTGTATGAAATTATAACTACCATAACGGGGGTTTAGTGCATAGAGAATTTAGTGTTTATAGAGAATTTGAAGTCATAGACAATGGTTTCCCTAAAAGTGAACTTTTGGGGAAAACTTTCTCTTGTTAGTGGTTGACACTGAGAGTTTCAAGTCTATCGTTAGTTTAAAACATTGAGAATTTGAAAGACTTTTTTATATGGACAAAATAATTACTAAATTCCACTGATTGATAAATAATTATCTTATTTCAAGTCATTGTTGAATTGTTCCAACTAGAAAAAAATTTAAAAATTATTATTTTTATATAAATACAGAGAATTTATCTTCTCTATATGAATAATTTTTATACAATGCATTAGATGATAAATATCTATTTAGTAAACATAATTTTATGCTTTTATACAATGATGCTACTATTTGATTAATTTACTCATTAACCAAATTTATTAAATATTTAGTCATTTATTATATGTAAACATATTTTTTATTTTGAATGATTTAATTTAGTATATATCACTTTAAATAAAATATTTAAATTAAGTTTATTATAATTTCTTATAATAAGTATTTTATATTTTAAATGGTACTAGAAAAATTAGGTCCTAAAGAAAGGATCTATAATTTTTATATTATTTTTTTTTTTCTCATGCAAAGATTATATAAGATTTTATATATTTTAAAATAAAATATTTTTTTAACTGTGATTTTATTGAAAGTGAATTCAGAACATAAAAAAGAGGTAATCATATAAACATTTAAAACTATTTAAAATTTTTATTTTAAGAAATAAAAATATAAATAAATAAGTTTTTGACAAGTTTGAGAATAAGTAGGTAAATGATTTTTTAAAAATAATAAAAAGGCAATAAATTTATTTCAAATTTGCAAGAAGATCTTTTTGATTTTTTGGTCTGCTCCCCTGATTTTAGAAGGTTGTCCGTTAGAGAATTGGAGGGAGTTGAAAATTCCATGTCTTGAGGTGAGAAATCGAATTCTCAAAACGCTTCTAAATTTACTCTCCCTGAAACTCTGATTTCTCTCCTACTTTTTAGGAGAATTAAAAGTTACCGAGAATTTACTGTAACTAACTTGAGAAAGTTCTATTTTCCAAGAAATTATATTCTCTAACTCTATTTTCTCTAACGACTAAACCCCGTAAGGGGAGTGTTAATTTTATAACCTACTTATAATAAAATAAAAGAAGTAAATATTTTATAACTTCTTAATATTGAAAGGATTAAATCTTATAACCTCCCTTATATTACGAGGAGTTAATTTCAGCCATTAATCAAAGAATCTCACCTTGATCTCTTTGAATTTTGTGTAACCTACATGTTTCCACAAGGAAACGAATGACTATGCTCCATTAGAATCCCACTTAGCCTATGGGTGCTAGCCCATATGACCAACACTTTCGAGTCGGAAAGAGAATCACACAGGGGCATGCGTGTCGAATACAACTGCACTACCCCTCATCTTTCTTATCTCATTTCTTGCAGAGAGCCTCTTTCTTCTGAGCAGATGTTGCAGAGAAGAAGGGTAATTTGGTCATTCAGTATTGAAGATAAAGAATTTTAGTTCTTAAAAAAAATAAATACGTACAAAAAGACTCTTACAGCCTTCTGAGAATAATGTTGCTAATAAAAAAGACTCCAAGAGAAATTTGTAGGAGCTCTACTAACGCAATGCGATGAGGACAATAAATAACGTTCTCTCTACTATCTGAGCCGAACATTGGTGGGTGCTGAAATTAACTACACACCGATCGAGAAGACTTGTCTGGCACTCGTCTTTGCGGTTCAGAAGCTCTGGCATTATCTCTTGGCGCATTTGACGAACCTGATCTCGCTCGCGGACCCGCTCAAATACATCATGTCACGACCGATACTTTCTGGCCAATTGGCTAAGTGGGTGTTGCTTCTCTCTGAATTTGAAATCAATTTCGTGCCGCAGCGTGCAATCAAAGGCCAAACCTTGGCGAATTTCTAGGCCGACCATCCAGTGCCGGCCGAATGGGAATTAACAGAAGAATTCCCTAACGAGGAAATTTTCTTGGTCGAGGTACTTCCCCCTTGGGAGATGTACTTCAACGGTGCAGGAGTTCTATTCGTGTCTCTGAGAAAAGACCTCCTCCCATATTCGTTCGTTCTCACCCAAAATTATTCGAACAACGAGGCAGAGTATCAAGCCATCCTTCTCGAACTTGGCATGGCGGTCGAGATGAAGTTGCCACCATTCACGACAACTCGGCACTGGTTATCAAACAACTTACAGGGGAGTTCGAAGTAAAGAAAATCGAGCTCGTGCCATTTTGGAGATATGCTTGTGACCTTTTAGCCCAAATTTCGAAAGCATCGCTCTATTATGTCCCTCGATTCAAAAATGGGTCAGCCGATGCATTGGCTGGAATTGCGGTCAGTCTAGCGCAATTCGACGAACGACCGAACCAAGCTCCAATTTGCGAAAGGTGGGTAGTTCCTCCACCAACCGCAGAAGAAACAGAAGAAGAGCAGACAGACGAGATGGAAGAGTCATTCCCTATCTAGGCCAGCGAAAACAAAGTCGGAGATTGGCGAGAGCCTATCTCAAAATTTCTTCGATACGACACTCTCCCGGCCGACCTGCGAGAGCGAGTTCATATTCGTCGAACAGCTCCAAGGTACGTTTTCGTCAACAACGTTCTTTACCGGAGGTCATACGAAGGTCTGCTTCTCTGATGTCTATCTAAAGAAGAGGGACTACAAGTCCTAAAAGAAACACACGGTGGAATTTGTGGTGCACACCAGGCCGGCCCGAAGCTCCACCTACAAGTCAAACGGTTGGGCTACTACTGGCCGTCGATGCTCAGAGACGCCACCGAAATGGCTCGAACTTGCAGACCGTGCCAACTCCATGCCGACTATATACACCAGCCACCAGAGCTGCTTCACCCGACGGTCGCATCATAGGCATTCGGAGCTTGGGGGACGAACATCATTGGTCCAATCACTCCTAAATTTGACTCCGACCGGCAATACATTCTGGCTGCCACTGACTACTTCTCTAAATGGGCCGAAGCTGCTGCCTACCGAGAGGTCAAAGCTACCACCGTCGCCGACTTCATTCGGACCCAAATCATCTATCGATATGGGATCCCTCAATACATAGTGACGGAAAGCTCAGCGAAGCCTTATGGGCGTACAGAACATCGTTTCGAACGCCGACCCAGTCGACCCCATATTCGCTGGTCTCTGGCACTGAAGCGGTGCTACCACTTGAGGTACAACTCCCCTCTCTTCGCATTGCTATAAGAGAAGGACTCACGATGGAGGAGTGCGCTCAATTGCGACTCGCAGAGCTAGAGTCACTCGACGAGCAATGACTCGAAGCACAACAATGACTCGAGTTCTACCAATCTCGAATGACCCGGGCCTTCAACAAGAAAGTGTGGCTCAGGTCATTCCAGAAAGGCGACTTGGTGCTGGCAGTCAGACGGTCAATGCTCTTTACGAGCAAAATCGGGGGCAAATTTGCGCTGAAATAGGAAGGACCGTACGTGGTACATGAAGCCTACACCAATGCTGCGTACAATCTAGTAAACGAATGATAAATTCCTCAAACGGTTCTATGCATGAGGGGGGGCAGCGAAAAAAAAAAGAGAAAATAAGAGTTGAATAAAGGAGATAGTATTTCTCATTGCAATGAAATGGGAATAATGCAAGCCTCGTAAACAAAAAAAAGAGAGGCTATAAGTAAAAAAAAAAAGATACAAAGAAAGCTACATCAAAGATGTGGGAGTTCAAAGTCGGCCACCCGTCGCTGCAGCCGAACTACTTCGGCACGAACCTCAGACAGTTCCCACATCTCGGCCTCAATGAGAGTTGGGCGCGAACGAACAGAAGCAAGCTGATCTTGGAGAGTAGAGGCCTCCTCCTAGCTGGCATCAATTCCCCTCTGGATGGTCGCAAGCTCGACATTTATGGAGTCAAGGTCGCAACAAAAAAAAAGAGAACGGAGAAAAACGCAAGTCAAAAAAAAAAAAGAGGCGAAGGGCAAGCAAATAAAAAACAAAAGATCAGTCGCCAATGAAAATGAACGGAGAAACAAAAAAAGAGAGGGCAATTATCGACGAAGTACACTGGCTTTCTTCGACGGTTTGGCCAGCAAGCCGAATTCAAAAGAGCAGCTCCCACACACAATTCTGCCGCACCATTACCTGTAGACATTGTGCCAACTCGTTGTAGAACAAGTCTCTCGATGAAATGACCAGCAAGCCTTCGCGACCAGCGATCGAGCCGAACGCGACCAAGAGAAAATTTACAGCCCCCGGAGACTGAGTCGAGCACTGCATCAAAACATTGCGTCCGGCGACCAAGCTGAACGCAGACAAAAGCTCCGCGCCCAGCAACCGAGCTAGACACGACCACAGAAAAATCACAGCACTCGGTGATAGAGCCGAGTGCTGTACAAAAACACTGTGCCCAGTGTTCGAGCTGAGCACAATTCAAAAGATTCGCGCCCGGTGACTGAGCCAGACACAACCAAAACAAAAACACTGCACCCAATGACTAGCCCAAATACGACGAGCCCAAACGCCCATCAATCTAGCAATCGATCGTCGTGGGTAGGCTCTATCGATTTTCAAAGTCACTTATCGCAGCCCATCATTAGACCCAGTCATCTTGCTGCATCATTGGTACAGTCGTCATCCCAATCAGCAATAAATCATCGCATCAGCACTAGTCAACAGCCATGCCACGATGCACCCTCTTCAACGGTTGAGCGACCAAGCCTGGTCGCCAACGAGAAAGGCCGAGATCCTCATTCGAGGGATCCAACAGAGGACCTCCCCGGTCTTCCTCCCATCTCAACAACAACAACAGAAAGGGGATCGTGATCAACTAGACGGAATCGGCTACAAATAGCCAAAAACATTCTGTCGAAGGGGTTAAAAAATCCTTCATCAAGAAACATTCTCACACACAGAGATCCTTTTGAGCCAGAGAAGTTAAGCAACTCGCAGTTTGTCGAAATTCATTAGTTCAACCGGAGCAGCTCTACATGTTCGTCGGTAACGTCAACAAGTCGATACATGCGGAACACAAATACTTTCGTCCGACCGACCAAAGCTATCATCGTTCATGCACAATCATTCTAGAACTCAAATTTCGACGTCAACTCACCAGAAGCCAAAACTTCATCACTTTCCACGAAGATCGAATCAAAGGAAGAATAGGAGATTGTACTCGCATTCCTTGATATTCAAATACAAATTGTAACACAAATTCTCTGTCGCAGATCGAATTACTCTCTCGGTCGCGCCTCTTTGCGGACCGGCGGATTTTCGGTGCAACACCTTACTATAGCCTTCAATTGACATTTTTTTAATATTCCTTATTATATCCTTCTTTCGGTTTTTTTGCTGATATTCCTAAACTATAGCTTTAGTTGGTATTCTTTTTCATTTTCCATATTGTAGTCTTCTTCTAAGATTTTTCTTCATTTTCCCTCATTGTATCGCTACATAGGTTTTGTTTGAGATTTTTATTTATATTTTCCATAATATATAGCTATCTTTCGATATATTTCTTCATATTCTCTTACTATAGTCTTCTGTTGAGATTTTACTTCATATTCCATTATTTTAACCCTATGTTTCATTTTTTCTTCATATTCCCTTGTTATAGTCTTTTGTTGAGGTTTTTCATCATAGCCGACACCAAGCCTTCCTTATTATATCATTCTCTTGATATTTTTCTTCATTTTCCCTTAATTTTTTGTGGATATTTTTCTTCGTATTCCCTCACTATAGCCTGCTCTTGAGATTTCTGTTTAGATCCCTTACAGTAACCTTTTGTTGAGATTTTTCTTAATATTTTGTGATTGAATAAATTGCTTCAGATTCTTATATCATATTCCATCACTTTAGCCTTTTGTTGAGATTCTTATTCATAATCTCTTACAATAGCCTTTGTCGAGATTTTGATTACTATTCTATTGACATAACTTTTTGATGAGATTTTTCTTCTTATTCTCTTACTATAACATTCCCTCGAGATTTTTTTTATATTCGCTAGCTATATCCTTCTCTCGAGACTTTTATCCCCTTCCCTTTACTAATTGCCTTTTGTCAAATTTTTCTTTAGATTTCTTATTATATCACTCCCTCGAATTTTTCTTCATTTTCCCTTGCTATTGTTTTCTTTCGAGATTTTTCTCATATTGCCTTTCTATAGCCTTAAGTAAGATTTTTTTATATATTTCACTCCTATAAGTTTTTCTTGTGACTATTTTTCATATTCCCTTATTATGGTCTTTTGTCGAGATTTTTCTTTGTATTTCCTTATTGATAATGTCCTCTTGAATTTTTTCTTTATCAACCATTTCTATTCTTTTTTTTTGAGATTTTTCCTCATATTCCGTTACTATTGTTTTCTCCTGAGATTTTTCTTTACATACCATAATTATAGTCTCCTTTAGAGATTCTATTCATATTCCCTTACCCTTTTTGAGGGATGTTTTTCTAATTCCCATATTATAGTCTTATGCCAATATTTTTTCATATTACATTAATGTAGCCTTCATTCGAGATTTTTCTTCATTTTTCTTCATTTTTCTTCATTATATCCTTCTTTTGATACTTATATTCACATTCTTTTACTATAACTTTCACCAGGATTTTTCTACATATTCCCTTTATATAGCTTACTGTTTACATGTTTCTTGATTATAGCTTTTGATGAGATTTTTGTTCATATTCCTAGCATAATCTTATGCTGAGATTTTTGTTTGTATTTCATGATTATTTCTATAACTCGAGATTCTTTTACCGTATTCACTTATCCTTTTCTCGAGGTTTTAATTCATTATCCCGAGTTTTTTATTCATATTTTCTTAAGATAACCTTTTGTTGAGATTTTTCTTCATATTCCCGTACTATATTTTAAAGGCTATACAAAGAGAATTTTAAAAAATTTATCCCTGAATGCTATTGTAAGGCATTTAGAGGAAAAATTATGACTTAAGGCTACAACAAGGGAATTTGAAGAAAAATCACTAATGAAGAAAAATTATGACTTAAGCATTTTTTAAGAAAAATATGACATAAAAAAAAATTTGTGGAATTTGAAGTAAAATCATTTTTTATCGCTATACTAAGGGAATTTTAAAAAGTTTATTCCTAAAGGCTATAATAAGGGATTTAGAAGAAATATTATGACCGAAGTCTATAGTAAGGGAATTTGAAGAAAAATCTCAAATGAAGGCAATAGTAAGCACTTTTTAAGAAACATTTTGATAGAGAAAAAACTTTGTGGAATTTTATGAAAAATTATTTTTGAAGGCAATAGTAAGGGAATTTTAAAAAATTTATTTCTGATGGCTATAATAAATGTTTTCCAGGAAAATTATGACTGAAGGCTATAGTAAGTGAATTTGAAAAAAAATAAGGCAATAAAAAGCATATTTTAAGAAATATTTAGATAGAAAAAAAATTTGTCAAATTTTAAGAAAAATTATTATTATATGCGATACAAAGGGAAGTTTTAAAAATTTATACCTGAAGGGTATAGAAAGGGATTTAGAGGAAAAATTATGGTTGAAGGCCATAGTAAGGGAATTTCAAGAAAAATCACAAACAAAGGCTATTGTAAAGGTTTTTAAGAAAAATTATGGCTAAAAAGAAAATTTGTGGAATTTGAAGAAATTTTTTTTTTAAGGCAATAGTAAGGGAATTTAAAAAATTTTATTCTTGAAGGCTATAATATGGGATCTAGAGAAAAAATTATGATTGAAGGCTTTAGTAAGTGAATTTGAAGAAAAATCACAAATGAAGGCTAAAATAAGCATTTTTTAAGAAACATTTTGATTGAAAAGAAAATTTGTCAAATTTGAAGAAAACTAATTTAAAATGCTATAGTAATGGAATTTTAAAATATTTATTCCTTAAGGGTAATGTAAGGGATTTAGGTGAAAAATTATGGCTGAAGGCTAATTATGACTGAAAAAAAAAATTATGACAAATGAAGTCTACAGAGAGTGTTTTAAGAAAAATTATGACTGAAAAAAAAATTTATCGAATTTGAAGAAAAATAATTTTTAAAGGCCTGAATTTTAATAAATTTATTCCCAAAGGCTATAGTAAGGGATTTGGTGGAAAAATTATGACTGAAGGCTATTGAAAGGGAATTTGAAGAAAAATTACAAATGAAGGCTAAAGTAAGCATTTTTATGAAAAAAATTTATAGAGAAGAAAATTTGTGAATTTTGAAGAAAAATCATTTTTGAAGGCTATCATAAGGGAATTATAAAAAGTTTATTCTTTTTGTCTATAATTAGGGGTTTGGAGGAAAAATTATGATTGAAGGCTATTGTAAGTGAATTTGAAGAAAAATCACAAATGAAGGTTGTAGTGAGCATTTTTTAAGAAATATTTTGATAGAAAAAAAAAATTGACAAATTTGAAGAAAAATTATTTTTAAATGCAATAGTAAGGGAATTTTTAAAATTTATTCCTGAAGGGTATAGAAAGGGATTTAGTGGTACAATTTTGGTTGAAGGCTATAGTATGGGAATTTCAAGAAAAATCACAAATGAAAGCTATAGAAAAGGGTATAATAAAAAAATATGACTGAATAGAAAATTTGTGGAATTTGATGAAAAATCATTTTTTAAGGATATAGTAAAGGCATTTTAGAAAATATATTCCCGAAGGCGTAAGGGACAGTAAGAGAATTTTAGAAAATTATTCTTGAAGGCTATTGTAAGGGATTTGGAGGAAAATTTATGACTAAAGGCTATATGAAGGGAATTTGTTGAAAAGTCACAAATGAAGGCCATAGTAAGCTTTTTTTAAGAAAAAATATGATTGAAAAGAAAATTTAAGGAATTTTAAGAAAAGTCATTTTTGATGGCTATAGTAAAGGAATTTTAAAAAAATTTATTCCTGAAAGCTATAATAAAGGATTTGGATGAAAAATTAAGAGTTAAGGCTATAGTAAGTGAAGTTGAAGAAAAATCTCAAATGAAGGCTATAGTAAGCATTTTTGGAGGAAATATATGATAGATAAGAAAATTTAGGGAATTTGAATAAAAATAATTTTTTAAGGCTAAAGTAAGGGAATTTTTAAAAATTTATTCTTGATGGTTATAATAAGGGATTTACAGGAAAAATTATGACTAAAGGCTATAGTAAGTGAATTTGAATGATTGCTTAATAAGCATTTTTTAGGAAAAATTATAATATGGATAAAAATTTGTGGATTTTGAAGAAAAATCATTTTTGAAGGCAATAGTAAGGGAATTTTTAAAAATTTATTTTTGAAGGCTTATATTAAGGGTTTTGGAAGAAAAATTAAGACTGAAGGCATTTGAAGAAAAATCATAAATGAAGACTATAGTAAGCATTTTCTAATAAAAACTATGAAAAAAATAAATTTGTGGAATTTTTGGAAAAATCATTTTTGAAGGATAGAGTAAGGGAAATTTTTAAAATTATTTTTGAAGGCAATAATAAGGATTTTGGAGGAAAAATTATTACTAAATGATGTAAGTAGGGAATTTGAAGAAAAATCATGAATATAGGCTTTAGTAAGCATTTTTTCAAAATAATTAAGATAAAAAAGAATTTTTTTGGAATTTGGAGAAAAATCATCTTCGATGTCTAAAGTAAGCGAATTTTAAAAACTTTATAACTGAAGGCTATAATACAGGATTTGGAGGAAAAATTACGACCAAAGGCAAGGAATTTGAAAAAAAATCACAAATGAAGGCTATTGTAAGGGTATTTTAAGAAAAGTTGTGAAAGAAAAGAAAATTTGTTGAATTTAAAAAAAAATAATTTTGAATGCTATAGTAAGTAAAATAATTTATTCGGGAAGGCTATAGTATGAGATTTAGAGGAAAAATTATGACCTAAGGCTATAGTAAACATTTTTTAAGAAAAATTATAATTGAGAAGAAAATTTGTAGAATTTAAAGAAAAATCATTTTTGAAAGCAGTTTAAAGGGAATTTTTAAAAAATAATTCTCGAAGGCTACAATCAAGGATTTGGATGAAAAATTACGACTGAAGGCTATTGTAAGAAAATTTGGTAAAAAATCACAAATAAAGGCTATATTAAGCTTTTTTTAGAAAAAATTATTATGGAGAAGAAAATTTGTGGAATTTGAAGAAAAAATATTAAAGGCTATAGTAAGGGAATTTTAAAAAACTTATTCCCGAAGGCTATTGTATGGGATTTGAAGGAAAAATTGTGAATGCTGGCTATCAAAAAGGAATTTGAAGAAAGAGCACAAATGAATGATATATTAAGGGTTTTATAAGAAAAATTTTGATAAAAACAATTGTGGTATTTGAAGAAAAATATTATTGAATGCTATAGTAAAGGAATTTTAAAAAACTTACTCCTGTAAGCTATTGTAAGGGATTTGGAGGAAAAATTATGATTGAAGGCTATCAAATTGGAATTTGAAGAAAAATCACAAATGAAGGCAATAGAAAGGTTTTTTTACGAAATATTATGATAGAAAAAAAATTTGTGGATTTTGAAAAAAATTATTTCGAAGGCAATATTAAAGACATTTTAAAAAATTTATTCCTCAAGGCAATTTTAAGGGATTTGGAGAAAAAATTATGAATGAAGGCTGTTGTATGGGAGTTCTAAGAAAAATCCCAAAAGAAGGTTATTGTAAGGGTTTCTACCAAAAAAATATGTAGAAAAAAATTTTGTGGAATTTGAAGAAAAATAATTTTTGAAGGCAATAGTTTGGGAATTTTAAAAAATTTATTCCAGAAGGCTATTGCAAGGGATTTGGAAAAAAAATTTGATTGATGGCAATAATAACGGAATTTTAAGAAAAATCACAAATGAAGGCTATAGTAAGGGTTTTTTTAAGAAACATTATGATAAAATATTTTTTTGGGATTTTGAAAAAAAATCGTTTTTGAAGGCGATTGAAAGGGATTTGGAGGAAAAATTATGATTTAAGGTTGTCGTAACCGAATTTGAAGAAAAATTACAAATGGAGGCTATAGTAAGGGTTTTTTAAGAAAAATTATGATAGAAAAATTGTTGACTTTGAAGAAAAATAAATTTTGAATTCTATGTTCAGGGAATTTAAGAAATTTATTGCTGAAGGTAACTGTAAGGGGTTTGTTGAAAAAAGAATGAAAAGAAAATTTGTGGAATTTGACGAAACAAAATTTTTGGAGGTAGAAGAAAGAGAATTTTAAAAAATTTATTCCCGAAAACTAGAGCAAGGGATTTAGAGGAAAAATTATGACTTAACGGTATAGTATAGAAATTTTAAGAAAAATTAAAATTGAAGGCTATAGAAAACATTTTTGAAGAATTATTATGATAAAAAAGAAATTTTTTGGAATTCAAAGAAAAGTAACTTTTGAAGGCAATAGTAAGGGAATTTTAAAACATTTATTCTTGATGGATATAATAAGGGATTTGGAAGAAAAATTATGACTCAAGGCTATATCAATTGTAGGCTGTAGTAAGTGTTTTTTAAGAAAAATGATGATGGAAATGAAAATTTGTGAAATTTAAAGAAAAATCATTTTTGAAGGCTATATTATGGAAATTTTTTAAAATTTATTCCTGAAGGCAATTTTTAGAGGTTTGGAGGAAAATTATGGATGAAGTTGTAGTTAGAAAATTTGATGAAAATCTTATAGAAGGCTATAGTAAGGGTTTTTTAAGAAAAAATATTATGGAGAAAAAAATTTGTGGAATTTGAAGAAAAATATTTTTTGAATGTTATAGTAAGAGAATTTTAAAAAACTTATTTCTGAAGGCAATAGTAAAGGATTTGGTGGAAAAATTACGGCTGAAGGTGTAAGGGAATTTGAAGAAATGCCACAAATCAAGGCTATTGAAATGGTATTTTATAAAAAATTATGACAGAAAAGAAAACTTGTGGAATTGGAAGTAATATCATTTTTTAAGGCTATATAAGGGAATACTAAATAAATTTATTCCTGAAGGAAGTTTGAAGGGGTTTGGAAGAAAACTAATGACGGAAGGCTATCGTAAGGGTTTTTTAAAAATTATGGCAAAAAAGCAAATTTGTGGAATTTGAAGAAAAGTCTTTTTTGAAGTTTGATGATAGAAAAATTATGATTGAAGGATATCGTAAGGGAAATTGAAGAAAAATCATAAAAGAAGGCTATAGTAAGCTTTTTTCAAGAAAAAATATGATAGAAAAAAAATTGCGGATTTTGAAGAAAACTCATTTTTAAAGGCTATAGTATGGAAATTTTAAAAAATTTATTTCCACAGGCTATTGTGAGGGATTTTGAAGAAAAGTTACGACTAAAGGCTTTAGTAAGGGAATTTGAAGAAAAATCACAAATGAAAGAATATTGTAAGTGCTTTTTAAATTATAACAGAAAAGAAAATTTGAAGAATTTGAAGAAAAATCATTTTTGATTGCTATATAGTAAGAGAATTTTAAAAAAATTAATTCCTATGGGTTATAATAAGGGATTTAAAGAAAAACTTATGACTGAAGGATGTTGAAAGGGAATTTGAAAAAAAATCACAAATTAAGGCTATAGAAAGCATTTTTTTTGAAACTTTTTGATAGTTTGTGGAATTTGAAGAAATCATTTTTGAAGCCTACAGTAAGGAAATTTAAAAATATTTATTCTTGATGCCTATAATAAGGGATTTTCAAGATAAATTATGACTGAAGCCTATAGTAAGTGAATTTGAAGAAAAATCACAAAAGAAGGCAATAATGAGCACTTTTTGAGAAATATTTAGACTTAAAAGAAAATTTTGTCGCAAACAGAATCGTCACTAACTCGGTGTTAGTCTCTAACTCTCTTAAGCGACGAACAGAGTCGTCGCTAACTCACTTAACCAACGAACAAAGTCGTCGCTAACTCACTTTAGCGGCAAATGGAGTCGTCACTAACTCACTTTGGCAACGAATGTAGTTGTCGCTGACTCACTTTAGGAACGAACGGAGTCGTCGCTAACTCCCTTTAGTGACGAATGGAGTCGTTGCTAACTCACTTTAGCGACGAATGGAGTTGTCGCTAACTGACTTTACCAACGAACAGAGGGACTTGGAATGAAGTTTATAGTAAGGGAATTTAAAAAAAAATGAAGGCAATAATAAGCATTTTCAAGAAAATTTGTCAAATTTGAAGAAAAATAAATTTTGAATTCTTTAATAAGGGAATTTTAAAAAAATTTATTCCTGAAGGAAAGCGTAAGGGATTAAGGGGAAAATTATGACTGAAGGTTATAGTAAGGGAATTTTAATAAAAATGATAAACGAAGCTCAATAAGGGGTTTTAAGAAATATTATGACTAAAAAGAAAATATGTAGATTTTGAAGAAAATAATTTTTGAAGGGAATAGTAAGGGTATTTTTAGAAATTTATTCCCGAAGGCTATTGTAAGGGATTTGGAAGAAAAAATATGACTGAAGGCAATATAGTAAGGGAATTTGAAAAAAAATTGCTCAAATGAAGGTTGTTGTAAGAGATTATTTTTAAAAAAAATAACAAAAGAAAAGGAATTTAAAGAAAAAAAAATTTTAGGCCTATGGGAATTTTAAAAAAAATTATTCCTTAAAGCTCTACTAAGGGATTTGGTGGAAAATATATGACTGAAAACTATAGTAAAGGAATTTTAAGAAAAAACACAAATATAGGCTATTGTAAGTATTTTTTTAAAAAAAACTATGATAGAAATGAAAATTTTTTGAATTTTAAGATAAATCACTTATGGAGTCTATTGTAAAGGAATATTAAGGAAAGTTATTCTTAAAGTCCATAGTAAGGGATTTTGTGGAAAAATTATGGTCGAAGGTTATAATATGGGAATGTGAAGAAATATCACAAATGAAGGATATAGAAAGGGTTTTTTATGATAAATTATGAAAATAAAACAAATATGTCAAATTTGAAGAAAAATCATTTTTGAAGGAAATAGTAAAGGAATTTTTAAAAAACTTTTCTATAAGGCAATAATAATGGATTTGCAAGAAAAATTTTGAATGAAGGCCATAGGAAAGGAATTTTTAGAAAAATCACAAATGAAGGATATAGTATCGATTTTTTAAGAAAAAATGTGCCAGAAAAGAAAAGTTGTGGAATTTGAAGATTTTTTTTTTGGAGGCAATATTAAAGGAGTTTTAAAATATTTATTCCTAAAGGCTATAATAATGTTTTTGGAGGAAAAATTTGATGGTTATACTAGGGGAATTTGAAGAAAAATCACAAACATAGGCTATAGTAAGCGTTTCGTTAGAAAAAACTATGATACAAAAGAAAATTTGTGAAATTTGAAGTTAAATCACTTATGAAGGCTATAGTAAGCGTTATTTAGAACAATAATGATACAAAATTTAAAAAGTATATTCCTGAAGGAATTGCTAGAAAAATTACGACTGAAGGTTAGGAATTTGAAGAAAAACCACAAATGATAGCTATAGTATGAGTAATTTAAGAAAAATTGTGACAGAAAAAAAAGTTGTGAAAATTGACAAAAATTAGTTTTGAATGCTATTGTAAGAGAATTTAAAAAAAAATTGTTCCTTGAGGCTATAGTATGGGATTTGGAGGAAAAATTATAAAAAAATTGTTCCTTGAGGTTATAGTATGGGATATGGAGGAAAAACTATAACTATAGGCAATAGTAAAGGAATTTGAAGAAAATTCACAAATGAAAGCTACAGTAAACAATTTTTAGGAAAAATTATCATGGAGAAGAAAATTTGTGGAATTTGAAGATAAATCATTTTTTAAGGTACTTGTTTGGGAATTTTATAAAATTTATTCTTGAAAGCATTAATAAAGGATTTTGAAGAAAAATTATGACTAAGATCTGTAGTAAGGGAATTTAATGAAAAACAAAAAATGTAGGCAATAATAAGTATTTTTTAAGAAAATTTGGTAGAAAACAATTTGAAAATTTTGAAAAAAACTCAATTTTGAATTCTATATTGAGGAAAGTTTTTAAAAATTTATTCCAGAAGGAAATAGTAAGTGATTTATTGGAAAAATTATGACCGATGGTTATAGTAAGGAAATTTCAAGATAAATCATATATGAAGGCTATAGTAAGGTTTTAAAGAAAAATTACGACTCAAAAGAAAATATGTGAATTTTGAAGAAAATTCAATATTAATTTTTTTCCTTAGGCTATTTTTAGGGATTTGGAGGAAAAATTATGATTGGAATTTGAAGAAAAATAAAAAATAAAGGCTATAGTAAGTGGTTTTTAAGAAAAAATATGACTGGAAAGAAAATTTATTGAATTTGAAGAAAAAACATTTTTGATGGCTATAGTAAGGAATTTTTAAAAAATTAATTCCTGAAGGCTATAATAAGGGACTTGGAGTAAAAATTATGACAGAAGGTTATAGTAAGGGAATTTATTGTAAAATCACAAATAAAGGCTATAGTAACCATTTTTTCAGAAAAAAACTGTGATAAAAAAGAAAATTTGTGGAATTTGAAGACAACTCATTTAAGAAGGTAATAGTAAAGTAATTTTAGGAAAAGATATTCTTAAAGGCTATAATAAGGGATTTAGAGGAAGGTTTATGACTGGAGGCTATAGTAAGGTTATTTAAAGAAAAATCACAAATGAAGGCTATAGTAAGCATATTTGAAGAAAAATCACAAATGAAGGCTATTGTAAGCATATTTGAAGAAAAATCACAAATGAAGGCTATAGTAAGCATATTTGAAGAAAAATCACAAATGAAGGCTATTGTAAGCATATTTGAAGAAAAATCACAAATGAAGGCTATAGTAAGCATATTTGAAGAAAAATCACAAATGAAGGCTATAGTAAGCGTATTCTAAGAAATATTATAATTGAAAATAAAATTTGTAAAATTTGTGGAAAAATAATTTTTGAAGGCTAAATTTCAGAAATTATTAAAAATTATTCATATAGGCAGGTTTAAAAGGTTTGGAGGAGAAATTATGGAAGAAGGTTGTAGTAAGGGAATTTGAAGAAAAAACACATTGAAAGTTATTCAAAGGGTTTTTTATGAAAAAATATTAAAGAGAAATCTTTTTTTTATTCAAAGGTTTTTTTTGTGAATTTGAAGAAAAATCTTTTTTATGAGAGTTTTGAAAAATTTATTTCTGAAGGCAATAGAAAGGGATTTGGTGGAAAAATTTCGGTTGAAGGGCAAGGGAATTTGAAGAAAAGTCACAAATCAGGACTAATGTAAAGATTTTGGACGAAAAATTATATTTGAATGTTTATAAAGGGAATATTAATAATTTTATTCCTGAAGGCAATATTAAGGGGTTTGGAGGAAGACTTAAGACTGAAGGCAAATAAGTGGAATTTGAAGAAAAAATATTTTTAAAGCCAAATATTATGGTATTTTTAAAAACTTTATTCCCTAAGGCTATAATAAGGGATTTAGAGGAATAATTATGACTGAAGGCCATATTATGGGAATTTAAATAAAACACACAAATAAAGGCTCAAGTTAGCATTTTAGAAAAAAAATTGAGGAATTTAAAAAATTGAATTTAAAGGTTAAATTAAGGGAATTTTAGAAAATTATTCCTAAATGTTATAGTTAGAGATTTGGACAAACAATTGTGATTGAATTCTACAATAAGGAAATTTAAAGAAAAATCACAAAAGTAAGTAGCTTTTTTTAAGAAAATAACAAATAGAAAATAATTTTTTTAATTTTATGAAATTGTTTTTAAAAATAATAGTAATGAAAATTTTAAAATGTTTATTCCAGAAGGGTTAGTAAGGGATTTAAGGGAAAATTTATAGTAAAGAAATTTCTAGAAAAATCACAAATGAAGGATATAGTAATGGTTTTTAATAAAAAAATATATCAGAAAAGCAAATCTGTGGAATTTGAAGAAAAATTATTTTTGAAGGCAGTAATAAAAGGATGTAGAAAAATTATTTGCAAAAGTTATTGTTAGGGATTTGGAAGAAATATTATGAATGTAGGCTGTCGTAAGGTAATTTGAAAAAAATCACAAATGAAGGCTATAGTGAGGGTTTTTAAGAAGAATTATGGTAGAAAAAAATTGTGGATTTTGAAGAGAAATCATTTTTGAACTCTATCTTTAGTGAATTTTAAAAAATTTATTCCTGAAGGCATTTGTATGGGGCTTGAAGACACAATTACGAATGAATGCCAAAGGGAATTTTAAGAAAAAACACAAAAGAAGGCAATAGTAAGGGTTTGTAAATAAAAAATTATCACAAAAAAAAATGTGGAATTTGATAAAAAATAATTGCAAAAAGTTGTAGTATCGGAATTTTAAAAAAATTATTCTCCAAGGGTATAGTAAGGGATTTGGAGGAAAAATTATGATAGAAGGTTATAGTAGGGGAATTTGAAGAAAAATTAAAAATGAAGGCTACAGTAAGGGAAGAAAAATCCCAAATAAAGGCCAAAGGGTTTTTAAGAAACATTATGACTAAAACTTTTTTGTGGAATATGATGAAATTTTTTTTTTCGGCATTAAGGGTATTTTAAAAAATTTATTCTCGATGACTATTGTAATGGATTTTGAGGAAAAATTATGACTGCACGCTATAGTAAGGGTTTTTATAGAAAATACAAAAATGAAGGTTATAGTAAGGGAATTTGAAGAAAAATCCCCACTGAAGGCTATGGTAATGGTTCTTAAGAAAAATTATTACATAAAAAATTTTGTGGAATTTGATGACATATAATTTTTTAAGGCAGTAGTAAGGGATTTTGAAAATTTTCTTCCCGTAGGCTATTGTAATGGATTTGGTGCAAAACTTATGATTGAAGGCTATAGTAAGAGAAATTGAAGAAAAATCACAATTGACGGCTATAGTAAGCGTTTTTAAAGAAATATTATGACCAAAAAGAAAATTTATCAAATTTGAAGAAAAATTATTTTTAAATGCTTTGGTGGATTTTTTCAAATTTGGTCCTGAATACTCTAGTAATGGATTTGGACAAAAAATTATGACTGAAAGCTATAGTAAGGGAATTTGAAGAAAAATCATTTTTGTAGACTTTTGTAAATGAATTTTAAAAAATTATTCGTGAAGGCTATTGTAACAGATTTGGAAGAAAACCTGAACTCAACAGTATTGGAATTTGATGAAAAATCACAAATGAAGGATATAGTAAAGGTTTTTTTAAGAAAAATTACGATTGAAAAAAATATTGAGGATTTTGAAGAAAAATAACTTTTTAATGCTATAGTAAGGGAAATTTAAAAAAATTATTCTCAAATGCTATATAAAGGGATTTGGAGGAAAACTTATAACTAAAGGCTATAGTAAGTGAATTTTAAGAAAAATCACAAACGAAGGCTATAGTAAGCATTTTTTAAGAAATATTTTGGAATAATTGAAAATTTGTCGAATTTGATGAAATATAAATTTTTAATACTCAAATAAGGGAATTTTGACTGAAGGCTATTGTAAGGGAATTTTAAGAAAATAACAAATGAAGGAATTAGTAAGGATTTTAAAAAAAAATTATGATAGAAAACAAGTTTGCTGATGTTGAAGAAAAATCATTTTGGACGGTTAAGGTAAGAGAATTTTAAAAAAATTATTCCCATTGGCTATTGTAACTGATTTTGTGGAAAAATTATGGCTGAAAGATATTGTAAAGGAATTTGAAAAAGAATCACTAATGAAGGATATAGTGTGGGAATTTGAAAAAAAATCACTAATGAAGGCAATAGTAAGTGTTTTACAAGAACAGTTGCCACAAAAAAGAAAATTTGTGGAATTTCATGAAATATTTTTTTAAAGACAATGCTAAGGGAATTTTACAATATTTATTCTTTTATGCTATAGAAAGGGATTTGGAGGAAAAATTATGAGTGAAGGCTAAAATAAAGGCATTTGAAAAAAATTATGAGTAAAAAGAAAATTTTTGGAATTTGACAAAAAATAATTTTTGAAGGTTGTAGTAACAGAATTATTCCCAAAGGCTACAATAAGGGATTTGGAGGAAGAATTATGACTAAAGGCTATAGTAATGCAATTTGAAGAAAAATCACAAATGAGGGTTATAGTAAACGTTTTTCAAAAAAAATTGGGACATAATAGAAAATTTGATGAATTTGAAGAATAAAATTTTTTTAAGGCTAAGAAAAGGTTTTTAAAAAAAAAAAAATCCTAATTACTTTAGTGCGGGATTTGGAGGATAAATTATAAGTGAATGCTATACTAAGGGAATTTAAAGAAAAATCACAAATGAAGGCAATAGTTAGTGTTCCTAAAGAAAAATTCCAAAAAAAATAAAATTTATAGAATTTTATGAAATATTATTTTTGAAGGGTAGAGTAAGGGAAAAATTATGAAATATTATTCCTAAAAGGTTTAGTACGGGATTTATGCAAAAAATTATGGCATAAAGCGTTAGTAAAGGACTTTCAAGAAAAATCACAAACAAGGCAATAGAAAGGGTTTTTATGAAAAATTATAATAGAAAAGAAATTGTGGAATTTTAGGAAAAATCATTTTTGAAGGTAGCATTAAGAGAATTTAAAAACCAAAATTCCTGAAATTTTGTGTAAGGGATTTGGAGGAAATATTATGACGGAATACTATCATAAGAAAATTTGAAGAAAAATCACCAATGAAGGCAATACTAAGGGTTTTTTAAAAAAATTGTTCATTTTGAAGAAACATTATTTTTCAACACAATATTATGGGAATTTTAAAAACTTTATCCCTGAGTACAATTGTGAGAGGTTTGGAAAAAAAATTACGGATGAAGGTGATAGTAAGAGAATTTTAAGAAAAATCCCATATGAAGGATTTTTAAAGAAAAAATTTGTTGAATTCGAAGAAAAATAATTTCTAAAGGCGTATGGGAATTTAAAAAAATTATTCCTAAAGGCTATAGAGAGGGATTTGGAGGGGGAATTATGACTGAAGGCTATTTTAAGGGAATTTGAAGAGAAATCCCGAATGAAGAGAATAATATGGGTTTTTTAAGAAAAAAATTTGTGGAATTTTAAGATAAATAATTTTTAAAGGCTATAGTATAGGAATTTTTAAAAAATTATTCCCGAAGGCTATAGGAAGGGATTTGGAGGAAAAATTTTGAATGAAGGCTATCGTAAAAAAATTTGACGAAAAATCTCAAAATGAAGGCTATAGTAAGGGATTTTTAAGAAAAATAACAAATGAAGGCTAAAGTAAAGGATTTTTAAGAAAAATTATGATAAAAAAAAGTTTGTGGAATTTAAAGTAATACCATTTTGGAAGGCAATATTAAGGGAATTTTTAATAATTTATTCCTACAGGCAATTTTAAAGGCTTGGAGGAAAAATTATGGCTGAAGATTGTAGTAAGGGAGTTTTTAGAAAATTCCCAATGAAGGCTTTATATGGGCTTTTTAAGAAAAGCTATTATTGAGAAGAAAGTTTATGGATTTTGAAGAAAAATATTTTTTGAAGTCTATAGTGAAAGAATTTTAAAAAAAGTATTCGTGAAGGCAATAGTCAGGGATTTGGATGAAAAATTATGGCTGAAGGTGTAAGGGTTTTTAAGAAAAGTCACAAATTAAAGCTATAGTAAGGATTTTTTACAAAAAATAATGACAGAAAAAAATTTGTGGATTTGGAAGAAAAATCATTTTTGAAGGCTAAATAAATGTATTTATTCCTGAAGGCAATATTAAGAGGTTTCGAGGAACGATTAAGGATGAAGGCCATAGTATGGAAATTTAACGAAAAATCCTAAATGAAGGCTATGGTAAGGGTTTCTAAGAAAAATTATGACAAAAATGAAAATTTAAAGATTTTGAAGAAAAATCAGCTTTTAAGGCAATAGTATGGAAAATTTTGAAATATTAATTCTTGAAGGGTGTAGTATAGGATTTAGGGGGAAAATTATGGCAGAAGGCTATATAGTAAAGGTATTTCAGAAAAAATCACAATGTAGGTGTAAGAATCAATTTTGTAAAGTCCGACATTTACGGTCCAAATCAGCACCGTACAATCCGGGTCAACAAGTCAAGGACCGACCCCAGTCAGATCAACGAAATTAAGCCGTCGATCAAGCTTCAACAAATCAACGGCCAAGATCCCAATTGCCACATCAGCAGCTTACATGGGCGACATGTCATCCAAAGTGGCCACATCAGCAGCCAACAAGGATCATACATGGCCCTTGCCCCAGTCTAAGACAGCTCCACTCTTTAAGGAGGACGTTACACAGAAAAAGTCGATTGAGTTACAACCGCTCCAATGAACCCGGTCAATGCAGTTGGAGCCCGGTAAGCTTATAAATTCAGAGCACAAAAAGATGGGGGACAGACACAAAAAATTTTCAAGACGCCCAAAAATCCCAAATCACCACCCAAATCTGAGAGAGCAACAAGCATTCTTGCCATTGTCTCATAAAATCAAACTAGCCGTGAGCCAACCGGAATACAAAATTTTCCGTCAAGCTTAGGCAAAATTCAAATTAGCCTCGTTAGCTTCGCTTCGTAAATGACGTTGATCATTAGTGTCTACTCGGCGATCGTTTGTTCCTAGTCGGAGATCGAATCAAAGGAGTTCTAGAAGTCGCACCCCACACAATCACCTGAAAATTACCAAAATACCCTTCAAATTATTTTGTACACTGTACATCGGATCCATATTTTTCGGTCCACATATTGTACGCGTTTACAAATTTGGCACGCCCGGTGGGACACTTCTACCTTTCATCTCTTTCCCCGATCTACCAAGTTCAAAGTTCAAATGGCCGGTTCCAACAACAACAACAACAAGGCCGCTGCCAAGACCCCAACTGCTGGAGCCAGCTCGTCGCCGGCACCGAGCATGACCGATCCGTTGGTCACCTTCCCTCGCCGTCCGCGCACACCAGCCGCTGCTGCTGCCAGCCAAACCAGGGATCCGCCCATCCCAAATCCCCAGTGGATCGGTTGGTTCAAGGCCAACCACCAGATCTGTCACGGGATCTCTGCCTACACAGCGTACTGTCCAAATTCAGGCGCAGGCAGGACAAGCTCCGGCCAGCCCTATAATTTCTCCAACAAAGGTCCATCCCTCGAGGAGTTATTCGGCTGTCCTGACATCCCCACCACCAGCCAGTCCAGTGGCCAGCCCGGTCGCAAGCCCAGCAAGGAACTCTCCCGCGACAGCAAGCCGAGTTCCAGCATTAATCACTCACTTTGAAGGAAGGCGCATCATTCCTTCCCCGCGCCCGACTACACCAACTGGGGCACCTCTCGCTCCAAGCCCTCCTTCCCCCACATCTCCAGTCATCAGGGTTTCGGCAATGATGACCCAAACCAAAACTGTGGAGGAGCAACTGGCAGAAATCCAAACTGCCATGAGGGAAAGGGACGAGCAATTGCGAGAGAGAGAACTGCAGAGGGATCTCCAGATCGCCACAATTCTGCAGAAATTCGAGCTGATTGCAGATCGCCTGGGAGCATCCTCCCAGCCCAGGAATGATGAACAGGCAGGACCCAGTACGTCCGCCAATCCTGTCCCTCCATCACCCATCATCCGTTCATCTCCAGCTCCCGAACACCCAATGAACCAGGAACCACTGCTTGAAGAACCAGGGGCACTATCTTACGGTACCCTGCAAGAAATGATCTCCAACGCAGTGGAGCAGAAGGTGCAATCCGAAGGAGTCAGATCTCAAGCCTACACCAGGCCCTACTCCCGACGGATCCAGGCAATCCACATGCCTACCTCTTACCATCCACCCAAATTTCAACAATTCAGTGGAGACGGCAACCCAAAACAGCACGTCGCCCACTTTATTGAGACCTGCAACAATGCAGGAACTGACGGCGATCTCCTCGTCAAGCAATTTGGGCGATCCCTCAAAGGGAATGCCTTCGATTGGTTCATTGAGCTCCCAGCAGAGTCAATCGACAGCTGGGAACAATTAGAAAGTGAATTTCTCAGCCGCTTCTACAGTACGAAGCGAACGGTGACGCTGGTAGAACTCACCAACCTCAAGCAGCGCCAGGGTGAGAAGGTGATTGAATACATCAACCGCTGGCGCAATCTCAGTCTCAATTGCAAGGAGAGCACCTCCTTATCCACACAGACATCCATCGACATGTGCATTCGAGGGATGAACTGGACTCTTGTCTACTTCTTACAGAGTCGGAAGCCGAGGGACTTCCAAGAACTGGCGACCGAAGCGCACAACATGGAGATCCTCATCCAGGAAAAGGGAGAAGGAAAGGCTCCACTGACTGAGGCGGACAAGAAGCCGAAGTTCGTAAAGAAGGAGTACAAAACTCCTTCAAAAGAAGCCCTCGCCACAAACATCGCCGAACCGCAAAAGATCACGGCGACCCAAAATAAAGGTACGGGCAGTGATTGGAAGCCAAATGCCAATCGACTCGCCAGTACTGCAACCCGCCAAAAGTTCACGTTAAAGGATAGGCAGGCCAAAACCTATCCTTTCCCCGACTCCGATGTTCCAGGCATGCTCGAGCAACTCCTGGAAAAGAATCTGTTGCAGCTTCCAGAAGCCAAGAGGCCGGAAGATGTTGGGAAGAGCTCAGATCCCAACTATTGCAAGTACCATCGACTGGTAGGCCATCCTACCGAAAAATGTTTTGTCCTAAAGGACAGAATACTCGAGTTAGCGACGCAAGGTCGCATCATCTTGGAATCAGACGACAACACGGCTGCTTCCCACACCATCTTCGTCCAACCAGGTTCCAGCACCAGACCAGAGAGTCAAAGGACGAACAGAAAAATCTTCGTCTTGCGCACTTCAGGACCAAAGCCACGACCCGCCACCAAAGACAAAGAAGGATGGGAAGTGGTGACCCACAAAAAGAAACCGTTTCTAGAACTCCCCGTGAAAATATTCATCAAGGGGTTTGCGACAGAAAAAGAAGAGCCAAGAAGGAAAAGAGGAGGAAGAAGGCACAGACGTAAATCAGCCTCCGCAAAAGTCGAAGAAGAGATCTATCAAAAGAAGCCAAAGCCAATCACTTTGGCTGATTTCTTCCCGTCAGAATTCCTGACGCCAACCCCTGCACTGGTGGCCACTTGTTCACCCCAAGTGGTCGAGCAAAGGCGTGAAGGGAAGGCTCCAATCGAATCTGCCGACGATATTCATACATGTTTACAGAAACTTGTCGATCACAAATGCGGTACATGATGACTTAGATCTGCCAATCAGATCTAGGCAAGCTCTCATCAAGTTCGTTGCCGCCAAAGACGACCGGCATGCCGAAGTCGAACAATTGAGGATCTGGAGGCACGATGAACCAAAGATTGGTTTATCTCCCAAAGACGTTGAAAGAAGAACAACCTTCGTGAGCCACCACAAGTCAAGGAGGCTCATTCAATTTCCATCTCCTTCAAAGAAGCAGACATGCTGCTGGGGGAAATGTTTCATAATAGACCTTTATTCGTCTCTGGAGCCATCAAAGACCGGTGGATCAACCGTATACTTCTGGACAGCGGATCAGCAGTAAATATCCTGCCAATCCAGACTTTGAAAAATGTCGGGTTGGTGGCTAACGACCTCCAAGCCAGTTCGCTGATGATCCAAGGCTTCAACCAAGAAGGACAACGAGCATTGGGAACAATCAGACTGGAACTACAAATCGGGATATGACTTCCCACGCATCTTGTTCCATGTAATCGATGCCCGCACCTCCTACAATATGCTGCTCGGGGAGGCCCTGGTTACACACCAACAAGGTCGTGCCTTCGACCCTTCATCGATGTTTCAAATATTACCAAGATGGAGAGGAGAAAACGGTGTTCGCAGATGAATGCCCTTTCACAGGGCGAAGCATCCTTCGCAGATGCCAAATATTACTCGGAAGAAGGTGCTACTTCGAGTAAAGCCGCTCCCCTAAAAGCCGTCAAGGGTGAACTGGCCAAACCCAAAAAGCAAACAGAGGAACCAATTCTCAGGTACGCGTTCCTCAATCAAGAAGGAAGAAAGGCGAATCTCCCTTCGCCACTTGCAACCGAAGAGTTAGCTGAGAAACCGAAGGCTTTAAAGGGCCGCCACTATTCCCCGCCTAAACTCAACAACCGGGGCATCCTGGTCGAAGACAAGAATCCACCCGAAGCTTCCAAAAACTTCGGACACAAGGATTCGATCCCAACGCCCTACCGGATGATGGCCAAAGCAGGATCCGGGCTCTCCCTCGAACAACCGCAAGAAAAAATCGATGGTGGCTGTTCAAAACCTGTCACCAACCCGAAAAAAAGCCTTCAAGCCGCCAGGGTTATTCAATCCCTCCTAACAGACATGGGCTTGGCTATCAAAAACATAAGCCAGTTGTGATTTCGGCAAGGCCGGTGTCAATCAAATCACAACCAAAAGGAAGGCAACCACTTCAGAAGAAACCCGGACGTCGGCTTTTGACAGATCGGCATCCCGTGAGCCACGAGTCTCGGCATTCGCTTCGATTGGGACAAGAAGAAGATAGAAATCCAAATATTCCTCCGAACCAAATAACGAAGCGCAAATCCAAGGTTACGAAGGTCAGGCGGAAAAAAGGGCAAAGCAGAAGACCCTAAACTAAATACCACCGCTCCACAAGCCACAGAAAAACTCAGCGTATTTCAGAGGCTGGGAAAACCGATGGAACAACCCAAAAGAACAGTCTTCCAAAGACTTGGGGCACCCACACGGATCCCTGTGACCCAAAGATTGGGGAAAGTAGGAGGGACTTCTTCAAAAAGAATAAAATCAGAAAGCAGCAAAGTCACCCCAGTGGTGATTTACGTATCGTCAAAGAAAAAGGACTCAGAAGAAGAAGAAGAGGTAGTCGCTGTCCACCACATCTCGACCGACGAGGGTAACGACTCAACCCCCGAAGATGATTTGGGAGAAGCGCCTGCAATCTTTGAGGAAGGCGGCCAAGCAACCATCGACCAGCTGAAAAAAAGTAAATCTGGGTACAGAGGGATGATCCAAGACCCACTTTCTTAAGTGCTTCACTTTCGTAAATGAAGAAAAAAGATTATATGTCTTTACTCGAAATATAAAGACGTTTTTGCTTGGTCGATACTGAGATGCCCGGGCTCGACCCAACAGTTGCAATTCACAAACTTCGCAATCAAATTCGAGTCAAACCGATAAAAACAGTCCCAAAGACGATTTCGGCCGAGCTTGTCCCAGAAATTGAGAAGGAAGTCGATAAACTCCTCAAGGCCGACTTCATCCGAGAAGTCAAGTACCCAAGCTGGATCGCCAACATCGTACCGGTGAAGAAGAAGAATGGACAGATTCGAAGTCTCAAGGTCGACTTCAGGGGACTTGAACAAAGCTTGTCCAAAAGACGACTTCCCGCTCCCTATCACCGAATTAATGGTGGATGCGACAACAGGGCATGAAGCCTTATCCTTCATGGACGGATCTTCCGGCTACAATCAAATTCGGATGGATCCAAAAGACGAGGAAAAGACAGCCTTCCGTACGCCAAAAGGTATTTTCTGCTACAAGGTAATGCCATTTGGTCTGAAGAATGCAGGAGCCACTTATCAAAGGGCCATGCAAAAGATATTCGACGACTTCCTCCACAAATTTGTAGAATGCTACGTCGACGATGTGGTCGTCAAAACCAAATCAAGAGGCTACCACCTAAGAGACTTGCGAGCCGTCTTCGAACGTCTGCGACGGCACCAATTGAAGATGAACCCTCTCAAGTGCGCCTTTGGGGTTTCGTCCGGGAAATTCCTCGGATTCGTGGTCAGACATAGGGGCATCGAAATCGATCAGACTAAGATCGATGCCATTCAACAAATGCCCGAACCAAAGACTTTGTCAGAATTAAAAAGCCTTCAGGGGCATCTGGCTTACATTCGGCGGTTCATCTCAAATCTGGCCGGAAGATGTCAACCCTTCAGTCATCTCATGAAGAAGGATACACCCTTCGAATGGGACGAATCTTGCCGACGGGCATTCCAAAACATCAAAAACTACCTGATGAAGCCACCAGTTCTAATGGCTCCGACTTCGGGAAAGCCGCTTCTCTTATACATCGCGGCTCAAGAAAAATCTCTGGGTGCCCTCCTCGCCCAAAATGATGACCAAGGGAAAGAACGTCCGTTGTACTATCTAAGCCGTACAATGGTCGGGGCAGAACTCAACTACTCCCCGATTGAAAAGACGTGTCTTGCACTCATCTTCGCCATTCAGAAGCTGAGACACTATCTGCTCGCACATTCCACAAATCTAATCTCTCGGGCAGATCCCCTCAAATTCATCATGTCCAGACCAATGCTTTCCGGACGGCTGGCCAAATGGGCCTTGTTGCTCTCTGAGTTCGAGATCAATTTCATCCCTCAGAAAGCCATCAAAGGACAAGGACTTGCAAATTTCCTAGCCGATCATCCCATTCCAGCAGAGTGGGAGGTAAGCCAAAGTCTACCAGATGAAGAAGTCTTCTTCATTGAAGTGCTACCTCCATGGAGAATGTACTTTGATGGTGCTGCACGGAAAAACGGAGCAGGCGCTGGAGTCCTTTTCATATCTCCCAACGAGGATTTAATGCCGTACTCCTTTATCCTATCCCACTGCTGCACAAACAACGAGGCCGAGTATCAAGCCATAATCCTCGGTTTGGGGATGGCTATCGAAATGGGCTTAAGCCAACTAGAAATCTTCGGCGATTCGGCTCTGGTGATCAAACAGATAATCGGGGACTTCGAGGTCAGAAAAGACGAGCTCATGCCATATCAAAAAGAGGCTCAAAGATTGCTGCAAAAAATTTCAAATGTCACCCTAGGGCATGTACCCAGAGCCAGTAATTCCCAAGCGGACGCATTGGCCGGGATCGCTGCAAAGTCCGGCACGCGATTCGAGGCAAGGCCCGAACGAATCCCTATATGCGAAAGGTGGGTGGTGCCTACCTTGGAGAAATTCTCAGAGGAAGAAGAAACCAATTTGGTTTCGGTCTATGCAATTGAGGAAGAAGATTGGCGTCAACAATTTCTCGATTACTTAGAGCACAACAAATTTCCTGAGGAACTGAAGGCTCGGGTGTACGTACGAAGAGTTGCACCAAAATTCTGCCTGTTCAACAACACGCTGTACCGACGATCCTACGACGGGATCCTACTCAGGTGCGTCTCTAAAGAAGAAGGACAAGCAATCTTAGCCGAAGCACACGGAGGGATTTGCGGTGCCCATCAAGCGGGCCCCAAACTACATCTCCAAGTCAAACAATTAGGCTACTATTGGCCTACAATGCTGCGGGACGCGATAGAATTGGCAAGACACTGCACGGCATGTCAATTACACGCCAACTACATCCATCAGCCTCCCAGCCCTTTACATCCAACAGTGGCCTCCTGGCCATTCGAAGCCTGGGGAATGGACATCATAGGTCCAATCAACCCAAAGTCGTCGGCAAATCACCAAGATATACCGGCCGCCACGCACTATTTTTTTCTAAGTGGGCGTAAGCAGCAGCTTATAAAGAAATCAAAGCTGCCACCGTGGTCGATTTCATTCGGACACAAATCGTATATCGGTATGGTGTTCCAAGATACATCATGACCGATAACGGCACCCCATTCCGTAACAAGACCATGGATAACTTCGTGAGAGATTCGCATCCGGCGAGGAGGGCGTCCACGGCATACAACCCTGCCGCCAATGGCCTGGCGAAAGCCTTCAACAAAACCTTGTGCAAAATCTTAAAGAAGACAATCGCGAGGGGAATAAAAAGATTGGCACGAAAGGCTCGGAGAAGCACCGTGGGCATACAGGATTACGTTCGAACACCGGCAGAATCAACCCCATATTCACTAGTCTCACGGGCGTGGAAGCTGTGCTTCCACTGGAAATTCAAATTCCATCGCTGCAAGTTGCTCTTGAGAAGGACTCACGGAAGAGGAAAATATCCGGCTCCGCCTTTGCAAGAGCTAGAATCCCTCGACGAAAGCGATTAGAAGCACAACAGCAAAGGCTTGAATGCTATCAAGCTCGCCTCACTCAGCGCATTCAATAAAAAAAAAGTCAAGCTTCGTTCCTTTCAAAAGGGGACCTTGTCTTAGCGGTCGCGCAGACCAATCATGGCCACAAGCAAAGATGGGGAAAATTTGCACCTAAGTGGGAAGGACCACTTTCGTGGTCCAAGAAGTCTACACTAACGGTCGCATAAAATTGGTTACTCCCCGAAGGAAGAAGACTCCCAGCCATAAACGGTAAAATTTCTCAAGAAATTTTATTCATGAATATTCTGTAGAATGCAAAAAAAAAAACAACAAAATTCAACCGCACGACAAAAAAAAAAATGGTTACAAATCAAATCAAAAGGCGGAAAAACAAAGCAGCTCCTAAAGATTTCTCGCCATCTCCTGCTGCAACTCCGCAAAAAGGCAGCCCCGGGCGATAGGAGAGTTGCCTCCTCAGCCGCACTAAGGGTGGGCGTGGCAATGACCTCTGCTATCAGCCGCTCAGCCTCAACCACACCCTCCAAACCCCGTACACTTTCCTGGATCTGCTCTGCTTGAGTGGTAAGGTATCGCGACTTTTGTCCCAGCCGACTGAAGTTGTTCTCTAGCTAACTCAAAACGTTCACGGGCATCCTTTTCCTCGGCCTTAGCCTCCGAAAGTTCCTCAACAACCTCGCCCAAAGTGGCTTTGGCCTCTTCTAACTTGGAGGATACTACGGCCAAAGTGTTTCGAGCAATACCCTTCGCCTCATCCCTGGAAGTCCGACGAACCTTCTCTCCAGCCGAAGGTTCAATTTCCTGAAGAGTCTGTAGCTGCTGAGTGTAGACTCGTAGGCGAGTCACATCATGACCCATCTCCTGCAACCTGCTGATGGCAAATCCTGCATCGGCCAGCAAAGATATGTCACTCACCACGCCCGGAGATAACATACGAGGGACTATTCGGTCTCTCCAGGCCTGCACCATCAAGCCCTTAATATAAGACAAAAACTCCTGCGACGGGGTCTGCGATGGAGTCAGAGAAGACGAAGTAGGCGGCGTGGCCTGCACGAGCGAAACTTCCTCAGCAGCTGGAGCAACCTCCATAACTGCCTCTTCAGGTGCTACAATAGTCTCCAAAGCTCCTTCAGTAGTCGGGACCTCCTCCTGGATCACTTCGACAGCTGCCTCAATAGCTGGAACTTCAACCACTGGAGTTGTATCTTCTTCTTTGACTGCAGGAGGCAGAGCCTCTACCTCGATCACCGCCTCTTCTTGAACAACTGATGGAGAAGGAGCGACCTCTTGAACAGGCAAACCCTCGGACGATGTAATCTCTGCAAGCTCTCCCACTACAGAAGCCTCCTCTTGAGGTGCTACGGGCGCCTCTGGGGAAGACAAAATCTGAACCATCTCAATAGGAGGGTTCTCCGACGGACAAGAAGTCGGAGGCTCCGTCTCTGGAATAGGCGGAAGGAACGTCGGTGGCGAAGGGGGAAAAGAGGCAGGCGGAACTTCTTTACGTGCCTTCTTCTTCTTTGACGCAGAACCAGAAGCGTCCGCCAAAATGGTAAGAGGAGCCCTCTTCTTGCTCGCCTGAAATTCAAAAGAAATAAAGAAATGCAGCAAAATCAAAAACCACAAGTATACCGACACAAGTATACTTACCGAAGAAGCACCAACTGGCCTCTTGCCCTTCGACCTCCGCTTGCGGGTGAGACCGATCGCTGTCATAGTCCTCGCCACTATCCTCCATCGGGAAACAACTGGCGCCGACTCCGGTCGATTTTGCTAGAAGACACAAGACAATGAGGAAAAGGAAAACAAAGCAAAGAAAAAAACAGAAGGGGAGATAAACTTACCTGAAATAGTGACGACATGTGGGTCGTCCACCAAGTATAATAAGCTGGAGTGGTCCCTGGGTCTCGAGATGGGTCCCGTTCTCCCGATGGAGGCAGATCAAGCCGGCCACAAGGACGAACAATGCTGGTTTTCCAAAGGGCCACCAACTCCGATAAAGAGCTAATCTCCCGATGATTAGCTGTGATCCCCATATCGCCGGGGAGATCTTGACAATAGCCGAACTGTCGCGCAAATCTGGCTGGACAATACGGCTCCACAAAGAAATGAATCGAGCGTCGGACCGTCAAGAAACAGCTGCGGACGCTGAGAAGACTCTCATAACGCTGTCTGGCTATCGGCTTCTTTCGCTCGTCCACCAAGAAAGAAGTTTTGGCGGTGGCAAGAACATATCTATGCCACACCGGCACCGGAAGACGCTGAAACAAATCACAGGCCTGGTCTTCCGTAAAATTACGTTTGAGAGAAGGGTCCCCGAAGGAGATCATACCTGGACGTCGACTTACTTCTAAATCCTCCCCGTGCGTGTGAAAGTAGACGGCGAGCCAAGTATACAAGTAAGGCCACTGAGCCATCGATGGCCATCCAGCAGCTGCGTGTCCCAAACCTTTGTAAAAGCAGGCCAAGGCAGGACCGGCCAAAGCAAAACGGACCCCGGTGGCCATATAACTAGCCACCTTAAAAACCATGGGTCGGATCTCATCACCAATCGTCCGGAACACGAACCGCGACAACCAAACCGATAGGAGTGCTGCCAAGTGGACCTCGTCTTCTCTACCCGGTGTGACATGGAGGAAGTGAAACACATCGCGCTCTGTGGCCGTGAACTCTCTGAAAGAGGGCGCATCTTTCCTGGCATGCCAAGCAGCCCAGGGGTCATCAACTGGAACGGCATCGTCCTCTGTGCGGAACCAAAATTCGACCCAAGCCGCAGAAGATATCACGTTGGACCCAGAACTCCGACAGAGATGGTGGTACGCCAGAAACAGATAACGGCAGCTAAAGGGTAAATCCGTACTCCGCACTTCCTTAAAATCAGCTACCATGGGCGAAATCTCGTCGTAAAATTCTGGCCAGCGATGGGCAAACCGAAAATCCTATCCATGTCCATCAGAGTAATAGAAAGCTCACCCTGGCACGTGACTAACGTGTTCGTCTTGGGACTCCAGGCATCGAGAAAAGCTCTGACTACTGATACATCACAGCTGTACTGAAAGAGGGATCCCCAAATGCCATAGTAGATCCCCGCGTTGTGGAGAAGGCTGCCTCAACGACCCATAAGCAGAGTGGTCCACTCGAAAATAAATGGGATCGGCTTATCCAAAGCCGTGTCAGGGGTGTAAAGAGTTCGCTCAACTACCCCATCTTCAAACAAATGTGGCAACGGAGGCTTATTCACCAACCAAGAGGCACGCTGGGCGCAAAAAGTTTCGGCTTGGCAGCTTCTTTCCCTCTCGGAGTGTCAAGGCAAGGCAGGAAGAATACCGGGTCACCGGTAGCCAAACGCCTACTCAAAAACTCACATGAACGAGCTATCTACTAAGGATGTTGGTTTCTCGGCGTGACCCCCAAAAACCGATTCCCCGCCGGGCAGTAAGTCATATGAGAAGCATCGCCCTCCATGTACAAAGCCAAGGTCTGAATAGTCTCTCCTTCAACAACCACGGTGTGGTCAAAAGCCCTCAATCCACCAACCAAAGTAACTGAAGGAGCAGCCATCTGAAATCAAAATTCAAAGGTCAGAGAGTCATGATTCTCAGCAAAACCGGCAAGTTCGCCGCGCCAAGTTAAAGCATAATTTGGCGCGACCGCGCCAAAAGTAGCAAAGTTTCTTCTAAGTTCAGATTTCGGCAAAACCAACATTCAGAAGAGTCAAAAATCCAGAAGTGGCGCAACCGCGCCAACAAAATCAAGAAAATTCAATTCCAGCGAAGTCGGAAAAATCGATCGGCAAAATTGGAGTCCTTAGTTTTTAATTAAGGCTAATCGGCCTAAATTGGCTAAGTCTTAATTTTTAATTAAGGGATTGCCTAATCAAAGGCAGGAAATCGATCTGCCTAATCAAAGGCTTGGAAATCGATCTGCCTAATCAAAGGCCTGGACGGGACGATGAATTCTTGCCTAATCAAAGGCCGAGAGTTAATGTTTCGCCTAATCAAAGGCACGAAGGGGAAATCGATCTGCCTAATCAAAGGCTCAGAAATCGATCTGCCTAATCAAAGGCCTGGACGGGATGATGAATTCTTGCCTAATCAAAGGCTCGGAAATTAAAGGCTCAGAGATCGACTTGTCAAAATCAAAGGCTTGGAAATCGATCTGCCTAATCAAAGGCTGAAATATCGATCTGCCTAATCAAAGGCTGGGAGTCGAGGATCCGCCTAATCAAAGGCACAAATATCAAAGTCGAGCCTAATCAAAGGCGAGGTAAGTTCTATTTTAAATTTCTTAATTCGGGTTAAGTTACTTAATGGAAGTTCATTTTCATTAAGATATCTTAAATTTCGAATTAAACAAAAAAAAAAAAAAAAAAAAATGTCCGAAATCGACCCAAAGTCGACCGAATCGATCTGAGCAGCGACCGAAGTCGCGACCCAATGAAACAAAACTCCTAAGTCCTAATGTTTGGGACTTAGGGATTTTATACCCTCGTGAAGGCATCCCTTCGCGCCAGCGACGCCAGAGCAGCGGGGCGCCGCTTTCGCCCAGCGACGCCAGGCGCGGGGCCGCCTCGCCACGACACCATCAACGAAAGTGCCGCCTCGCCCGCAACACCGCGTCAATGGAAGCGTCGCCAGCAACAAAGCCGACGACGCCTCTTAGCATCACCGGCAACCACGGAAACAGCACCGCCCGCCTTCGCCCAGCGCCATCAGCAAACCACGGAAAACAGAGGTAATCCAGCGGATAAACACTCTCAAATCGGTATCCCCGCGACAAAGCCGAAGCCGCCGGGAAGGGAGGAAGACACAAGTTTTGAAAACCCAAAACTAGGGTTTCAACGAAGAGGACGAAGCGGTCGGGTCCCGTGACGCGGACCCTCCAACCCGACCGCACGCTGAACGCGATGTTCGGGTCCCGTCTGCGAACCCTAAAAATCCGTTTCTCATACCCTCCTTATACGGGTCCCGCAATCGAACCCTAAAATCCGCCCTCGCGTATCGGGCAGCTTAACCGATCCCGTACTTTCGGACATCGAAGATCCGGGATCGCTACCCGACAAGCGAAGCCTCGCGAGGGCGAGGGCTCGTGCTTCGTCTCTTTCGCCCGGTTTCAGCATAGCGAAGGACGCCGCCGCCGATAAACGACGCGACGACGCCCTCCACCGCCGCTCTCCGCTCATCTCCGGCGACGACGACGCCAACAAATCTAACTCCGCCTCTCCGTCCGGCGCCGACAATAGCAATAAAGAAAATGCCGACAACGAGCCCAAAGTCGCAACAAAAACAAAAAAAAAAAAAAAAAAAAAAGAGAATAGGGGGGGAAGGAGACGTCGTGCAAAGCCAAATCGAAGTCCGAGAAGGCGCAACCGATGTAAACAATGGACCAAAATTCCATTGAACAAGGCGCTGCCGAATCGAGCCTCTCAATTGTTTCACAAACGTAAAAGATCGCCGTGAAGCCCAAAGAAAAAAATCATCAAAATCAGAAGGACAGAATTGAGGGTTCGGATGGCGAAATCTCAGTAAGCAGTGGACTTTCTCCACCGAACCGGACTTCACCAACTCGAGCCACCTCCAATGCCGGAAATATCATCACAAAGAAAACCAAGGAAACGAAAGGCGAAATTGAGGGTTCGGATGGCGAAATCTCAGTAAACAGTGGACTTTCTCCACCGAACCGGACTTCACCAACTAGAGCCACCTCCATTGCTGGAAATATCATCACAAAAGAGAAGGAAACTAAGCCGACGACTAATCAAATATACAGAAAAGACAGCCCCGCATCGACATTCGAAAGAGGAAGCAATGGCTAATAGTAAACTTCAGAAAACGGTGACCAAAAAATTCACTGCACCAAAGTTCACTGAATCAGCCTAGGCCTCTCCTGACGATGCCTCCTCGGCGAAGAGAAACAACAATACATATAAGCAAAACAAGACAACAAGAAGACAGAAGCCAAGAAAAGTTTACCTCGGTGATGTCACGATCGAAGAGAACAAAAGCAGGTGCAGACGTCGAGAGAGAGAAAGCAAGAGAAAAGAAGCAAACGTGAAGTCAAAATCGGGGAACAGAAGCAATTAAGGGCACGCTTAACGAGGCTCTTATTTATAAGACCTCTAACCCTAGAAGAATCCTCCCCTCTCTCGGATTACTCTTATCTCTTCATAATTTGAATTGAGATAAGACAAAGCTCAACTCGGGTCAGCCAACCAAACCCGACCGATCCGGCAGACCCGACCCATCCGGACCAGTTATACAAACCCGACCCAGCCTGACTCGGTTTACACAACTTCGGCTGACTCAAACCGGTCTACGACTTCGACTTCGGACCAACTCAACTCAGCTCGACCCAAGATCACGGGGCCCACAAAGAACCAAGCCCAAACAGCCCATCAAGCCAAAAAGTCCAGGTAAACCTAAACGGCAACGGGCCCAAGCCCACGAGCGGAGGGCCCATAAAAAAAAAAAAAAAAAAAAAAAAAATAGAACTTCAAAATGCACACTTCTCTCTTGTACACATTCTCAAATTATACACTTGATGCGCACATTTTGAAGGGGGCATCTGTAAGAATCAATTTTGTAAAGTCCGACATTTACAAATCCAAATCAGCACCGCATAAATCGGGTCAACAAGTCAAGGACCGACCCGGTCGGATCAACGAAATTAAGCCGTCGATCAAGCTTCAACAAATCAACGGCCAAGATCCCAATTGCCACATCAGCAGCTTACATGGGCGACATGTCATCCAAAGTGGCCACATCAGCAGCCAACAAGGATCATACATGGCCCTTGCCCCATCTAAGACAGCTCCACTCTTTAAGGAGGGCGTTACACGAGAAAAAGTCGATTGAGTTACAACCGCTCCAATGAACCCGGTCAATGCGGTTGGAGCCCTAGTAAGCTTATAAATTCAGAGCACAAAAAGATGGGGACAGACACAAAAAAATTTTCAAGGCGCCCAAAAATCCCAAATCACCACCCAAATCTGAGAGAGCAAAAGCATTCTTGCCGGCTGTCTCATAAAATCAAACTGCTTTGAGCCAACCGAATACAAAATTTTCCGTCAAGCTTAGGCAAAATTCAAATTCGTCTCGTTCGTTCGTTCAGAAGGCGTACGTTGATCATTAGTGTCTACTCGGCGATCGTTTGTTCCTAGTCGGAGATTGAATCAAAGGAGTTCTAGAAGTCGCACCCCACACAATCACCTGAAAATTACCAAAATACCCTTCAAATTATTTTGTACACTGTACATCGGATCCGTATTTTTCGGTCCACATATTGTACGCGTTTACAGTAGGAAATAGTAAGCACTAAAAGAAAAAAATTGTGATAGAAAAGAAAATTTGTGGAATTTAACAAAGAATCCTTTTTAAAAGCTTATGTGGGGGAATTTTAAAAAATTTATTTTTGAATGTTATAGTATGGGATTTTAGGGAACAATAATGACAAAAGTTAATAGTAAGGAAATTTGAAGAAAAGTCACAAATGAAGGCTATAGTTATCATTTTTTAAGAAAAATTATAATAGAAAATAAATTTTTTGGATTTCTCAAGAAAATAATTTTTGTAGGCGACCATAAGGAAAATTTTAAAATATTTATTATAGAAGGATTTAGAAATCACAAATGAAGGCAATTGTAAGCGTTTAAGAAAAAAATTGAGACATAAAAGAAAATTTAGGAAATTTTTAAAAAATCATCTTAAAAGCTTAAAGAAAGGGAATTTTAAAAAAATTATTCCTGAACGTTATGGTAAGGGTTTTGGATGAAAAATTGTGACTGAAGGCAATAGCAAGAAAATTTAAAGAAAATTTACCAATAAAAGCTTTAGTTAGTATTTTATATGAAAAATTTTAATAGAAAATAAATTTGTGGAATTTTAAGAAATATCATTTTTGAAGGCAATAGTAAGGAAATATGTAAAATATTTTTTCCAAAAGGGTTTGTAAGGGTTTTATAGGAAAATTATGTCTGGAGATTAAAGTAAAAGAATATCAAGAAAAATCACAAACGAAGGCCATAGTAAGGGTCTTTGAGAAAATTATCTCAAAAAATAAAATTTGTGAAATTTGAAAAAAAATTCTGTAGGCGGAATTTTAAATATTTTTCTAAAAACCTATTGTAAGGGTTTTGGATGAAAAATAATGACTATATGCCTAATTAAGGGAATTTGAAGAAAAATCACAAATATAGGCTAAAGTATGGAAATCTGAAAAAAAATACCTAATGAAGGCCAATGTAAGGGTTTTTAAGAAAAGGTGTAAGGCAAGTAAGGGATTTAGAGGAAAAATTTCGGCTAAAGGTGTAAGGGAATTTGAAGAAAAGTCACAAATCAAGGCTATTGTAAGGGTTTTTGACGAAAAACTATGACATAAAGAAAATTTGTGGAATTGCAAGAAAAATTATTTTTGATGGCATTGTAAGGGAATATTAATAATTTTTTTCTTGAAGGCAATATTAAGGGGTTTGGAGGAAAAATTATGGATGAAGGCCATTGTAATGGAATTTAAAGAAAAATCCCAAATGAAAGCAATGGTAAGGCATTTTTTTGAAAAAAATATGACAAAAAAGAAAACTTGTGGAATTTGAAGAAAAATCATTTTTGAAGGCAGAAAAAAGGGAATTTAAAAAATTTATTTTCACAAAGATTATTATATGAAATTTGGAGGAATAATTATGACTGAAATTGAAGAAAAATCACAAATGAAGGCAATAGAAAGGATTTTAAAAGAACAATTAAGAGAGAAAAAATTTCAGGATTTTGAAGAATAATTATTTTTAAAGGCTTTAGTAAGGGATTTTTAAGAAATTTATTCATGAAGGCAATTTCAAGGGATTTGGTTGAAATTTATTCTGGAAGGAAAAATTATGATAGAAGAATTTGAAGAAAAATCATTAAAGAAGGCTAAGGGTTCTTTTAGAAAAATTATGATAGAAAGATAATTTTTGGAACTTAAAGAAAAGTCATTTTTTAGGCTGTATTAAGAGAATTTTAATATTTTCATTCCCGAAGGCTATAGTATGTGATTTAGAGCAAAAAATTAAGACTGAAGGTCATAAAGGAATTTGAAGAAAAATCACAAATAAAGGCTATAGTAAGCATTTTTGAAGAAATATTATGACAGAAAAAAAAATTTGTCTAATTAGAAAAAAAATCATTTTTAAAAGCCATAGTAAAAAAATTTATCTTAGAAAACTATTGAAAGGGAATTTTAAAAAAAATTAAAAATTATTCTCTACGGGGACAGTAAGGGATTTGTAGGAATAGTTATCATTGAATTCTATAGTATGGGAATACGAAGGAAAATTACAAATGAAGGTAATAGATTGCATTTTTTTAAAAACTTATGGCAGAAGAAAAAATTTGTAGCATTTGAAAACTATAGTAAGCATTTTTTAAGAAAAATTATGACAATAAGTAAATTAGTGGAATTTGAAGAAAAATTATTTTTGATAGCTATTATATGGGAAGTTTTTAAAAAAAAATTATTCCTGAAGGCTATAGTAAGGGATTCGAAGGAAAAATTATGACTGAAGGACATAGTAAGAGAATTTGAATAAAAATCACAAATGAACGCTATAGTAAACATTTTTTAAGAAAAATAATGATAGAGATGAAAATTTTCAAAATTTTAAGAAAAATATTTTATGAAGGTTTTTGAAATGGAATTTTAAAAAAATTATTCTTGCTGCCAATTATAAAGAATATGTAGGAAAAAATATGAGTGAAGGTAATAGTATGTGAATTTGAAGAAAAATTACAAATGAAAGCTATAGTTAACATATTTTATTAAAAATTCTTATAGACATTAAAATTTGTGGAATTTTGTGAAAAATCTTTTTTGAAGGCAATAGTGAGGAAAATTTTAAAATATTTATTCCTGATGAATTTAGTGAGGGATTTAGGGGGAAAATTATGGTAGAATGCCCAAGCAATGGAATTTTAAGAAAAACCGCAAACAGAGGCAATAGTAAGGGTTTTTGAGAAAAATTATAACAGAAAAGAAAATTTTTGGAATTTGAAGAAAAATCACATATGAAGGCAATAAATAGTAAGGGTTTTTAAAGAAAAATTATGATAGAAAAAAAACTATGGATTTTGAAGAAAAATTATTATTGAGGATTATATTAGGCAACTGAAAGAGGTTTGGAGAATAATTACGGTTGAAGGCCATCGTAAGAGAATTTTATGAAAAATCCCAAATGAAGGGGATAGTAAGGATTTTTCTATGTAAAATTATCACATAAAAGAAAATGTGGAATTTGAAAAAAAAAATTCAGAATGGTTATAGTTTTAAAATTTTTAAAAACTTATTACCAATGGTTATAGTAAGGGATTTGGAGGAAAAAGTCAGACTGAAGGATATAGTAAAGAAATTTGAAGGAAAATTATTAATGAAGGCTATAGTAAAGAAATTTGTAGAAAAATCCCAAATGAAGGCTATAGTAGACTTTGTTAGGATAAATTATCACAGAAAAGAAAATTTGTAGAATTTGAAGAAAAATAATTTTTAAAGGCAGTAGTAAGGGAATTTTAAAAAATTTAATCCCGCAGGCTATTCTTAGGCATTTGGAGAAAAAGCTCAGACTGAAGACTATAGTAAGGGAATTTGAAGAAAAAGCCCAGAACAAAGGTTTAGTAAGGCTTTTTAGTAAAAGTTATGGATGAAAAGAAAATTTGAAAAAATTAATATAATTTTAAAAAATTTATTTCGGAAGCCAATTATTAGAGGTTTAGAGGAAAAATTACAGATGAAGGTTGTAGTAAGGGAATTTGAAGAAAAATCCCATTGTAGGCTATAGTAAGGGTTTTTAAAGAAAAGTTATTCCTAAGAAGAAAATTTGTGGAATTTGAAGATTTTTTTTAAGGCAATATTATGGAAATTTTAAAAAAAAAATTTGAAGGCTATTGAAAGGGATTTGGAAAAAAATTTGTGACGGAAGTCTATAGTAAGGGAATTTGAAGAAAAATCACAAATGAAGGCATTAGTAAGTATTTTTTAGGAAATAATTTGAAAAAAAAAACTTTGTCAAATTAGAAGAAAAATAATTTTTTAAGGCCATAGTAAAGGAATATTAAAAAAAAAATTCCTGAATATTACTGAAAAGGATTTGGAGGAAAAATTATGACTGAAGACTATATGGTAAGGGAATATGAAGAAAAATCACCGTTGGAGGCAACAGCAAGCGTCTTTTAAGAAAACTTATGTCAGAAAAGAAAATTGGTGGAATTTGAAGAATAATTATTTTTGAAGGAAGGGAATTTTAAAGAAATTATTCCTTAAGGATATTGTAAGGCATATTGAGGAAAAATTACGGCTGAAGGCTATCTTAAGGAAATTTGAAGAAATATCAAAATTGAAGGATATAGAAAGCATTTTTTAAGAAAAATAATATTAGAGAAGAAACTTTGTAGAATTTGAAGAAAAATTCTTTTTGAAGGCAATAGTTAAGGAATTTTAAAAATTTATTCTTGATGGATATAAAAGACGATTTGCAAGAAAAATTATGATTGAAGGCTATAGTAAGTGAATTTGAAGAAAAATAAAAAATGAAGGCTATAATTTGTCTTTTTTAAGAAAAATTCGTAGAGAAAAGAGAAGTTGAGAATTTTTATGAATTTTTTTTGAAGGTTATTGTATGGAAATTTTTAAAATATTTCTTCCTTAAGGATTTATAAAGGCATTCAGGGGAAAAATTTTGGCAGAAGGCTTCTGTGAAGGAATTTCAAGGACAATCACAAACGAAGGCTATGGTAAGTGTTTTTAACAAAAAATAAAATAGAAAAGAATTTTTTTGGAATTTGAAGAAAAATCATTTTTTAAGGTAGTAGTAAGGGAATAAAAAATTTACTCCCTAAAGTAATTGTAAAGGATTAGGAGGAAAAACTATGACTGAAGGATATTGTATGGGTATTTGAAGAAAAATCACAAATGAAGGCTACGGTAAGCTCTTAGTAAGAAAAATAATGACAAAAAAGACAATTTCTAGAATTTGAATAAAAATTATTTTTTGAGGCCATTGTTAGGGAATTATTTAAAAGTTTATTATCGAAAGCAATTTGAAGAGGTTGAGAAAAAAATTACATATGAAAGTTGTGGTAAGGGAATTTAATGAAAAATCCTATTGAAGGCTACAGTAAGGGTATTTTAGGAAAACTTATTATAAAGAAAAAAAATTTGGATTTTTAATAAAAATATTTTTTGAAGGCTTAAGAGAATTTTTAGAAATTTATTCCTAATGGCAATAGTAAGGGATTTATTGGAAAAATTACAGCAGAAGGTGTAAGGGAATTTGAAGAAAAGTCACAAATCAAGGCTATTGTAAGGGTTTTTTACAAAAACTTATGACAAAAAGAAAACTTTATGGAATTGGAAGAAAAATTATTTTTGAAGGCTACGTAAAGGGAATTTAAAAAATTCAATCCTCAAGGTAATATTAAGGGGATTGAAGGAAAAATTCTGGATATAGGCCTTTCAATGGGAAATTAAAGAAATATCCCAAATGAAGGCTATTGAATGGGTATTTAAAAAAAAATTATGATAGAAAATAAAACTTGTGGAATTTAAAGAAAAATCATTTTTGATGGCTGAAGTACGGAAATTTTAAAAAAATTATTCTCGAGGGATTTGCAGGAAAAAATACGAATGAAGGCTATCGTAAGGGAAATTGAAGAAAAATTGCAAATGAAGGTTATAGAAAAGGTTTTTTAGGAAAAATTATGTGAAAAAATAAAATGTGTGGAATTTTAAGAAAAATCATTTTTGAAAGCAGCAGTATTGAAATTTTAAAAACTTTATTCCCGTAGCATGTTTTAGGGGATTTGGTGGAAAAATTATGATTGATGCCACGGTAAGGAAATTTTCTGAAAATTCAAAAATTAGGGCTATAATAAGAATCTTTTAAGAAAAATTTGGGAATTAGAAGGAAAAATAATTTTATAAGCAAGACTAGAGAAACTATAAAAAATTTATTCCTGAAGACTATGGTAACGGATGTGGAGGAAAAATTATGCCTAAAGGCAATCCTAAGGGAGTTAAGAGAAAAAACATAAATCAATGCAATAGTAAGAGTCTTTTAAGAAAAATAATCAAAGAAAATATTGTAAGGGAATTTCAAGAAAAATCATAATTGAAGGCTCCAGTAAGCATTTTTTAGAAAACTTATGACTAAAAAACAAATTTGTGGAATATTAAGGAAAATCAATTTGGAAGGCAATTGTTAGGGAATTTTAATAAATTTATTTCCGAAGGCTATTGTAAGGGATTTTGAGAAATAATTATGAATAAAGTCTATCGTAACGGAATTAGAAAAAAAAATTACAAAAGAAGGCAATAGTAAGGGTTTTTAATGAAAAATTATGATAAATTTTTTTTTGTGGATTTTGAAGAGAAATCATTTTTGAATGCTATAATAAGGGAATTTTAAAAAATTTATTCCCGAAGGTGTTGAAAGGAATTTTCAGGAAAATTTAAGGCATAAGGCATTTGTATAGGAATTTGAAGAAAAATATCAAATGAAGGCTATTGCAAGCATTTTTTAAGAAATATAATGACAAAAAAGACAATTTGTTGAAGTTGAATAAAACCCATTTTAAAAGGCCATTGAAAGGGAATTTTAAAAAAATTATCCCAGAATACTTCCTGAATACTATAGTTAGGGATTTGTAGGAAAAGGTATGACAAAAGGCTATAATAAGGAATTTTGATGAAAAATTATAAATTGAGGCTTTTGTATTAGTTTTTAACTAAAATAAGAGAAGAAGAGAGTTTGTGAAATTTGAAGAAGGCAATTGTAAGTGATTTTGATGAAAAATTATGACTGAAGGCTACCGTAAAGGAATTTGAAGAAAAATCACAAATGAAGGCAAGAGTAAGGGTTTTTTTAAAAAATAATGATAGAAATTTTTTTTATGAATTAGAAGAAAAATAATTTTTAATTGTGGTGGTAAGGGAATTTAAAAAATTTATTACTGAAAGCTGGTGCAAGGTATTTGGAGGAAATATTATGACTGAAGGTTATCATAAGGGAATTTGAAGAAAAATAAAATATTAAGACAATAGTAAGGGTTTTTTAAAAAATTTATGATAAAAAAAATATGGTTTTTGAAGAAAAATCATTTTTGAACCAATATTAAGTAAATTTCAAAAAAATTATTCCTGAAGGCAATTTTAAGGGGTTTTGAGAAAAAATCATTGAAGAAGGCCACAGAAAGGGAATTTTTTGAAAAATCTAAAATGAAGGCTTTAGTAAGGTTTTTTAAGAAAAATTATCACATAAAAGAAAATTTTTGAAATTTGAAGAAAACCAATTTTTGAAAGCTGTTGTAAGGAAATTTTAGAAAATTTTATCACGAAGGCTATAGAAAGGGATTTGGAGGAAAAGTATGACTGAAGGCAATTGTCAGGGAATTTGAAGAAAAATAACAAATGAGTGCTACTGTAAGAATTTTTTAAGAAAAAATATGATAGAAAATAAAATTTGTGAAATATGAAGAAGAATCTTTTTTGACAGAAATATATGGGAATATTTAAAAATTTATTATTTAAGGCACTTGTAATAGGTTGAGAGGAAATATTACAGATGAAAGTTGTAGTAAGGCAATTTGATGAAAAATCCTATTGAAGGCTATAGTAAGGGTTTTTTAAGAAAAATTATTATTGAGAAGAAATTTTGTGGATTTTGAAGAAAAGTCTTTTTTGAAGGATAAAGTAAGAGAATTTTAAAAAATTTATTCCTGAAGTATTGTAAAAGATTTGGAGGAATAATTACGGCTGAATGTGCATGGGAATTTAAAGAAAATTCTCAAATCAAGGCTATTGTAAGGGTTTTTTACGAAAACTTATGACAGAAAAGAAACTTTGTGGAATTGGAAGAAAAATAATTTTTGAAGGCTACGAAAGGGATTTTAAAAAATTCAATCCTGAAGGATATATTAAGGGGATTGGAGGAAAAAATATGGATATAGGCCTATGTATGTGAAATTAGAGAAAAATCTCAAGTGAAGGCTAAGGTAAGAGTATTTCAAGAAAAACTATGAAAGAAAAGGAAATTTGTGGAATTTGAAGAAAAATCTTTTTTGAAGGATGAACTAAGGGAATTTGAAAAAATTTATTTCCGAAGACTATAGTAAGGGATCTTGGGGGAAAAATTTGAATGAAGGCTATTATAAGGGAAACTGAATAAAAATCACAAATGAAGGCAATAGAAAGGGTTTTTTAAGAAAAATTATGATAGAAAAGAAAATTTTTGGATTTTGAAGAAAAATTATTTTTCAAGGCTATAGTAAGTGAAATTAAAAATATTTATTCCACACTCTAGTTGTAAGGGATTTGGAGAAAAAATCATGACAGAAGGCTATAGTAAGGAAATTTGAAGAAAATTCACAAATTTATGCCACAATAGGAATTTTTTAAGAAAAATTATGACAGAAAAGAAATTTTTTGGAATTTATAGAAAAATTATTTTTGAAAGCAAGTGTAAAGAAATTTAAAAAAATATATTCCCGTAGACTATAGCAAGGGATTTGGAGGAAAAATTATGGCTGAAGGCTATCATAAGGGAATTTGAAGAAAAAACACAAATGAAGGCTAAAGTATGGGTTTTTTAAGAAAATTTTTGAAAGAAAAAACATTGTGGATTTTAATGTAGAAACATTTTTTAAAGCTATGGTAAGGGATTTTTAAAAAATTTATTCATGAAAGCTATTGTATTGGATTTGAAAGAAAATTTATGACTCAAGTCTATAGTTCAGGAATTTGAAGAAAAATCACAAATGAAGGCAATGGTAAGCATTATTTAGGAAATATTAACAAAGAAAAGAAAATTTGTCAAATTTTAAGAAAATCATTTTTAAAGGCCACAGAAAGGGAATTATAAAAAATTTATTCGTGAATATTTTTATAACAGATTTGGATGAAAAATTATGACTGAAGCCTATATAGTAAGGGAATTTAAAGAAAAATCACAATTGAAGGCTACAATAAGCATTTTTTTGCATTTTGTAGAAAACCTATTCCTCAAAAAAAAATTTGTGAAATTTTAAGAAATCAATTTGGAAAGCTCTTGTAAGGGAATTTTAAAAAAACTGTTCTTGAACGCTTATTGGAAGGGTTTTTGAAAAAAAATTATGAATGAAGGCAAGAAAGGGAATTAAAAAAAAATTACAAATCATGATAGAAAAAGTTTTTTGTGGAATTTGAAGAACAATCATTTTTGAATACTACAGTAAGGGAATTTTAAAAAAATTATTCCCAAAGACAATTGAAAGGGATTTTGGAAAACTTTTATGATAAAAGGCAATAGTATGAGAATTTGAAGAAAAATCACAAATGAAGCCAATTGTAATCATTTTTTAAGAAAATTTTTGGCAGAAAATAAAATTTGTTAAATTTGAAGAACAATCCTTTTTTAAGGAAATATTAAAGGAATATTTAAGAATTTATTACAGAAGCCAATTTTGAGAGGTTTGGAGGACAAATTACAGATGATGGTTGTAATAAGGGAATTTGATAAAAGAAATCCCATTGAAGGCTATTAAGGGTTTTATAAGAACATTTATTATTCAGAAGAACGTTTGTGGAATTTGAAGAAAAAATATTTTTTAAAGGCTATTGTATGAGAATTTTCAAAAAAAAAATCCCGAACGCAATAGTAAGGAACTTGGAAGAACAATTACAGCCAAAGGTGTAAGAGAATTTGTGGAAAAGTCACAAATCATGGAAAAATTTTGGAAGTAGGCCATAGTAATGGAATTCAAAGCAAAATTCTAAATGGGGGCAGAGGTAAGGGTAATTTAAGAAAAATTATGACAGGAAAGAAAAGTTGTGGATCTTGAAGAAAAATTATTTTTGAAGGCAGCATTAAGGGATTTTTAAAACATTTATTCCTGAAGGCTATAGTAAGGGATTTGGAGGAAAAATTATGAATGAAGGCTATGAAAGGGAAATTGAAGAAAAATCAGAAATCAAACATATAAAAAGGCTTTTCTATGATAGAAAAGAAAATTAGTGGAATTTGATCAAAAATATTTTTTGAAGGTCAATAAGGGAATTTTAAAAAATTTAATCCCGAAGCCAATATTAAGGGATTTGGAGGAAAATTTGTGATTGAAGGCAAAAGTAAGGAAATTTAAATAAAATTCACAAATTAAGGCCATAATATGCATCTTTTTAGAAAAATTTTATAAAAAAGGAAACTTTTTTGAATTTTAAGAAAAATAATTTTTGATGGCAATAGAAAGGGAATTTAAAAATAAAATTTTAGAAAACTATTCTAACATATTTAGAGGAAAAATTATGACTGAAGGCTATCGTAAGGGAATTTGAAGGAAAATTATAAATGACAGATATAGTAAGGATTTTCCAAGAAACATTATGATAAAAAAAATTTTGTGGATTTCAATGAAAAAATATTTTTTTAAGCAATAGTAATGGAATTTTAAAGAACTTATTCCCGCAGGCTATGGTTTGGAAAATTGAACAAAAATAAAAAATAAAGTCTATAGTAAGCATTTTTTAAGAAAAGATATGAAAGACAAAAACATTTTAGGATTTTTTTTTTAGAATAATAATTTTTTAAAAAATAGGAAATAGAAGAAAAATTATTTTTGAAGGCAATTGAAAAAGTAATTTTCAAAATTTATAGTTGAAGGCAATTTTAAGAGTTTTGAAAGAAAAATTACAAATGAAGGTTGTTGTAAGGGAATTTAAGAAAAATCCCATTGAAGCCTACAGTAATGGTTTTTTAAGTAAAATTATTATCTAGAAGAAAATTAGAAGAAATCCAAGAAAAATATTTTTTTGAAGGCAATAGTAAGGGATTTTACGAAAAAATTATGACAGAAGTCTATAGATAGGTAATTTGAAGAAAACTCACAAATGAAGGCTAAAGCAAAGATTGATTAAGAAAAATTATGACTGAAAACAATTTTGGAATTTGAAGAAAAATCATTTATGAAGGCTATAGTAAACAAGTTTTTAAAATATTTCTTCCAGAAAGATTTAGTAAGAGATTTATAGGAAAAATTATGGCAAAAGGCACCAGTAAAGGAATTTCAAGAAAAATCACAATGAAGTCTATTGTAAGTGTTTTACAATAAAAAAAGGTGACAAAAAAAATTAGGGAATTTGAAAAAAATTATTTTTATAGGCAAAAGTAAGGCAATTTCAAAAAATTTATTCGTGAATATAGAAAGGGTTTTGGAGGAAAAATTATGACTGAAGGCAATAGTAAGGAAATTTGAAGAAAAATCACAAATGAAGGCAATTGTTAGAAATTTTTAGGACAAAATAAAAAAAATAATGGAATTTAAAGAAAATTTATTTTTGAAGGATATAGAAAAGAATTTTTTAAAATATTTATTAGGGAAGGTTTTAGTTAGGGATTTAGAGGAAAATTTATGGCAGAAGGGTAAAGTAAAAGAATTTAGAGAAAATTCACAAACGAAGGCTATTGTATGGGTTTTTAAGAAAAAGTTTAACTTAAAAGAAAAATTGTGGAATTTGAACAAAAATCACATTTAAAGGTAGTAGTAACGGAATTCAATAAAAAGGGATTTGGAAGAAAAATTTTATTCGAAGGTGTGAGGGAAATTAAAGAAAAGTAACAACTCAAGGCAATAATAAGAGTTTTTTACGAAAAATTATGACAGAAAAGAAAATTTGTGGAACAGGAGTAAAAATTATTTCTGAAGGCACTAGAAAGGGAATATTAATAAAATTTGTCCTAAAGGCGAAGGTAATGGTTTTTTAAGAAAAATTATGACAAAAAAGAAAACTTTTGGAATTTGAAAAAAAATCTTTTTTGAAGGCTGAAGAAAGGGAATTTTAAAAAATTTATTCTCGAAGACTATAGTAAGGAATTTGTAGAAAAATTATGACTTAAAGCTATTGTAACGAAAAATGAAGAAAAATTCAAATGAAAGTTATAATAATCCATTTATATGAAATATTATGATAGAAAAAGAATTTGTGGATTTTGACAAAAAATTATTTCTTAAGGCTATAGTAAAGGAATTCGAAATAAATTTATTAACAAAGGCTAAGGTAAGTGATTTGGAAAAAAAATTATGACTGAAGGCTATCGTATGGGAATTTGAATAAAAATCACAAATGATAGATATAGAAGCATTTTTAAAGAATTATTATGTCAAAAAAGAAAATTTGTCAAATTTGAAAAAAATCTTTTTTAGCGGCCACAGTAAGGGAATTATAAAAATTTATTCTGTAATTCTATAGTAAGGGATTTGGAGGAAAAATTATTACTGAAGGCAATAGTAAGGGAATTTGAAGAAAAATCACAAATGAAGGCCATAGTAAGAGTTTTTAATGAAAAATTATGACAGAAAAGAAAATTTTTGAAATTTGAAGAAAAATTGTTTTTGAAGGAATAAGTAAGGGAATTTTAAAAAATTGAATCCCACTGGCCACTATAAGGGATTTGGAGGAAAAATTATAACTCAAGACTATAGTAAGGGAATTTGAAGAAAAATTGCAAATGAAGGGCAATAGAAGGGTGTTTTAAGAAAAATAATGATAGTCAAATAATCTCTAAAATTTTAAGAAAATTCATATTTCAACGGTGAATTAAGGGAATTACAAAAAATTTATTCCTGAAGGCAATGTTAAGGGATTTGGAGGAAAATTTATGACTTAAGGCTATCGTAAGGGAATTTGGAGAAAACTAACAAATGAAGGCAAAAGTAAGCATTTTTTAATAAATATAAAGACAAAAAATAAAATCAGTTGAATTTGAAAAAAAAATTTGAAGACCAATGAAATTGAATTTTAAAAAATTTATTCCTCAATACTATTGTTAGGGATTTGGAGAAAAAAGTGATTGAAGGCAATAGTAAGTGAATTTGAAGAAAAATCACAAATAAATGTTATAATCAGCAATTGTAAAGAAACATTTCAACAGAAAAAAGAAAATTTTTTCATTTTTATTAAATTAATTTAAATGCAAATGGAAGGGAATTTCAAAAAATTATTCATTAAGGGTAAGGGATTTAGAGGAAAAATTATTGTTGAAGGCTATAGTAAGGGAATTTAAAGAAAAATCATCAGTGAGGACTATTGTTAGGGCTTTTAAGGAAAATTCTAACTGAAAAAAAAAAAGTGAAATTTGAAGAAAAATATTTTTTAAGGCAAAAGTAAGGGCATTTAAAAAATTTTATTCCTGAGGGATATCGTAAGAAATTTGAATGAAAATCACAAATGAAGGCTATAATAAGGAATTTTTACGAAATATTATTATAGAAAATATTTGTAGAATTTGAAGAAAAATGATTTTTGAAGGCAGAAGAAAATGAATTTTAAAAAATATATTCTCGAAGGCCGAAGTAAGGGTTTTAAAAGAAAAGTTACGATAGAAAAATAAATTTGGATTTTGAAGAAAAATCATTTTTGAAGGCTACATATAGCGAATTTTATAAAAAAAATTCCCAAAGGCTAAAGAAAGGGATTTGGTCAAAAAACTATGACTAAAGGCTAAAGTAAGTGAATTAGAAGAAAAATAAAAAATTAAGGCAATAATAAGTATTTTTTAAGAAAAATTTTGATAGAAAAGAAAAAATGTCAAAACTGAAGAAAAATCAATTTTGAATTCTAAAATTATGGGTGAAGATTGTAGTAAGGGAATTTCAAGAAAAAAAAATGAAAGCAATAGTAAAGGTTTTAAAGAAAAATTATGACAAAAAGGAAAATATGTGGATTTTCAATAAAAATCATTTTTGAATGCTAAAGTAAGAGATTTTAAAATATTTATCCCCAAAGGAAATTGGAAGGGAATGGAGGAAAAATTATGATAGAAGGCTTTAGAAATGGAATTTTAAGAAAAATCACAAATGAAGGCTATAGTAAGCATTTTTTCATTAAAATTATGATAGAGAAGAAAATCTATGAAATTTGAAGACAAAAACTTCATAAAGAAAATATTTATGCAATTTTTAAAAAAAATTCATTATGGCTATCATAAAGGGTTTGTCAAATTTAAAAAAACATCTTTTTTAAAGGCACCAGAATTTAAAAAAGGTTATTCCTGAATACTACAGTAAGGGATTTGGAGGAAATACTATGACTGAAGGCTATAGTGAGGAATTTTGATGAAAAATTACAAATGAAGGCTTTAGTAAGCATTTTTTAAAAAAATTAGGGTAGAAAAGAAAAAGTGAGCAATTAAAAGAAAAATCATTTTGAAGACAATAGTAAAAGAATTTTTAATAAATTATTACCAAAGGCAAATGTAAGGGATTAAGAGGAAAAAGTATGACTGAAGGATTTGAAAGACTGAAGGATTTGAAGAAAAATCACAAATAAAGTCTACTGTAAGCGTCTTTTTTGAAAAAATTATGATAGAAACAAATTTGTGGAATTTGAAGAAATATCATTTTTGAAGGTTATAGTAAAGGAATTTAAAAAATTTATTTCCCTAAAGTTGTTTTATTGGGTTTGGAGAAAAAAATTATGATTGAAGCCTATCATAAGGGAATTTGAAGGAAAATCACAAATGAAGGCTACAGTAATTGTTTTTTAAGAAAAATTACTATGGAAAAAAAATTGTGGAATTTAAAAAAAAATCATTTTTGAGCACTAGATTAAGGGAATTTAAATAACTTTATTCCTCAAGGCACTTATAAAGGGTTTGAAGAAAATATTACGCTTGGACAATATAGTGAGTTTTTAAATAAAAATTATCACAGAAAAGAAAATTTGTGGGATTTGAAGAAAAAAATTTTTTGAAGGCAGTAGTGTGGGAATTTTCAAAAAAAAGAAATTGGAAAGGCTATAGTAAGGGATTTGGTGGAAAAATTATGATTGAAGGCAATAATATGGGAATTTGATGAAAAATCAGAAATAAAGGCCAAAGTAAGGGAATTTGAAGAAGAACCCCTAATGACAGCTATAGTAAGGGTTTTTATAAAAAATATGACTGAAAAGTAAATTTGAAGAATTTGACAAAAAGTAAATTTCAAGGCTGTAGAAAGGGAAATTTAAAAAATTAAGACCAGAAGGCTATAGTAAGGGATTTGGAGGAAAAAAGACGATCGAACGCTACAGTAGGGGAATTTGAAAAAAATCACAAATGAAGGTAATTGTAAGCCTTTTTTCAGAAAAATAATGAGAAAAATAACGTATTTGAAATTTGAAGAAGAATCTTTTTTTAGGAAATATTTAAGGAATTTTTTTTTATAAAATTCTCAAAGCAATTTTGTGGTTTGGAAGAAAAATTGAAAATAAAGGATGTAGTAAGGGAATTTGAAGAAAAATCCATCGAAGGCTATAGTAAGGGTTTTTTATGAAAAATTATTATTCAGAAGAAAAATAACGGCTGAATGTGTAATGGAATTTGAAGAAAAGTCAAAAATCAATGCTATTGTAAGGGTTTTAAACAAAATATCAGGACAAAAAGGAGAATTTGTGGAATTGGAAGAAAAATCATTTTTAAAGACCAAGAAAAGGGAACATTAAAAAATTTAATATTGAAGGCAATATTAAGGGGATCGGAGGAAAAAATTTACGGATGTAGGCCATGGCAAAGGAATTTAAAGAAAAATCTCAAATAAATGCTATGGAAAGAGTATTTTAATAAAAATTATGACTCAAAAGAAAATTTGTTGAATTATAAGAAAAATCCTTTTTAAAGGAAAAGGTAAGGGAATTTTAAAAAATTTATTCCCGAACACTATAGTAAGGGATTTGATTGAAAAATTATGAATGAAGGATATCATAAGGGAAATATAAGAAAAGTCACAAATGAAGGCTACAACGATGGTATTTTAAGAAAAATTATGACAGAAATGATAATTTGATGAATTTGGAGAAAAATAATTTTAGAAGACAACAGTAAGGGAATTTTAAAAAATTTATTCCTGAAGCCAATTATAAAAGATTTAAAGGAAAATTCACAAATAAAGGCTAAAATAAGCATTTTTTAAGAAAAATTATGAAAGAAAGGAAAATATTTGGAATTTGAAGAAAAATAATTTTTGAAGGCAATAGTAAGGGAATTTTAAAAAATTTATTCCGGAAGACTATAGTAAGGTATTTGGAAGAAAAAATTATGACAGAAGACTATCGTAAGAGAATTTGAAAAAACCACAAATGGAGGCTAGTAAGGGTTTTTTAAGAAAAAAAGATGACAGAATTAAAAAGTTGATTTCAAAGTCCAAACTTTTTTTTTTTTTTTGAATGGCGAATACTTTTTTTTTTTTGAAGTACAAACATTTTTTAAGGCAATAGTAAGGGAATTTTAAAAATTTTATACCCGAAGGCTAGAAAGGGAATTGGAAGAAAATTTATGAACGAAGACTATAGTAAGGGAATTAGAAGAAAAATTACAAAAGAAGCCTATAGTAAGTTTTTCTAAGAAATATTATGAAAGAAAAGATAAATTTTTTGAACTTGAAGAAAAATCGTTTTAAAGGCCAAAGTAAGCGAATTTTTAAAAATTTATTCTAGTATATTATAGTTAGGGATTTGGAAGAAAAATTATGATTGGAGACCGTATAATTAAGAAATTTAAAAAAAAATCTCAATTGAAGGCTACTATAAGCCATTTTTAGAAAACTTATGACAAAAAAAAAAACTTTTAGAATTTGCAGAAAAATCATTTTTTAATGCAATTGTGAGGAAATTTTAAAAAATTTATTCTTGAAGGCTATTGTAATTGTTTATAAGGAAAAATTATGAATGAAGGCTATTGTAAGGGAATTTTAAGAATAATTATAATAGAAAAAAAATTGGATTCTAAATAAAAACTATTTTGAAGGCTAGAAAGGGAATTTTTAAAAAAAAATATTGAAGGCTATTGTAAAGGATTTTGAAGAAAAATTATGACATAAGCCAATAGTAAGGGAATTTGAAGAAAAATCACAAATGAAGGCTATAGTAAGCATTTTTTAAGAAAAATCATTTTGAAGCCTATTGTAATGTCATTCATAAAAATTGATACTTGAAGCATGTAATAAGGGATTTGGAGGAAAAATTATGACTGAAGGCTATAACAAGAGAATTTTAAAAAAATCACAAATGAAGGTTATAGTAATGGCTTTAGAAAAAAAATTACAAACGAAGGTTACTGTAATGGATTTTCAAAAAAAATTACAAATGAAGGTTACTGTAATGGATTATCAAAAAAAATCACAAATGAAGGCAATAGTAAGCGTTTTACAAGAAAAGTTGCGACAAAAAAAAATTTGTGGAATTTGAACAAAAATCATTATTAAACACTATAGTAAAGGTATTTAAAAAATATATTCCAGAAAGCAATAGTAAGGGATTTGGAGGAAAAATTATGATTGAAGGCTATAGTAAGGGAATTGGAAGAAAAATCACAAATGAAGGCTACAGTAAACGTTTTTAAAAAAAAATTATGATAGAAAAAAATTTGTGGATTTTGCATAAAAATTATTTTTGAAGGCGATCGTAAGGGAATTTTAAAAAATTTATTTTTGAAGGCAATAGGAAGGGATTTGGAGGAAAAGTTATTAAAGAACGGTATAGTAGGGAAATTTGAAGAAAAATACAAATGAGGGCAATAGTAAGCTTTTTTTTATGAAAAATTACGATAGAGAAGAAAATTTTTAGAATTTGAAGAAAAATCATTTTTGAAGGAAATAAGGGAAATTTAAAAAATGCATTCTTAATGCCAATAATAAAGGATTTGTTGGAAAAAATATGACTAAAGGATATAGTAAGTGAATTTTAAGAAAAATCACAAATGTAGGCTATAGTTAGCTTTTTAAAATAAAATTCTAAAAATTATAACCAAAATGAAAATTTTTGGAATTTGAGGAAAAATCTGTTTTGAACGCAGAAGTAAAAGGAATTTAAAAATTTATTCCTGAAAGCTGTTGTAAGGGAATTGGAGGAAATATTATGACAAAAGGATATTGTAAGGGAATTTAAAGAAAATTCATAATTCAAGGTTAAGGGTTTTTTAAGAAAAATTATGATAAAAAATTATGGACTTTGAAGTAAAATCATTTTTTAACAGTATAAGTAGGTAATTTTAAAAAAATTATTCTTGCAGTCAATTGTAAGGGGTTTGGTGAAAAATTATGGACGAAAGCCATAGTAATAGAATTTTAAGAAAAATCCCCAATGAAGGCTATATTAAGGATTTTTAAGAAACATTAAGACTGAAAAGAAAATTAGTGGAATTTGACCAAAATAATTTTTGAAGGCAGTAGTAGTGTAATTTTAAAAGGGAATTAGAGGAAAAAGGAAAAATGAGGATTTTAAGAAAAATCCCCAATGAAGGCTATATTAAGGATTTTTAAGAAACATTAAGACTGAAAAGAAAACTAGTGGAATTTGACCAAAATAATTTTTGAAGGCAGTAGTAGTGTAATTTTAAAAGGGAATTAGAGGAAAAAGGAAAAATGGGGGCTATAGTAAGGGTATTTTGAGAAAAATTAAGATAGAAAACCAAAATTACAGAATTTAAATAATAATTAGTTTTGAATACTATCGTAAGAAAATTTCAAAAAAAATTATTCCTGAAGGCTATAGTAAGGGATTTGAAGTAAAAATTATGGCTAAAGGCTAAGGGAATTTGAAGAAAATCACTTATGAAGGCTACTGTTAGTAATTTTTAAGAAGAGTTATTCTTCAAGGTTATAGAAGAGGATTTGGGGAAAAAATTATGGTTGAAGGCTATAGTATGGGAATTTGAAGAAAAATTACAAATGTAGGCTTTAGTAAGGGAATTTAAAGAAAAATCACAAATGAAGGCTTTAGAAAGCGAATTATAAGAAAAATCACAAATGAAGGCTATAGTAAAAATGATTTTGCAGGCAATAGTAAGGGAATTTAAAAAAATTTATTTTTGAACGCTATAATAAGGAATTTGGAGGAAAAATTATCAGTGATGGCTAAAGGAAGGGAATTTGAAGAAAAATCACAAATGAATGCAATAGTAACCATTTTTTGAGAAAAATTATGATAGAAAAGAAAATTTGTGGAATTTCAAGAAAAATCAACTTTGAAGTCTATATATTAAGGGAATTTTTTAAAAAAAAAGGCTATAATACAGGATTTGGAGGAAAAATTATGGCTGAAGGCTGTAATTTGAAGAATTATGACAGAAAAGAAAATTTGTGAAATTTGAAGAAAACTTATTTTTGAATGCTATAGAAAGAGAATTTTCAAAAAAATTATTCCTAAAGGCTAGAGTATGGGATTTGGAAGAAAAATTATTATTGAAGGCTATAGCTATAGTAAGGAAACTCCCTTACAATAGCTTTCAGCCAAGATTTTTCTTCAAACCCCATTACTATAGCTTTCAGTCATTATTATTCTTCACATTCCACCTTCAGTCATGATTTTTCTTCAAAATCCTCTACTACCTCTTCAAGAATGAATTTCTTACTATATCTTTTAGTCATTAATTTTCTTAAAATACCCTCACTATTGGCTTGAATCACGATTTTTTTCAAATTCTATTACAATAGCTACAATCATGATTTTTATTCATTCTCACTTATACTTTAGGAATGAATTTTCTTAGAATTTCATTTTTGTAGCCTTCTATCATTATTTTTCATAAAATTTCCTTCAATCAAGATATTTCATCAAATTTCCTTACCATAGCCTTCATTTATAATTTTTCTTTTAAATCCCTAATGACAACCTTCAGGAATGAATTTTCTTCAAATTTCCTTACTACAGCCTATATTACTGTTTTTATTAAATTCCCATATTTTGTTTTCTATCATGATTTTTTTCAAATTCCATTACTATAGTTCTTTGTCATGACTTTTTACAAATTCCCATATTTTTCTTTCTATCATGATTTTTCTTCAAAATCCCTTACTATAACTTTCAATCATGATTTTTCATCAAATTTCCTCACTATAGCCTTCAATTGTAATTTTTCTTCTGAAGCCCTTACTTTAGCCATCTAGAATGAATTTTCTTAAAATACGCATACTATTGCCTTCAAACATAATTTTTATTCAAAATCCCAAACATTAGTTTTATATCATTATTTTTCTTCAAAATCCCTTACAGCCTTCAATCATGCTTTTTATTCAAACTCCTTAATTATAGCTTTCATTCTTTATTTTTCTTCAAATTCCTTTACAATAGCCTTCGGTCATAATTTTTCTTCAAATTCTCTTACTATTGAATATATTTTCTTAAAAATGTCCCTTACTATAACCATCAGTTATTATTTTTCCTCAAATTCCCATATTTTAGCTTTCTAATATCATTTTTCTTCAAAATTCTATACTATAGCTTCAACCTTGACTTTTCACCAAATTCCATTACAATAGCCTTCAAAATACGTAACTATAGTCTTCAAAAATTATTTTTCTTAAAATTCCTTACTATAACCTTCAGTCATTATTTTTCTTCAAATTCCCATATTTTTGTTTTTGACCATGATTTGTTTCAAAATATTTTACTATTGCCTTCTCTCATGATTTTTCTTCAAATTTTTAACTATAACCTTCATTCATTAGGTTTCCTCAAACTACCTTATTTTAGTTTTGTATCCTAAATTTGGTTCAAATTTTTTTACTATAACCTTTAGGCACTACTTTTCTTCAAATTCCCTTACTATAGCTTTCTGTAAAGATTTTTTTTAAATTCCCTTACTATAGCCTTCAGTCATGAATTTTCTTTAAAATCCCATATTTTAGTTTTTTCTCAAGGTTTTTCTTCACAGTCCCTTATCAGATAGACTTTCGTCATGATTTTTATTCATATCCCCATATTTTTGTTTTCTATCGTGATTTTTCTTTAAAATTCCTTACTATAGCATGTAGTCATGATTTTCTTTCAAATTTCCTTATTATAGCCTTCTATCATGATTTTTTTAAATTCCCTTACTATAGCCTCGAGTAATTAATTTTCTTAAAATTTTATTATTGTAGCTTTCAGTAAATATTTTTTCTCAAATTCTCATACTTTAGTTTATATCACATTTTTCCTTCAAATTCCCTTACTATACTCTTTAGTAGTTTTATTTTTAAAATTCCCTCACTATGGCCTTCATCAATGATTTTTCCTCAAAATTCCTTTAACATAGCCTTCAAAAGAAATTATTTTCTTAAGATTCACTTAGTTAGGGATTTGGAGGAAAAATTATGATTGAAGGCTACAGTAGAGGAATTTGAAGAAAAATCGCAAATGAAGGTAATAGTAAGCCTTTTTTCAGAAAAATGATGACAAAAAATAAAATATTTGAAATTTGAAGAATAATATTTTTTTAAGGAAATATTTAGGGAATTTTAAAAAATTTATTACTGAAAGCAATTTTAGAGGTTTGGAGGAAAAATTGAAAATAAAGGATGTAGTAAGGGAATTTGAAGAAAACTCCTAGTGAAGGCCATAGTAAAGGCTATAGTAAGCATTTTTTATGAAAAATCATTTTGAAGCCTATCGTAATGGAATTTAAAAAAATTGATACCTGATGCCTATAATAAGGGATTTGGAGGAAAAATTATGACTAAAGGCTATAACAAGAGAATTTTAAAAAAAAATCACAAATGAAGGTTACCGTAATGGATTAAGAAAAAATAACTAATGAAGGTTATTGTAATGGATTTTAAAAAAAATCACAAATGAAGGCAATAGTAAGCATTTTACAAGAAAAGCTGCAACAATAAAAATATTTGTGGAATTTGAACAAAAATCATTATCAAAGACAATAGTAAGGGTATTTAAAAAAATTAATCCTGAAAGCAATAGTAAGGGATTTGGATGAAAAATTATGATTGAAGGCAATAGAAAGGGAATTGAAAGAAAAATCACAAATGAAGGCTATAGTAAGCGTTTTTAAAGAAAAATTATGATAGAAAAAAATTAGTGGATTTTGCATAAAAATCATTTATGGTAAGGGAATTTTAAAAAAATAAATTTTGAAGGCTATAGGAAGGGATTTCGAGGAAAAATTATGACAGAAGGGTATAGTAGGGGAATTTGAAGAAAAATCATAAATGAGGGCTATAGTAAGCTTTTTCTATGAAAAAATACGATAGACAAAATTTTCAAAATTTGAAGAAAAATCATTTTTGTAGCAAGTAAGGGAATTTTAAAAAAAGTATTCCTAATGGCAATAATAAAGGATTTATTGGAAAAAATATGACTGAAGGCAATAGTAAGTGAATTTTAAGAAAAATCACAAATGAAGGCAATAGTTAGCTTTTTAAAATAAAATTCTAAAAGAAAATAATATTTGTGATATTTTATGGAAAAACATTTTAGAACGCTACAGAAAGGAAATTTTTTAAAAATTTATTCCTGAAGAATTTAGGAAGGGATTTAGGGGAATAATTATGGCACAAGGCATTAGTAAAGGAATTTAAAAAAAATCACAAACGAAGCCAAAAGTAAGGGTTTTTAAGAAAAATTATAACCAAAAAGAAAAATTTTGGAATTTGAGGAAAAATCATTTTTCAAGGTAGAAGTAAAAGCAATTAAAAATAATAATTCCAGAAAGCTGTTGTAAGGGATTTGGAGGAAATATTATGACTAAGTAAGGGAATTTAAAGAAAATTCACAATTGAAGGATAAGAAAGGGTTTTTTAAGAAAAATTAAGATAAAAAAATTTTGGACTTTGAAGTAAAATCATTTTTTAACACTATAAGAAGGTATTTTTAAAAACTTTACTCTTGAAGTCAATTGTAAGGGGTTTGGTAAAAAACTATGGACGTAGGCCATAGTAATAGAATTTTAAGAAAAATCCCCAATGAAGGCAATAGTAAGGATTTTTAAGAAACATTAAGACTGAAATGAAAATTAGTGGAATTTGACAAAAATAATATTTGAAGGAAGAAGTAGGGGAATTTTAAAAAATTTATTTCTGAAATCTATAGTAAGGGATTAAGAGGAAATATTGTGATTGAAGGCTATCATAAGGGAATTTGAAGAAAAAATTATTACTGGAGCTGATAATAAGGGGATTTGAAGAAAAATCTCAAATGAAGGCTAATGTAAGCATTTTTTAAGAAAATTTATGAAAGAAAATAAAAGTTGAAGATTTTGAAGAAAAATCATTTTTGAAAGCTATAAAAAGGGAATTTTAAGAAAATTATTCCTAGTGGCTCGAAAGCTATAAAAATGGAATTTAAAGAAAATTTATTCCTGGTGGCTATAGTTTCAAATGTGGAAGAAAAATTTTGAATAAAGGCTATAGTAAGAGAATTTGAAGAAAAATCACAAATGAAGGCCATCGTAAGCGTTTTTTAATAAAAATAATGATATAGAAGAAATTTTTTGAAATTTGAAGAAAAATCATTTATGAATGCTATAGTAAGGGAATTTTATGAAGATTTTTTTCTGAGGGCTATAGTAAGGGATTTGGAGGGAAAATATAGTTGAAGGCTATAATAAGGGAATATGTTGAAAAATCACAAATGATGGCTATTTTTAAGAAAAAAAGTGAAGGAAATTTTATTCCTGAAGGCTATAATAAGGAATTTCGAGGAAAAATTAAGATAAAGGTTATAGTAAGGGAATTTGAAGAAAAATGATTTTAGGATGCAATAGTTAGGGAATTTTTAAAAAAATTATTTCTGAAGGCAATTGGAAGTGATTTTGATAAAAAGTTATCACTGAATGCTATAGTAATAGAAATTGAGGGAAAATAACAAGTGAGCTAAAGAAAGCTTTTTTAAGAAAAATTATGATAAGAAAAGAAAATTTATGGAATTTGAAAGAAAGTCGGTTTTGAAGGTTATAGTAAGGGAATTTGAAAAAATTTATTCCTAAAGGCAGTAGTAAGGAATTTGGAGGAAAAATTATGATGAATGCTATAGAAAGGAAATATAAAGAAAAATCACAAATGAAGGCTAATGTAAGCATTTTTAAAGGAAAATTGTGACAGAAACGAAAATTTGTTTAATTTGAAGAAAAAACATTTTTCAAGGCAATTGCAAGGGAATTTTAAAAAATTTATTCCTGAAGGGTTAAAGGGATTCGGAGGAAAAATTAAGAATGAAGGCTATAGCAAGGGAATTTTAAGAAAAATCACTAATGAAGGCTATATTATTTATTTTTTAAGAAAAATTATGAAAAAATATAAAATTTGAGGATGTTGAAGAAAAATTATTTTTAAATGCTATTGTAAAGGAATTTAAAAAAAAAAAATATGAAGTCTATAGGAAGGGATTTTGATTAAAATTTTGACTAAAGGCAATAGTAATGGAATTTGAAGAAAAAAAAAAGTGAAAGCTGTAGTAATCATTTTTAAGAAAAATTATGATAGAAAATAAAATTTGTGGAATTTGAAGAAAAATAATATTTGAAGGCTTAGTAAGGGAATTTTAAAAAATTTATTCTTGAAAGCTATTGTAAGGGATTTTGAGGAAAAATTATGACTGAAGGGTATATTAAGGAAATTTTAAGACAAATCACAAATGAAAGATATAGTAATGGTTTTTTCATAAAAATTTTGATAGGAAAATAAAATTTGTAGAATTTGAAGAAAAATCATATTTGAAGGCTATAGTAAGCGAATTTTAAAAAATTTATTCCTGAAGGCAATAATAAGGGATTTGGAGGAAAAATTACAGCTAAAGGTGTAAAGGAATTTGTCGAAAGCCAAAAATCAAGGCTATAGTTAGGGTTTTTAACAAAAATTTTGATAGAAAGAAAATTTTTCGATTTTTAAGTAAAATTATTTTTTAATGTTATAGCAACGGAATTTTAAATAAAAAATTGAAGACAATAATAAGGGATTCAGAGGAAAAATTATGATTGATGTCTACAGAAAGGGAATTAGAGGAAAAAGGACAAATGAGGGCAATAGTAAGGGTATTTTGAGAAAAATTAAGACAGAAAACAAAAATTGTGGAATTTAAATAAAAATAAGTTTTGAATGCTATAGTAAGAGAATTTTTAAAAAAATTATATCTGAAGGCTATAATAAGGGATTTGAAGGAAAAATTACGACTAAAGGCTATAGTAAGGGAATTTGAAGAAAATCGCTTATTAAGGCTATGGTTAGGGATTTTTAAAAAGAGTTAATCTTAAAGGTTATAGTAAAGGATTTGGAGAAAAAATTATGGTTGAAGGATATTATAAGGGAATTTAAAGAAAAATCATAAATGAAGGCTTTAGAAAGCGAATTTCAAGAAAAATCACAAATAAAGGCAATAGTAAAAACATTATTGATGGTCTATAGTAAGGGAATTTTTAAAAAATTATTTTTGAACGCTATAATAAGGAATTTGGAGGAAAATTTATGAGTGATACCTATAGGAAGGGAATTTGAAGAAAAATCACAAATGAAGGCTATAGTAACCGTTTTTAGAGAAAAATTATGATAGAAAAGAAAATTTGTGGAATGTGAAGAAAAATAATCTTTGAAGGCTATATAGTAAGGGAATTTTAAAAAAATTATTTTTGAAGGCTATAATGCAGGATTTGGAGGAAAAAGTATGTTGAAGGCTAGTAATTTGAAGAAAATTGTGACAGAAAAGAAAATTTGTGAAATTTCTATAGAAAGATAATTTTTAAAAAAATTATTGCTGAAGGCTATAGTATGGGATTTGGAGGAAAAATTACTATTGAAGTCTATAGCTATAGTAAGGAAACTCCCTTACTATAGCTTTCATACATGATTTTTCTTCAAACTCCATTATTATAGCCTTCAATCATTATTTTTCTTCAAATTCCACCTTCAGTCATGATTTTTCTTCAAAATCCTCTACTACCTCTTCGAGAATGAATTTCTTAGAATTTTCTTATTTTATCTTTTAGTCATTAATTTTCTTAAAATACCCTCATTAAAGGCTTCAATCATGATTTTTTTAAAATTCTATTACAATAGCCTCCAATCATGATTTTTATTCATTCTCACTTATACTTTAGGAATTAATTTTCTTAGAATTTCGTGTCTATAGCCTTCTATCATTATTTTTCATAAAATTTTCTTCAGTCACGACTTTTCATCAAATTTCCTTACTATAGCCTTCATTTATAATTTTTCTTCTAAATCCCTTATTACAACCTTCAGGAATGAATTTTCTTCAAATTTCCTTACTATAGCCTTTAGTAATTTTTTTATTAAATTCCCATATTTTGTTTTCTATCATGATTTTTTTCAAATTCCATTATTATAGCTCTTTGTCATGACTTTTTACTAATTCCCATATTTTTGTTTCTATCATGATTTCTCTTCAAAATCCCTTACTATAACTTTCAATCATGATTTCTCATCAAATTTCCTTACTATAGCCTTCAATTATGATTTTTCTTCTGAAGCCCTTACTTTAGCCTTCTAGAATGAATTTTTTTAAAATACGCTTACTATTGCCTTCAAACATGATTTTTATTCAAAATCCCAAACATTAGTTTTATATCATTATTTTTCTTCAAAATCCCTTACAGCCTTCAGTCATGCTTTTTATTCAAACTCCTTAATAATAGCCTTTATTCATTATTTTTCTTCAAATTCCTTTACAATAGCCTTCGGTCATAATTTTTCTTCAAATTCTCTTACTATTGAATAAATTTTCTTAAAAATTTCCCTTACTATAACCATCAGTTATTATTTTTCCTCAAATTCCCATATTTTAGCTTTCTCATATTATTTTTCTTCAAAATTCCATACTATAGCTTCAATCATGACTTTTCACCAAATTCCATTATAATAGCCTTCAATCTGCTTCAAAAACCCTAACTGTAGTCTTCAAAAATTATTTTTCTTAAAATTCCTTACTATAACTTTCTGTCATTATTTTTCTTCAAATTCCCATATTTTAGTTTTCTATCATGATTTTTTTCAAAATATTTTACTATTGCCTTCTATCATGATTTTTCTTCAAATTTTCAACTATAACCTTCATTCATTAGTTTTCCTCGAATTACCTCATTTTAGTTTTGTATCCTGACTTTGGTTCAAATTTTTTGACTATAACCTTTAGGCACTATTTTTCTTCAAATTCCCTTACTATAGCTTTTTGTAAAGATTTATCTTTAAATTCCCTAACTGTAGCCTTTAGTCATGATTTTTCTTCAAAATCCCATATTTTAGTTTTTTATCAAGGTTTTTCTTCACAATCCCTTACCATATAGCCTTCCGTCATGATTTCTATTCATATTCGCATATTTTTGTTTTCTATCGTGATTTTTCTTTAAAATCCCTTACTATAGTATTTAGTCATGATTTTCTTTCAAATTTCTTTATTATAGCCTTCTATCATGATTTTTTTTAAATTCCCTTACTATAGCCTCTAGGAATTAATTTTCTTAATATTATATTATTGTAGCTTTCAGTAAATATTCTCTCTAATTCTCATGTTTTAGTTTATATCACTTTTTTCCTTCAAAATCCCTTACTATACTCTTTAGTAGTTATTTTTTTAAAATTCCCTCACTATGGCCTTCATCATTGATTTTTCCTCAAAATTCCCTTATCATAGCCTTCAAAAGAATGAATTTTCTTCATATTCACTTACTATAGCCTGAACTAATTATTTTTCCTTAAATTCTCATATTTTAGTTTACTATCATGATTTTTCTTCAAAATCGTTTACTATTGCCTACAGTCCTCATGTTTCTTTTAATTTATTTACTATGGCCTTCAATCATTATTTTTTTTTCAAATTCCCTTACTATAGTCTTCAGTCGTTACTTTTCTTCAAACTCCTAAATATAACCTTCAATTATAATTTTTTTTTAAATCCCTTACTATAGCCTTTAGGAATGAATTTTCTTCAAATTCCCTCATTATTGCCTTCAATCATGATTTTTCTTCAAATTCTCTTACAATAGACTTCAACGGAAGTTTTTCTTCAAATTCCCTTACTATAGCCTTCAACAAAAAATTTTCTTCAAATTCCCTTACTATATAGGCTTTCAATTGATATTTTTTGTCAAACACACTTCCTGTAGCCTTTAGCAGAGTTTTTTTCAACTAATTACCACATTATAGCTTTCTGTTAAGATTTTTCTACATCATTTATTGAGATTTTTCATTGATCACCATTATTATAGCCTTTTATCGAGATTTTTCTTCAAATTCTTTTATAGTAGACTTTTATCTAAATTTTTTTCAAATTCACTTACAAATCTTAATTTTAAAATTTTATTTCAAATTCCTTAAATATAGTATTTTGTCATGATTTTTCTTTATATTCCCTTATTATAGATTTCAATCGAGTTTTCTTTGCAAATTACCTTACAATAGCCATCGATAGTTTTTTCTTCAAATTTCCTTTCTATAGCGTTTTATGAAAAAAAATTATTAACTTATTGCCACCTTTTCAAGTTTTTCTTCAAATTCTCTCACTTAAATTTTGTCAATTTTTTCTTCAAATTCCTTGGCTATAGCCTTCTTTGTAATTTTTTTCTTCATATTCCATAATGTAGTTTTCTATCAACAATTTTCTTCAAATTTCATGACTATAACCTTCAATTGAGTTTTTTTTTTCCAAATTTCCTTATTATAGCCTCCAAACAAGAGCTTTATTTCAAATTTCCCTTTTATAGACATCAATCAAGACATTTAATTTCCTTATAAATAACCTTTACTCGAAATATTTCTTCATATTCTCTTACCATAATTTTTCTACAAACTCCCTTATCATGTCTTTTTTTCTTTAAATTACCTTATTATAGCCTTCAACCTTGATTTTTCATAATATCCCCTTAGCTTTCTGTCAAGATTTTTCTTCGGATGCCTTTACTATATCCCTCATTTGATATTTTTCTTTAATTTATCTTACGAGGCATTCTCTGAAATTTTTTAATGACATTCTCGTACTATGTCCTCGCCCAATGTCACTCATGCATATAAAATTTCCGTTGCCCTTTCCATTGTTCCAAATGCCAATAGATTAAGTTTCTAGTCTTTTCGAATTGATTATAACTGAATGATAATGTTTGAACCCAAAACAAACCTGCATCAATTTCTCACCAGGATATGTATACATGTTCCAACTATCTGATATCTATATCTCATTGATATTAGATTGGGGATGAGATTTCAATGGGGAATATCAGTACACAGATATAAATGAGAGACAAGAACCTGGAAAAAGATGAGGCAATATCAAAACAAGTTCTTTATGGAGATTACATTTTTACAGGGTTCTACATAATTATATAAACAATTGGTACACGTTCGCATCATACCCAACTCTGAGTACTGCACATTAACTATCGCAAATCTAAATACCTACTAATGTTGCACAACAGATGCATGCCAAGAACTAGAATGGGCGTCATGCTGTAGAAAAAATATTAAGTTCCCAATCTCTTGAAACCGCACTCTGAACAGAACTTGGAGGTTTCTCTCAAATAGGGGGCACCACATTCATCACAATACTTTGCCGGAGTTGTTGGCTGCTATAAATGAAAAAGCAAAAAGATTAGAAAAGACCAGGTCGAGGTATGAAAGACGAGAAAACTAATTGGTTGCTAATTTAAGAATCAGAGAGAACTAATTCCTAATATGACCAATGTCCAACACAAATGCACTCCAAGGTCATCGAGACTCATATTAACTAGTGCACTGACAAGGGAGTCTTTGGCCAAGTATAAGAATGCCATCAGTATGTTCAATGAGTACTGAAAGATTTGTTTGCTGTCCCTAAAGAGTAAAATAGTTTTGGAATTGGCTAGGGGTGGGCATCAGGTTGGGTTTTCCAGCTAACCCGACCCGAACAACCCGACTTTGGATTCCCAAATCCAACTCGCAGGTCAGGTTCAGGTTTGAGAATACAAACCCAATCTCGGGTCGGGTCAGGCTCGGGTTTACCCGAATCCGACCTGCCAGTTAGGGCAATCCGCGGTTTTTTTTTTTAATATATTTTTCTTGAGATATTTTTAAAATGTGTATAAAAAAATCGGGTTTTGTTGGGTGGGGTTCGGGTTTGTAAACCCCGTTTCGGGTTTTTCACAGATTCGGGTTTCAGTTTATATAAGTCGGGTCGGGTTTGGGTTCTCAGAAACCGGACCCGTGCCCACCCCTAGAATTGGCAGTCTTGTGAAGAGAAAAACAAAACAATTAAGAGGGACAAAAAGACAAATATTTCAACAGCAGTCACAATAATACAGATGATATTTCAAGACAATCAATAAATTGAAAATCCAAAAAAAAAAAAAAAAAAACCCACCAGTAAATGCATGCGCCCTCCAATATGCCCTACTGAGAGAGGTTGCAAGCAGGACAAATGCTGAGCTAATGTAGGCGACTGATGTGAACTAGGGAGCTCAGGCAAATGAGGCGAATGTCCACAAGGATTTGTATTAGCATACTGCGGTCCATGTTGATTTTGATGCATTGGTTGATGATGCGGGTGATTAAGAGGGTGAAATTGTGGTTGATGTGGTATAGGTTGCATTTGATGTTTAGCTGGGCCTTGCTGCTGATTTTGGGGCTGAAAACAATTATTAACAATGTCTGGGTGCTATTCAATTAAACTGAATTGTGCAAAGATTTCACAAATAAATAAGCGTCTTCCTAATTGATCTTTATAAACAGAACCATGCTATATAAACTGGAAATGACCAACCCAAGGACTAGCAGTTAACCTAGAAAGATAATGCAGTTCTTTCATTATTGGCATTCTAAACAGCACTACAGATTCAAGCAATTGCAACTAATCAAATTTGTATTCGATGTGCACCTAATATCTAATCACATTTATATACAATTAACTTATATTATTTGGACGACTTCAGAAACTGATGAAACCATTTTCCCCCAGCAAGTAGCGGATTAAACAATCAATTTTTGAGGAATGAGAATATTATTGAGCAAAACGAGAAAGATAAAATGCAAAAGTGAACAGTATACAGAAAATCTATTGCACTTTACAAAGAGAAACTTAATCTGAAATATGGAAGAGGTTTTGCATGAAAGTTACTTCATTGACGGGCCGGAATCCTGTTGAGCCAGCTAGTCCTGAACAAGCCTCCCCACCAGAAAATGCCTGAGGTTAAAGTTAAAGCAGGATATCATCGCAGAAAGAACTTTAACTGATTGAATAATGCCAAGGCAAAGGTGGTCAAACCATACTTACAGGCAATCCTGGAATACTAGGAACAGGATGTGAAAGAATCCGTCTACACTTGTGCCTCGGTGAATAGAACTTATAATCCCTTGCAGAAACAGCCACTTCATGTCGACCTGTTAAGCGTTTAAACCTGCCAGAAGCTCAATACATTAGTCACAAGGAGGTCCATATCACAGTTTTCAGATCCACCGTAATGACAAACTCAGACGAGCTTTTTTCTTTTTCACTTCTCTTTAAACAAAAATAAAAAGAAACATAAAAAAAAAATAAACCCTATGGTCCTAAAGGCTTATATGATTTCCTCTAGGTTTAAGAGGAATGATAAATGCAAGGCACATTTTGGATGAAGGAGCAGCTCTTTGGATAAAAAAGAAAGTGCTGGGTTAAGCCTCCTTTTAGAAAAATCTTTTTTTTTTTGTTTTTTGAAAACAGTCATAACTTTTATTAATAGCATTTAATAAGAAATACAGGATATTGCAATTCAACTCAAAAGTCCTCTATGCTGTCGAAGACAATTTCCAGCATCTCACAATTCAACTGCCCCTGAATATCATCAACAATTTCTTGGATCCATAGCTTCCTATTGAGTAAATAATCTATTTTAGACTTCTTCTCAAAGCAAATATGTTGTCACCAAAACTTTTCAGGTTCAAGCTGAAAATGCATAATATCACACACCGTTATTAATTTGTAGGCGTAATGATGGATTTATAGTATAGACACTTGAAGAACATTATTATATACACATCCAAGTATAGCTCCTGGTGCTCAGTTAAGATTGTTGAGGACTGGAAGATTTTTCTACAGCAGAATGCCCAGTGGCACAAGCAGGGGGAAAAAGTAAACAATCTCAACATACCATTCACCATCTTCAACTGACACAGTAGCTGGTTTTTCTACTATCACCAACCCATTGATCACCACAAAGCGAACACGTTTTTCTTCCTGGATGACTAGCTCAGGAAATCTGATTCTTGTTTCATGAGAAGTTGCCAGTTCCCTCCTCCTAAATGTGCATGGTCCTGAAAATTTAAGCTGTTATGATGAACAGCATAGAAATAGTGACATGTTTTTTAAACTTTATAAAAGACAGTACTACAAACCATTTCTTGGAAACTTTTTGACCAGGCGCCTGTACAACCCTCCAGCTGCTTCAAGAGCAACTCCAATTGTCTTTTCACGAACACCATCCAAAGTAGCAAGGCGCATATTGACCTCATTAACTAGAGTTTCATATAAATTTGCTACATACATCTGGGGTAAAACAAACCCAGGATCACCTTCATATTGAGATTCTCTTGGCTTCCTTTTGTTCACTTTGTCTTGGCTGGATTGATTACTATAATTTGATTCAACTTCAGAAGAATCTCTGACTTCAACTACATGCTGACTAATAAAATGATCCACAACAATTTGCAAAAATCTTGCTCTTGCTGTCTCAATCGGTGAAATATCTGTCACCGAAACTAAAGATCAATTAGTGAATGTAGTTCACAGAAATTTTTCACTTATAATAGGAGAGAATACTCAACAAAGCTACTAGAAAATCACCATTGATAGTAAGTATATCGTAAGAGGATGTTGAAGGCCCGTCATTTTCAATACCAGGACGGCCATCTTCCACAGCAACATTCTGAAGTGGTAAATGGTTTCTAAATGAATTATGTAGGCAATCCTAATCAACAGAACGCCTCATCAGTTCCAAAGCCAAACAAATATTCCAGCTATAAAATATGCCCAAGACAGAAAATCGTACAACATTGAACATTAATATGTTGCTGAATTGTGGAAGATGCCATTGGTTGCTACATAAGATTTATGGACCCAGGCTGTCCACTGAACTGGGGAAAAAGGTTGTGAAACAATAACCAGAAATTTGAGTCACAACTCAAGCTGTACAGCTTTTAAACGACTGTAGAGTATGCTAAAGCACTTTATATTTTCCAGTCCAGCGTAGCCACATATTGCAAACACTGTAACTTCAACATTCAGCTCGGTCTTTCAAGTCAAATTTCTAATTACAGCTCAACGCGAGACCTACTCCAATCCAAATGAAAAGAAGAAGCCCAAAATAAAATTAACAACACCGCAAGCGAGATTACTCACTACGGAATTTGACTCGTCATCGTTATCCAAGCTACCTTCAGTCACAGCATCGCGCTCCACGTCGCTGATCCCCTCAATCTCCCCCGGCCGTGCATCGACAGTGTTGAGATCGTGAAGAGACCCTCCGAGAAACGAGTTAGCCGATCGTAGATTGTACGGCACCCCCGTGCCCATCCCACCAGAGCAACAACCCTTCCCACGTCCCTCTCTCCCCCAACGAACCAAAACCCCCAATTTTCTTCTTTTTCTTCTTCTTCCTCCTTGGAGAAACGAAGAACCTGCAAAGCACAAACCAAAACCCTAGCTGCATTTGAATGTTCATTCTCCGCGCCAAAACAGTCGCCTGTTTGATAGGAGAAGAAGATGTGTGGAAGTTGGAGCTTAGTGAGAGCAGAATAGCTTTCAGTCCCAAGCCTGAGAACGTACCTGAGCTTTCGCCCCGGAGCCTGATTCCAAACCTCTCTCCGACTACCGCACCTGCTTCCAAGCCGCCGGTCCAAGGTCCCCCTAAATAGTAAACTCTACAAGTACCGTGGTATGATATCATCATATCATATCATATGATTCATATCCCCCCGTTTAAGATTGATGCAAATTACTAAGAGATCCCTCGGGCCGGAAGCTTCATGGACGGCTTAGACTTTGTGGAATGTGAAATTTCCATAGCGGAATTTGTTTGAAATAAAAATGATTCCTATCAGGAATCATAATAATGATTTAAAAACCGAACCGGCCATCCAACCGGCACTATGTCCGGGTTTGGTTGAACCCAGATAGACCGGGTTGGACTGTTGGATATTATACCCCATATGCTACCTAAATGTAAAATATATTTTCTTCATCTCTCCCGTCGTCGGTGTGAAGCATATAAGATGACTACTACTAAAGTCATTCAACTCAACAAAATAAACCTAGGAATAGGGACTTTCTTGAAAACACTCAATCCTTGTTACTATTTATTATATATAGATATAGCTAGATACCACTCACTATGTGTTTCACCGAAAATCCGCCGGTCCGCGAAGAGGCGCGAGAGAGTAATTCGATTATATCAGAATATTTGTGTTACAATTGTGTTTGAATATCAGAAAGATGCGAGTACCATCTCCTAAGCTTCCTCTGATTCGATCTCCGTTACAATTTGGTAAAGTTTAAGCTTTTGCGAACGAATGTCGAAACGAGTTCTAGAACGAGTATGGACGAACTGTTATGGCTTTGGTCGGTCGGGCAGAAGTATTTGTATTCCGCGTGTGTCGACTTGTGACGTTGTCGGTGAACGTGTAGAGCTGCTCCAGTTTGAACTGTTGAGTTGCTACGGACTGCGAGTTGCTTAACTTCTGTGGCTCGAAAGAGCTTCTATGCGTGAGAAATTCTTCTCAGTGAAGAAATTTTAGACCTTCGTTTTTAGAGAGAGAGAGAGAGCTTCTACACCTACACCAAAAAAATTTTGAACCTTTTGAACCCCTACAATGGAGGTTTTCTAGCTATTTGTAGCCAACTCTGTGCAGTCGTTGAGTTTGAGGCTTGAAAAGGGGATCACGATCCTCTTTTTACTGCTTCTTTTGAGAGAGGAAGAAGACTGGAGATTTTCACTCCAGGCTCCCTCAGAAGAGGATCGTGGTGTCTCTTTTTGGCCCCTTCGATTAACGACCAGAATTGGTCGTTTAACTGTTCAGGAGGCTGATGTGTAGCTTGGATTGGTGACTGGTGCTGACGCGACAATTCTTTGCTGATGTGGGCGTCGACTGTATTGCTGACGCGGCGGCGTGAGTGGACCCGACGATGGGCTGCGGTTGAGGTCTTCAAACTTTGACGGAGCCTACCCACGAAGCTCGACTGATGGATACTGATGGATTTATGGGCTCATCGAATTTGAGCTAACCACATTTTAGTGCATACACTATGTACTGTTGGTGCATATGATTTTTATTGGCTGCTTTGTGACAAAACCTATTTTTGACCACGTCAACAATATACACCATGAAGCGTGGATATTTGGAGTTTTCTAATCGTGGGTTATTGAGTTTCCTAAATTCTATAGGAAAGAAATCAGCATGTGAAATCACTGAGGATAAGGGTGATTGAGTTTCCTAGTTGAGATAGGAAAGTAAGTAATACAGGATGTAATGTGTCTAAAGACAGATTTAGACATGGGTAAACCCTAATGGTATTAATAGCACAATACGTGCGGGGCTAGGGTTTTTACGCAGAGATTGACAAGTATCCAGGAAGGATGATTTTGAGGGGGAGTAAGGTGGAGGAGATTCATATGTTCACATCTTGAAGGTTATATGAGATTGTTGAAGTTGATTAAGAGGTCTACAAGCTTATCAAGAAGCGATTGACCATTGTAATGGTGTTCTCATCCTGAGAAGCCTGCGTGAAGAAATTCCCTGGTGATAGGGATCACACTAAGGGGGAGACTTAGTGTGTGGGTATCGAAGAGCTTTTGTGGAAGTGAGTTGACAGGAAGCTAGACTAGGAAGAGGTTGTTGTTCAAGTCCTTGAGGGGAGGAGAACTTATTACTGTAAGTTGTGCTGTTGAATTACTGTAATACTCTTTCTAGTGGATTTTGATACCCTGGGCCGAATGCCCCGCATATTAGGAACGATTGGTTCCGAACTGCCATAACAAATTGGTGTTGTGTCTTTTGTCTATGAGTATAACGTTAAGTGTCATTACACCAGTCCTCGGGTGTAAGTACACTCCTGCGCTCACGTTTTAAGTTTACAGGAAATTTTGTAAGTACACTTCTGAATACACGTCTTGAGTTTACTGGGAGTTTCAAGTGGTATCAGAGCAGGCTCCAGATTAGTTTGGAGATAAACGGTTTTATAAACTTGACGTGAAGGAAGATGGCAGCATATCATAAGGAAGGAGCTTCAAACACAAGACCACCACTACTTGATGGAACAAACTGTGCCTACTGGAAGGCAAAAATAAAAATTTATATCAAGGCTCAGGATGAAAGAGCCTGGCGATCTGTTGAAGATGGATGGGAACCTCCAACAGTTGAAATTGGAGTAGGTGCTGATAAAAAGAGAATTTTAAAGCCTAGTTCAGAATGGAACGATGTAGAGGATAGATCATCAAACTGCAACTCCAAAGCATTGAATGCAATTTTTGGAGGAATCGATGAAGAACAGTTCAGGAGAGTATCTGCATGCACTACGGCTAAAGAGGCATGGAAGATACTGGAGGTTCATTATGAAGGAACCGAAAGTGTACGTGCAGTAAAATTGCAGATGTTGATGACTCAGTTTGAGCTCATGAGGATGAGAGATGATGAGACGATTTTCGAATTTGAAGGTAAGATCAGAGACATTGCAAATCAATCTGCCAACCTGGGAGACAGGATACCTCAAGACCAATTGATCAAAAAGGTACTTCGTTCACTATCTTCTAAATTTAAGATGAAAAGAATTGCTATAGAGGAAAACAAGTCTTTAAACGATATGACCTTGGATGAACTGATTGGAACTTTGAAAACTTTCGAGATGAATGAAGAGTCAAGTGATTCAGTAAGAGAAAATAAGAGAGAAAGTGTAGCACTTCAGACTTTTGCAAGTAATGAAGTGACTCAGTCAACACAGGAATCTGTCCCACCATTACTCTAACAAAGTTAGATGCAAAAGTGTCTTTCCTGGCAAAAGGACTTAACAGGTTTATAAGAAAGAGCAAGAAGAAGAATTATTTCGCAGGAGAAGGAAAACCAAGTGGAGGAGGTTTTGATTCAGCAAACAAGAGCAAAAACACAACGTGCTATGAATATGGAGGTCGAGGACACATCCAATCAAAATGTCCTACTTACCTGAAAAAGAAAAAGTCGTCTATGGCTACCTGGAGTGATGGCAGTAGTACTTCGGAAGATGAAGAATGTAATTATGTTGCATTCATTGCGAATACTCCAGTGCATAGTGACCTGCCAGTGCAAAGAAAAATACAAGGCCTCTCAATAGTCTCGGATGATGAAACAGATGATGAGGATGATATTGGTACAATACATAACATCATCAAGCAGTGGGATAGGGTTCTTGAGAGTACTAAAGTTCTAAAAGAGCAAGTTGTAGTCTTGGAAAGAGAAAAAGTCGTGTTGAAACAAAAACCTGATGAAAAAGAGGAGGAAGCCAGAGAAACAGAAAGGAAAGAAGGCTTGTTGAGAGAACAGACTTGTGCCTTAAGTGAAGAGAACCAGTTGCTAAAACAGAAAGTGAATGAGAAAGAGGAAAGAATTATGAAACTGGAAGAAGAACTAAGGAAGGCAAAGGAGATTTGGGTGAAGTTTGACAAAGGAAAGCAGCAATTAGATGATATATTGACTCAAGAGAAATGAAGGGTTAGTAGGCATGGACTGGGATACAGTGGGGCTAGTTCATCTCTGCAATCAGCTTATGCTCAGCCTCGTTATAAACAGGTCAAAAAGTTCATTCCTACATGTCATTTCTGTGGAACCTATGGTCATATCAGATCCTTTTGTTACAAGTTACAAAGAATTCGAAGGAATAAAAATTTTAGAGTTAAGTCTAGTGCTCAAAATTTAGTTTGGGTAAAGAAAGATATTAGTTTGTTTGCTGCACATACTGCTAGAAAAACAAACATTGATGGAATATGGTATTTTGATAGTGGTTGCTCTAGACATATGACAAGAAGTGTTGAGTTCCTTACAAATCTACAACAGGAGAGTGGTGGACAAGTTACTTTTGGAGATGGGGACAAGGATCTGTAGTTGGAAGAGGTGATTTGAATGTTCAAGGACTTCCAAAGCTAAAGAATGTATTATTGGTTGATGAGCTGAAAGCAAACTTGATAAATATCAGTCAACTGTGTGACCAGAACATGTATGTGAAGTTTACTAAGGATGGTTGTAAGGTAATGGATGAGGAAAACATCTCTGTACTGGAAGGAACAAGAACAGGTGATAACTGCTATAAGCTAATACTGTCGCATCAGTGTCAGTACACTAAAGAGAACACTGCTCAACTATGGCATAAGCGATTAGGACATATACACTCCAGAGGTTTACAGAAACTGATAAAGTATGGAGCAGTCAAAGAGTTGCCTCCTCTAACAGGAACCACACCTTCTATAAGAGTGCAGAAGAATCACCTAGCTGATGCAATAATTGGAGATGTAAATGAGGTTGTCACATTAGAGTACTTATCAACTAAGAATCAACTGGCAGACATATTTACAAAGAGTTTGGGTACAAAAAGATTTGAGTTCCTTCGTGGAGCTCTGGGGTTGTGCTGCATTTGAAAGAGTACCAGTTAGTGTACTTAGACTTGTAAGGCAGACTTGTAAAAAAAAAAAAAAAAAAAAAAAAAAAAGAAAAAAAGGAAAAGAAAAAAAAAAAAGAAAAAAAAAGAGGGAGTTTGAGTTTGTAAGAAAAAGAATGCAGGAAGGAGAAAGGTTAAAGGTAAAAAATTGTTTTTTATGTTCGGTGCCATTGTTCAAACTCCTGGAGCTTGATGACGACAACAAAGGAGAAAATCACAACAAGGACGCGCTGCAATGTTAGATTGGCAAGATTGATGGTAGATTCAACCTCCACAAGTGATAGCCAAGGTATGAAATCTACTACTCCTTCATCTTCCGTACCTTCGTGGAATGGTGAAGAATACAGCGACCATGGGGATTCGATGGCTCCTTCACTGGAGACATTAGCCGTTGCTGTGGAAATGCCCTCACAGATACAGGAGAGTGATTTGATGGAAGACGATGTCACACTTACACATTTTTTTTATGTTCTTGTAACGAACAAACGCACAGTACACACAAGTGTACCTCTGAACCCTATGAGAAGGACTGTTTAGAGTTGATGATGAAGAAGAAGAAATGGAGTTTCCAGTTGTCACATCAAATGTTCGACAGCTAGTTCAGGAATCACAAATTTAAAAACAAGGATCTACAAGTAAAGAGAAAGGCAAGGGTGTTACACAGGTTATGAAACATGACAAGCACTTTGAACAAAGAAAAGGTGTCAGAAGATGATGTGGTTCCTATTTCTGAAGAGGTTAATCCTGCTAAGATATCAGATCCAGTGGTAAGTGTTAGTGGCTTTCTTTTTTACAAAAAGGGGGAGAAGAGTTGAGTACAATGGTGGTGATCAATTTCAGAAATTTTAGAATATTTTCCTATTTACTTACCTCTATTACTGAGTAGTGCATATCAGTTTAGCTGCATGTGTATCTGGACACAGTTGACACTTCATGGTTGATGGATACAATTGACTGATGATAGGATGTGTGGTTTGATGTGTGGATTTTGCACTATTAAGGAGAATGGTATGATTTCAGGTCTTTTTCTATTTATTTATGTGAATGTGCTTACGTGAGAAATTGAATGTTCGATTCTGAAAAAGTATACATGTCTAGAACTCAGAACAAGTATATAGTGTGTAGCTGAATTCAAATGAGGGTGTATCTGTGCTATCAAGGAGTTTTATCAAAAAGAGCCAAAGGGGGAGAATGTTAGTGCATGGATGTTCAGTTGGCTATTTATGACAAAACAAGTTGTGGGTTAATGTGGTGTGGATTGATGATTGATATGTGGATGCTGGTTGGTATGTTTGTGGTACGTTTGTATGTTTATATGTGAATCTGCGTACTCAAAGATTTGTATGCTTGAAGTATCATGGAACTCAGATTAGATATAACTGATTTCAGAGTGGATGTGAAATAATGTTTATGATGTGTATGGATCAGGTTCATTAGAAAGTTTTGTGATATAGCTGATTTCAGAGTGAATGTGGAATAGTATTTGTGATGTGTGCTGGTCAGGGTTATCAGAAAGTTTTGTCAAGAAAGAGCCAAAGGGGGAGAATGTTGGTGCATAGGAATTTTATTGGCTGCTTTGTGACAAAACCTATTTTTGACCACGTCAACAATATACACCATGAAGCGTGGATATTTGGAGTTTTCTAGTCGTGAGTTATTGAGTTTCCTAAATTCTATAGGAAAGAAATCAGCATGTGATATCACTGAGGATAAGGGTGATTGAGTTTCCTAGTTGAGATAGGAAAGTAGGTAATACAGGATGTAATGTGTCTAAAGACAAATTTAGACATGGTTAAACCCTAATGGTATTAATAGCACAATACGTGCTAGGCTAGGGTTTTTACGCAGAGATTGACAAGTATCCAGGAGGGATGAGTTTGAGGGGGAGTAAGGTGGAGGAGATTCATATGTTCACATCCTGAAGGTTGTATGAGATTGTTGAAGCTGATTAAGAGGTCTACAAGCTTATCAAGAAGCGATTGACCATTGTAATGGTGTTCTCATCTTGAGAAACCTGCGTGAAGAAATTCCCTGGTGATAGGGATCACACTAAGGGGGAGACTTAGTGTGTGGGTATCGAAGAGCTTCTATGGAAGTGAGTTGACAGGAAGCTAGACTAGGAAGAGGTTGTTGTTCGAGTCCTTGAGGGGAGGAGAACTTATTACTGTAAGTTGTGCTGTTGAATTACTGTAATACTCTTTCTAGTGGATTTTGATACCCTGGGCCGAATGCCCCGCATATTAGGAACGATTGGTTCCGAACTGCGATAACAAATTGGTGTTGTGTCTTTTGTCTATGAGTATAACGTTAAGTGTCATTACACCAGTCCTCGGGTGTAAGTACACTCCTGCGCTCACGTTTTAAGTTTACAGGAAATTATGTAAGTACACTTCTGAATACACGTCTTGAGTTTATACCAACCATGAAGTTTAAGTTGAACTGAAAGCATACGTAGAGAGAGAAATAAAAAGAACAAATGAGAGAGAGCAAATGGGAGAGCAAATGGGAGAGAGCAAATGAGAGAGTAAATGAGAGAGAGAAAATGAGAGAGAAAGTAAATGAGAGAGAGAGTAAATGAGAGAGAAAGTAAATGAGAGAGAGAGTAAATGAGAGAGAGTAAATGAGAGAGAGAGTAAATGAGAGAGAGAGAGTAAATGAGAGAGAGAGTAAATGAGAGAGAGAAAGAGAAAGAGCAAATAAGGGAGAGAGAGAGAGAGCAAATAAGAGAGAGAGAGAGAGAGAGAGAGAGAGAGCAAATAAGAGAGAGAGGGAAAAAGAGTAGTACAGGGAGTTCTCTAGTCGGGATATGGGATCGATGAACAGGGAAAGGCAAATTGAAGCTAGTTCGTTATGAGTCAGGACAGCAAATTGCCCAGTTCGGATTTTCCACCAGAGTGACGAATCAAGCACAATGGAGTCTCTATCTATAAACAGGACAACCAGATCAATATCAAAAAAGCGTGGTCGATTTTAGATCGTAAACAGTCACCATGCACGACAAGCAATCAGCAGCCCTGCCGTCTACTACTCTTTTTTCACGGTATAACCCCGTGTGAAGCTTCGGAGAAAAATGAGCAGCCTGCGTTATTCGTTAATGAATGGATTACGGGGCAATTCTGTGCAAGTACCGGAGTGGGTGAGGGTTGCGAAAGGGTTGGATAAAGAGCGGTTAAAAAGTCCGCGCGTACCTTCGAGTTTCATCACGAGATTGTCTCTGCCTCCTTCTCCAAGCCTTTTTCTCTTTTTTTTTGTTTATTTATAGTCTCGGAGGCAGGGTTTATTTATCCGTTGCAGTCTTAATTTGTAGTTGCACTCACGGCCGGCCATGTCTGCCGGAGGAGAAAATGGGGACCCACTGAACTGGCGGAAGGCGGCGGAGGCGATCTCGGGGTCTCACTTGGACGACGTGAAGCGGATGTGGGACCGGGTGCGGCACGCCGACTTCGTGACCCTCCGCGGGGAGGTGCTGGACGTCGCCGACGTCGTCGCTGTCGCAAGGGAGCCGCGGGTCGGGGTGCGGCTGGACGAGCGGGCGACGCGGGCGCGCGTGGAGGCTAGCGCAGCCTGGGTGGCCGTGCAGCGAGGGAAGTGCACGGACACGTACGGCGTCACCACCGGGTTCGGCGCCACGTCCCACCGCCGCACCGACCGCGGCGCGGAGCTCCAGCGTGAGCTCGTCCGGTTCCTCAACTCCGGGATCGTCGCCGGGGACGGAAACGAGCTGCCTACGGAGGTCTCCCGGGCGGCGGTGCTGGTCCGCACCAACACCCTCCTCCTAGGCTACTCCGGCATCCGGTACGAGGTCCTGGACGCCATGAGGCGCCTCCTGGACGCGGGCCTCGCGCCGTCGCTCCCCCTGCGGGGCACCATCACCGCCTCCGGCGACCTCGTCCCGCTCTCCTACGTCGCCGGGGTCCTCACTGGCCGCCCCAACTCCCGCGTCCGCGCTCGCGACGGGACAGTCCTGACGGGGACGGAGGCGCTGCGGGCGGTCGGAATCGAGGCCCCGTTCGAGCTGCAGCCCAAGGAAGGACTGGCGATCGTGAACGGGACCTCCGTGGGCGCGGCCCTCGCGGCGATCGTGTGCTACGACGCGAACGTGCTCGCGGTGGTGTCGGAGATCACGTCCGCCATGTTCTGCGAGGTCATGCTCGGGAAGCCGGAGTTCGTTGACCCGCTGACCCACTCGCTGAAGCACCACCCGGGTCAGATGGAAGCCGCCGCCGTCATGGAGTACGTGCTCGCCGGTAGCGCCGCCCTCAAGCACGCCGCCTGCCGCCACGAGCACAACCACTTGCAGAAGCCGAAGCAGGACCGTTACGCCCTCCGCACTTCCCCTCAGTGGCTCGGACCTCAGGTACGCCGTCCAGAACACAGTGACAAAATCGATATTATCCCCAGAAACCTCTAAACCTACTAGAGCTTCGATGATGTTCATGTCGCTTTCTCTTTTTCTAAAAAAAAAAAGGATTCAGAACTTCGGATTTCAAAAAGCAGGATTAAAGTTCTCTCTTTAATTTCTAGACGAAGTCGCTTTTCTAGTTTCTAATGGCGGAGACACGAGGAATTCCAGCGGTGGAGGCGAAAGCGAGAAGCCTTTTTTTTTTTTTTTTTTGCTTTTTTGTTTGGTTGGGCGTTGGGACGTTGGGGCGTTGTCAGATCTTGTCGTCGTCGTAAAGAACAATGAAAAAGCCGTGCCTGTAAAGAGCGAGATCGCCGATTCGCTGGAGATACTGATCATTGATGGTGGTTGTTTTCACCGGCGTTGATGGATGCAGATCGAAGTGATTCGGGCGGCGACGCAAATGATCCAGCGCGAGATCAACTCCGTGAACGATAATCCGGTGATAGACGTGGCGCGGGACAAGGCAGTCCACGGCGGTAACTTCCAGGGGACGCCCGTCGGGGTCGCGATGGACAATCTCCGGCTCGCCGTTGCGGCGATCGGGAAGCTGATGTTCGCGCAGTTCTCCGAGCTCGTCAACGACTACTATAACGGCGGCCTCCCGTCCAATCTCAGCGGCGGCCGGAATCCGTGCCTGGACTACGGGCTCAAGGGTGCGGAGATCGCCATGGCCTCGTACACGTCGGAGCTGCAGTACCTGGCGAATCCGGTGACGTCGCACGTGCAGAGCGCGGAGCAGCACAACCAGGACGTGAACTCGCTCGGCCTGATCTCGGCCAGGAAGTCCGCCGAGGCGGTGGCAGTGCTGAAGATGATGACGGCCACGTACCTGGTGGCTCTGTGCCAGGCCGTCGATCTGAGGCACCTGGAAGAGAACCTCCGCTACGCGGTGTGCCACGCCGTCGCGCAGGTGCGCGTCTCTCTGTTGTTAGAAAAAAAAAAAAACAGATCTCGACCGATCTCGCGTTTCGCCGCAGACTTGCTATGCCCATTCGTGCTGATCATCGACTAATTTCTCGCAGGTGGCGAAGAAGACGCTGAGCACGGGACCGAACGGCGAGCCGCTCCCCGGCCGATTCGCGGTCAAGGATCTGCTCCTTGTGGTGGAAAACGAGCCTGTGTACGCGTACGTAGACGATCCATCCCGGCCGGAATATCCTCTAATGCAGAAGCTCCGCCAGGTCCTCGTCGACCACTCGCTCAGAACCTCCTCGGACGGCGGAATCTGCACGCCGGAAAGCGGTGTATTCGGCCGGATCCCTAGCTTCGAGGCGGAGCTAAAGGAGCAGGTGGAGGCGGAGGTGAGGATTGCGCGGGAAGCTTTCGAGGAGGGAACTCCAACGGTGCCGAACCGGGCGGTGCAGTGCCGGTCCTACCCGGTGTACCGGTTCGTGAGGAAGGAGCTCGGGACGCGACTCCTGAGTGGGGACCGGAACGTGTCGCCCGGTGAACACATCGAGGCCGTTCATTCGGCGGTGTGCGACGGGAGAATAGTGGGGCCGTTGATGGAGTGCTTGGAAGGGTGGAATCGACGACCGGGACCATTTTGATTCTTCAGTCGGTAATAAGGAATTATTAAATAGATGGTTAGTATATATTGTAATTATCATTTTAATTTATTAGTGCTATATAATGGGGGGCTATAAATGGTCCAGGGAGCTGAATGGGATCCTAACCTCCAACGAATTCCATTAATACGATCTAGTCTTTATGAAGTTTATCAAATTCTAAAGTCAGTACCAAATTTGACTCAATCCAGTGTAATAAATTTAGTACAATATTATGAATTGACTTGGTCCAGTCAATTCATAATTTCATCCTCAAAAAAATAAAAATGAATTAAAGAAAGTACAAAATATAAAGAATAAAACTGTTGCTACAGCATTCCTAGATGTCAATTCAAGAACCAGTCGGGCTACAACAACAAGATCTTGATACTCTCACGTTCTGGGATCATTCTCTAGAAAAAGCTTCTCGCAGTCTCATACCACCTTACTACATGGAGCAATACTCGGCAGTAGCACAAAGTTTTCAAGAGCCCGGATGGTGTCATGTTGATACGAATTGGAAGGGTGGTTCACCATCCCTTGCGATTGCTGATCATCTTCTCTGAAGGTCTTGGGAGTCACTCGAGTTCTTGGCCTACGGTGCACCTCAAATTGTTGGCTTAAAGTTGTTAGATGTTGCAGAGTTTCAAGAATCTTGCGATTGCTGATCTCCTTCTCTGAAGGTCCTGGGAGTCACTCGAGTTGTTGGCCTAAGTAGCACCTCAAACTGTTGGCTTAAAGTTGTTATATGTTGCTGAGTTTCAAGAATCTCTTCTCACACCGTAGGTAGAAGAAAGCCTTCTCGCCCATGAACTTTTGCTGGGTGCCCAAGAAATAGAGAGTCCATTAATTGCACACCATCTTAGATTTAAGAGAGCCGCAGCAAGAAGCTCCTCAGAGCACTTGAACAACTCCACTATCGCTAATTCGGCCTTGTAGTCATCGCTGAAAACAAGATCTTCAAACTCAGTTCGCTTCTCTTCAAGGATGATCTCGTCTTCTGAAATCATTCTTAAGCTCAGCACTTGCAATGCCTCCATGGCTGTGTTAACAAAGTCTTGGTCCACATACGCAGAGAAAACATAAGCACAGGTCGATGGGTCGGGTCGGATGTTGGCTCGATGCATCTGCTCAGTTATATGCTCAATAATGTCGATTCGACCCTACAAATCCACATGTCAGAAGCAAAGGCATGGAATCCATGATACTACGATCACAAATGAGAAATTTAATAGTATGCTGTTGCTGTCAAAACTCTACCTTTACACTAGCTTCTTCCAGAACGGTGTTGAATAACAGCACATCTGGTTGAACGCCCTCCATTGCTTTGTCCAAAAGATACAATGTTGCTTCAAATTGACCTTGTGCTAACAAAATCTGCAAGAAACATGAAAGGTTCTGAATTATGCTCAAATATAACATGTCCAGAACTGAATTTTCGACATCGCTTGGAACAGGAAACACTTGAAAAAGCCTAAGAATGAATAGTAACTACTGTTATTATCACTTTATTTTTTTCAAGAAGAAGACTAGCAACTTCACATATAAAAAATATAGTGCACAAAAGACTACTTCACAACCATAAACATGTCATATTAAGAGGGGCGAGAAGGTTTGTAGAAACCTTCATGAGTGCAGAATAAGTACAGGCATCTGGATAGAACCCATCCTGCAGCATCAAAGAAAGGAAAGCACAGGCAGTGTTGTAACATCTCAGTCTGCTGCAAGAATCAATCATGATATTGTATGTAGCGGCATCAGGTGGGAAATTACGGAATTTCATTTTTCTGAAAGTATCATAAGCTAAGGGAACCTGCATTCAAGTATCCAAAGCAAAGTTAAAATGCCATGTCCGGGAAAATAATTTGTCTAATGGCATTAAAAGAACAAAAACCTTTGATAAAAAAACACAAAAAAGAAAGCACTACAAAACTCATAGAAATTTTCAGTAAAAATTTGTACGTGGCATGGCGCACTTACTTCGTTGCATTCAACAAGTGCATGCAGCACTATGTTGTAAAGAACAGTAGCTGAGTAAGAGTTAGCGTGGTGGAACCAATTCTCTACCACTCGCAAATATTCTAACAGCTCCCTTACCATGCCCTCATCCCCAAGGGCTTTCATCTGAAAATGTTTAACCAGAAAAATACTCCAATTATGTACTGTACACAGTCTATAGCTAAATTTCATCTTGATTAGATGACAGACAAATAATAAGTAACACTTTTTTTTCTACTTATGATTCAAAGAACTAAGCCATATCAGTTATGCTGGAATGGTGTTTTTTATTTAGCAGAAACAAGAGTGAATGGTGCGTGTTTGTGGGCATATCAGAACTACAACAAATACTAGTCAATATCAACATTAAGCCAGCTCTAACAGTTTTCTAGTTCTTAGTCATTACCTGCTATTGTGACCATAATGATTAAAGGAGAGCCCTGAGCAATAGCTCAGGTGGTCTCATGTGGGTAGATATCATGGGAGGTCTCGAGTTCGAGTCTCCTAGGGGACATAGGTGGGGTAATGAGTTTCACTAGTTCAAAAAAAAAATAATGATTAAAGAAAAATACAAGAGAAACTAATTCTGCAGATTTTCTTAATGGAGGTAAAACTTTTCATTAAGAAGATAAAGGATAGACACATAAATAAGTCCCACTGCTATACCAAGTTCTTCATTGACATGTAAGTGTGCTCCACACCACTTCTAGACATATCCATCTCTATAGCACATATCCTCTTTCTAGCATCTGCCATGGACAACATATTTCCATTCTCATAAGGAGCATTCACTTTGCCAAACAAGGAATAAAGCAGCTCATATGTCCTCACATCAGACTTGATTTTCAGCTCTTTCATTTTGGCCAAAACTCGAATTGCACGCTCAGGCTCATCCTGCACAGTTAATAAATAGTTAACTGAACAAGTGTTTTTTTAACTAAAAGAGTACATAAACAATGAGAGCAGACAAAGTAGCAAAAATATCTCAATAAATTTCTCTTAAAAAGTTAAATACAACATATAGTATAAACATTATATCCTTAAAATGAAATATTAAAAAATATAGAAAACAGGTGAGAAAAATCTATTAGAAGTTTTTATTAGAAAAGAAGATGCAAGAGACATTTGAGAACTTTTGTCTGATTGCAGTGGTAGCATAGGTACTGGCCATGAAAGATATAGCATCATTGTACAGGGAGATGAGACCACTTTACCGAGCTTAATCTTCAAAACTGGAGTAGTCAGATTTTTAGTTTTTCTTAATCAAACACTTTTGATTGATATCTGAACATCATAATTTTGTCATACAACATCTGAATGGGAAATGCTTCATCTTGGCAGTGTAGAGTCTGACCAATGCAAAAGACCAGTACATCGACAGTAATTAGGTGGAGTTAATTCTACGAATTTGTTACTATTCCCCAATGAATTCACCTCCAAAGAGCCAAAGCTTTCCGAATAGAGCCTTAACTTCGTATATAAAACATATTGACCTTCACATGTGGCATCTCAACAGATGCTGGGGTGTGGAGGATGTAAGCAAATCAGAAGCATATAATAGGAATAGATTAGATGATTCAAACATACGTGCAACCTTAGGAATCTCCTTAAAATCATGTGGGTCTGCAGTCTCCAGTGGTCAAGGTCAAAATCAATTTCAAGATTTTATAAAATTACAGCTTCACTATACATAAATACATGAGCAAAAAAGAAATCTTGACTCCTCATGGCAAAAGATATACAGTTTATTATTGCATAAAACATTTATAACTATTTTAGTGCTGGATTTAGTAATGATCATCAAACAAGTAAATAATATTCCACACCAAATACAGAAACCTACCATGACATCACATGCAGAAAGTAACGCATTAAAAGGATAAATTTGCTTTGCGTGATTCTCACTGATTTGATCCAGCATAGCTTCAGCTAAATCCAATTTGAGGGCTCTGCAGTAACCTACAGAGAGTGTAGCAAGAGTTGCATTATAGAGCTTTAAGTTTCTCTGTTCCATTGCCTTGACCTAGATAATAAGGTAAAAAAAATGAGATCATATGTCATACTATTAAGATGTCTTCTTTGACACACAGATGTTACAATACCCCAACACATCAGATTACAGTGTTGCATGGACAGAGGCACCTCTTCTAAGAGTAGATCGAACATGTGAGACAATTTTTGTGAGACGTCCGGTTTTTTTTTTTTTTTTCATTTCAGTCAATTGATTAATGTGCTGTAAAAAAAATAATGCTCATATCCTTTAACTGTATGAATGTTTCAACAGATACACAAAAGCAATAACTAAATAGCAGAGATTTATTTCAACCTGGTTATTGGTGTACGAAAATCAAAAGGATACGATTAATAGTTGGAAAAGCTGTCTGATATAAGCTTATTTTTGCAGTGAATTTTCCAGTGGAAGGAGGTTAACCATACAGCTAAATAAAAGCTGATGAGCAATGCCACAAAAAAAACTGTCCAGTTCAATCAAGCGGCACAAGAAGCTTATAGGATACGATATATAGTTCATTTATAAAAATGTAAGGCAATTAAGGAATAGTTATAGGCACTAGCTGTTTGATGCTTTTTCGAGACAATTTCATTAATTTGTGATGCAAAACGTCCAGAGCATCAAAAAACCCTGAGAAGACTAGTATTTACTTTCATGATTCAGTAACAAATATCACTTTTTAAATGTCTGACAAATATCTTTTCCATTTTTTTAGAAATATTTCTTTTTTGAGAATAGCAAAGTAATTTTCATTAAAAGCCCTATTTAAAAGATAGAAGAAGTGGAAAACCTCAACCCTCAGACTCAAACAGAAAGAAAGCCACTCATAAGCCATGCTGTTTGCAAAACTCTCATTTGCTAAATCTGGGATACATTTAGGGTGCTTCCACTCCAGAAAACAGGTGAGACACCTCAACAATTATGCTCCCAGGGTACGACATATTATCTAAGAGGAACAAATGTCAACAATCTCTTCGAAATATAAATTCAACTCCGAGGAGAAGAAGATTTACCTACCTGACAACTACTCAAAGTGAAGTCTCGCCAATGACTAACAAAGAAGATAAATGGATTGTCCTCTTCTTACAAGGACAATCCATTTCAAACAGGGCATATTATGCTATTGTAACCTATGTATTATTAAAACCTCTGTAAATTATATTTGCTCGAAATAATAAATTCGTCATTTAAAAAAAAAAGATAAATGGAACTAGGAAATATACAAAAGAGAACTGTTTTGCATGAGATGGAAACATATAGCAAATTCGCTAGCACTCACCACTTGCACACCGTAATTGACACCTCTTTCTGGAATCACAGCTTTCAGAAAGCCATCATATGTATGTTGTGATGGTTTTAACCCAAGGTTTTGCATCTGCAGACAACCAAGCTAGAACTTAACCGAAATGCATTAAGTTCAACCAATTAGAAAAATTTGGTAACCATATTACAAATTAGAAAATAATGCTTATTAAGTCAAAGGATTTGCTCAGATTCTTAATACAGAATCCTGTCCGAGAACAAGAAATTTTTAGTGACACCTGAAGAAGCACCAAAAGAGGCAGGTCATATCAACGCATAGGCCTCCCATTCTCAGGCAAAATAGTTATAAGTACTCAGTCCATAGGCAAGGTGCTTTTTTCGAGGAAAGTGCATATATATAACTATAATTTAAACCCAATGTCCCCAATGCAGCCAAGGAGACTTGAACGCAAGACCTCTCATTTTAACTCCTACATGCGACCACTAAGCTATTGCTCAAATTCACGTACACAAGGTACTTAAAAAGTTAATTAATGTACCTGTAAAAACAAATGCTCAGCCAGTTCACACTTGTTTGAGTGGGCACAAGCATGTATCACGTCACTGAAAGACCACCTCAGGACTCTCATCACAAGTAAACTTGTCTTTTCGGGAGGAATATGACCTCTAAAATTATCATCTGTGCACCCTTTGACCAAACCAACATCAATGCAGTCCACTTCTTTAGCTTCAAACAATGATGGTACTTGCAAACATTCACCATCTTGAATCCACCCTGAGGACCCCATTTCTGAAGTTAGTTGCCACAAGTCTACAGTCTCCTTCTTGCCCTGAATGACCTTACCTCTCTCGGACAATGCATCTATCCAGTCTAGTCCAAAATCATCACTGCTTGCAGAGGCACTTTCCTCAATCTTGTTGTCCAAGAGAGAATTATTTGTAGGTATAGGTATGTCTAGCCCTGATGATTGGAATCGCCCTTCCGGAGATGCCCTCAGAGAGGTACTTCGCTGGAAAACCAACACCACCATACGTTGCAGTGCCTCGCAAGCAGAAGCCAGATCACCCAACCTTGTAAAGGACCAAATAAATTTTCGAAGAGAAATTATGCTGGGGCAGTAGTATTTGGTGCACTCCTTCCAAATTTCATGAACTGCAGATAGATTTTGCTGCCAAACTGCAAGCTGTTGAAAAGTGAGAATAAATATTTAATTGAAAAACTAAGAAACTTCATCGCATGCCCTTAACTGCCAAGACAGAACTGTAAGCATGGTCCCAGAAGAATAACATGCATCAGAAAAGCATGAAAAATAAGAAGAAATAGGGCCACACAAACCTTGAGAAGTTCCCAATAAGTTATTTCGGATTTTCCTGTTAGCTGTATCTCCATCAAACCTAAACAGAGGTCATAATAGACAAAGTTTTGCTGTGCAGAACATTCGTTCAAGAAACTGTTGTACATAGGAAGTACAGGACCAAAGGAATGGGTTCCTCCATGGAAAGAAAGCCAATCATATGCCTGGATATTAGCAGGAGAGCAAGACAGCAGAGGTCAACCCACCAATAGAGATGAATCATAAATTTATTCACACAGAACACAATTAGCAGAAAAAAGCCCATTTGATGCCCCCTATTTAAGTAAATTGTTCATCAACATTCCATGAAAAGTCTTGAACAATTTCTCCGTTCATGTGGTTTTTACATGGATTTAAAACACAGATGAAAAATTCTGCGAACCGCAACATTGAAGTTAGTCACTCAACCACTTCTTTTTGGTGTACAAACCAGGGTCATAGAACAACACCACGACAAAGGCACTAGAGAAGATAGAAAGATAAAACATACCTCTTTGAGATAGCCACCTTTGCTGAGGGCTTGGATGATGAACATGTAACATTTTCTGTTCATGTTTATGTCTTTTCTTTCCATAGCCTTCCATGTCGCCAAAGCAAACTGTATGTGAAGGAACATCTCAGCCAGATCATGACATATACAAAATGACCTTTCTTTCCAGATTTAAATGGTTAAGCATTAAACAGGCAGCATCTAACAAAATCACAAGCATATGCTCAGAGCTCTGGAAAGGCAACACAAACAAATAATCAACAAGGAATAAACCACATGCTAGTTAAAGTAGCAGTAAATGGTTAAATAAAAAAAATATGGAATGCAATCCAGCAGGCTAGTTATAAAATTTTTTAGCAAGGCAATGCAAGTTGAGCAAGCTGAGTGACATGAAAAACGTGCACAATACTGCAATTCCAACATTTTGCGACCAAAATAAGATATCTAGGAGTGAGAAGAAAAGAAAAGATCAAGGCACTAGCATAAATTGGTCTTCTTCCTCCTTTATAGATATCAACAAGGGTTTTGAATTTGAAAGCTCATAACCCCAATGGATGTATTCTAGGTCATGATCCACAAGGTTTAGCAGGAAACTTAACTGAAAGCTGTTCTTCAAATAGCTGTAGAGCTTCTATTTTATTCAAATGGAAAGGATTACTTTCTTTTGAGTTAAAAAACTAAAAAACAGCTATCTGAAACATTTTCTTCCAACAAATATGAATCAAAACTACAACTTAAACCACTCTAAATGCCAAGAGTTTAACTTTGCTTACCAATGGATCAGGAGACTTAGCACAATAATTGAGAATAGAAACAAAGTCATCAGTTCGAAGGAAGTGCTGTCCATTTACGACACTGTCAAGCAGATTACAGGCCCTATTTCTCTCTCCTGATCGAAGTGCATCAACAATTTCCACTTGCATAGACCTCCTGTATGAGTATGCTTCATGTTGGGAATGGCCATTTCCTGGAAGTAAACTCCATGCGAAATGATACAAAAACAAAAATTTAAGTCACTACCATCCTACCACTGAACTCTTTCTACATAAAAAAATGCCAATCCAGCCGTAAAGAGTCATCGCCGATACAGGAAATACCAGACGTACCTTCCAAAGTAGTAAATGATCGGGGAAATTCCACTCCTTCCACAGCATTCTTACGCACCTAACAGCGCATAAAATCCATCAAATGTCAGGTTTACAGAAAGACCCACTAAAATCTCAGTTAATCATGAACTACTAGGGAAAAAAAAAAAAAAGTGCCGCTACAAAGATAGGAGAATAGGATAGTACTTGCGGTGACCAAAAAGAACCGATAAGCAACCGTCGAGGAACTGTCCATCTGTAACACGACAAAGAGCTACATCTTACATCTCCAAACCTATATGCACGAACTACACTTAATCCATCCATAACAAAGTGTAAAACTAATCAGTTTAAACCAGACTTACACGGCTCTCTGCATGCTAGACCTTCAAAGCTTCCGAATGAGATGAAGACAGAGTACTCGGAGGGAGACGAATGCGGGCACCATATATATCTCCCTGCCCCAAAATTTGATGCATACTACTCAGACAATTCCGGAGTGAATGCAATTTAGATCGACTGAACTTCTCCTCGGATAATTACTTCCGCTCGAAAACTCTTTACTCGCTCCCGCCATCAAGTTACAAAGAGAAAAAGGGCTACTTTTTTCTGAACCAGGGGAGGCTGCGGGTCGATGGAACTACGGGAGACGACGAAGACGAAGGTGGAGGCCCGACAGGAGGCACCCTCTTCTGGAGTACAGGGGAATACGTATCTAACCAATTGGAATATTACACGTGGCTTATTATTGCAATTGTATATTTACGAAAGTGCCACTTATTTGTTCACTTCAATTTGCTTTATATATATATACTAACTAGTCCTGTCGTATTTCATCGATTTTATTTTTTCTAGACTGATTTTGCTCTGAACTATAAGGAGATCCGATTGTGGAGCTCGTAGAACAGGCATGGGCTACCTTCGACAAGTTTTGGTGATCAAGGATGTCTGGGGAAGAGGAAGAGAATGCAGCGGAGTTGAAGATTGGTGATGGTGAGCTTCGGCTACCTCGTTATTCTGCTTCTTATATTGATCATTGATTCATTATGCTGTGTTCAATGATCTTGGCCCTTGTTTTTACTATGCGGTCATCAATGCTATCTTTTATAAAAAATTTCTATTTAATTTCATTGTAAGATTTGATTTTGCGGTGGTATAAGATGTCAAACGATTAGTATGAGCGATCTCAAATCTCTGGTTCGTCCTATAGGGATCGCTGTGCAATTTAACGTAGTGGATTCTGCTTTCAGAGTTTTTGAAGGCAAAGTGTTTAATGAACTGTGAAGTCTCGTTGATACTTGAGAGGAGGTACGAGCAGCTACAACAGATGTCTGATGAACATTTGAACCAAGTTTCTCAGTGAGTGAAAATACTCTCTTCTAAAGAATTTTGTCTATGCGTTGTTGGGTGTCTTTTTCTCTATGCAAGAGTATGGAGGTTAATCCATGAGTTTGTCTTCGCAGAGTGTTTGAGAAATCACAGCAGTATGTTAAGCGCTTTAGTCGCTATAAAAATCCTGACGCTGTGAGACAAGTTAGAGAGTATCCTTATGTGTGCAGCTACTGGTGGAGCTTTTTTTATTATATTTGAAATACTTCTTCTTCTTTTTATTTTCTCTTCATAAGGTTAATGCATAGTTGATCGTGTCCTGGACTTGCATTTTATTTCATTCGTGTCTGTTTAATCATCCTTAGTATCTGAAACCATCGATTGCCATACATTAAGTCACATGAAAATGATTTCACACTATAAGGATAACTGTTAGGAAAGGAAAGAGCATTGGAGAAAGAAGAAAAGAGGTAGAGATTTTTCTTCACTTTGCAACTGTGCTCTCTGTGTTATTTCTCATCACAAAAGAACCTAAACACTTGTACAATTTAATCAGCATGCTGCCTTATACGGGTTCAAGCATAAGTGCATAGACGCCTCTTACTCTTGCTTAGCTTATTACTCCCTCAATGACACATGGAATAAATGGTCCAATCCAAAATAGATGCACTGTTTTCTGACCTGGTGAGACACATTTTATGGTGTTCCACATTATATTCTATATTCTTCTTGCCAAAGTGATTCTTAACCAGCAAATGCAGAATTCTTAGTCGACACAAGCTGGCTGAGTTCGAGGTATGTTTCTAAGATTTTCATGAGAGAACAGAACTTGAATTCTTTGTAAGACCTAATATTTTAGTACTTATCATAGTGATTTTGTCTTGCAGCTTTGTGTGTTGGGCAACTTAAGCCCTGAAACGGTGGAGGAAGCCATAGCAATGGTTCCTTCTCTCAAGGTTTAACCTCATGTACATCGTTTCTCTTTTGTGATTCAAAATGTATTTGTTTTTACAGTTTAATACTTTGCAAGCTAGCATACAAGCATGCAGCCGTGGTAAGTATATGATTGATGATTTATTAAGCTTCCCAGAAGTGTTACAATGGCTTTGTAGGTATTTGGTAAAATATTCCTGTGTTTTTATTTCATTTATTTACTACTGTTGTGATGGGCATTAAGTTGTCTGAAAATGAAAATTAACAGCTTCACGACAGCAAAATAATTAGTAGCTGAATGTGCTTATACATGTTTTCACTGGCAACTCAGTTAATAGTCCAATGTTTAGTTGGACTGCGTTTATTTTTAAGCAACAAGTAAAAGGCTTTATTACCTTTGGATGGTGGATTGAATGCCTGAAATTCAGCGATTCAGTCCAAACCTTGTAATATCTTTGAATCTGGCATACTTCAAGCATATGCTCTTTGATAACAATTTTAGCTGATACCTCTACTCAAATAATTAAGACTTGGTTCAAGAATCAAAGCTCATCACATTATTTATTCAAATATAAAAAGAACTTATATGGACGTACTAGTTGGTTTATGATCATCTGTGCTACCTTTGCTATGTTCATATTGCTTATATCATTTTCTTTAGATCTGCTTTGTCAACTTGTTGGAGTGTCTGGTTCATGTGGTCAACCACCTAGCCAACTTCCCCGTTTTGACAGTGTGTCACATCAAGTCATGCAGCACACAAGTATTAGAATATGAATGTCTACAACTATCAACCTCCTACGTTCTAGGCTATTTTCGTGTCCAGCTAGAAATTTCCTTTGCAATATCCTGTAGGATGAGCCAGTCGATAAGTGAATCTTCACTTGTTGAAGTGTTTGAGACGAATGTTAGTTTTTGTTGTCATGTTTGTGTAATCACACCATGTTTTTAGAACTTTCCCCAAGCCTTCGCAATATCAGCTGAATTTCTTAACATTTTCGTACTGTTTTGCAGACCAAAGGAAGGTTTCAGAATGATGAAGCTATCGAGACAATGTTGAACGACCTTTCCCTGATCAAGAAATTTGAATAAGTCTCAGTGTTTATTGGCCTACTGAACCACATCCAACTGCTGTTGTTATTGGACAAAATTCTTCGTAGTTTCATCAGTGTTACTTGAAAGTTGAAATGTTGTCATTCTGTATTTCAGTTAATGACAATAAAAGAGGGAAGCTCGAGGAATTCTTCGTGAGAAAGAACTGACCCCCTTAATAATCTCTTTCAGAGTTGACATGAAACGTTTCTTCAAATTCTCACAAAACCTCTGATGTTGGGCCGGAGTTATAACAAGCTTTACTTGGATTCCAACGGAAACTAAAGCAGCATTAGTAGCATCGCTTGGGTTTTCCAATTAAGCTAAGCGGAACGCTTCAGGTACGATTTCAAACGATTCGGTGCTCACAGGAAAAAGTGGGAAAGAGGCAAGCAATAGAATTTTGCGCACGCTAGTGTTTAAAAGTGGAATTAGAATAACATCGTTTTCAGCGTATCTGCTGATTCTGTGACATCATTTTCAATACATTATTACCTACCTAAAGGCCGAGAAGCTCTTTAAAAAGTATGAAATTTGTTATGGATAATTTTACAGTCAGAAAGATAGAGATGAATGTATGGCTGCTAAGTCCACGCATGTTTGAGATTGTGAGACCAGATAGTATAAATCTCTCGTGATTCCGTTTCCTCTATATTACTACACTCGCTCTTGCCATTGAATGTAAAAAACAAGGGAAAGAGGCATACCGGAAAAAAACGCCCAGATACTTGCTCAATTTTTTGCTCTAACAACAATCTTACAGGAGTGAAACAGATAAAGAGATGGATTGTCATTAGGCCTTTCATCCATACAATTCGTACAGATAACCAAATAAATATTTATGGATCTGTTCCACAGGAAGCAAGTAATACAATCTGAGAATAAAGAAACAGGGACAGTTTTCAAGATCTAGTCTAAAACATCCTTCTATCTTCAACTGTCAACAAGGGGAAGGCATTGACGTTGCTAGTGCATAGGCAACGGTCTCAGTGACAGGCCTTTTCACAGACAACGCCAGATTGATGCTCCAACAACGTCAAATGGCGTAGAACATCAACCTTTTCAGGACATGATTACTCCAATCTTTCTAGCAAAGTCATCCCCGTCTTCATCATCGTAGTATTCATCTTCCGGGTCTGCATTTTCATCTTCTGGTTTATATTCCTCACCTTCAACTGGCTCGTACTCATCATAGTCCCCATCTCTCTGATCATAACCTTCGTACTCCTGATCTTCCTCCATGTTTTCATAGTTCCCTCCATCCCCTTCACCCTCACCCTCTTTCTGACCCAAAGATAGGTCTTCAAGATCGAATTCATCACCTTTGGAAGAGATGCGAACATCTTTGATTTCAGCTTCAGCAACTGTACCCTGGGCTTCTTCACCACCAATGGTACTGGCAGATTCAACTTTGGACTGCAAAGAACGATCAACTTTTTGCCTCTGATTGCTTTCTTCGCCACTGGCAGAATCTGCACCATTCTCTGAAGATGCAGCTCTCTTTCTCTTCAAAATCACACTCAGAGGCTTTGGACCCTCGAATGAAAGAGAATCTTCTGACTCCAATTGGCCCAAAGCTTTTCCTAGCTTCATTGCAGCACCAGTATTATGAGTGGTTTGCTCATCACCTTTGCCAGAAGTCTTCACCCCTTTAAGTTCTGCTAGGCTTTTTGGACCTTCAAAGTCCAGAAAATCTAACTCTTCTCTTCTCACTGAAGGGCCCCGATTACTTCTTCTTTCTATTGAGAAGTCTTCTTGAGTCCGGTTTAGTCTACTATGGTGGAGCCTTCCTGGGTAAGATGATATAGGTCGACTCGGTGATGATCTTCCATGATTTCTCCCTCTTTCAATCTCTCGATCTGCATACAAGTCACTGCCATCATCACCAGCAGGTATCTCAGGAAGCTTTAATCTGCCTTGCAACCGGCTACTCTTAGATGCTTCATGAGGTAAATGCCTTTGGTCTCTCCGAGACCGAGATGTGTATACCTGCTCCTCAACAAATCGGTCCTCCCTCTTATGGAACTCACCACGCATATCAGTACCACTGGACAATTTTGACCCATTAATCCTTCTCTGTTTGGATAACCTATATCTTAGGTCTGATCGATCAACTTTATCAGGGCTTTCAGGTTTCAGTAAGCCTCTTCTGTCCATCGCCGACATGGATGATCTCTCTAAAACCCTTTCTGATGAAGACCGATGATTATGCTCCCAACCATACTGATAGTGTCGCCCATACTGGTCATACTCACTGAAGTCATTAAAGGGCTCTCTATCAAATTTAACTTCAGAGGACAGACTGTACCCATGTTTGTTAAAATCCCTCCCCCCTGCTCCTGGATTCCTTTCCAGCTCATCCTCATTATGATAATAGTTGGAATCTTCAAGTTCATTGTCTACAAGAACATCAAAACCAGGAGACGACTCACGTAAAAATTCATCTCCCTCCTTGCCATTCTGAAAACGCTCCAACTGTTGTGAAGAACGACTGCTGTTCCGACCTCCATTGCCACTGGTGACAGGAACACTGCTTTGCTTTGATATAGGAACCTCTTTATTTATTGTAGCAGGGGCCATATTTTTCTTAAGCAACACTGCATTGTTGGGCATGACTTCTTCCACTTGAGACAGTACTTCAACTGATTTGTCCATATTTATTTGTCGGAGCTTCTGTTCAGATGTACACTTTGATAAGATTCCAACAGTCTTCGTCAAACTCTGTGGACGTTCAGTGACAGAATTAGCCATATTTGAAGGCAGAGATTGAGGAGGAGTCATGTTGCCAACAGGAAGGGGACTGTGCAGGAAAGGGCACCGATCACCCTTTAGACAGTGCCCCTTCTGGAAATAAAAGCAAGGGACATTTTGCTTATTCCCACCATAGGTACCAGCTGCTTGTGAAACCACCGTCATTTGATTCAATGGTGTGCCCTGTGTGGCAGGAACAGAGGACCCAGCAGAAGGCATAGAGGACCCAGCAGAAGGCACAGAGGACGCAGCAGAAGGCACAGAGGACACAGCAGAAGGCACAGAGGACCCAGCAGAAGGCACAGAGGTCCCAGCAGAAGGCACAGAGGACCCAACAGAGGCGATGCCACCAGAAGTCCCCAAGAAGCCATCAAGTGGCTGCCAAAACACAAATGGATGTCAGACTTATATCCCTTAGAAAAGACAATATGAAAAGATAATTCACATATAGAAAAAACCAGAAAGTCCACAATTACTACAAGCAAGAAGATACCAACCGGATGCCGGAATGAACACTTTGGATTCAAGCAGTTCCCATTCAACCAGTACCAGCAGTCTCGAGGATTCATCCTAGCTCCTTCACTATGACGATATTCACATTCACTTCCCTAATGAAAAGAAGAGATAGATTAGATGCTTAATTGATGCTTTGAATAAAAGAACACATTCACGCATTGGCAAAAATACAACAAAAGAATGCACAGCACTCCAGACAGCCACCAACAGATACAAACTAGCCATCCAAAATTGACAGAATACCAATTTCCTTAGCATAAACAAAGTATAACAGTGTAAGAAGCCCAACTCAGTAGTAGAATATGTAATTACCCTTCTTCATTCTACAATCAGCAGTAAGTTAATCCTGTAAAAGGAAAGTTTCAGCAAACAAGCACTCCATCTCCCAGACATCAACATGCTAGATCAAGGAGAAGGGACTACTAATGGACAAGTAACGGATCTTCTTTTTTTTTTTCTGAAGGACTTGCATATAACGGATCTTTTTTTTTAAAGGAAATATAACGAAATATTAAAAAGCAATTGGCAGAGACATCTATCATCATTCGAAGAATATCATATACACAACGGAAAGGAGAAAAGGAAGTTTCTTGACCATAATTAAGCTGAAACGCTCAACAAAAGATTACTTACTTAAAACAGTCTGCAATATTATATTACAAAAATATTTATAAAAAAAAAAAAAAAAAAAAAAAAGAAAGAGAATCTCAAACTTTTGTAGCTAGATGCAAAAACCTACATATCTCCACCGGCCAAAGACTACAGAATGAGACGTTTTTCAAAGATGAAAAAGTATCGGGATCAGTATTAGTCATAAAAACCCCGAGACGAAGAAATCTACACGCGTCGTCTAAGGGGATAAAGCAACCTAAACAATGACATTTTAAAGCCCCTTCGCCGCCATACATGTTCCAAACTCCTGGTCCTAGTATAGCCAAAGTTTCGATAATCGAGCTTCTGTTTATCTGATTTATGTCCGGCTAACTTAATCACCGGAAATACAAACCCTATTTCAGCGCTACATACCAAATCCTTCAATAAAAGAAATCGGAAACAACTTCCTCGGCGACAAGAAACTACATATCAAAGGTTCAGTCTGTCCCAAAATACATGTCAGAACAATTAAAAAATCCCTTAAACCTGGAAATCTCATAAATAGTCGAAACCCTTAAAAGCAAGGCACAGCATCGGCAAACCCAGATCGCGGAACTTCTAAATTAGATCAAGAAAAAACAAGAAACCCTAAAACCCTAGAAACCAAATACACAACACACCTTCTTGCAGGTCAAGGGTGAAGCGAGAAAGTAGACGCAATCGGTGTTCCGCTTCATGGCCTCCTCCTCGGCGCTGATTGGAGCTGTCGACGCCGATGCCATGATCACTTACGACTCAAGCGGATCGATGGGTCGAATCAAAGAAAGGAAATAAGTATTGGGAAGGTCGATCTGGTTTATCACCAGATCACCAGATCAACGCTGTCGAGAAGTAAGAGAGAGCTCCAAGAACGAAACGAGCGAGCGAGCGAGCGAGAGAGAGAGAGAGAGAGAGAGAGAGAGAGAGAGAGAGCTCTCGCCTCTCACAGATAAACTAGCGAAAAGGAAATTTCCCAATTAGTTGTTTTTAAAGTCATGCGCCCTTCTGCCCTCTGGCCTTTCTCTTTCTTTTTTTTTTTTATCTGCAAAGTCCAGATTACCCTTGGGAAACTCTTAAATTTTAATTAAAAGACACTTCGAAATATTTTTTTTAAAAAAATTGTAATCAAGAGTTGAGTTGCTTTAATATTTCAACATAAAAATAAAAATAAGGATAAGAAAGGGGCTATTAATTAACTAATTCTTATAAGATAAATCATAAAAATACTTAATTGGACTTATCATTTTTATTTAAGGTCCACATTACCATGAAACACTCTTAAACTTGGTAAAAAAAAAAAAAGACTTATCACCCAAAATCAATTACAAGAATCATTTTCCAAGAAAAAATTATGAGAATGAGTAATAATTAATAAAATAATTTATTGTGGTTATAAGTTTTCATGTATTCAACCAGTACCTCTCAAAACGCGGCCCATATATTTCATTTACAGCACTCTATTTGGAGCAAGTTTTTTATAGTAGGATAAATATCATGTGACAGCCTACTTATGTCACGGTATCATCTTATCGGCAGCGAACTCAAAATCGAGCATCTTGGTACTTAATTTTGTTGAGGTCAAGAGGGCATCAGACCTCACCTGTCGTTATATTACGTAATAAAGAAAAAAAATAACCCAGCCTTCCCCCCTATAGAGGTAAGGTTAAAGGGTTTATTGACTTAGAGAAGCACTCCTTAGAATAAGAGAATGTATCCTTTTAATTAGAGGATATCTAATTAATTAGGGGATGTATCTCTCTTTTACGGGATTTATCCCTTCATAATAGTCATTATTGAGATACCTTTTGAAAACCTATAAATACCTCTATAGTCCTATAAGTGAGGCATGCTAAGCACACCCAGTCTGGCTGAAAGGGAACAAGCTTATCGCTTGTAGAAAATTGTTTCGAAGACATCTTGTGCTAAAGGTGTTCGTATATTCGTGGAATTCCAGTAGGTGATCCTCATATCATATTCTTCCATTCTCAAATACTTCAAGATGAAAGGTACACATATTATGTTCTCTATTTCAATTCAATTCAATTATGTATTGTTTCACCGAAAATCTACCGGTCCGCGAAGAGGCGCGACCGAGAGGATAAATCGATTACTTTAGTATAATTTGTGTTACAGGTTGTGGTGTAAATATCAGAAATTGCGAGTATAATCTCCTATGTTTCCTCTGATTCAATCTCCGTGTGAATTTGGTGAAGTCGAATCCTTCGTGAATGAGCGAGCGTCGACTCAAGTTGCTGGAACCAGCGTACACCAACTTGTCTTGGCGTCGGTCGGTCGGACGGAGGTATTTGTGCTCTGCGTGTATCGACTTGTGACGTTGCCGGTAGTAGTGTAGAACTGCTTCGCGTGAACTATTGGGACGACGAGCGACGAATTGTTGGGCTTCGATGTGTTGAGAAACCTCTGAGTGTGTATGAGCTTCTTCTCCAGGAAAATTTGAATCCTTCGGCTTAGAGAGGGAGTCCTTCACTTGTCGGAATTTGAGAATCGATTTCTTCACACCTGTGGACAGGGAACTTCCGGTTATTTGTAGCTAATCTGTGTGGTCGTTGAGAGGAGTTGCCTTGGAATGCGGATCGTGATCCTCATTCTGCTATAATGTTGAGGAAGACGAGGGAGAGAGAGAGACCAGGATCGTGGCCCTCTTTTCGCTCCTTCGGTTGAAGACTGAGTGGTGGGCTGACGATGCATGCTGACGAACGCTGACTCGACGATTCTTTGCTGACGAGGTGCCGACTGTGCTGGTGACGTGGCGATGCGGCTGGACTTCGTAGTGGGTTGCCACGACGAACCTTGATGACGATTAAAGCCTACCCATGGTCGTTGTTTGATGGACCGATGGATTGTTGGGCTTATCGAATTATGACCACGCACATTTTGATGCGTACAGATTGCCCCCTTCGATACTTGATCGTTTAGGAGGAACGAGCTAGTGTCGAACTTGAAGAACACAACACACACACGCCCTTTTCTTTTTCTTTATTTTTTTTTATTTTTTTTTATTTTATGATCCTCTTACTCTTTTAGGACCGCTCGTATATTGTTCATTCGTCCTCTTACTCTTTTAGGACGATGTATATATTTTGTATACTCTAAAATCTCTTTTTTTTTTTTTTTTTTTTTTTTTGCGTACTGAAGTACGGCATGGAACGAATGTTCCTGAGCAGAGGGAGGTACTCAAGTGGCAACGAATGTTGTGGATAGCGACTTACTTGCTTGTCTCCTTCGTGTGTATGTCATCGGAGGATTTCGGCGACGATATTTGGTATCTTGAAGGAGATGCTGGCGAAGAACTTCGGTGACCTTCGTCGGCGGGTTGCTTCCCCGCTTGGGAGAAGGACTGTTGTGGAACGAGTCTTTGCAGTGTTTTAGGTCGCTCTGGTCCGACTGTATCGTAGTCGCCGTCCGGGGATTGTGCTTGAACGGCTCGGAGAGTCTTTTTCTTACTGGACATAGAAGAGGCAGTTGCCGGTCCTGGTTATGCGGTCTGAGGCTGCACGAACTGGACGCCGTGATTTTGACGGTTCCTTTCGGTTCGCTAAAACCCTAACTTTTAAACTCACTTTCTTGTAGCTTTCAGTTTGGACTGCACGACTCCGGATGCGCCTGTCACCACGATCTCTTTTCTTCCCGTAGTCGAGCCCTTCTCTACATAAGCCAAGTCGGTTATGCGGGGTGGGGCCCACCAGGGCCTGGTAACGATCCCGGGGTTGTCGCCTGATCGGGTCCCCATGTAGAGTTTCATGATAAGGGAAATTTCGTACGGAGAAGATCGAATCCCTTTTAAAAAGGGACTGTCGCCTTCTCCCAAATTCGAAGGAAACCCTTCGAATTCTTCGATATATAAAGTACCTTGAGCCTTGTGTATTTCACCGAACGAACCTAATAGCAACCTTCTTGAGTTTTTCGTCCCTGTTGCGTTCTCCATCTGAAGTGCCACGCCCTTCGGTTGTGTGTGTCTACGACCGACTCTTGGAGATTTTGTTCGCGCTTCTGGTTCTAGGAGAGTACTTGTTGAAGAGTCTTTCCTTTCAGTGAATCTCTGCTTTCGTCTCTTCTCTTACGTCGGACGCCTCACCCGCATCAAATTTGAAAGGTACCTTCGAGATTCTCTTTTTCTTTCTCCCTCTCCGGCAACCTCGTTTAGATTTTGAGTCAGCCGGGGTCCCGCTCTCTTTTCTTTTCTTCTTTGTCCCTTCCTTTATCCTTCTTCTTTTTCTCTCCTCTCCTTTTCAACTCCTTCTTTCTTATTTTGTCGCGGCGACGACTTCTTTTTTGTCAGCGGTTTAGATATTCGCTCTCGTTGTTTTAGAAGCGTTTTATCATTTTTTTTTTTTTATCGCGGCGGCTTCTTTTTGTCGCTGCTCTCTCTCTTTTTTTTTTTTTGAGTTTTCGATACGTACCTTGTTTTACGCCCGTCCGTTTGGGCGTCGCCGAAGTCTGTCATCTTGTTGGCGTAGATGACTGGTTTTCTTCCGCAAGATTTTCGATTGGGGAATGCGCCCGACTTAGTTGTTGTGTGTCGGTTCTTCCTTTTTTGATGGTTTTACTCCGGGGACACTGGTTGGGTCGCCGGGGTGATGGTCTGTCTTCCCCTCTTTTTTTTTTTCCTGAGAGCACGTCGGTCGTTCCTCTGTGTGTTGTCGAACGTTGTTGTCGTTTCGACTTCAACCGGCTCAGTTATCGGGGAGGAGCCTCTGTTCCGTTCGCCTTCTTCGAAAGTTTCTTTTCGACTTGACCGGCCGAATTGTCAGACGTCTCGTCTCAGTCTATTATCGGTGGCTTGGCCGTCAAGTTTCGACTTCCGCGGCTTACCATGATGACTGAGGCACGAGTTGGTATGGCTACCTCGTTTTCTATTGATGGCATGGCTTCTTCGGAACTTCGTTTTTCTCTTCTTTTTTTTTTTTGGCGACGACTCTTTTTTGTCGCAGTCTTTTCATGACGGCTTCTTTTTGTCACCGCCCCTTTTTTTTTTTGTTCAGGGAAGAGTCACTTACCTGACCTCGCCTGAGCGTGTCGGACTCAATTGCCCAGCGCGGTTATCCCTTTTTGTTTTGGCCGTGTTATGGCTTTGGCTCGTGTCCGGCTCAGTTGTCGGGCGTCGACTTCCGTGGCATCCATCTCCCGTCCGGTTTTGACATCCGACACAGGGACTTGCGATGCGAGTGTTCGGTGATAGTCCTGGGCGTTGGATTCTTGGCCCTATGATGCTCTGGTTTGTGGTTGAGCATTGGGAATCCAGCGTTGTCCACCTCCGGTTTGTCGGCCGCGGGGTGCTGGTTTCTATCGCCATTCGTCTCAAGGCTGTATTTGGGTTAGCCGTAGAGAGAGAGATTTTCGCGGTTTTACTTTTCTTTTACCGCTGCTCACATCCCTTTTTTTTTTACGATCATTTTTTTTTATCGCGATGTGAATACACAAACTTCTTGTTCTTTTTTTTTTTTGAAGATAGCTTGCATACCTGATTTTTGTTGAACTGACGATTCCAATGTCTCTGTCGCTTTGCAGATGTCTTTCCCATCGCTAACTGTTACCTTCCTCGATCTCGTTCTCACCAACGTCCGGGTGCAGGTGAGAGACGTTCTCCGAGAATGTGTGCATATCAGAAATACGCAAGGAGACAGGGAAATTTTGCTGTTTGTGAATTTGCCCTCTGCCCTCGGGGGACGTGACGTACGAGTCCCTTTAACTGGGACGGCTTGCGAGCTCTGGAGCCGTCCGGTTGTGAACGAGGATGACCAAATTTGTTTCCTCCCCGGCGTCGGTGAGACTCTGGTGCCTCCGCACGAAGTTCAGGGCGCTATTTTGATGAGCCCCATGCACGACACATTGGTGAGGTTTACTCCTCCCGCACTCTCCATCGGTAGCAGCAGCTTCGGCCCTTGGGAAGCGAGAAGCATGGAAATCGTAAGCCCACGATACGTACCTTATTACTTCGAGTGGGCGGACGTTGTCCTGCGCACATGCTTGGAGCGCTTGGCAGCGGTAGATTTGTTGTACGCCGTGCAGGCCTCCATGTTCCGTTATAGCTGCTGCTGCAATGTTGTTACGGCCTTTACTGAGGTCTGGTGTCCTGCCACCAATTCCATTTTTACCCGGGAGGGGGAACTGTCGATTTCTTTGTGGGATCTCCATCGCCTCGGTGGACTTCCCGTCTCTGGAGGTATTTTCGACGAATCCTTCCCTTCTGTTGATGACTTCTCTCCCGGTCATCATCTTCCTCTGCCCGAAAGCCTCAGATATTTAATCTTGGCTTACTTCCGTCTTTCTGCGCCTGCTGAGAAGGAGAGAGCTACTGGAGTCCCAATGTCCGATTGGACGTCTTTTTGGTTCCGCCCGGGACGAGACTCTCGGCCCGTGGAAGACGCTTGGGCTGATCGTATGAAGACTTCTGGCTCGAGGAGTTGCAACAGGTCGGAATGGTTGAACCGACCTTTGAAGGAGCTCGGCGTTTCGGACGCGCTCGCCGACGAGGTTTATTTAGCCGCTTTCTTCTCTATGTGGCTCTGCCTCTGTATCCTCCCCGCGCCAGGGGGTACGTTGAGGTACACAATTTTGAAGATGGTGTGTTTTTTGGCGAGCGGCTATAAGTGTAACTTGGCGCCCTGGGCTTTGGCGGAGTCTTTATCAAGGCCTGAACAGTTCTAATGGGGAAGGTCCCTGGCCCTTCGTTTACTCCTGGCTCGCACATTACCTCGGCGTCCACACGGCAGACTTGTCGGAAGGTGACCGGCCGTTAATGATGGTTTATCGCAACCCCGACAATGGTCGTGCCTATACACAGAGGGAAGCTCGTGCTCTGTTCTGGCGAAGTGGAGTGCGGTGTTGGTACGGGCCGCAAGCACTCCCCTCAGGTCCTATTGTCGACAGGCCGGGCCACCTAGCCTCGCGGATTGAGGCGGACTACTTCCGGTGTGTGCGAGCGAGTCGTCTCGTATTGCGGCAACGCGACTTCCTGATTGTAGAGCCATATAGTCCGCACCGGTTCGCCCGTCAGTTTGGCTTCTGCCAGGACTTACCGGGTGCTCTGATCGGTGATCAAAGGAGGGCGCCGACGGTTGAGTCGTTGGTGGAGATTTGGCAGAGGGAGAATGCCTTACCCCTCGGGACAGTTGATGTGTCATCTTTCGCCAGTCGAGATGCCGATCCAGGAGTGACGGCTTTATATCGAGAATCATGGCTCGAGGCCGTGGTTCCCCTTTTTGAGGTAAAGACACTTACTTGTATTTGTGCGCCTTTTGTTTCCTTGATCCTTTTGATTGTACTTACTTTTTCCTTCTCCTTGCGTTTCTCAGAGAGAATGGGAGAGTTTTACTGGAGAGCGGGCGCCGCGGAAGAAGGCCGCGCCGAAGAGGGGCTCCGCGAAGAAGAAGATGCCGACCTCTAAATCTCTCCAAAAGGTTACTCAGGCTCCGACGACCGTCGAGCCAGAGGGAGGGGTCGTTATCTGAGAAGCCGCTCCTGCCCCGCCTGCCGAACCGGTTGTTCGGCCGAACTCATCGTCTCCACCGGCTGCGGACGCGCCTCTAGATAAAGGAAAGGGGGTCGTCGACCCGATAATATCGCACCCCGCAGTTCCGCCGTCGGCAGTTTCGCCGAGGAAGGGTGTGCCGAAGAGGAGGAGGACAGAGGTTCCGAGGGTCGTCTTCGACCCGCCTTTGTTCAAGAAGAGGTCGAGGAGTAAGCATCATCGGACTTCTTCTTCTTCTCGTGACTTGCCTTCTCCGACGGTTTCCGCTCCGGAGTCCCAAGAAGTTATCATGGGGGCATGTCCGATAGAGAGGCTGGAGGCGCCACCTGCCGGGGAAGTTGCCACGCGGCCGGAGGCAATGCCGGTTGTGTCTTCTTTGGTGCAACCTGGGGTAGAGGCGGAACCTTCGGCAGATGCACTTGCGCTAGTCCCCTATTCTCGCGCGAGCCAGCTTGAAGGTCGCTCGGAGGGTTCGCGTTCTCCTCTTGCTATAGAGGGGGGTTACCGGGAAGAGAGGGGCCAAGAGGGGATGTTCGCTGATTCTGCCACCGATGGGTTGGAGATGGGTAGGGTTGACTGCCCTATGACCATCTCTAGTGACGAGGGCGAAGCGTCGTCTCCTCCTTCGGGTGGGGAAGGTGGGGTTGGTTTTCAGACCCCTGTTCCGAACTTAAGTCATCGCTTACTCCCTGCTCCTGAGGAGAGGCCACGCACCGAAGGGAGGCTGGATGGCCAGGCAGCCGATCCAGTCGTTGGGGAAGAGTGTCCAGAGCCCATCCACCGGTCCGCCAGCGAGAATTCTTTCTCTTCTCGGTTGACTGCGGTAGGTTTTTCTTACTCTCTGTTTCTTCCTCCTGCTTTTCTTTTCTTAACCCTTTGTTCGTATGGCAATTTCGCAGTCTTCCACGATTTCTCTCTCGGCGACCTCGCGAGGATGGGTCCAGCAATCTGCGATGGGCCTGTGGACTCGGTTCATCCAGACAGCCTTGGCTCCTGCAGAGGACCCCTGCTCCCCGGAACTGGTGATTGATGCCCGCGGCCTTTTAGAGCATTTACGTTTGGCGGGTGTCGAGGTTTCTATCTTGGAGCAATGGGTGGAGGATTTCGCGCGAGAGGTTGAACATCTCCAGCAGTTGCGATGCTCTGTTGCTAGTAAGCTCCCCAGGGCCGAGCACCAAGCTCTCGAAGCCGAGGTATCACGGTTGGTTCAACGAGTGCATTGCCGGCGCAATGCGATGGTTAAGTTGATCAGTCGGCGCCGGTCCGAGTACGAAACTGTGAAGGCTGAGAGGGAAGCCGTTTGCAAACAACTAGCTAGGCTGGACACTCAGCTCGACTCCCTTCGGGCGGACATTGGTATCGCTCAGGCTGAGCTTCAGGCTTTTGATGCTAAAACCTCTGTGTTGGAGCGGCAACTCGAGGATGTCCGTGCACAGCCTGTGCTGAGTGAGAGCGAAGCTCGTGAGCTGGAGGATACGCGGGCAGAGGTACTTCGGTGGCGGCAGCGAGTGATCGACTTTGAACTCAACCTGTAGCTTCTCCTCTTTCGACCCCTTGGATTTGATGTAACCCCATTTTTTATTCTCTCTTTCTCTTTTTTTTGAGGTCTCGGATTTTTATTTTTTTTTGCGAGACCTTGGGTGTAAAGGAATTTTTTTTTTTTATACTTGAATGAGATAAATTTCTTTTTTTTCTGCTACCCTTCTCACGGATAAAATCGTTTGAGAAATTTACCATTTGTGATAGGTAGCTCCGACCCGTTAGTGGTGACGAGTTTGTATGCGCCATTGGTGTAAGCTTCTTGTACGACATAGGGGCCTTCCCATTTTGGTGTGAATTTGCCCCCGGTCTTGCTCGTAAAGAGCATTGGCCGTCGAACTGCTAGCACAAGGTCGCCCTTCCGAATGACCTGAGGCGCCTTTTTGTTGAAGGCTCGGTCATGCGAGATTGGTAACACTCGAAGTCGCCGTTGCTCTTCGAAGTCGCTGTTCATCGAAAGTGACTCAGGCTCGCCAATCGCGAATCGAAAGCATTCCTCCGTCGTCAACCCTTCTCGACAGCTAAGCGCGTAAGGAAGGGAGCTTCACTTCGAGAGGAAGCACTTTGCCGGGCCCGTAAACCAGCGGTATGGAGTCGACTGGGTAGGCGTTCGAACCGTCGTTCTGTATGCCCATAAAGCTTCGGGAAGCTTCTCATCCCAGCTCCTTTTGTGGGCGCCGACCATTTTCTTCAGAATTTTGCAGAGTGTCTTATTGAAAGCTTCTGCGAGTCCGTTGGCTGCCGGGTTGTAAGCCGACGACATCCGCTGTTGTATGCAAAATTTTTCGCAAAAGCGGTCCATGACTCTGTTTCTGAAGGGTGTGCCGTTGTCCGTAACGATATACCACGGAACTACATATCTGTATATGAGTTGTGTTCGAATGAAATCGGCGACGGTGGTGGCTTTGACCACTCGGTAGGCTGCGGCTTCAGCCCATTTGGAGAAGTAGTCAGTGGCAGCCAAGATGTACTGCCGGTCGGAGTCGGATTTGGGGGTGATGGGACCGATGATATCCATACCCCAAACTTCGAATGGCCAGGAAGCGACCGTTGGGTGAAGCGGCACCGGTGGTTGGTGTATGTAGTCGGCGTGGAATTGGCACGGTTTGCAGGTTTGGGCCATTTCAACGGCGTCCCTGAGCATAGTTGGCCAGTAATAACCGAGTCGTTTGACTTGCAGATGGAGCTTTGGGCCAGCTGGTTGTGCTCCGCATATCCCACTGTGTATTTCTTTCAATACTTGTAATCCCTCTTGTTTTGAAAGGCAACGAAGGAGCAGACCTTCGTATGACCTTCGGTATAGTACGTCGTTGATAAAAACGTACCTGGGAGCTGTTCGGCGAATTTGGACTCGCTCTCTCAGGTCGACTGGGAGCCTGCTGTGGCGGAGGAAGTTGATGATGGGTTCACGCCAATCTTCGATTTGATTTTGGCTAGCCGAAATAGGGAGAGATTCTTCTATCTCCTCCGTTAGCTCTTCTTCTGTTTCTTCCTCGGCTGGTGGAGGGATGACCCATTGTTCGCACACGGGAACTCGGTTTGGCCGCTCATCCAAATGTGCTAAACTGGCAGCAATGCCGACTAATGCGTCAGTTGCCCCATTCTCGGAGCGAGGGACGTAGTGGAGTGAAACTTCCGGGATTTGGGCCAGAAGTTCACCGGCATATCTCCAGAGAGGTTTGAGCTCGGGTTTCTTTACTTCAAACTCTCTTGTCAATTGCTTGATGACCAAAGCCGAGTCGCCATAGATGTTTAACTGCGGCAGTTGCATCTTGACCGCTATACCGAGTCCGAGGAGGATGGCTTGGTACTCTGCTTCATTGTTCGAGCAAATCTGGGTGAGCACGAACGAATACGGCAGTAGATCCTACTTTGGAGAGACGAAAAGGACTCCGGCGCCAGCTCCATTTCTTCGTGCGGCGCCATCGAAATACATCTCCCAAATTGGAAGCACTTCGACCAGGAATATTTCTTCGTCTGGGAATTCCTCAGTTACCTCCCATTCGGCCGGTACCGGGTGGTCGGCCAAGAAATTGGCCAATGCTTGGCCTTTAATCGCTTTTTGAGGAAAGAAGTTGATCTCGAATTCTGATAAGAGCAGAGCCCACTTAGCCAGTCTACCGGAGAGGATTGGGCGCGACATGATGTACTTCAACGGATCAGCTCGCGAAATGAGATTCGTTGAATGCGCCAGGAGGTAGTGTCGAAGCTTTTGAATTGCGAATATGAGAGCCAGACAGGTCTTCTCGATCGGTGTATAGTTGAGCTCGGCACCCACCAGTGTTCGGCTGAGATAATACAGAGAACGTTCTTTGTTGTCCTTATCACATTGAGCCAAAAGAGCTCCCACCGACTTCTCCTATGCTACAATGTATAGCAGCAGTGGTTTGTCGACGATCGAAGCTAGGAGCACCGGTGGCTTGGTGAGGTACGCCTTTATGTTGTTAAAGGCGTTCCGGCAAGCGTCGTCCCACTCGAATGATGTACCCTTCTTTAGCAGACGACTGAAAGGCTGGCATCTCCCAGCGAGGTTCGATATAAAGCGGCGGATGTATGCCAGGTGACCTTGGAAGCTTTTAAGTTCGGAGACGTTTCTGGGCTCCGGCATTTTCTGAATGGCGTCGATTTTCGACTGGTCGATTTCGATTCCTCTGTGATGGACGATGAACCCCAAGAATTTTCCTGAGGTGACGCCGAAAGCACACTTCAACGGGTTCATTTTAAGCTGAAACCATCGCAGTCGCTCGAACACTGCCCGGAGGTCGAGAAGATGGTCGGCTCTTTGCTTTGTTTTCACCACCAAATCGTCGGCGTAGCATTCGACTCGCTTATGGAGGAAGTCGTCGAAGATGTTCTGCATCGCTCGCTGGTATGTTGCGCCGGCATTATTGAGTCCGAACGGCATAACTTTGTAGCAAAAAATCCCTTTTAGAGTGCGAAATGCAGTGAGCTCCTCATCTTTTGGGTCCATCCGAATTTGATTGTAGCCGAAGGACCCGTCCATGAAAGATAGGGCTTCGTGACCTGTCGTCGCGTCGACCATAAGCTCGGTGATTGGTAGAGGGAAGTCGTCCTTCGGGCACGCTTTATTCAAGTCGCAAAAGTCAACGCAGACCCGAATTTGGCCAGTCTTCTTTTTTACTGGGACGATGTTTGCAATCCAAGACGGGTACTTCACCTCCCTGATAAAATTTGCCGCGATCAACTTGTCGACCTCCTTTTCGATTTCTGGCACAAGTTCGGGCCGGAACCGTCGTTATGATTGCTTCTCTGGTCGAACAGAGGGATGAACAGCCAATTTGTGAACTGCTACTCGCGGGTCGAGGCCGGGCATCTTTGTGTAGTTCCAGGCGAAGATGTCACGGTATTCACGAAGCAACGCCATGTATTCGACTTCTTCTTCGGCCGTCAGTGAAGCACTGAGGAATGTCGGCCTCGGGTCTTCAGTCGTGCCCAAATCAACTTTCTTTAATTCGTCGACTATCGACTGGCCTCCTTCTTCGAATTCAGCCGGAGCCTCCTTCAAGACGAATTCCTCATCTTCTTGTTCGTCGTCTGTGACGGAGATGTGATTCACTATGGCTGAGTCGTAGGCACGAGCTCGAGCAATGGCTGCCTTCAATGTATAGATGACGACTGGACCGCCGTCTTTCTTTGGTCGACGTCGATTGATGGCGGCTTTTGTGTAAATGATCACCGGCTTTGGAGTACTTTGTTTCTCGGTTGGGATTTGGCCAACTGAGACTTGGTGCACATCTGCCGATGACTTTCAGGTTATCTTGACTGGCTTTGCTTGGGCTGTATAGATTTTGATTGGTTTTGGCCTTTCATAACCGAGGCCCAAGCGACCTTGACTGATGCGATGCCCTTCGTTCTTCAACTTCTCCTACTCTAGAGTGAAGACGGGTAAGGTCACAGGAGGCTTCTCGTGGATTTGATCCTTTGTGAGGTTGCCCCCGGCTCTTGCCATTAGTCGGTAAGCATTTGGGTCGAAACCTTCGTTCGAGCGTGTGGCTGGCAACTGCTCCTGACTCGGGAGTTGTTTCACGACGCTTCGTTCCTCCAGTTTTGGCAAAGGAACCGTGACCTTTTCTGGCAAAGGGGTCGGCTGAATTTTTTGGCAGGCGACCAAGGGAGCTTCTCCTTTCTTCCTTTGCGACTGCGAAATGTACTGCAGGATGGGTACACTGGGGTGCTTCGGCGCTGGAGTAGCCTTGGCCGATTTGTGACCATGTGCCGACTGGTTGTTGTATGTTGGCTGCTTTGGGGATACGACCTGCGTCGTAGTCTGTGTAGGAGATGCAATTTGCGTCAGAGTCTGTGCTTTGGCGGGCAGCGACGACTGTTTGAGTTGTGCCGGTTGTTGGGACGATGCAGCCCGTGTCGGAGTACTTCCGGTGTTCGCTGCTTGGTTCGACCAAGGTGACAATTTGACTGTCGGTCTGGTCGTCAGGTAGAATTTGGCATCTGCGAACGATGCCTCCGCCTCTGTGAATGGACTTTCGTCGGCATACACCGTCTTTTGCTCGCCGTTTTCCCAATACTTGAAGCATTGGTGCAGGGTGGATGGCACGACTCCGTTTGAATGGAGCCATGGCCGACCCAGAAGCAGGTTGTAAGACATCCTGGAATCGATGACTTGAAGAGGCGTATCGGCTATCATGTCTCTGATGTGCAGCTTCAGATTCGTCATGCCGAGTGTTTTTTGGCCCTCCTGGTTGAAACCTTGAATAAGGAGAGAACTAGGAGAGAGATCGCCGGTGGAGAGACCAATGTTCTTCATCGTGCGAATAGGCAGAATATTGACTGCGGATCCACAGTCGATGAGAATACGGTTTAATTTTGTAGTCTCTGATGTAGTCGGAGACGAACAACGGTCTGTTGTGATTCTTCGACCCCAATTGTGCGTCTTCCTCTCTGAATGTAATGCACGGTGGGCATGTGACGGCCAGCGCTTGTTCTGTTTTTGCAAATTGTGGTGGAGATAATGCATCTTCCTCCTCCTTTCTGTAAGGCAAGTCGTGCTTCCTCATGAGAAGCATTTCGAGCTCGGCTTTGAGTTCCTCTGGTTTGTCGAGGACTCGGTTTAGGGCTTGTCTGGACCTGATGTCCAAATCGAGGTCATCTTCAATTTTGTTGAGATGTGAGATTTGTTTGAGCGACGTCTCTAGGTCGTCGCATTCGACGACTGGTCTTTTGCGCTTCTCTTTCGTAGTTGTTTGCTCGGGAGGAGTTGTTGAGCAGGTCGCCACCATTGCAGGTGGCGAGAGGAACTCCTTGGGGAAGAACTCCGCCAATGTGTCGGGTCTTCTTTTCTTTTTTCTTGCCCCCTGGACGTCTGTCCTGGGAGCTTTTCTTTGGCGTTTTGCAGCTCTTTTGTTTTGCCGCTTTGCTTTTGTTTTGATGGTCACCGGTGCCGGTTCGATTTCTCGAATAGGCTTCTTTCTCTGGGTGACAAGGATCCACCCCTCTGCGTCGACTGCAGCTTCTTCGCGGGGTGCCGATTTTGGTGTGACCTTAGCCGGTGGTCGTTTGTTGTTGTTGTACGGACGGCTGGAGGAACCGGGCTTTGGTCGATACTCTTCTTTATGGCTCATTTCTGAGCTTGCCGGTTTGGCACGGTTTGGATGGAGATAGCATGTGAGGAGGCTGTGTTTCCAGCTCCTTCGATTTCGATGCGTCCTTGGGCTGACAGCTCCATGATACGGTCTTTCAAGACGAAGCATTTCTCCGTCGAGTGCCCAACTAGCCGGTGGTATTTGCAAAAATTTGGATCTTTGCTTTTGGATTCGTCGCCAGGTCTTTTGATTTCTGGCAACCTCAGTAGTTGGTTATCGAGCAGCTGATCGAGCATGATGGGAACGTCTGCGTCGGCAAAGGGATATGTTTTTGCCTGTCGTTCTTCCAGTGTCAGCTTCTTGAAACCTCCCGTCAATTGTCGTGGGAGGTAAGTTTGTTTGACCTTGCTTCCGACCTTGATTGGTTCGACAGTATTTGTCGTGAAAGAGGATTTCGTTTTCTCTTTTGTCTCCTTTGGTGCGGCCGCAGCAGGTGCCTTTCCCTTTTTGCGTGGATCGGCGGAAGAGGATCCTTCTTCTCCTCGTTCTTCTATTAGGATCTCCATGTTGTGAGCTTCAGTTGCGAGCTCTTGGAAATCGTTCTGCCGTCGGCTACGGATGTAGCGCAAGAGTTCCCAATGCATTCCTCGAGAGCACATTTCGATCTCGGCTTCGAGGGAGAGATTTGAGCTTTCTTTGCAATTTAGGCTCAAATTTCTCCATCGGTTGATGTACTCAACCACCTTCTCGCCCTTTTTCTGTTTGAGATTGGCGATTTCTACTAGAGTGACGGTACGTCGAGTGCTGTAGAAACGGCTGAGGAATTCCCGTTCTAATTGCTCCCAGCTGTCGATGGACTCCTGGGGTAGCTCGATGTACCAGTCGAAGGTGTTTCCCTTCAGTGACCGACCGAACTGTTTTACCAGCAGGTCACCGTCGGTGCCAGCGTTGTTGCAGGTTTCTATGAAATGTGCGACATGCTGCTTTGGGTGGCCGTCGCCGTTGAATTGTTGAAACTTGGGAGGGTGATAGCCGATCGGCATTGGGATGTTCTGGATCCTTTGTGTGTACGGTCTCTTGTAGGCGACTGATTTGTGGTCGTCGGCGCTATTTCGTACCGCACGGTTGACGAGCTCTGTAATGGCATCAAGTGTGAGAGCAGACGGATCCACTTCGGGTCGGCCTCTGCGGATGGCCACTGGAGCGACGGGCGGCAGCTCATCGTCAGAAGAAGAATCTTCTTGCGGCAGCTCGACTGAGGCGCTGGTAGTCGGCCAATTTCGGTCGACTTCTTGAGAGACGCCACCGGTGTTATTGGTGGTTGTGCCCATTTCAAGCCGTTCAAACATCTTCGTAATTTGATCATTGCAAGCTGCTAGTTGAGCATCCCGGGCCGCAAGTTGCGCATCTTTTATGTGCAGCTGTTCGCTTTGCTCCTTTATCGCAGCCTGCATTTCGGCAAGCTGTTCTTCAATAGTTTTGGCCGAAGTTGTCATTGCGGCCATCTTGACGGTTTGCGTCAGAATAATTGTTTTCGACGCTGCTTGGAGATATGAAGCCTTCGTTGGTGACTTCATTGAAGAGGCGGTCGCTATGGGGGACCGGTCAGAAGAACCAGTCGCAGGTCGATTGCGAAGAGTGGCTCTAGGCAACGACTGGCTTGCTGTGGTAGCCGCCAGTGAGAATCGAAAGGATGAGATAGGTGATGTTGCGACAGGGGAGGTCGCTGGTATTTGTCGGCGAGGTGAACGGACGGGAGGTGGTCCCGCTGCTGCGTTGAGAGCGGCTAGGAGGTCGTGTGAGACCAGCATAACCAGCGAGTTGTCTGTCGCCGATGTTCTCTGTACGGAGGAGGCCGACCCAGAGTGTGTTCTCGCAGCAGAGGAGGAGATGCCCCCGCTTTGCTCGTATCGTTGCACCAAAGTGGGAACAATAGAGCTTCTCCGTGACGGCGGCGACTGCGTCGTGCTGGCAGTCGGGCTGCGAGGAGAAGGAGATGCGGCGACAGCCAGGTATGTTGGCTTGGCCATCGCTGGTAGTAGTTTGCCGGTGGTTGGTTTGACTAAGGCCGCGGTAGCCTAAGGCACGAACACGGAAGTTGGGCGACGTGCGTCGTGCATAAATGGAGCTTGTCCGGTGGACAAACTTCTGGCCAGAGCCCTTATAAATGGGTGTGTGGCATGTGGAGGAGATGTCGGAGCGCGGAGGTTGACCGGAGATGCGGCTGCTGGTCTGCGAGCTCCGGTGGTTGAGCCTGCAGTCGCGGCGGGGCGCGGTTGAGCAGAGCTCGAGGAGGCAGTCTGTTTGCCTCTGTTGTTGTTGTCGTTGCCGTTGTTGCCGTTGCTGGCCATGGCTGTGTTTGGAAAAAAAAAAAAATTGTTGGACGGAGAAGGAGATGAGAGGTAGGAAAGGTCCCACCGGGTATGCCAAATCTGTTTCACCGAAAATCAACCGATCCGCGAAGAGGCGCGACCGAGAGGATAAATCGATTACTTTAGAATAATTTGTGCTACAGGTTGTGGTGTAAATATCAGAAATTGTGAGTAGAATTTCCTATGCTTCCTCTGATTCAATCTCCGTGTGAATTTGGTGAAGTCGAATCCTTCGTGAATGAGCGAACGTCGACTCAAGTTGCTGGAACCAGCGTACACCAACTTGTCTTGGCGTCGGTCGGTCGGACGGAGGTATTTGTGCTCCGCATGTATCGACTTGTGACATTGCCGGTAGTAGTGTAGAACTGCTTCGCGTGAACTATTGGGACGACGAGCGACGAATTGTTGGGCTTCGATGTGTTGAGAAACCTCTGAGTGTGTATGAGCTTCTTCTCCAGGAAGGGATTTGAGTCCTTCGGCTTAGAGAGGGAGTACTTCACTTGTCGGAATTTGAGAATCGATTTCTTCACACCTGTGGGCAGGGAACTTCCGGCTATTTGTAGCTGGTCTGTGTGGTCGTTGAGAGGAGTTGCCTTGGAATGGGGATCGTGATCCTCATTCTGCTGTAATGTTGAGGAAGACGAGGGAGAGAGAGAGAGACCAGGATCGTGGCCCTCTTTTCGCTCCTTCGGTTGAAGACTGAGTGGTGGGCTGACGATGCATGCTGACGAGCGCTGACTCGACGATTCTTTGCTGACGAGGTGCCGACTGTGCTGGTGACATGGCGATGCGGCTGGACTTCGTAGTGGGTTGCCACGACGAACCTTGATGACGATTAAAGCCTACCCATGGTCGTTGTTTGATGGACCAATGGATTGTTGGGCTTATCGAATTTGGACCACGCACATTTTGATGCGTACATGTATGTAATAGTTTTCGGTGTAATTGAGATATATAGTTATTTTCATAATATGTATTTTAATTTATTAGACATAAAGTCTAACAAATACAAGTGATTAGAGCCTCTGCAAGTATTATGAAATTTTTTGATATTTTTTGGATTTTTTTTATGGTATGAAATTTGGTTGATTATGGGTTGCATAGAGTTTTGGCTTATTAGAGGTGCAGAAGCCATTGGCGTGGGCTTGATACTCTAGCACACAGAGGTTGCAGGCTTTATTCTAGTGGGAGCAACTATAGCATGCAGGCCTCTTTAGTGCGGGCTTATATCCGTGCGGGCTTACATCCGTGCGGGCTTGTTAAGTGCGGGCTTAATTAAGCCTTCTCATCTCTGGCCTATATATGCAGATTGGTTTTTTGTGGGTTAGTTCCTTGCTGGCCCAATTTGATTGGCTTATATGTGCAGAACCCACTGTTTGGTGCATGGGTATCTGATTTATGTGAGATGGGTTTTAAATGATCCAGAATTACCATTTCCACTAGAATTTATAGTTTTTACTTAAAATTGTGTAATATTAGTTTGATTCACATTAATTTTAAGTATAATGCATGCCTTACTTATATTTTGTACATATGCATGAGAAATTAATTTAATTGTATAATTTACAATATCCCCAAGGGGTAATGCATTTTATATATATTAAATTAATTTGTAATTTTTTGCTTGCGAGGTATTGTATGACTAAATTAGTTTGTTGTATGAATTAATTCGCATGAATCCCCAAAGGGTAAGTGTGAATTAATGTACTTGTTTGTGTGTGATATTATTGTTATTATATGATTTTGCCTAGTATCTCTCATGAATTCCCAAAGGGTAAGTGGGAGTACTGGATGAATGAAATAATTATGTGAATGATGAATGTGTATGTTCTCCCAATAATTTGAGTATTTTACGGGTAACAGGAGTGCCCTGAAGCGGACATAATTTCGCCGAGTCCCAAAAAAAGGATCTACTTGATGGGACAAATTATGTGATTAAAGGGTTGACATAATGTTACATAGTTATCGATTTGATAAGATTATCAAAGTGGATACTCCTCCTCAAAGACCTTCCCGAGTTAATTATCCCAATAATTCAAAACAGTTTAAGGACCTCAAAAAATATAAAAGGTGGGAATATGCAAATAAAATTTCTAGGTCACATATTCTTGGGTCTCTTAGCTCAAACCTTATGACAACATATTATTATGTCCCCACAACAAAAGAGATTTTGGGTGATCTAAAAGCTAAATTTGGCAAGAAGTCGTCTTCTCACCTTGATAACTTGTGGAAGAAATTCACCCGTGCTAAATTTGAGAAAAATGCACATATAAGAATGGCTGATGAATTACAGTAGACCAATGAATGAGGAGACAAAAGTGGCATCTATTATCAGTTATTTGCCTAAGTCTCTTAAGTACATTCAAGATTATCATTCTTTGTCTACAACAAAGTGGACAGATCTCCACTTAGTGAATATGATTGACCACCAGTTTGATAAACCTTCACCAAGTGCCAATATAGTTTTGAAACCACAAAAGAAGATCTTCAAGAAAAAGAAAAATAATTCTAGTTTTCAAAATTTCAAAGACAAGAGGATCAATCAACAAAAGGTTGAAGTACACGTAAATCAGCATGTATGTTTCTATTGCAACAAACCTGAGCATATTAAGAAATATTGTAGGGTTTTGAAAGCCACACAAGCAGGACAACAAGAGAAACCTAGTGAGTCCTTATTTTTTGAAACTTGCACTATTTATATCAAACCTTTTAGTTGGTGGGCTGATTCTAGTGCAACTGTTCACGTATCGAATAAGTTACAGGGATTCAAGGAGCTAAGAAAGATTGAAGAAGGAGCAAGCTTTATTCATATGGGGAATGACGATAAGGTCATGGTAGAAGGCGTAAGAACTTATAAATTAGAGCTTGCTAATAACAAAATTTTTGAATTGAAAGATTGTCTTTATGCTCCGTCTATGAGAAGAAGTTTACTATTTGTATCTTGCCTTAAAAAACTTAGATTTACATTTTACTTTGAAAGTAAAAAATTTCTTATGTTTCAAGATGATAAAGTTATTTTAAAAGGTTTTCGAAATTCAGATTTATATCAACTTCAGCTTGGTGGGAATATGGTGTTTAATGTCTTAGCTTCTTCAGCTATTCAAGGAAATGAATTATATTTGTGGCGTTTACGGCTAGGACATATAAACAAGGATAGAATAAGAAGACTTGTTACACAAGGATTACTGAAAAGTTTTTTGGAGAATGAGTTTATTACTTGTGAGTGTTGTATATATGGTAGGATGACCAAATTACCCTTTTCATCCAAAAGCTCAAGGAGTTCTCATATTTTAGAGCTAATTCATTCTGATGTATGTGGGCCCATGAGCGTACATACTCGTAATGGTCATTCTTATTTTATTACATTTATTGATGATTTCTCAAGGTATGGAAAAATATATTTGCTTCATAGGAAAAGTGATGTCTTAGACTGTTTCAAGTCTTTCAAATTAGAAGTAGAGAATGCCACTAGAAACAAGATCAAGATATTACAGACTGACCGCGGTGGAGAATATTGCTTAGAGTTATTTTCTAATTTTTATAAGTCAAATAGAATTGTTCACATGTTTAGTATTTCTTACACTCCTGAGCATAATGGTGTTGCTGAAAGATGAAATCGAACCTTGCTAGAGATGGTAAGGTCTATGATGGCACTTGCAAACTTACCAACTTCGTTTTGGGGCGAAGCCTTATTGACGACTACTTATATCTTAAATAGAGTGCCTTCAAAGTCGGTCAGCAAAACACCTTATGAGGTATGGTCAGAAAAAACACTGAGTCTTAACCATTTTAAAGTATGGGGATGTGTTGCTCATGTATTAAATCTTGACCCCAAAGACAAATTAAAGGCCAAGACTCGGTGATGCTTATTTGTTGGATATTCTGAACATTCTAAGGGTTATCGATTATAAGATCCCAAGGAGAAAGTAATCATTGAAAGTCGACAAGTCAAATTTATTGAGGATAGATTTGATTGTGATGAAGATTTGGGTACAAAGTCTAACTTGGAAGAAGTTGTGGAAATGTCTTCTTTTGACTCTCCTAATAACCTAGACATCTCTTCTCAAATAGATGTTCAAAGAGGGACTAGAGAAAGGAAACCTAGTCAAATTCTCTCATCTACAAATTTTTTCACATATGCTGGAGAAACCTATGAGAGAATTCGATTGAAAGAGGATGTCACTGATCCTAATACTTATGAGGAAGCAGTTTTGGATATCGATTCTGACAAGTGGAAGTTAGCAACGGAAGAAGAGATGACCTCTATGCATAAAAATGCAGTTTGGATACTTGTTGATCCCCCTCCATCTGTTAAAACCATTAAATACAAATGGATTTTTACAAGGAAGAGAAATGCCAAAGGAAACGTTGAGAGATTCAAAGCTCGTCTTGTTGCCAAGGGTTTTACTCAGCAATACGGCATTGATTATGATGAAACATTTTCTCCTGTTACAAGAATTCAATCTATACGGTCTATATTGGCATTAGCTGCATAATATGACTATGAGTTGTTCCAAATGGATGTGAAAACCGCTTTCTTAAATGGAGAGTTGGAGGAAGAGATATATATGAAACAACCTTGTGGATTTGTTGAAGATTGAGCTGAATCAAAGGTATGTAAATTGGAGAAATTCATCTACGGGTTAAAACAAGCCTCAAGGCAGTGGAACATAAAGTTCAATGCAGTAATTGTAGCGTATGGTTTTACTCAAAATCCAGAAGATCATTGTGTTTATATTAAAACAGTGAGAGGTCATATTGTCTTTCTTACATTATAAGTAGATGATATTTTATTAGCTGGGAATGATGTTCAATTTCTCCAGGATGTAAAGACATGGTTATTTAAAACATTTGATATGAAGGATCTTAGAGAAGCTTCTTATATCATTGGCATTAAAATTCTACGGGATAGAGCTCTACGAAACTCAAGTTTATCTCAAGAGAAGTACATAGAAAATCTTCTGGATCGATTTCATATGTCCAATTGTATGAATGGTAAAGTTCCTTATGACAGTACCAAGAAGATGAGCCAGAAAGATTGTCCTACTAGACTCAAAGATAAGTTGGACGATTCCAAATATTCATATGCTTCTATTGTAGGCAGTTTTATGTACGCACTGATGTGTACTAGACCTGATCTTGCTTATGTTGTTGGGGTTCTTAGCCGGTTCCAAGCTAATCCAGGATTCACTCATTGGGAAGGAGTTAAGTGGGTAATACGCTATCTCAAACGGACGAAGTCATATATTTTGACTTACCCGGCTAACAAATTAGAATTAATTGGTTATTTTGATTCTGACTATCAGGGCTGTGTTGATACTTGTAAGTCTTCTTTAGGCTCTATCTTTATGTTTGGTGGTGGTGTCTATTTTTGCAAGTTCTTACGAAGTCTTTTAGTGGTAGACAGTGTGGAGCGACCGATTTCTCTATTTTGTGATAATGAGTCTGCTATTGCTACCACAAGGGATTCAAGTGTCACTCTAAGGCTAAACATATTGAAGGAAAATACCACTAAATTCGAGACATATTGAGGAAGGGGGAAGTTGATATTTTGAATATATCTTCAAAGAATAACTTAGCTGATCCACTAACTAAGTCCCTACCCGTGACCAATTTCACTGTCCATGTTGGGAACATGGGGTTATTTTCTTTATGATATATGAGACCAAGTGGGAGAACATTATTAATATTTTGTATGTATTGTGATCTCATTGATGTGTAATAAGTCATGACGTTGTATTATAAATTCCATGAAATAAAATGGTCATTTATTGAATGTGCACTTGATTGTTTATGATTATATGAGTACTCATGTTATGTTACTCCTTGAGGTTCAACTTCCTATTAGGTATACACTTGTACATGTATACGTAAGTGTCTCAATGGGAGTGATGGTTGAATCTCTAAATTATCCAGACCAATGGGACTGCGAGGCACAGCTTTCTTTACGGCTAATACTCATGCTGGTATAAAGCTTTACCCTGAGTTCCTCAGGTACTGAGTATGATATGGATGGTGGATTGCCTTGATGTCTCAATAGGATGTAAAGTTGTCATCTAAGTTGTTCAGGCCTATGGAACTGATAAGGCACAGTAACCTTAGTGGCTAATACTCTAGCTAGTATAGAGCTTTACCCTGAGTTCCTTAGGTTCCAAGTATGTTATGAACGGAGACCGCCGAACTTAACATGTATTGATTTGGTTTATTCCTCAGCCTTAGATTTCTAAAATATATGTTGTGTAGTCCCGGGTTAACTATACATGTATATTGAAGTATCTGAGGTAATGCCCTTAGTCATTGTTTGGTTTTATATGTCATGATTTAAATTTTAATGGGTTTTTAAAAATTGAAAAGTTTTAAATAATTTTAAAACCAAGTGGGAGTTTGTTAGATTTTTTATGGTTTCAAATAAAGAGTTTATGAAATAAAACATGATGACTTTATGGGTGTGGGGTCCACTTCTAAATACATGTTAATGAATGTTTGGTATACAGAATAATGGCCAGCGCATCCCCCCCTATAGAGGTAAAGTTAAAGGGTTTATTAACTTAGAAAAACACCCCTTGGAATAAGATGATGTATCCTTTTAATTAGAGGATATCTAATTAATTAGGGGATGTATCCTTTTATGATAGTCATTATTGAGATACCCTTTAAAAACCTATAAATACTTTCATGGTTTTACAAGTGAGGCATGCTAAGCACACCCAGTCTGACTGAAAGGGAGCAAACTTATCACTTGTAAAAAATTGTTCCGAAGAGATCTTGTGTTAAAGGTGTTCGTATGTTCGTGGAATTCCAGTAGATGATCCCCATATTGTATTCTTCTATTCTCAAATACTTCAAAATGAAAGGTATGTAATAGTTCCCGGTATAATTGAGATATATAATTATTTTCTTAATATATATTTTAATTTATTAGACATAAAGTCTAACACTCCCAACATACACATTATGTTTCCCCGTTCACCGACTAGCCTATTCAAACATATTTAACTTGAAAGTACCATATTGACAAGGCGAACCAATTCCACTGTTTTATTAAATAAATGAGCGGTTAGGTCTTATTTAATATTTAACCCATTTGCACCCTCTCAATCAAGTATTAATAATAAAAATTAATTAGAAGCGTCGTGATGGCCCGGCCCAGGTTTCCTATCTCCAAAGCTCAGACGAGTAATGAGTAATGCTAACAACTGGGCTAGGCTTACCCTCAACCTCTCCAAACCAATTTTTATAACACCATCTTCGCCAGAAGTACGTTTCCTTCTGGAAAAGGCGGAAAAGGCTATGACCGATACAGCAAGGGAAGGGGTCCGGGATTTGGCACACCAAACAACAACCGGGAATGCACCTACGACACCTCAATCTCGATCAGTTCAATGATTTCAATCCCGTTGCTCAGCCTCCGAGCAGATGGAGCGCATTTACCTACAACAGAACACGGACAAGATGTACACTGAACCGATTTCCCAAGCACTTGATACCACACTCAGGCTCCAAGCATTGGAACCATATGCGCAACGCCAGATATCAGTATCTTGAACTGCTTAGCAGACGCTGCTCCGTCCATGGGAACATATGAAAGGGCCATTCCATCACTATTCTCTGACTAAAAACTGCTACTACATTTTTCTCTTTCAAGGGCTTAGCACTTGCATACCTGTAATACTGTTGCATATGAAGATAACATCAACAGATAACTACCACATCAGATTCTTCAAAAGACTACTTGAGCTACCCTGTTTTCCTTACACAATATCTTGATCATACTCCAACATGTCTAGTTACATTATACCAATAATGTACTCGGGGACAAGTCTCAAATTTTGACAACATTGAGGACAGGGCAAGGAACAACCGCAAGTATTTGTAAACAAAAGATCGAGAAACATATATCTTCGGACTTAAGCAGCACTAAGCCGTACAAGAAAAGGGTAAAAAAAAAAAAAAGGAAAAACAAAAAGAAAAAAAGATCATTTACTGCTATCCGTACACAATCCTGGAAGCCAGCAAAGGCAATTAACTGTCAAATACATAGCTGCTAATTACAAAGCAAATTAAAGGTATTCACTCACCATTCGTGTTCCTTCATCTTAATACACTGAAAATATATCTCAAAGAAACAGCTAGCTGGTATCGACCATTTAACCCCTGCAAGATGAAAACAACGTAGCTGCGTGACCACGTGTTGGAGTGCACAAACAAGAATGCTCCCAGCATATAAGCTCATCAGTTAAACTATAAATGCAATGATTTTCCAGACAAATCAATATTGGTCATCATTCTTCTCTATTTATATTTTTAAGAATGACGTTTTTTTCTTTTTTTATGATATTATTCTAAAAATGAACAGGCCTAACTCCTGCTAAAAATGCAGTCCTACCATAATCTCATCCTATTTCATCATTGTAGAAAAAATGGATTTGGGAGCTGATTGACAAATTTGTCAGTGTTTTTTATTCATTTAAATCAAGTCACAAATATGTATATAAACAAAATAACACAAAATTATGGTGAATTGGCTTTTGTTACCGGTAAACCAGTAAATACTGACTAAAAATCCAACTAATAATCAGGTCAAAACACAAAACCATGCAGCCCAACTAAAGAGTTGATTATCTACAAATGCACATCATGGAGTCCAACAGAATGCAAGCACTAATAAACAACTTATGGAATCCTGGACATACCTCAGGTGCCTTCTCAATATTCAAGAGAACCTACAGAGGGTATTCCAGAGCCATGGTTCCGAGGCTCACAGCTGCTACTGGTCAGGTTTGAGCCTCCACTAGGGTTTAAGGAGCCAAATTCTTGTTGGCCCATTTTCTGCACATCCTCTGGTGAAAGTATCTTGATATACCAGACATTATTCACAAATGCTCTGCACAAAACGTTTAAGCAAGCTCTTACACAATGATATAAGCCTTCAAGTCTAAAACCTCAGTAAAACCCCACTAAGCAAAGAGTCAGGTTCTAAATACAACCGTTTAACATGTTATAAGCAGGTGGATAAGACAAAATATTGGCACTGGCAAGAATGGAACAAGAAAAGAGAGTATCGTACAGATACAAAAGAATAAACAATATGAAAAAGGACATTGCAATTCCAGTAATGCAAGAGAACTCTTTAACCAACATGATGCTGAAAAGCTTGGGACAAATGCATTATGTGCCAGTTTAAAAGTGCAAAAATCAACAAGATGGAGCTAGTGTATAAACAGCTTCATTAACACCCAGATTTGGACACACAATAGCACTGGCTTCAGCCGGATCCAGTACCTTGTTTGGGTTGTGGGTCAAAAAGGAATGGAGAAAGGTTAACATATGTCTGGCCTATCAAGTTGAGGCTTTCCATTAGGTGGGAAATAGGAATTGATGGGGGGAACACGAGCAGTGGATGAGAATTTGCAGGGTAGGTTTCTCCTCTCTCCAGTGATAAGGGTGATATCCCTCCCGTCAATCAACCAGGTCAGGGGGGAAATGTCGCTCCCCTATTGACATGGTTTTTTTATTTTATATATGAAGTCTTTATGATGTCATAACCAGTTGCAGAGTCGGTTTACTGAGTATTCTTTACCATCACCTATTGGCACCTTAATGCTGAAGGTGTATGTTATAAATTTTACTTGGCCATATTTGAAGGGGTCTGAGTGCACAAACATGGCTTCCATCTTAAAACTTAGATGAATCTGGTTTTACTCTTTTTGAGGCTCTCTAGACTACACTAGGTATGCCTACTTGCAAACCGAAGAAGAACTTGTTTCACAAAGGGGTCAGCAAAAGATGAGCCACTGCATAACATAGATATATAAGGACTTACTCCCACGGGTCGTCTCCAAGGAGAAGCACATCGTTCTCCCTGTCAACAAATACAAGCTGCCAGCCTGATCTCAGAGGGTCTTCCAACTGCCCCTCAATGCCAAACATCTGCCCCAGTTCCTCTCGCAGCTCATGGTAGCTGCAGAACCGGCTGATGTCCAACCACCTCCCAACTGATCCTGTTTTGTAAACCTAGAACATGAAAGTAGTATTTGAGTTTCACAGTTTTAATTCTTCAATGAGTATAATAATCCCTACTCACGATATACCTTTACAAAATTTCCGGAGCCTGGGTTTGTCTGAGCAGAATTTTGCAGCAGACCAGGTGGATCATCGACGCCAGGATACAGAGAATTCTGAAAGCCAGAACCAGCAAATGGCATCTCAGACACGTCATTCTCAATTGCACCAGCACTAATATTAGGCACTTGATTTGAGAGTAGAGGTGAGCTGGAATCAATATTAACACCAAATAAGGTATGTGTCTGAGAGTCTGCTGTACAATTTTGTGTTTCTAGTGCACCATCCTTCCCAGGGAATGGTGGAAGTGATACAGTATTGCCAAATGACCCAACCTGGGTCAGCCCAAACTTAGGCGGTAACCAAGGTTGTTGTTGCTGCTCACTCATCATTGTCTGACCAATTCTTGGGAGGTTGAGAAGATTGGCATTTGTTTCCTGACCCAGAGAACCTAACATGCCCTGTATGCTACTCGGAGTTAAGGCAGATGAAAAGGTCATATTGGCATCAGGAAACACAGACTTTTGACTAAGAGGCGACAACAAAGATGATGGCGACTGTTGCTGCCGAATCTGATCATTTTGAATTTGGAAAGTATCCTGAAAGGTCTGTGGTTGATGCTGCTGCTGCACCTGCTGTTGCACCTGCTGCTGCACCTGCTGCTTTTGTTGATCAGAATATTGAGGTAATTGTTGTGGTAGAAGGTGGGCCCGAGAATGATTTTCATGCAAGATTTGTTGGGGCGGTAATTGAGGAACAAGCTGCTGTTGCAATGAGGTATTGGCCGGACGAAGAAACTGTTGAGGCACTTGAAAGGTTGGCTGGAAGTGGAGAAGCTGCTGTTTCATCGAATCTCCGGCTCTAATGTCTTGCAGAGCTGCGGCTGCCATGGCTTGGTACTGGTCCTGCTCATTTGCCATTGGTAAGAGATCGAGCCTCTGCTGCAACCACGGGCTCATCCCAAGTGCCTGGAAATTCAATGACTGAAGACCTCGGTCTCCAGTGTCCCCATTAAGCCACATGAAACCATTACTTTCTCCTTCTTTTCCATCTGCAGTACATAGATATAAAAGAAAATGAAATAGCTAAAACAATTTTTATATAAAAAAATAGAATAAAAATGTGTGCCAAGAAATCAAAAGCAAAGAAAGGCAGTCTTAGAACCTCAAAGCACCAAATATAAACCTCACACAAGACAACAAAGTCACATTCCTCAACCAGAAATATCATGGCATGGAACTGTCTTAAAAATAAGATCATTAAGACCAAATATGCTTATACCTTGAAAGGAAGGTATTCCAGGATGCCAAGGCCGTTTTAACCTAAGAGGAAACAACGAAGGGTACATAGGGAATGTTGTCAAAGGCTCAATCTCCCACAGCGACACTCTTGGCTGACGCTCACCTGCAGTGGATTCATCCCAACCAACCTGCACTTTGCAGAAGCAAAGTTTTTTAGAGAATAAAACACCTTCCATGAGCAGGATCCATAAATTCATGAAAAGCCCTAAAAACGTGATAAAAATAAATTAAGTAAGCAGGAATAGCTAACTTTAAAAAGGCAAAAGCACAAAAAAATCACAGAGAAAGTGAGAAGAATAAAAAATAAATAAATTTAACTGATTAATTGATTGATTAAATTAAAAAACGAGGCATTTTCAAAAAAAAAAAGGAGGCCAACCCTAGATTGTAATAACTCATAAACAGCAGTCACTGGAACAGTTTAATAAGTCAACATTGTCAAACAAAACCAAAAAAAAAGCGGTCAACTTTCTCAATCTACATCAGACAAATGTGAAAATACAGTAGAACGAACATACAGCAGAGGAAGCACATGAACAGCAGGAAAGAAAGCTCAGCAGCTTCAGCTAACAAGCCAGATAACCAAACAACAAGCTGAACGAAATTTCAAATCACAAAACATGCAAAATATATTCTCATATCTGTAAGCTCTAAAACAATGCCGACAATCACTAATTTTAGAAAAAAAGTCAAAACATAAAAATAAAGCAAAAGCACTAGGTAAACCACATTTGTATAAATATTGTCACAAGGCTGTTAAAAAAGAAACATGTGTTGACACCTTAAGGTCATTGTTCCCATTTACAATAAATATTTAGTTTAATGAATTTACAAATAGAGGTTTTGCAGCACAAAAGTCTTAGATTCAAGTCAAACCACAGTTAAAGAGTGTGTGCATGTGCAATCAACATTATAGAAATAATAATAATAATAATAAACATTTTTTCCTTATAAAATGACAAATTCTGCCATCACACATTGACCAGGAAGTACATCTTCAGTTTACATTCGTATTACCTTCACAGATCTCCAGTGCGAGTTTGGCCAGCGAACAGGATCTAAATCACTGATACCAGTGATTGTACCCATGTACCTGGTGGGCAATCGTTCACATTAGACTACTCCAAGATAAACAATAAATAAAAACTTCAATTAGACAAACTTATAGAGGAAAAATATAGAAAGTTAAGTGCTGTATACCTGCGAACACTTGATTCCTCCGTCTCGAAAAGCATCCGGAAACGCATTCCAACAGAAACACGTGTATGGTATACCGCTTTTATGTATTTTGAAAGAGGAATTACAAACTCAGATGGACTTGCCCTGTTGAAGAAATAAGTACATCAGACATGCATAAAAGCTAAAGAGACTGTTAGAAAGCTCAAAATCGAAGAAAAAGAAAAATTTAAACCTTGGATTATAAAAAACAGTAAACCGACTATTTGTGGCAGCAGCATGAGCTGCAGCTGCAAGGAGCCCTATGTGCATGCTGTCACTAGACAAAACAGATGAAGGCATCACTGTCTGCGGTCGATTTGCACGCCTTATCCCTAGTAAAAGCTGATTTTTTTCGTTCCTAATGTTAGTAAAAAAATTGTTAGGCATTCCAAAAGAAATAGTAATGACATTACATTCAAGAAATATTTCTATGTCATTATCCATGCAACAGATTACCAAATAAAAAGAACAGAATCTCCAGCCACAAGCCTTTTTGCACTAACAAACACACTCCAACCAGTAGTAAGAAGATGTCTTTTCGGCTGTCCTGCAGAAATGAATCATGCAAACAATAAATTCTACGCATACATGCGGCAAAAGGCCAAAAATTAGCATCCACAACATAACATTTACATGCTATTAAACTTAGTTGGGTAAACTTAGATCCAAATACATCTGAGAATAACTAGCAAGAGATCATGAGATTTCTCCCCAACTCAAAACCATGAGACTTTACTTAACATTAACCTATGACCAAGCCTGACACATGGTCAACACATTTGAAGTACAAACTATAGTCAAACAGAACAAGTGACGTGCTATATCCTGATGAGAAGAAATTACTGTTTCACATGAACCAAAGGATGCAAGGCTAGCTTCACTAAAAGACATATCATAGTGGCTCTGAAGAGTTAGGCTATACAATCCATTTTTAAACATAACAGATATATGAAGACATTGACTTCCTTCTGCCCTTCCAATTTGCAGCTTTGCAAGAGCATATTTTGAGGATCTCTTACTGGGGCAGCCCAAATTTATGCCTTCTTGGGTTTTATTTTAACAATCATCTTCAAGCAGATGCGACTATTGTTGGGTGGTGTCTTGAATTACATCAAGCAGATGAGATTTTGGTCAAGTTATGCCTTGAATGGTAATGGCCCAGAATCAGAGCTCTCTTTCCTGGTATCTTTTAAGGAAACGAGAAAGCTTGGAAGTAATATTTTGTTCTACCTCCAAAATTTCAGAGAGAATGGACCTCTCCTCTCCTCATTCTAGCTAGCCAAACTATGTCAAATCCATGTGCCTAATTCTACTTCTATTGAGTACTTTTCTTTCTTAGTTTTGTGTGAGTTTTTGCTTCTGTGTTAACAATTCTTCCCTACAATTTATGATGATAAATAATAGAATACTCAAGTTAGCAGAGTTGGGTTTTTCTGCCATAAAAGGCAGTGTCGGTCCAGCTAAAAATCTCGGTGATGCAGGTTAGGGGCCTTCTGCACTAAGGTCAGTATACAGTACCCAAGTTTGGAAATTAAAATGTCACGCCCCTATGAATTCCTCAGAATCACAGATTCTGATAGAACTCACATTGGGCATCCTTAGCTGAGGTTTAGAGTGATGAAAGTCAACAAAGTCACCAAATCACTCTTCCAGCCATGAAAAGTAGGATGAGAGTAGGTTCCAGCAAAAATCAAGCAACAGCTATGGGAACAAGACTACCAAATGATCCTCCAAACAAAACCATAATCCACAATAAAGAGTAGACATCACCAAGCAAAATCTAGTCATCAGATTTGACTCCACTCTGATAATATCCCTAGAAGAACCTCTAGCAAAGTAAAAATAATGTGGATAAATGAATTCAATTTTCATTTGAATGATAATAATAACAAATACTAAAGCATATTGTGAGCATAATCAAATAGATTTTCAAAGTGCACCATTGAGACAAGAACTTTATATTTGCTGCTCTCAAAAAGTTTTGCAAAATTTTGACTCTTAGTTTGAAAGTTAAACAGGACAGTGCCAAAACAAATAGGATCTAGAGGAAAACAGCTAACTGTAGGAAAATATGCAAAAGATTTACAATTAGATCACAGGTTACAAGACTACAAAAATAAAAGAGAAATCAAGCAACTTATAAAGAACAATTATCACAAGCCAAGAAATTATCTATGCATAGATCATATAAAACCATGTGAGCCATAAACGTGTCAGAGAAAAAAAAACCCATATACACAATGAACTTTGTTTTCTTAAACAATTTCTAAACCCAATCCTCAACATATTTTTATGCACACCAAACAAGGCACTAGAGAATAACGATCACTTGAGATCAATCAACTGTTTATTAGTCATATTGTTGAATATTTCCTTGCATTCCTATGCTCAAAAGCTTGTTGAAGAGAATAGCGCCATGCATCAGTGTTTTGGTTTTATGTCATTCTTTAAAACACCCATTTGACTGGTCTCATGAAAAGGAGTCTAGTTTAACTATAAATAAATCTCAAATCAAATATTTAATAGTTTAACTTACCACGGAAAATATGCCTAAACTTCCACTCCACATCATGGAGATCTCTTGCAATGAGCTCTTGAGCTGGTGGCTGCTGACTGAAATCCTATTCAGATAAACAACCACTTTCATCTTTCAATTATCAAGTAAACAGTTTCTGTGATGGGAGTTTCCTCCAAATGAATCAGTTCTCTCTCTTTATATTAAGTAGAAAGAAACAGAAGGCAATAAAATTGAAATGGAGTTAGTATCTTACCAGTGGAGGAAATACTTTTTCTGCAGCACGACGAGGAACAGAAAATCCACCATGTGTACTAGTGTCACTTGCCGTTAATGTCTTGCAGAAGTAATTTGTTGGCTGCTTGCTTGGGATCCCCAATTCAGCAGGCAGATAAGTCTCCTTCTGTTCTTGCTGTGTGAAGTATTACCAGAGTTAGCATGAAAAAGATACAGTAGCACCTGGACAGTAAATACTTATCTACATGGATTACCGGATTTAAAGGTTGCAGAGTCATTTGCGCATACACTTCATCAGTTTCTACATCAGCCTGAAATTTGCAGCCAATCAGGTTCCCACTGACTTTTGTGTAAAAGTTCGAAAGGATAAATCCCGATAACCGAAGGAAAAAAAAAAAAAGACTCACATGCATTGTGACATCGTGAAGTTGGCAGATGAGTTGAGGAGGCAAGCTTGGATAGTTCGGAATATGACCATCAATTTCCTTGTTCGTTGACGCAGCAACCTGAACGCAGACATGAAGTAAATCCTGCAACTAAACTTTCCAGCAAATGAGAAGCCAACACTGACTGCAGGTAAGCAAGTCGTACCTGTTCACTGTGGCCCTGAGGGAAGTAAACAACGCGGGTACCGACTGTTGGTAAAGAGACGAGGGGACCAGCGCACGCATGCCAAAGCTCCGAATTCAGGCATCTCTTTTCCTCTATCAAAAATAGAAATCATTGCTTCAGTCCCCTTTTTTTCTTTCGCGAGGCACGAAACTATATTACAGCTGCTCCCATATTTTATGGTTTATTCATTGCAGAAAGCAGTACAGAGAATAGAGCAAATATAATTCTCCACAAAAAAAGAACTTAATGCGGTAGGCAAACACATACCACCTTGAGCCTGCGGAGCCAGGCCAGATGTGGAAAGCTTCATATTGGAAACCAACCAAGGCCTAAGAAACCTGGTTAAGCAAGCTCAAAAATTTCTCAAATTGAGGCTTCTGCCGTGTCAGGTCCATGCGTTGTTCCAGCAGCTAGTATATCTCTTGTCGCAGAACCTTCTCTCTTTCTCCAGCTTTACCCGCTCCCTTCTCGAAACACGGTACCGAAAGAAAATCCTCAACACCAGAACTTGGACAATAGAAGCTCCGGCTGAGAACTCCTTGGAGCGACAAAACCGCGGATACAAGTTAAAATTAGCAGGAAGACAGGCATAGAATGATCAAAAACCATATAATGAACCAGGAGACGACTAAAACCTTTCTGCTGCCTTTTCTCCACTAATCAAGGTTCCTGAAAAGCAACGAAAATTTGTCTGGTATCGCCATATTTATTGCTTCAGAAACAAATTGGATCTCTCAAACCTACTTCACGTTCTTTTTCTACTAATATGCAGAAGGATGAAAACAACTCTTCGAGAAAACAATCCCCTCAAGAAATCGCGCGCCTCACCAAACGACAGCTTTTCAAAACAAGCTTCACTCTACAGCAGGCACGGCCTCCGAATGCTCTGAGATCACTCGGATAATCTTCTCCACCTTTAGCCCGACGGAAAATGAATTCTGCACGGATTCCTCCGGAATAATCAGGTGACCTCTCACCAAGCTACAGCTGTAAACGAGTCGCAGAATCGTTCGCATCCCAAGGCCACCATGAGAAAGAGCTATCGAGCTGTCTCCGAGCAAACTTTTTCAAACAAAACCGAATAAGTGAGAAATTCCTTCAGATATCACACATTCTTTAACAAAATGACGCCGCCGTGAAGGAACTGCATAACTTAGACTCGGCTGATCCGAAAGAGCTCGCCCGGACTAACTTCCAAAACCTCCTCTCCGCTCACAATCAAAGCGAACAAGACTACCAGCAGTCGTACGTAACTCTCAGCCAAAACACCGAAGAAGCTCGATCGACCTCACAGAGGCCACTCTCGCACCAAGATCGCAGCTCCCGAGCTCTCTTCTGCGGGCACAATAGGTAAAACCGCACGGAACACAAGCCACAGCAGACACTCAAACGCCACAGCTCCCAACCGCTGCAAAAGACCTACACTCGAGATCAGCAACCACCGGACGCCTCTCGCAGGTCTCACCGGGTCGAAATTTTCCGCCGACAACCTCCACGGCACAACGCCGAAACAAGCTCCTGCAGCAACTCACAGCCGACGCAAGCTCGCTTCCCGAAATCCTCCAGCAACCAGATGAGACGACTCCTCTTCCCCCCTGGCTTAAATCACACATTTGTCCACAGAATCAGCTGCAGCGAGCTCGTGAAGAGCTCGATCCCCGAGGTCGCTCGCCATGAAACCACTTTTCCAAGCTCCTTTCCCCCTCCTTCCCGCACAAATCTCCTTCCCTGCCAAACAAAAAAACACACCACACCAAAAAAAAAAAAAAAAAAAAACCAACACCAAACCTCCCTCCCTCTCGCTCGTTCGCTCGCTCAATCGACGGAAGAAAGAGAGGAAAAAAAAAAAAAAAGATTTAAGATTAAAAAAGGCGCTACTCCTTTCTCTCCAATCGCTATCGCGAAACTCCTCACTGTAGCCGGCGCGACCGCTTTTATAGTCCCCTCCCGAAATGGAGAGCGATGAGAGAGAAAGCGAGGGGCGAGACGGGGCAGAAATTGCGGGTTCCGGAAACCGCGATCTCGACCGTCCGACGCTTCGTACAGCGACGATCTCCGCCGTGAAACGAACTGGAGCTCTGTCTGACGTGACCGAGGGCATGTGCAGCTGTGCCTTTAATTGTCGCTGTCAGAGTACGGATGGTGAGTGTGAGGCAAAAGAGTCGTTTTCAATCGTTTCACTTTGCTTGTTTTTCTCCCCCCCCTCCCTTTTTTTTCTTTTTTATTTAGAAAACCAGGAAATTCTTTCGTACGCGGTTAAAAATAATAATTGATTACCCTTATTAAATAAAGTATTCGGACCCTAAAGTACGCCGGGGTGTATTAAAAAAAATTAAATATTTGATATAACATAAGACCAGAGCAATACCTGAAGTACGGTCTACGATGTGGTAGGCCTAGTGGGGCCTGTCTTTGCCCTTGGCGGTATTACCTTTTCATAAATTCTAAGTACCAAAAAAGAAAGAGAATTTCGATATTTTCTTAACGTGAATTTGAGTCTTTATAGTTTTTAACGCTTTTTTCATTTTAGAAAAAAAAAAAAAAAAAAAAAAAAAAAAAAAATTAACAATGGTTTTTTTTATTAAAATATTTATTATTCTAAAATTATTTAATTAGTATTTTTAACAAAATATCTATCTACTATTTTATGAAACTGACTTTTTTGCTTACTTTGATTTCTTTAATGAATTCATAAATTTTTTATTTATTTGAGTGTATTTTGAAAAAGTAAATTTTCGTAATAAATTAATTTTTTGAAAATAATTTTATCGTGACTTAAGTTAGTAGCTTGAATGAATCATTACTGTATTTTGAAAAAATCTGACAATATAAATAAATATTCTAAAATTCTGTTGAGATATGAGAAGCTAAAAAAAAAAAAGTTTAACTTCTGTTGAGTTATTTATATTTTATACGCATGGTCAATGGTTTAACTCCTTTATTCTTTACTTGTTATCAGTTAAGATACTATTAATTATTTTTTAAGGATACTTTTTATATTAAAAGTTGTTTGAATAAATGCTTATCTGTCTCTAACCCTACATTCTCCGTCTGTTCGTTTACTTAATATACCAAATTATATTTAACACTAACACCCTAAATATTTTTAGAAAAAAATAATATCTGTACAACCCGATTGAACTAGAACCGTCGGTCCGACCCTATTGAACCAGTACGACCCGATTGAGAATCTGAGACCAATCTGATTCTTATTGACGTGGTCCAGTATAATATATATTTGTACAATTAAAATATTTCATTAATCTAATTATTTATAAAATATTAAATATATAATAATTATAAAGTATAATATTCAATGGTTGTACTAAGTACTAACGGTATAATAAATTTCGGTTTTATGGCCAAAATCGGTTTTTTAAATATTGGTAAAAAAAATTTATAAAAAACATTTATTAAAAAATAGGTGAGTAAATGCGAGAAAAACTTTATTTTTCGAAATAGAGTATTTGAATGGTCCCACACGTCCGGATGTTTATTGCGATTTCATCTCCACATTTTTTTCCAAAAATCGGACAATTATCCGTCTCAAACATTTTTTCCATAATTTTAGATATTTTATATTCCCCAAAACGTTAAAAATAAATAAATAAATAAATATTTACCGTAAAACCGGAAAAAAAAAATATATATATATATATAACAGAAAAAGACGGATCCGGGTGTGGTTATGGATTTGAACGACGCGAGTATCAATGACAAGTGGTGGGAGATGGGTCCCGGCGCGTTTCAACATCACAATAATGCGTGTAAGGAGAGAGAGTGCCGGGTTGGGCCCACGTTATGACTCCTCCTGACTAAGATGTCTCGCCGAGAGTCTGAGATCGTATCTCGAGCCACCGTCCGCACGGACCGCACCCTGCCATGCCGTGGCCACAGTGTCCACCCACACAAGTGTGGTGGGGTACTCTGTTTTTAAGGTTCGTATTCTCGCTTTTTTATTTAGATTTTTTTAAATAGATTAATTCAACTAAAACGAGTCAAGGATGTGTCGTGCTTTAATTTGTATTCATAGTTTTAACAAATAACACATTATTTTTTTAGCATGGTTTAATTTGTAATATTTGATTTTAATAAGCAAAGTGCTACACCTAAATCCATTATTCCAGTACTTAACTCAGGAGAAACTTTTTTTTTTTTTTTTTTTTTCTAAATTACCCAAAAATAGGACTCTACGAATTGTCTACAAAAATTGGGTGTGGATTTTTTATTAAATCTTTAATTGCACCATTACGTAAGTTAGCAGTAATTATTACATTAACAAGTTCTTAATTTAAACCTTAAAATTACAAGTATGAGAAATAGCTTGAGACATCATTATCATTAATAAATAGGACTAAAGTTTTTATAAGTTTGAAAAAAAAAAAATTATAATGAAAATAATAAAACACCTAGATAACTATATATCTTAATTATGTAAAGAAACTTTTAGTTTAAGATTTAATGAGATGAGACAGACATAGATCATTATCCTTAATTCAGTTCATTAATTAATATGCCTCAATGTCCGTAATTAATCACCAATTGAAACAGTTTTAAAGTCACACACACATTTAAGAGGCAATATTCCAAACTTGTACATCGGTCCAAATAAAATCGTCCATTCTTTGTCATTTATTACAATACGTCTTTTTTTTTTTTTCCCTTCCCATGACTAAGAACGAGATAAGGTACAAGGTACAACGATGGAATAAAGTAACACCTGCATGAAAGCATATACATTGGACCCCAAAATTTATTTTTTATGAATGTTAGGTGGCATGTAGTGTCCTTCTACTAAGTTTTGTTCTACACAATAATACGAATGATCTCATATTTAGATCACACCAATCGTACAAAGAATATCACCAAAAACAAAATTTGTATCTTTTTCCCTCAAAATTTCTAAGCAAAGCGATAAATTCATAGATAAAATTATAATCTATGAATTTTGAAAACATATATATTGTTTTATATATATATGTAGACGTCAAAATCTGATTGGTATATCTACAGTAAGTCCATCCACTCCAATCTATCATAGGACCATCGCAGCTGTCGGCTTGTCTATTAATTTTTGGAGACATCGCTCGTAGCCCAGCCAACATCTTAAACTCAGCTAGCTACAAATAGCCAGAAGAACTCCTGGGTCGAAAAAAGTTTTTTTTTTGCAAGAAAAACCATTATCACACCAGAAGTTTCAACTACCTTCAATTAGTTGAAATTCACATTGTTCGTCCAAATAAGCTTTACACGTTCACCAGTGACGTCAATATGCCAAAAATATAAAATACAAATACTTCTACTTGCCCGACTATATCCATCGTTGTTCGTGCACACTCACTCGAAGACTCAAAGTTCGTCGTGCCAACTTCGCAGATTTCATGCTTAAGACCTAGGAACAAGGGCGGTTCGAGGTGTCAATGTTTTAAAAACTGAACTCTGGCCATCCAATGGGCACTATATTCGTTTTTGGTTGAATTGGTCAGTTGAATATTATACACCATACTTTACATATATTTAATATTTTTTAAGAAAAAAAATAATAACACTAAATATAATGACCCTAAACCAAATTGAGTCGGACTAACCTCTGATTCTAGTTCAAATGGGTTGAACTAGGCGGCTTAGATTTTAAAACACTGGACTTCTCTAATTTGAACCATTGGAATTGTGACTGATTCGGTTCGATCGGGTCAAACTAGTCGGTTCGGTTCGGTTTTTAAAACACCAGTTAAGAGTTATTTTAAAAAAATAATAATATAGGTAATATGGTAAAAAAGTGGTTGGACTAATACCAAATTACCAACTCAATAAAAATATATATAAAAAAAAAGGGCATTTCATGGTCGCGAGATCGTTATCAGCTTTCCGAATTCCGTGGAGACAAGAATGCAAATTCCATTCCATTTCGTGTTCTTCCACGGCCTCACCGACCCATCTCAATCACCCAAAAATTTTCTCCCCTCTTCATTTATTTTCCCCTTTTCTTTAATGTCCCTCAATAAATTGGATTAGGTCCAAAGCCGAGAATCGAGTTTCCCGGAACGAGAGAATCGAGCACTAACAGGCAACGCCCTCCCGGAAAAAGCAAACAACCTCATGTGGAATGTTTGAAAAACTAGGGCCGGAATCGGAATTCCCGAATCCGTTTTTCCTCGGATTAGGATGGGGATTAAAAGCGATGCGGAGGGTGAAAGCGGTCATTAAAGCTGAGCATATGCAGCTGCCTGGCTAAGAAAGGACCGAGGGAGAGATTCACGGAGGACAAAGAACAGGAAGGGCCCACCATGGCCCCACCGGGTACGTCCCTCCCTAAAGAGTGTACGAGTGACGAGATCACGAGTGGGGCCGGGGTGGGACCGGGGGGTGTCCGTGTGAGGGGACACCCGGGAGCAAAAGAGAGAGAGATTAAGGGGGGGAGGGAGAATATATGATGGATTAAGAGGAAAGGAGGGACAAAACCCGGGCGGGTTATGAGGGGCTAAACGTGGGTTTGTTGTGGGGACGGGGTACCCTCCAACCGGGTTAATGATTCGGCCATGATTTTTGAACCAGGGAGGGGCGGCCGGCCTTGCTGCCGGGGAACGAGGAGAGGGGGGGGGAGGAGGCACGGCCTAAGATGGCCGCCCGCATGAGCACTCGAGCATGCCCTAAAAAAGTCTCGATACAAATCTATTAAAGGTGGGGAGGGGGTGCCCCCACCCACCAAAAACCAAAAAAGATAGCACATGTGAATCTCCATGAAAGAGAGGTGAACGTTTTGGTTCTTTAGTCTCTTTCGACGAGTGGGGTTGTGCTTATCGGTACACTACACCGTTAATAATAGGGTATACAAAAATCTGACATTAACCCAGTTGAAGAGCGACACTTTTTAGCAAAGCTATTGAGTTTAGCGGAGCTTATTAGTGTCGGTATAGCAGCAGATCCTGGGTCCACTCAGTGTATCCTCCACTCACTTGTTGTTGGGGAAGAGGAGAAAAAACAAAAGAAGAGAAGAGAGAGAAATTTGGTGTGGGAGTGGGAGCAGCTTTTTGTGGGAAGGGGGTGAAGGAAGGATGTGGACATTGGGTATGACAAAGTGGGGCATTAATGTTGGGCAAGTAGGACAAGGGAAATTTAGTGAAATGGGTATGGGAAATTCTGAGGGGGTGTAAAGTTGTCTTAGTTTTAAATGGAAAGAATGTGTCCTAATGGGTCTAGGCTCCTTAGGATCTACCATGAAAACTTTTACTAGATACTAGAGAGAGAGAGAGAGAGAGAGAGAGGGGAGGGGGAGGGGAACAAAAGATCATGCACAAGAGAAATATGTATGAGTGTGACACAGTATATTTTTCAACTATTTTTTTAAGTCTAATACCTCTAATACTTGGTGGATCATGCATGTACTGACATTATCAGTTAAGCTGTATTTTAGTATTTATCTTTTTTTTTTTTTTTTTGTTATATCTTTGTTTTCAAGTACTCGTACACTGTTTTCGTATTAATACGTCGAACTAATTAAAAAGATAATATCATATATTAGATTTTTATTACTTCTACTTTGTATTTTGTACAATGTTGTACCACATATGTGGATAGATAGTGAGGTTCAACAAATGGCTGCCACTACATGAGGATGAGGGAGAGAGAGAGAGAGAAAAAAAAAAAAAAGGGGGTATGCATATATGTTTTTATGCATTGGATGCCACTAGGGAATCATAATCATGATGTGGAGTTCTTGATGGAGAATCTGTTTAGGGATCCTCCAAGGGTCAATTAGAAGGGTCAAACCAAGGTTATAGAAAATTTGCTTAAGCATGATGATGATCTTCCTTGTCCACAAATCATAACAGGAAAGACCCCAAGACCCCAAGACCCATCTCTTTTTTTCACACTCCCATCCCTCCTCACCTTTATCAAACTTTTCCATTCCAAACCCAAAAAAAAAAAAAAAAAAAAAAAAAAAAAAAAAAAAAAAAAAAGAGTGGGTCTCTTAGCTCTCTTCCTTCCTCGTTCTTTCCTCTAAAAGCCCCTGCTTGGAGGATCCTAGACTGCTGAAAAGGTCAGTACCACCAATATTTGAAGTGTCTTAGGTCTTGAACCTATTTTACACATAAAAGAGTGCATAACCTCTCTTGATAGTACTTAGCATAATTAAGCAGAGCTCTTTTTCTTTTAAAGAAAAAGGGAAAAGGGCATATTAATGAGTTAAGCATGTTGAGTTCACTTTTTTTTGAGAAAAAAAATTGTTACTAATTTGAGCTGCTCATGGTCAGCATTTGTCTTTGAAATCGATGTAATTTAGATATTTTAAGAACGAAGAAGACGGGTTATGATTACACTAATCTCGTGATAATGACACGGTTATATATTTGATTAAGCAGGTTTGTTTTACTAATATCAGACCCACAAAGTGGTACCCTGTGTGTATTGGAAGATATGTTTTTAATTAAGCTTAAAAATCTTATTTAATTGTAAATTTATTGACTAATATATTGTATGGTCTAATGAGACCAAATATAGTCAAAGTTTTTTTATAAACAACTAATTTCATTTTTCCACCCATTAACCACTCAAGTTATTATGCTAACATAATCTAATAACAACTAATGCAAAAATCTTATAATGGTGGTGATTACACAAACATAATCTTGTAACTCATAAAAGACTAAGTGACATCAGTCATGTGACAAGGTTTTTTGGTCGTTAAACACTAAACTTAGGTCTGTAGTACAATGTACCACCTCGATAAGGGGCTATTTAGGGATACATCACATCTATAGAAAAATACAAAATAATGCCTCTTTTCACTATCTTCTAAATCACACTCATATAAAGATTGAACCCTCCTCACCCCCCTAAGATTTTAATTAATTTATTTTTATATAATGATTATTATTTGATCTTTGGATTAAAATAGCCCCGAAAATACACATAATGTTGATTTTTTTTTTTATATAGTAATAACAAAATCCCTTTGTTTCCATGCAAATAAAATATCACATCCAAAAGAAGGGGAATGGAATGGAATGGAATGGAATGGAAGAGAGTGTTTGGTAGAGAGGACTTGGAGGCAAAGGGATGGGGGTGGGTCAAATGGGTCAAAAAAGGGATGGGACATGCATGGAGTGCCACTCCTGTGGATCCCACACATGTGTCCTCTTGGGGCTTTATGAGGACTTTGTGTAAGGAGACCAGAGGCATCCCCATCAGTCATACAAGATGAAATCAATGGGGGCCCCCTCCCCTAAGCTGGACTCTAGTGCTAAGTCAGTAGAGGTGGAGCTGCGCAAAGCCTCACAGATTTGTGGGTCACTGCCCTAATGTCTTGAAGAATGAGGACCATTTAACAACTTGCTCCCTTGGTGTTAATTGAATGTGGCAATGCTCAACTTTGGGGAAGTGTTCAAAGAACCCTCTCTCAGTTTACCATTTGTTATCAGTTAGTGTTACAATTAATTGGGAGGGGAAGATTTGATGGATTTGGAGGTGTAGAGACCGAATGCGACTTGAAATTGAGAGTTCATGTGAACAGAGAACTTAGACGTGACTGTTGAACAAAAGGGTCAAAATCTTCATCTGATATTGTCTACGAGCTAATGAAAGGTAATTGGTAAAATGAAGTGATAAGAATGAAGTTTTCTTTTTAATCTCCAGAGTTCTAATTGCCTAGAGCTTGTACAAGGCGAAGCCGTGGTGGCCGCAATAGCACCTATCACATCAGTGACCGCTGATTGAGAATTTACGTTTATGAGCACATGAGGGTCACACACTCACTAACCTAGCTTACGTCTAATGAGCGCCAAATGTTTGCCTAGTACATGCTTCAAGCGAGTTCGTGCAATGTGCGGTTTAGGTAATTTTAACTCAGAAATAGGTTATTCTTTGGAGTTTGTTGTGGAAGAATCATCTTAAGAAAGTTAAAATTTGGAGAAATTTTGAACCTTTTTAGTTAGTAGAAAAAAAAAACTCTTATATAGGCTACAACTAGTCATCTCAAAGGGAAAGAAAGGAACCAGTTTTTGAATTTTAAGCGCTGGTGGGAATTATAGTATATAGATTGAAGTTGGAAAAATCTTAAAGATAAATTAGTTAATAACAACGTCTGATAACTTTGATTAATCGGTTTGGAAGAAGAAAACAAGAGACCCTATTTGGTCTTTCTTACTAATGGAAATAATCCTACAAAAGTTGAAGTTTGCTGAAACCCATGTTTATCATTTCATCAATAGGCTTCATAACTTATGGTAGTGATTTTGCCCAGAAGAAAAGGAAAGGCAAGTCCACAAGGTTGAAAAATTCAAAACCCTCCACAGAGGTAGATAAAACTGAAGCAGGGTCTTTTCCATGTCCTTGGGGTAGGGACAAATGTTACCAAACCTGATAAAAAATCAGAGTTTAGTTAGGTTTCTTTGTTGGATTCCTGGCATTTTAACTTTCATCAGATGAGCCTTTCATTGCATTGCTTTTTACCTAATGAGGCCAGGGAGATGATCTTTCAGGAAAAACCAAAACTCAAGCTTCTGATGCTGCCAACTCGTGGCGTTCAAAACAGTCCTGACCCATCACATAACGAAAAAAGGGGAGGCCAACACGTCCCCACCTTGCAAGCAACTGCTTGGCATTTACTTGCAGCAGAGTTGGTGGCCACACAGAGGGGGCAAGGAGGGTGGTGAGGGGGAGAGGTTTGTGTCTTACTGCAATTTTTCTCTCTTATTGTTCCTGTTTCCGTTTGTATGGAGACACAGGGGAGGTGAGATGGCAAATTCCCCTTACAGCTTTTGTGTGTTTGTGTGTAGGGGAAACTCGCAGCATTCAATGCTTTTAACCAGGAGGGGGATGTACGTTAAGGGAAGAGGACTGTACAAATGGGGATTTGCCGGTTCGGTTTTCAAGGGGTCATTTGGCTGGTATTTTACGATGGGGTAAAAGGAATGCAAATTTTACTGGTTTGTACTAGGGATAAGGTGATAGTACACTATTGCATATTCCTTTCTTTTCATTCAAAACCCAACTGCTTTTGGTACAACCCCGCCTCTCTCTCTCTCTCTCTCTCTCTCTCTCTCTCTCTCTCTCTCTCTCTCTCTCTCTCTCTCTCTATTAAGACTTGTGGAAGAGTTCTGCCCTCTCCTTTAAAGAAGAGTAGGGGAAATACTATATTCAAGTGCTAAGTTGAGAGGAGAATATTGCATATTACTCACTCCATTCTTCCTTCTCTACTTCTCCATTCTTGGTGGTAGAGGGTCCCCCACCCCAGCTCAAAGCGGAAAAAAAAAAAAAAAAAAAAAAAAGGCAGTTTCCCTATTAAGGCCTGGGAGATTAAAGAACTCTAATTCCAACCGGTTGTGAATAAATGAAGAGCTAATTTGTTAAAGAATTCTAGAAGGAAACTTGTTCCAGGAATTGAGATTCAATGTCCTAACACTTAATGAGAATACTCAGTTCAGAAGTTTTTCATTTATGAGAGAGAATTGGAACAACAGTGACACAAGTCTAAATTTATTTATGTCCAACACCAATCGACAGTTAGTCTAAATTATGGTTAGAGATAGCAATAAATGAATACTGAAGAGGCTCGGTGACAATTAGCGACTGAATGGAGGAAGAGACTGGCAGGGTAAGGAAAGACGAGGACCAGAGGAAGGTGGAGAAAGGGGGCATTTAAGGGAAGGGCTTGTATTGAGACTTTGCATGCTTGTTTACATTATATAGCCATATTACAAAATTTAGCTGCCATGTTAGCGTATACCGTGGATGTGTTTGATTCAAAACGGACGAGTGTTTCTCAAAAGCACCAGGTACAGCAGGAAAATGATGACGGGATCAGTCCAGTCTTTCTGATGTACTCTGCTTGCTGCTCAGTTTTTGCTGCTTGGCGGTTTCTTTTGGCTTCCGCAGCTGCTCTCTTTTCTTCAGCTTTATGTCTTGCTGCTGCTAGCTTATTCATCAGCTTATCATGGGCCCGGGCTCTCATCCTCTCAACCTCAACCTGAAAGAAAATAACAAATGTAAAAGCACTGAACAGAGTTATCTGTCTAATTTGATAAAGAAACAACAACAAGGGGGAAGAACTCAAACAAATGGTTCGCCAGTAGCGACAACTAGACCATGTAAATGTTATACAGCTTTGCAACTTGAAAAGAAGAACTGGAGAGAAAAGAGATGCGCTACACTATTTAAGCCATCTGTATAGTCAGAACAGAGTTACAGAGGTGATATCTTTTTTTGCCAAGATAACCTAACTTGTCCAAGCTTCAGTTGTTTGGACCCCATCATTGAGAGCTTGGTGAGAATTTGTGAATTTGCACTAAACCTCAGAAAGTAGTTAAGTATCGATCCTCGTTTGAGCTCGTCCCATTAATTAATATATTTGTAATTTTTACATCATTCAACAGTTGTCATGTGCCCATCCATATGTAAATTCATTGCTTGACACGAACTCTTTGTCATATATCCTGGAGCTTTACATCAAAATAACACTTCTACTAGATGTAAAACAAGGGAAAAAGTGCGGTGTCTGGACATAACAAGGTGAAAGAAGGCTAAACAAGTAAAAGTTATAGATCTTAAAAGTGTAAAAACTGATGATGAGTTCCCATAAAAACTTATCATTTCAATGGGTAAGAACTACGTGGAATTTAAATCTGTTAATGCTGTCCAGGGGCCTTGAGAGGCACTGTGGAGGCTGTCAAGGCAGACCAATTTGTGTTTGAAATGTTTAAATAAAAGAAAATTTGGGCCCATTGTGATTTAAGTTTTTTTAATAAAACATGACATTTATTTTTTTATTTTTTATTTTTTTAAAATGATGCAAGACTCCCAAAGTACAAACTCCCACAATATAAACTTCAATAAACTTCTTTACTCTTGTGGAGACTTGAACCCAAGGCCCCCTACTACTAAATTAGTCATGTGATCACCGAGCCACTGCTCAAGTTCATTGACGAGTTTGATTTATAACATGAAGAGATTGAAAAATGACCACGCCAGTAAATATGGAGAATAAATGAATCTGTTGTAACTTGTGAGATCAAGGTCTGCTCCTATGAACAGGCCACCATGCATCTAAAATTAGAGATAGAATGGAAAAAAAGTTCAAACTCTTTTTCAAGCAGAAACAATTAAACAGTTGTTCCTGGAAAGTTTCTCTCCATTCTCAGAAAATGAACAAGATAAATACATTGACATCAATAAAATCTCAGGAATCAATTATGTTGTCTTAGGTATTGTTGGTCAACTAATAAAGACGTACAAACAGGTGACTTGTGAAAATTGAACACAAAGATGGCAAGGAATGAAGTTGCATATTCGATAATTATTTGCCATTTCACCATAGTGAATTTATAAAAAAGAGGATTACCATAAGAATAACTTGGAGACAACATCATAAATAAACCTGAATGAAACCACAGTGAGTATCTGGTAAGAATGTATTATAGGTACCTCAATTTTCCGCATCTCGGCTTCCGTCTTTGCTTTTTGATGATTTTCCCATGCTTGTATTTTGATCTCCTCACGTTTATACCTGAAGAAAAACTATTCAGTCCCCTCCGTGTTACCAAACCAGTTAGACAGAAAGACAACCATGACTTTTTACTGTTTCACCAAATACAAGTGATGATGAAATCATTGGTTAGGCACCAGCAAGTAAAAAAAATATAAGAAATACCATTCCCAAAGAAGAACCATTTCACAGACAATAGTTGATTCAGTAGAGCTGACCACATAGAGCCCATTACCATCAGTCATGAATTCTCGCACATGCAAGTGTGAAATCATGGTCTTTCCATAGAGATGGCCAAATACTTCATAAAAGAGAAAGTTACCTTGCCGTGTATTTTGCTTTCTCTGCCTCTTCCCATGCTGCTGCACGAGCTTCAACCACACTCTTTGCTAGCTTTGACTGCTCTGTAGCCAATGTCTTAAGTGAAGCCGAGGCATCTTCATCCTCTTCTTCCTTGCTTGCCCAGGCCGCAATGTTCATTTTACCAAGCTGTGTCCCAAGCGCCATTATTTCCATCTTGGTTTTCTTCTGAAGTTCCTTCTCCGATAACTCTTTATTGCCAGAGTCCATTAGCTGACTCATGGTTTCAACAGGAGATGAAAACACTGCAGGTCTTCCAGGAGTTGATGGTCTGGAAGAGTTTGGACTGCGAGTGGGTGTTGTAGCCCTCACTGGTGTCCCATTTCTTGAAGGTTCTTGGCTGGTAATAGGAGTCATTTCTGTACCCATGTCCCTCATGGATACTGATCTGACAGTGGATGGAGGTGGAATGAATGCAGTCGCACTATGGACAGATGCAGAAGAATCATGCCGATTGACACTCACTACAACATTAAACAACAAAAAGAATTTCACAATTCAGTTCCCATTTTCATGAAATTCTTATGACAGGTTAACATCTTAATGTCCTAGAACAATTCCAACATTCTCATATCAGAAAGCCAATTATTTCCACAAACAGAACTCAAACCATCCAAAAATTTTGCCAACTCTTTCAAGAAAACAGTGAATGGCCACATTTTGCATACCAACTGTCAACACTGGACGTTGAAGGATTTTTCCTGTCGAGCTTGACTAAGATAATAAAGTTATCAAATGAAACAGGAATAGTAGTAGCTAGTACATCAGAGGAGGTAGTAAATAAATGTTTCGAATTTATTCTATGGTTTTCTCACGGTTACCACACAGCTTTCAGCTGCAAAAAGAATAACGATGGAAGCATCTCACCAAAAATGGACATTTCTCATCAGTTAAGAAGGACATACTGTTCCACATAATGCAGTAAAAGAAAAAAAGAGTTACAGACTTACTTGCTGAATCAGCCAGCGCACATGCGTCCGCCATAGGATATGGTTCAGGTGCCCAATTGATATGTTTTTGACCACCGGAGTCTTTCTTTGCTTGGCTAAGATCAATTCTTTTAGTATCTGCTTCTTCGATCTTCTTGTCTGGAATCTCTACAACAACCTTAGTGGCAGATTGCCGATTACCATAAGCAAGCACACCAGTCTTCCTAAGGCCCACCGGCGCATTCTGCAATTGGGATTGTCCGCTCTTTTGCCTGTTAGATGTTGGACTGGCTATCCACTTCTGTGCGTCATCCCACTTTGAAGGTGCTGGCTTGGAGAAAGGTGCGAAAGGTACCCTATGTGGCGCACGTTCTGCCTTTTGAAATTCAAATGCAGACGATACACTTGCACTTTCATGACCACTATCGTAATCCATTACTGAATTATCTTCCAGAGATCGAATTCTGTAGTTTGTAAGAGTAAGCTCTTTGAATCTCTGATCGACAGTCATATCTAAGCTGGTTACTTCTGTCGTAGTTGACGTTGAGCACTCGATCACATCTTTACAGTTCTCAGAAGTGGTAACAACTACACAATATCGATCCAACTATATAAGATAAAAAATACGGGATGAAAACAGAGCGCCCTAGTTTCCATCCACAATTCCCGAACTTAAAACAACAAAAACGCCACATAAGCCGTATAACTCGCAAAAAACAAACAAAACGCAGCCGGAGCAACAAAAGCAAAACAGAAAAAATAAAACTTTACCGCTCTCATCGACGTCAACTTGCTCTGATCTCAACGAAAAAACAGATTCAAGCTTCTCCTCTTCCTTCCTCTTCTTCTCCACTCTCAAGAGCATATTCCGCAATTTGCTCGGTGACAATCCACCTCCCTATGAACAAGAACCCAAGCCAAAAAAATCACTACCAGTCTATAACCACAGTAAACAGCTAAATTCCACATCAGAAAATCCTCCCTGCAGGATCCATCTCATCAGATCCCTCTCACAATCACCGAGCTTCCTTTCACCACTGTCTCTCGAGCTCGAATCCCGAAAATAAACACGAGATAACCTCCAGAACGTGATAATCTTCCATTCCAAGATAAAACAAAGGCAATGACCACTGATTTAGACGGATCGGAGGTGGCGTGGCGGCCAGTGTGGCGCAGAAAACTAACAGTGGAGAAGATTCCTTGAAGCATCGGAAGGAGTGCAAAAGACGCAGCGAGCTGCGAGGAGGAGAACCGATTGCGTACCTGAGGCTTTCCGATTCTTTCGTAATCCATCGCCGGAGGAGAAAGAGAGAGAGAGAGAGAGAGTAAACGTCTAAACGACGCCGCAGCCGCCTCTCTCCGGTCGCTTCCCCAGCCTTTCTGCGGTTCCGTCTCCGCCGTTGCTTCCGAGTAAAATTATACACGTAGGGGCGTCTCCGAAGCCTTGCACCACGACTAGGCTCAGAGTTTCGTTTTATTACCATGTATGCCACTTTCTGTTGGTCGTTAAAAAGACTGACTCGCTGTCTCGCTTAACCTGCTTTCTTTTTTTAACTGCCTCCACCCACGAAGTGGACTAACGGTCAAAATCCAAAAGCAGGGTTATTGTGGTAAATTGAAAAACAGTACTTAGAGAGACATGGAACCCCATAAAACTACGTTAATGCCACTCCCATTTTTTTATTTTTTATAAATTATATATCCAATTTTACTTTTATGTAGTTATAATATTATAAACATACAATATTATAACAAAATGAGGACAATGTTATAATCAGAGTTACATGCAGCGTTATAAAAAGATTACATATAATGTCATAACAGTAAGTATTATGTACAATGTTTTAAAAAAAGTGAAAGTATATTGGTTGCTATATGCATGTATTATGTGACATGTGACATGTGTTAATTTTTATTGTACTGCCTTATAATTAGTTGCTTGTGATAGTAATTGCCATCCCATGAAAGTTAATCAAAATCTTATTAACTAGGGTTGTCAAACCTAAAAGTTTCAATATAAACTTTTATGACTTTCAAATGGGATTGAAACCTTGAAACCTTGCTCTATATAATACCCACCTATGTTATTTTTATATTACTAACTTTAGTTTAAAGTAATGGTTGCGGCTTGTTTGCATCTGCACCTTACCTTTTAAGTTTTGTTTCTCAAACACATGCATGAATCTAGCTAGGATTACTCTCTCACTACATATCATATTCAAATACATAAACTAACATAAACTTATAAAATAAAGTAAGAATACTTGTTTTTTAGTTGAATTTAAAACTACCCTCAAATATGAATTCATCTTTGGGGGAATCCTATGTCATTCATCAGGGGCCCTTGTTGTTTTCTCTTGCATTAGCCATGAAAGACATTTCATCCCCTACCACTTTGTTTTGTAGCAAAATCTGTGATTCTATTTTGACCACATATGGATCCCCAAATCAAATATTGTAGGGTTCCCTCTTGTTTTCTAGCAAGGATTTTTTTTTTTTTGTAGTGTCACTAATTTAGACTTAAGTAGTGACACATGAGTGACAATTAGTTAGGTTTTGTGCATTTTCACAGGACTATATACCTAATATTGTCCAAGTACTTGTTTAGAGCCACTGGTTTTGCTCAAATGGTCATTATTGGTGATAGGAAAAAGAAGGATTAAATTGAACCCTTGTTTGAAAGTATAACATACTTCCATGTACCAAAAATATCTTATAAGCCTTAATTTGACTTTACACAATTAAACATGAAAATTCATTTTGATTAACAATATCAATGGAGACATCTTGAACTAGTACCATATAACATGACTTTATATATGATATATGTCTAAGCGAGCTTGCTTGGTCACTATTATTTTCGGGTTTGGATCTACTAGAGTGCATACCAGTGTTAGCCTATTAAGCATGCAATACGTTAGTGAGTGTGTGACCTTCACGTGGTTACTAATGTGAAACACTACATTAGTGAGCATGGGATTTCCTAACAATAAGAGATTGTGAGAAAACCCATTTAAAATATAATATAATGAGAAAATTAATCATTGGGAAGATATCCAAAGTACTAATTTTACTTGTGGCATTATTAATTGGGTCTCCTGAACTCTTTATTGGGACCTTTCTAGGGTTTGTATATTATGATATGATTTTTTTTGGTTTTTTTTTTTTTAAAAAAGTAACCTTGGCTTCAAACCCGGTTTACCAGGCAAGGGTGGGCGGGAGAGGGGTTATCTTGTTATTTTTTCCAAATTGGAGTCCAAAGAATTAAACCGGACTTGCAGATCTTCTAAAGCAAAAGCCGTTGACCGGCCTACGTGGCAAGTCAAACGCGACTCACGAGGAACATGTCCACCGAGCCGACCGCCTCCTCATTTGCTGACGCCCGAGCGGCGGAAGTTGTCGAATCCACGTGTCGCTATCTCATTAGTTGTTTTTGGGATTAATTTTTCGTCAATGATTTATGAGATTTGAACCTTAAAGCGCATTAAAAGTTAATCAGTGGCAACTAATAACGTGTTAAACAATGATGGTGTCGCTTAGCGCTAATGATTAAAGACACGTACGATGAGAAGGCCCACCGTGGAAGGATTTGGTGGGCTCGAGGACCGAAGAGGACTTTGATGGGTATCTGGGCCCATAGATTTAGGAAATCATTGCTCATAATGAAACAGTTTGGCCCATTATGGAAGCATTTACTGACCCTATGGGCCTCAATGCTGGAAATATGAAGGATTTGGTGGGCCTATAGCAGATGTCCGAAAACCCGGCTCATGATTTAGATTCTCGCCTTGGCGGGAACTAATCAGACCTGATGAAAGCGTATTTTGGTTCTAATTTGAAAAAAATTCAAAAAGAGACGGGCACCGGAGAAAGCTTCTCCCACTATTTTTGGGTGGAAATTTTCGAATGGAGCTTCCGGGTTCTGCTTCTTTTCGTCTAAAGAGAGGATCGAAGACTCATCAGATTAGCAGAAAATTAAAAGGCGTTTCCTTGTGTAACAGCCGGAGATTTCAGATTTCGCGGGGACGTCATGTGGTTGCATCAGCTCGGAGGATTTGAACATGTCAAAGATGGAAGACGGAGACGGAGAAGCTCCAGCCGCGACGATTGCCTCAAACTACCACATAAGAAAGTAAGTCTTCCTTACATCCTTCAGTTGTTTTATATTCGTTGTTGTACTGGTGAATCTCTTGTTTATAGAAAATCAGACCGCGTTTTCTGAATATAATAGAATGTAAAATCTATAGAAAATACTAGCGAAGGAGATTTTCAACGGATTCATGAGCACCGACTGTATGCACCAATATGATCAATATAGAGATATACGTAAGGTTGAAAGAAATAGATATACTAAATTGCTTAGTTTATTCCCGGAAAGCTTCAAAGGTGTTGGCCATAGCAAACTCCTTATTGATTGGTTGATGGACTGGTCGACCTTCCACTATTTCTTATTTGTGCTTCGGATGCTCGGAAGGCAGCTGACAAGTTTCTGGTTCAAGTTTGTAACAGACAGAAACAATGTCTTTACTCTCTACCTGCTTGAGTTAGTTTCAGTTGCGGGAGTCACAGCTCTGGTTTCATGGTATTTAAAGATGGGTAGTTCTGGTATATGCTTAATACCTTCTTTCGTAATCGTTTTGTGTTGCATCCAAGCTCACTTGTTAAATTCCCAGAATCTGACCTGTAGTTCAAAGGATTTGATTTCTCTGAGGGGTCTTCTTGAAGGTTTGGATTCGAGTGTTCTTGACTGGGACCAAGATAGTGCGGACTGCTGCAGGTGGCTTGGTATCAAATGCATGTCTTCGTTTGCTCTGGGCTTAAATGAATCCGGTGCTACTGATTTAGGCCAAAGGATTGTCCAGTTAAATCTTTCAAATACAGGGCTGAAAGGGATTCTTCCAAAATATTTGGGTGGTTTAGATCAATTGAGGATCTTGAATCTTTCTTCCAATTCCCTCAGTGGTGCCCTGCCACCAGATTTATTCCAGCTACATAATTTGGAAGTCTTAGATTTGAGTAGAAATGTTTTTTCTGAATCTTTTCCTTCGATTGTTAATCTACCTTCAATTCAGGTGTTTAACATTTCAAGTAATTCCTTCACAGGGAGCCAACCAATTCTTGTTGGGTCGAGGAATCTGACATCATTTGTTATCAGTCATAACCTATTTTCTGGTCCCATCAACTCGAGTATCTGCGAGTCATCACCCTTGCTTCAAGTTCTTGATCTCTCATCAAATAACTTCATCGGAAAAATACCAATTGGTTTCAGGAAATGTGAGTCTTTAACTGACGTGTTACTCCATTCGAACAACCTTTCAGGTAATCTTCCAGAGGATTTATATGAGTTGTCCTCAGTGATGAGATTACAGCTCCATAAAAATCGGTTGTCTGGAGACCTAAACCCAATGGTCCAAAATCTTTCAAATTTAGTTCATTTAGACATATCTAACAATAGTTTCTCTGGAGCTATCCCTGAAATCTTCACGAATCTTAGAAAACTGGAGTATTTCTCTGCTGGCTCCAACTACTTCACAGGTTCCTTACCAGCTTCAGTCACCTCTTCAACATCGCTTCTCCATCTTGATTTAAGAAGCAACTTGTTAAATGGGAGTATCGATCTCAACTGCTCAGAGTTAGTTGTCCTCAGGTATCTTGACCTTGCTTCCAATCAGTTCATTGGTCCTATTCCGGATAACCTTTCTGTGTGTTCAAAGCTAGAAATCATAAACCTTGGCAAGAACAATCTCAAAGGTCTGGTTCCTAGCAGTTTAAAGAACCTTCAAGCCTTGTCCTATCTTTCTCTATCTCATAATGCTCTGTTCAACATTTCAAGGGCACTTGAGATTCTGCAGCATTGCAGCAATTTGAGCACTCTGGTACTTGCTTCAAACTTTTATGGTGAAGCAATGCCCGGTGATCAAATCCAAGAATTTAGCAGTCTTCGAGTCTTTTCCATGCCTAATTGCAATGTTTCTGGGAAGATTCCGTCATGGTTGAGCAATTCTACCATGTTAAAAGTGTTGGATTTGTCGAGAAACCATTTGACCGGAACCATCCCTGCTTGGCTTGGGAGCCTCCTTGATCTCACTTACTTGGATCTCTCCGACAATTTTCTTGCAGGCGAAATTCCTCTAAACCTGACAGAGATAAGCAGTCTGATACAAGAAAATTCACCACTTATAGCTCGATTCCAGAAGACTGAAGAGTTGATGTTTAATGAGTTCTTCACTCTGCCACCCTCTATCAAACTCAGGGGCAATAGACTTTCAGGAAACATCTTACCAGAATTTGGACAATTGAAGCTCATCCATATCTTGGATCTCAGCTCCAATTGTCTATCGGGAGCCATCCCCCAAAACCTCTCTGGAATGGAAAATTTGGAAATCTTGGATTTGTCCAACAATAGTTTAACAGGAAGAATACCAAATTCTCTTACAAAGCTCTCTTTCATGTCCTTGTTTAACGTTGCCAACAATCACTTGGAGGGTCCTATCCCTGACGGGGGACAATTTTCTACATATGATAAAACACAGTTTGAAGGCAATTCGGGTCTCTGTGGGATGTATTTCCTGCCTTGTGGTCAGCCCCAAGCTCCTAGCAGTGCCACACCTGGTAAGCAGGTGAAGAAGAGCGGAATCAGTTCCGTGGGACTACCATTTGGTCTTGGTGCTGCCGTGGGATTTCTCCTCACAATTACAGTTTGTTTCATGCGTGGATTTTACTCAAAAGGAAAAGGATTTGGTGGAAAGCTAAATTCGCTGAGAACATTCTCTCCCATCACAGCAAATGACAATACCCATGATGATTGTCCGAACGTCGAGTCTGGTAGCACGGTTCTCAGTCAGGAAACTATATGGAATTGGCCAGTCCCAGCGAGTAGCAAAACTGTTGGTCCTTCAACATCAGAATGATCTTTCATTTGAAGATACTTTAGATTTCTCTCTGTAAGTGGGAAGTGGACGTAGATTAAAGTTTTTAGGGAAGTTTCAGACCCATGCAAATCTTTCAGCTGTCTTAACTGCAATGGTTGTTCATGGCTTTCTTGTCTCTATTTTATATTTGTATTTAGTAACTCCCAGTACTGGGTATCTGGAATGGACATCAAGTACAAAGAGTGTAAATTAACGGTTTTTTCTCCTTACCCTATTAAATTATTGCGCACAAACGGATTGATCTAATATCATCACATAAACCTATCTGCCATTATTTCATCAAAACTAGTCTTCATAAGATGCATTTTCCATTCCCGTTTTTACTATTTAATATTTTGTTACCTTAGATATGCTTTGTTATGTTTACGTGGATGAGTACACCCAATGTCAAGGGTTTCTTTTGTGTTAAAGCCTGTCGGGTTTCTCTTTTTCTCTTCGAGTGTGAGATTTCAGATGTTCATGAGTTTGCATCAGATCAAATCTGTCAATATCTGAACCCCAGGAGTATGCGTTGCTTCAACAGTACAAGTGACCTAATACTCTGTTTGCAAGGTAAGACTGGTGGTTATGACGAGTGGACGAGATACCTCCTCTCATCACCCACCAGTAAAAGATTGAAGACAGCCCCGTATTCTATTTATGAGAACATCCAGAAGACTTGCTTGGCCATTATTGGGGTCTGTGATTTTGAGAAACCTGCATCTGAGCAACGGATCGGCGGCAAAGACTAGTTATTCTTCCAAAAGGTATGAGCTATCCTGGTTTGAATATGCTGTACTTGTAGTAATAAGCGGCTAATTTGATCTTCCAAAGTCTTTCATCGTCCAAAACTTGTTCTTCAATAGATTGTTGAAGTTGCATAGATTTGACGATGGATGTGTAGAGACCATTATGATTTCTTGTTTATATCTGGGAAACTCAGGAAAAATCATAAACGACATAGTCTCACGAAACCCTGGCTGAAATTGCTAACTTAATTGAAAGCTGATGCAAAATATGAACAGATAAAAGGGGATATGCTGTTCGAAAACACATGCCCAGAAAAGAACAGGGGAACACATAAAATGATTTCGCAAACTGTTGGGGTATGACACAGATATTCTTCTAATTCACAAGCCTAACCCAGACATTTACACAATCCGCAGCCTCCGCCGAGGATTAATGTAATCATACACCTTCCGACCCAGCTTTGCCACAGCCTGAAGACCATAGACCGTTCCGTGTTATATTTCTCTTTTGCTGGAGGGTTCACAAGGGGCCATTGATGACTCCATCCCTTCATAGTGTTTCGTGGATCTGCTTTCTGCCCCAGGTTCAGTGAATTGGGTGATATTGAGTTATTCCACGCTTGGGAGGTAATTTCCGCAGTATGAACAGAACGAGAGCTGAAGGGATGATTTCAACCAACTGCATATAGAAACAGTGATGTCAGAAACTGAATGGAAGCAGACAATAGTGTGTAGAATGTCTCAGACTTTCAGAATGCTAACACAGGTAATCAGTTACAGGCTAGCTAATTAGCTTTCACGAAAATTAGCAGGAACACAAAAAACTAGAACTCATTCTTCTCGATCCTGTGACACAGCTTTTTTACTTGTTAACTGTGTTATATAACGTGGGCAAATTAAATTAATCCAACCAAATCAAGAGCTTACCAGATAGTACAAAAAGTTAAGGATTGGATGATTCAATACATCGAGGTCTGCAGCTTTGTCAAAGGCATTGAAACACATCTGTAATACAAGTTGAGAGCCACTGCTAGTAAAATATGACGGCAAAAGTGTTTTTTATTTTATTTTATTTTATTATAAATTTGCATATAATTGAGTTACGATCATGCAGTTACCAGTTCTGAAAATAGAGGCAAACTTACCATGATGCACCTGATCAAAAAGCAAGTGAAGCATATTGTAGTCACATATCCAACCTGTCATAGGCACAGTTAGCAAGGATGTTGAAAATCCTACAATTACCATACCCAGATAAAACAAGATGAAAGTCACCTCCTGCAACTTTTTTCGCCGTCCCTTTGATTCAACAGGAAAACGTTGGAGCATTAGGAATAACCTATCAAAAGATGAAAGATAATGTTAAGACAAAATTACAATCAAATATTGTGGTCCTGTCCATTGAACTCAAGAGGTCGCAATAATTACAAGATCTTTTCTTGAACTAATTATTCAGAGAGTCATAAACTAAATAAAAACCTTTTTACTGAAAAAAATCCCTAATCATATACAACCACAACACATTTCTACCTTATCTTTAACTCATAAGGCGCTTGTAAATCCAGCTTTTTAGCTACATCAAAAGCCCCTCTATAAAGCAATTATACAGATTTTGTTGATGTCAGAAATAGTAACATCATGATTGTGAAAGCTATAGGAACATTCTCTAAATCTTTTAACATACCAGGTGAACAACATTCTCGTCATAGACTTCCAGGAAGAAGAATGTATTTGAACATAAAATGTTTAGGAAGCTTGTCTGCTACTATGGAAACATTCGACCTCAGTCCTATATGCATTTACTATGGAGATATTTGACATCAGGCCTTACGCATTTTACTACGGAGATATTCTGCCTCAGTCCCTGTGTATCCTCTATGGAGACATTTGTCTTCAGTCCTTGTACATTTTAATAAGTGCTCCTTTCAAACTGCTGTCCATACAGGCAGTAAATGCATTTATTGTTATGATCATTGATGCCTATGGAAAGCAGTCTTATTGGTATGATCAGTAGTCAATTCATTTAGCATCTGCAGTCACTCGGTAAGAGCTGGCAATCCATTTTTTAATTTGAAATAGATTTAATAGTAGCCAATGATTAGGTCTCTCTGACAATCAAATGGACAATAAGATTCACACCTTCCTCCATATAGAAGAAAACCAAGAGCTGCAAACAATGACACACCTGCCATGTAAAAAACAAGAGTGAGAGTGTAACACTTTTGGTTTTTATTATTAACAAGAACTCTGCTGTATCCTCAAAAGTAGAGAAAAAGAAAAACTGCTGTAATACATAGTAAAGGCTCACCAGCAAAGAACACCTTGGATAAAATGAGCATTATCCTTATAGGCTTCCACCAGAGAAGCACCCACATGAGCAACTGTATGGAGTTAAAGACAAACATGAAGCCCCAGTAAGAACCAACTCGAAAACAATTAAAACTACAGAAGAAACTATCAGGAGAAATGCAGGGCCTCTAATAACTTGATTGCTTGTTTGTGCTTCTTTTTTATTTACTTAAAACTCAAAAACCATAAAGAGAAAATTACAGATGCTAGAGTAAACCCAGTTTCTCCATCAAGTACAAAAATGATAGAGAGACCATGCTTGGCAACAAGCAAGTTTTCTTTATACAGTCGATAACTTGACAGAGGTTGAACAATCCATGATTCTTGCAGCCAGGAATATTGCAAATTTTAGCAAAAGAAATCCATATAATAATATGCAGCATAATCTGCAAGCCTTCTTTTGGCATTAGACAAACATTGTTACCCTTACACCAAAACAAAATCCAGCAGGACTTGTGAAGATATTTTTCTGGCAACTGGTTATATCCAAGCATGCCAGAGAACAAAAGCTAAAGTCTACAAACTCCTGAACTAGTAGCATGGGTGCACCTTTGAACAACTGATTTGTAGGAGCATCAAAAGTGGGAAAAAAGACATTGATACAACATTACCAATATAACTCTAGAAATCCTTACATCCTCTTCAACAGTTGACCGAGATGAAAAGAAAGCAGAAAGAAAAGGAAAAACATCAATTACGGTCCTATGTTAATAACCCAGTTACAATCCTAAGTTACAAGTTAAAAATAGGAACAAGTTCCTTCTTAAGACTGGCTAACAAGCTCATGGTGACTGTACCTGTATGGCATAGACCACTAGATTAATCATTAAGAAAGTTGGCCTGAGCCCATCAGTAGATACAGCACGTGCCTGCAAAATGCTCATGTCAGAGAAGATCAAGAAAGCAACTACATCAAATTAAACAAAGTTCTAATTTATGAAACAAACCTGATAATAAATTTCTGCCCAGAAAAGAACCAGTAGTGCGTATGTGGTGAAGAAAGCCAAACCAGGCATATCAAGCAAAATGTGTTGAAGAATCTTCAAGAAGAAGCATGAAGAGAATTTCTCAAAATTCTTGAAAATTCTGAAAGATTACAAAAAATTTGAAGCTAAGCAATATCAAAGCAAACCTCAGGTTTTATTTGTTGGACATAACGGCGAAACACAAAAACTATAGAACGAACTGCAAAAAAGCACAATAAAATTATTACAATATGAAAGTGCAACAAGTCCATTCTAATCATATAATACACATAGCAAAACATGAGGTAGATAACACAAACCTCCATTCACAAGAAAATTCAAAAAGTGGAAGACTTTTTGAGTTGTCCACCCATACTCAGGAACTCTCAGTTCAATTCGCACAAGTTGGATCTGAAACAACAAAAATTATCAGTTACCAGCTAAAATCAGTGAGATTCTTGAACGCTAAATCCAATTGCAAGGAAAAGTCTAATAAATATTTTATTCAGAACAAATGGAAGTAGAATGAGATTGAAAGACAAACTAAAGAAATTTTGATCTAGTGAAAATCATGTTGGCATTTATGAAGATGATTTTCTTCACGCCCTTTCTCTATGAATTTAAGAAAAATACGGATTGACAATATGTTGATTGCTATCAGGTACAACATTTACCACAGCGGAGTACTGAAAAGAAACAGTTTAAAATTTTTCCCCCCCGTTTCCTAGCTGTTCTGGGAGGCATCTCACAACAAAGAGAAGTTAGAAAATTGATTAGTTTCAGACCACAACCGATTCGCCTCTCCCCCCCTTACACAAATGCAATTTTCTGGTTCAACTTCCAAGTTTCCAGCAAGTGCAAGTCTATTAAACTACTATTATGTCATCAGCATTCAAAATTCAATTAACTTGCTCATGCATATTCTGTAGGTCAATTCTGGAGTGGGTCTGTAAATCGTTAACATTCATATTGAAAATCCATGCAATAGCTCATCAATTCGTGCAAATTTCATCGAATTCAAACTACTTTAGTTATGCTTTCTGCTCGAAACTTTTCAAATTTGGAACTTTTGAAACCACTTTTGAAAAAAAAAAAAACAGCGACTCAAACAGCTGTTCACCTAGTTTTTTAGCATCCAAAGCTCGAGAGGAATTTGTTTATATGGCAACGCAGAGTTATCCTCTTAATTCTCAATCTTCATTTTATCCACGAAACAAGAAAAAGAAAAAAAGCTAAGCGTCTCTAGTCTCTAGTCTCTACAATCTCCAATTAATTGTGGCAATAGACAATTTCCAGAAAAAAAGGAACTATACGTTACGCAGAGAATAAATTCAAACTCGGCTCCTGTTTCAGTCGAAAACCAGATTCACAAACGCCAATTCAATCCACAAACGCAACACCACACCGACAGAATAAAAATCCGGCTGCGCACAAGAATCATCTTGGAAAAATACCAGCGCAACCGCGGAGACAACGCCGAAGAGGACGGCGAGCGTGTGGAAGATCCGGTCCTGCCACACCTCGGAATTATTCACGTCGTCCCACCAGCCAGAGGCGCCCCTCACCGCCTCCGCCATGACCACCGTCGGACCCCCTCCCGACCACATCCAAACCGATCGCGCTCGCCGCACAGGCCTACAGAACCGGCCGGAGATTCCCGAGCCTTCGAGCGCACGAAGGAGAGAGAGAGAGAGAGAGAGAGAGAGAGAGAGAGAGAGAGAGAGAGAGAGAGAGAGAGAGAGAGAGAGAGAGAGGAAGAGAAAGCAGACGATCGCGGCCACGGAAGAAAAAGAAATCAGAAAATCGAGCGAAAAGAGGGGCTTTTTGCGGGGAGAGTTTTTTCTCGTGAGAGCCCTAAAAACGGATTGAGATTTGAGTCCAGACAGAGAGATAGATAGAGAGAGAGAGAGAGAGAGAGAGAGAGGCGGAGAGAATTTGAGAAGGGGTTACGTACTTGCGTTACGTTATATGTAGTGGAGGGAGGGAAAGACGACGACCGTGGCGCCGCGGCCGAGCCGTGGCGCCGGGGGGTTCGGCCGTGACCACGTGGTGGCGCCCGTGAGAGACCAGCTCATCTGCGTCGCCAGATGAAAATTTGAAACATCCAACGCGGCCGCGTTAGCTGATGATTTGGTCGTCCCGTCCCAACCCCGTTGTGGGGTCCAGCTTTGAATCCGTGCCTTATCAGGATTCTATCAAGGTTAGAAAATTTAGATTAGAAGAAACCCAATTGAACCTCTTCTTCTTTTTTTCAATATATATATATATATATATATATATATTTGTCACGACGTACATCAAACGCGAACACATATTTAGAATGATTAATTATTTTATAGCAGGTGCTAATATAACATACATGTTGGACCAAAATTTCACGTGTTTAATTCATTTAGAACAACGACACGGGGACCACACAATTACTTACTGAAAGGCAACCCATATTTTGTAATTCTATTCTTCAGAAGAATGAATCAGATGTCTGATTTAGGGACCACAATTTCCTATATATAAGTGATTGAAAGGTGTGTATACGTATACTCATAAGCTGGTATGTGCATCATTAAAACAGTTAAAGGTTTTGCAACAAAAAAATGATTGATGATTCTGTAAAATGGTACTTTACAGACACAAGGTACTAATTCTATTGAAAAATGCTGGAGATCCACGTAGAACAGAATAACACCACATTAAGTACAGAAATATGATACCTTCATATCAAATTATTTATGCTCCTTTTCATTACAGAAACAAAACATGGCACTAGATCGCAGATCGATGAGAGATGGAGACTCCAAAAACATATTGAATCAAATGCTGATGCATGATGCATGTTGTTTGATCAGAATACGACAGAGTCAAAAGGTAAATTATTAGAAAAGCATGCATCTTCCCAAGATCCATGAGGCTCCACCATTTGCAGTAAAGACAGCATCCGTTTTTTGCTTTGGCTGTCTCACGCTCTCATGGAGCTCTGTGTTCCACATATGAACCAGAGAGCCCAGAGGTTCCAAGAACAGTCACCTGCAAGAAGAGGAAAGCAGTCCGTGTAAATGAGCATTTCAGTTCCTCTCGACCGGCTATGGACCCATGCAAACGATATTTGGCTGCTGTTGATGGCCTAAATCATTCAAAAAATGTGGGTATTTTTACAATTGATATATAATAAGCATGACAATCACAGTACAGGTAGCACATATATATATATATATATATATATACACACTATTTTCACACATAAACATGAGTTTTATCTTTGTCCCCAACTCTGTTTCAACTTTCTTCCTCAGATAAGTCTCATCGGGGACAAATGCATCCAAGTAGGCCGAATAGCGATTATATGCTGCAGCAAGCGCATCTTGAAGGTCCTTCGCCATCGGTCCCACATTCTGCAAAATACACCCAATGAACAATGTCTAACAGAAATGATTTCAACTCAAACGAATTGATAAGCTCCAAAATAATAGTAGAGACCGCATAACTATTTGAAGGTAAAAGCACTACAACCCTTTACTCTCTAACTTGCTGACAACAAGGGGGTACTAAACCCACTTACCTCACCACCTAGCCCAATGCTGTCATCCAGCTCCATTCTTAAAGAAACCAATACTCCAGCAAAATGTTCAACAGCTTCAGCTGCACGAATCACATTTACCAGAGCCTCCTGACCTGCCTTATCCTCGGTATTTTTTGACAAAGCCTTTTCAGCATCCTTGATGACAGCATGAGGGAGCTCAACCCAGCTTGCAGCCATTAAATCCCTGAAAACTGCTTTTATCTCGGGGTCACTTATGGGAGGTAAGGTGCTAACATCTACACTGAATAGCCTCCTAGTGCTAAAGCTTGATGCAGAAGAAACCTTGTCTTCAATGACTGTTCAAAACACATGGGTACAAAGAATGAGTGCAATGTTATGGAACTGGTAAGGTGGGAAGCAGGCCAAACACCAAAAATTTGAGATTGGCAAAATTTGAGGATAAAAGAAAAAAATGCTGAGCTAGGCAAGGAGAGCCAACAAATTGCTAAAGTATAAAGAAGATGATTCCAAATGCACTGACAGGTGATGAATACGCCTGCAGAATTCGTTTTAAGGCTTTCTTCAAAATAACTGACTAGAGATGAAGACTTTAACAAGGTCGTTGTTTAAAATATTCCTCTAGATGAGAATGTTATTCCTCAACAGTGTCAAGACAGTGACTTTGTGAAACAAGATCAATTTTCTCTCTGTCTACAGTCCCAAAAACTTGTCTCAACCATTCTTTAATTTTGTCTTTAAATCGCTGACCTTGAAGTTGATGGAAGTAGCCAAACAAGTTAAGCAGTACAATTGAAGTCAACAAACAAGGGAACCACATTGCAGCACATTTTCTCAAACCATAACAGAAGAAGAAATCTAACCGTTGATATCAAAGTCAGGAAACCCTAACCAGTGATCAGATCTGAAGCAGCTAAAGATCCCCAATACTCCCATAGTTTAGATGTTGTGATTCAATTTCTTTTGTCATTCCCGTCCATCGACCTTATAGTTGAGGCTGGCATAGAGACTCTTTCTTTTTTTTGTGTGTGTGTTTTGTTCGAACCAGCACTCTAAAAGATACACGTGGAAATAAAAATAAGATTCATGGTTCTACGGTAGATATCATTATTGAAAGTTTTTTGCATGGAACCATTGTTCATGTTGCAATCTAATGTTTGCTGCATTGCATCAACGGGAGTACATAGGAAACAAAATACTAAAACATGAAACCACTTCTCGTTGCTCTCTCTTTATATCTTTAGTTTTCTTTTTCCAAGAAAAAATTAGAGTTTCTCTTTTTCTTTGACAACTATTCATGAAGCCATGATTTCTAGCACAAGCCGGGCGTTTTCTTCATTGTTTCCAATAGAAGTGTAATTTTTTCCACAAGGACTTTTCATCACGAACATTTCCACATTCCAATAGAAATGGAATTTTATATCATTCCATCTTTTTATTCTGCTTGTGGATTCATTTACTCAACTGCAAGACAATGAAATAACGATCTGAAAAACAAAGATCACCTCATCTTCTTAAGCATTCCAAAAGAAACAATTAAGTTCTACAAAAAGTATTTTCAACATTCGGACCGCTTTAGACCGAACTTTTTTTTTTTTTGAGAAATCAAAATCTAAGCTTGTCTAAATGAAATATTAAAAAAAAATATTATACCCCATCCCTCGAGCTGCTGAAGACATCTAAGAAGAGGAAAAAATAAACAGACCAACTATGATCTTTTTATATGCCAACTCAAGAAGATAAAGAAACCTTACCATATCTAGCCGAAACCCGAGATGCAACTCCACTGAACTGACGAACAAATTCTGCTAGATGTGGATATAGAACTCTAGAGCCTACATTAGCCCTCGAGACAAATTCTCTGCGGGAACGAGAAAATAAAAAATAAGTGGCACGAGAGATAGATAAAGGACCTTTAGATAAAGGACCTTTCTCGTCACCAAATGCTCAATCATACGAGTAAAATACATCCTCTCCCACTCTGAACTGAACCTTCAATAACCCTCAATCGCAATGCAACATAAAAAAAGCGGGAAACTAACCTCAAAGAAAGAGGAAACCGAAGTTGCGATCGCATACCGAGCTAAAGCAATGGAGGTGGGCGACTTGGAGACGAAGGTCGGGAAGCCATTCAGATTACTGGATAGCGATCTCCAAGCCATCTCGTCTGTTTCTCTCCTCGCCCTTCACGACCGGGTTCTCCCAAGTAAAGAGAATACGAAGGAGCTGCAAATCTGCAGTAACAGCAAAGCTACGGACTTCGGCAACTTGGAACAGAACACGCACTCATGAACAAGCTAAGCTGTTAAAGGACGAAAGAGCTTTTTTTTTTATATATTTTTTATTTTCTTTATTTCTTTATTTTTTTTATAAACATTGAAGTATTGAACTAGATTATACACAAAAGATACAAAACAGAGTTTGACTGTTGACTCGACATAACAAAGTGATTTGCAAGTATAATCACAAAAATTAACACGAGATGGAGGTAAAGAAAACTTTAGAATTTAAAACACAAACATAGAAATCTCAAAGAAGGGACTTGGATTTAGGGGTGTAAACGGGTAATAATTAAAATTCGATTACTTCGCCCGAATAAAAATTATATGAAAATTACATCCAAATTCTTAAGTTTATCTAAAAATAACTCAAACAAATGTACAACACACATATTATCTAAAAATAACATAAAATACATAAAGTTTTAAAAAATTACCAAATTACCATCCGGGTAATCGGGTAAGGAATACCCATTATCTATTTCTGTTTCAATTTTGGTAATTGGATAATTGGGTAATCGGGTAATCGAAACACATGATTTTGTTCCTTATCCATCCAATCGAGTAATCGGGTAAAATTGTCACCCTTACTTGGATTAGTCCCACTGATAAAAACAGAGTAAAAGTAATTGTGACTTATTAGTTATGGACCAACTTAGCAGCACTTCACATACTCTCCTAGGTGTAGGCGTCTGGTCCGTTTTCCTGACAAACCCGACCCAACATGACCCCAAAATATTGGGTTTGGGTTCCTAAATCCAATTTGTGGGTTGGATTTGGGTTTGAGAATTTTTTAAAACGGCGAATATATTTAAACTCTCAAGTACATCTTGTTACTCCTAAATATAATCATATTATTTCCAACGCTGGCTGCTATAGAGATCCGAACCAAAGAACTTCTACAACAATTAACTTTGTGGGACTACTAAGCTAATGCTTAAGTGCCTCAACCTACAGGTTTTGTTAAATTATATATTGTACACATCAAAATGTGGTCGGCTCAAATATTGCGAGCCCAAACGCCCACTAGTCCAGCGGTCGGTCGTCATGGATCTGCTCCACCGATTTTCAAAGTCACCTCTCGCAGCCCATCATCGGACCCATTTGTTTCGCCGCGTCATCAGTCAGTCGTCCTTCCAGTCAGCAACAAGTTGCCGCGTCAGCACCACCTAGCTGCCAGTCACCTTGCATGTCACTTCAGCATCTAAACAACCAAGCCTGATTGCCAACTGAAGAAATCGGAAAACCATCGATGATCCTTATTCGATGGGACCGACAAAGGAAAAAAGAGGAGCACCCAAGTCCTCCTCCCATCTCAACAAAAGCAGCAGAAAGGGGATCGCGATCCCCATTCCCAGGATCGACCCCCAACAAATGCACTGAAACGGCTACAAATAGCCAAAAACGCTCTATCGAAAAGGTTCCAAAATCTTTTGTTGAGAAGTAATCTCACGCACAAAAGCTCTCTCGAGCCAAAGGAGTTCAAGCAACTCGCAGTTCGTTGAAGTTCACCACTTCAAATCGGAGCAGCTCTGCACGTTCACGGGCAACGTCAACAAGTCAATACAAGCGGAACACAAATACTTCCGTCCGACCGACGAAACCATCATCGTTCGTGCACACTCGCTCTGAAACTCGAATTTCGACGTCAACCCGCCAGAAGCCGAAACTTCATCAATTTCCATGGAGATCGAATCAGAGGAAAACTAGAAGATTGTACTCACATTCCTGACATTCAAATACAAATTGTAACACAAATTTTCTGTCGCAAATCAATTTACTCTCTCGTTCGCGCCTCTTCGCGGACAGACGAATTTTCGATGAAACATATTGTATACACCAAAATGTGAACGACCCAAATGCGACGAGCCCAAACGCCCATTAATCCAGCAAACGACTGTCGTGGGTTGGCTCTATCGATTTTCAAAGTCACTTGCCGCAGCCCATCGCCAGATCCATTCGCGTCGCTACATCATCGATACAGTCGTCGACCCAGTCAGGAGTAAACCGCCGCATCAACATCAGTAAGCAGTTATGCCATGATGCCACTCAATTCAGCAGTTAAACGACCAAGTCTAGTCGCCAACGACAGAAGCCAAGAAAAGATGCTCTCGATCCTCATTTGAGGGATCCAACAGAGGAATTTCCCGGTCTTCCTCCCATCTCAATAACATTAGAAGAAAGGGGATTGTGATCCCCATTCCAAGGAAAGAACTCCAATAACTGGACAGAATCGGCTACAAATAGCCAGAAACGTTTTGTCGAAGGGGTTCGAAAACCTTTTGTCGAGAAGAAATCTTACGCACAGAAGCTCTCTCGAGTCAAAGAAGTTAAGCGACTCGCAGTTCGTCGAGATTCAACAGTTCAACCGGAGCAACTCTACACGTACACCGACAGCGTCAACAAGTCGATACACGCGAAACACAAATACTTTCGTCCGACCGACTAAAGCCGTCATCGTTCGTACACACTCGTTCTAGAACTCGAATTTCGTTGTTAACTTACCAGAAGCCAAAACTTCATCAATTCACACGGAGATTGAATCAGAGGAAGAATAGGAGATTGTACTCGCATTCCTTGATATTCAAATACAAATTGTAACACAAATATTATGTCGCAAATCGAATTACTCTCTCGATCACGCCCCTTTGCGGACCGGCGGATTTTCGGTGAAACACATTGTATGCACCAAAATGCGACCAGCCCAATTTCGACGAGCCCAAACGCCTATCAATCCATCAAACAATGGTCGTGGGTAGGCTCGGTCGATATTCTTCATCACTCGTTGCAGCCCATCGCCAGGCTCATTTATTATGCTGTGTCATCGATACAGTCGACGCCCCAGTCAGCTGTGAGCCATCGCGTCAGCACCAGGCAGCGGACAGCCATGAGTCAGCATCTTCAATAGTTAAACGACAACAAATCTGGTCGCCAACTGAAGAAGCCAAAAAGGACAGCCACGATCCTCTTTTGAGGGATTCAGCAGAGGAACTCCTGGTCCTCATCCCATCTCAACAATTACAGCAAAAAGGGGATCGTGATCCCCATTCCATGGATTGACTCTCAACAACTGCACAGAGTCGGCTACAAATAGCCAGAAAAGCTCTGTCACAAGGGTTAAAAAAACCTTCATCAAGAAACTCTCACACACAGAGATCCTTTCGAGCCTAAGAAGTTCAGCAACTTGCAGTCCGTCGTAATTCAACAGTTTGACCGGAGCAGCTCTACACGTTCGCTGGCAACGTCAACAAGTCGATACACGCGGAACACAAATACTTCCGCCCGCCCGACCAAAGCCATCACCGTTCGTGCACACTCGTTCCCGAAACTTGGATTTCGACGACAACTCGCCAGAAGCTTAAACTTCATCAAACTCATACGGAGATCGAATAAGAGGAAGCCTAGGAAATTGTACTCGCATTCCTTGATATTCAAACACAATTGTAACACAAAATTTTCTGTCGTAAATCGAATTACTCTCTCGGTCGCGCCTCTTCATGGACCGGCAGATTTTCGGCAAAGCAGATTTGGCACGCCCGGTGGGACGTTTTCTACCTCTCATCTCCTTCTCCGTTCAACAAAAAAAAAATCCCTCACCCTTGGCAAGCAACGCCAACAACGGCAACAACAACAACAACAACAACAACAACAACAACAACAACAACAACAAAAACAACAACAACAGGGGCAAGCAAATTGCCACCTCGAGCTTTGCTCACCCGCGCCCTACCGCGACGGCAGGTTCAACCACAAGAGCTTGCAGACCAGCTGCCGCATCTCCGGCCGACCTCCGCCTTCCTACCTCTCCACCACCGGCCACTCGCCCGATGACCAGGGCCTTGGCCAAGAGCTTGTCCACTGGACAGGCTCCCATCATGCGCGACGCCCGTCGCCTAAGCGCCGTATTCGTACCATAGGCTACCGCGGCCTCCACCAAGCCAGCCACGGCCTCCGCCAAATTAATGCCAGCAATGGCCAAGCCAACGTATTTGGCTGTCGCTGCCTCTCCTCCTCATCGCAGCCCGACGGTCAACCCAACTCAGTCGCCACCATAAGGAGCTCCATCGTCCCTACCTTGGTGCAGTGCTATGAACAACATGGGGGCACGACTTCCTCCTCCGCGGAGAGAATGCATTTGTCACCGTCTTCCTCCGTAATGAGAGCGACGACTGAGGATAAATCTCCGATCGTGACTATCTCTCACGATCTCTTGGCCGCACTCACTGCAGTAGCCGGTCCATCACCAATCCGCTCAACTCGCCGACAGACACCAGCGACCTCCCCTGCGGCACTATCACCTATCCCATCGTGCCGACTCTCACCAGTGGCTGCCACCACCAGCCAGTCACCCGCCAAAGCTAACTTTCGCACTCAACCGACAATGGCTGGTTCTCCCGATCGGTTGCCCACCGTAACCACTCCACACTCGAGAACATCGCTGACCGTTTCCCCAATGCGGTCGCCGGCCAAAATCTCACCACTTCGATCTGCGCTGGGGACAGCTTCGCCGACGCCGACCGTCAGGATGGCCGCAATGACAACATTGGCCAAAACTATAGAAGAGCAGGTTGCAGGATGGCCGCAATGACAACATTGGCCAAAACTATAGAAGAGCAGCTTGCCGAAATGAAAGCTGCACTTAAAGAACAAAGCGAACAACTGCGCATCAAAGACACGCAGCTCGCAGCTCGCGACCTCCAAATCGCAAGGATATTGGAGCGGCTCGAAATGGGTGCGACCACAAACAACACCGGCAGCGTTTCTCAAGAAGTCAACCAAAATCGGGCGACTACCAGTGGTTTGATCGAACCATTGCTGGAAAATCCTGCCTCTGACAACGAGTTGCTGCATGTCGCACCTGTTGCCATTCGTAGAGGTCGAGTCTAAGCAGAGCCGACTGCCCTCACACTCGACGCAGTCACCGAGCTCATCAACCACGCTGTACGGAACAACTCAGGCGTCAGGAAATCCGTCGCATACCGGAGACCGTACACGCAGAGGATCCAAAACATCTCGATGTCGGTCGGCTACCATCCTCCAAAATTCCAGCAGTTCAACGGCAACGGGCACCCTAAACAACTCGTCGCCCATTTCATTGAAACTTGCAACAACGCCAGCACAGACGACGACTTGCTGGTCAAGCAGTTCGGCCGGTCACTGAAGGGAAATGCCTTCGACTGGTACATCGAGCTGCCCCAGGAGTCAATTGACAGCTGGGAACAATTGGAGCGCGAATTCCACAACCGGTTCTACAGTACCCGACACACTGTCACTCTAGTCGAGATGGCCAATCTAAAATAGAAGAAGGGCGAAAAGGTGGTCGACTACGTTAACCGGTGGAGGAACTTGAGTCTCAATTGCAAAGAGAGCTCAAATCTATCTCTCGAAGCTGAAATTGAAATGTGCGTGCGAGGGATGCAATGGGAACTCTTGCGCTACATCCAGAGCCGGAGGTTGACGGACTTTCAAGAACTCGCGACCGAGGCTCGTAATGTGGAGAACCTCATAGAGGAGTGAGGAGAAGAAGCTTCCTCGTCTGCTGACCCTCGCAAGAAAGGGAAGGTTGTCGCGATCACGCCTAAAGACGCGAAGGAGAAAACAAAAGTATCCTTCACAACGAACTCTCTCGAACCAATCAAAGTCAGGAACAAGGTCAAAGCAACTTACGTCCCATGACAGTTAACCGGGGGAACGTACCGGAGGCCTTCACTTGAGGAACGACAGGCCAAAACATATCCGTTCGCCGATACAGATGCTCCTGTCGTGCTGGACCAGCTCTTCGACAACCACTTGCTCAAGTTGCCAGAAATCAAAAGACTTGGCGACCTAACCAGGAGCAAAGCGCCGAAATTCTGCAAATACCACCGCTTGGTCGGGCATTCGACCGAGAAGTGCTTCGTCCTAAAAGACTAGATTATGGAGCTCGCGGCTCAAGGCCGCATTGAAATCGAAGGAGTCGATAACACGACGTCCTCACATGTAATCTCCATCCAAGCCGAGCCAAGCCGGCGAGCTCGGCCAAGCAAACAACAGGTCGCAAGGAAGGAGTACCGTCTAAAATCCGGTCCCTCTAACTGATCGTAAAACCACAGACGACCACCGACTAAGGTCACACCAAAACCGGCACCCCGCGAAGCAGCTGCTGCCGACGCATAAGGGTGGATCCTGGTCACCCGGCGAAGGAAGCTTGTTCGAGAACTTGAACCGACGCCGGCGAACACCAAAACCAAGGCGAAGCGGCCAAACAAAAGAGCCGTGAAGCGCCAAAAGAAAGCTCCTAGGACCAACGTTCAGGGAGCAAACAAAAAGAAAAGAAGACCCGTCACACTGGCGGAGTTCTTTCCAAAAGGAGTTCTTCGCGCCGCCAGCAATGGTGGCCATTTGCTCGATAGCTCCGCCCGAGCAAACAACACCAAACGACAAAGGCAAACGACCAGTCGTCGAATGCGACGACCTTGAGACGTCACTAAAGCAAATCTCTTCACTTAACGAGATAGAAGACGACCTCGACATGGCTATTCAGTCAAGACAAGCTCTAATTCGAGTCCTCGACAAACCCGAGTAGGGGTGGCAACGGGGCGGGTCGGGTCGGGTTTTTGGAAACCCGCACTACGCCCGGAAAAAACGGAAAACCAGTACCCGCCAAAAAACCACCTGGGTTTGATTTCTAAACCGGTACCGCCCAGGGGCAAATAACCCACCCCAACCCCGAAAACCCGACCCGCCCGCTGGTACCCGACGACCACCCGCCCGCCCCACGGGTACCCGACCCGCCCGCCCCCGTGGTACCCGACCCGCCCGCCAGGGTACCGACCGACCCGCCCCACAAAGCCACTATTACAATAAACAACACAACGAGCTGAGCAGAAATGCAGAGAGAAGAAGAAGAAGAGGAAAATGGGACTTACGTGCAAGAGGATACTTGATTTGGCGTCGATTTGGCTGATTTGGAGTCGATTTGGCTGATTTGGAGTCGATTTGGTGCCGATTTGAAGTCGATTTGACACCGATTTGGAGTCGATTTAGCGTCGATTGGATGAAACGTCTTCTTCCTAGCTAAGAAAGCCTTCAATGACGACGAAATATATGTTTAGAGATGTAGAAATGAAGAAGAATGAAGAGATTAGAGTTGGAAGCTTGAAGCGTACGTCGTCGGTCGGTTGAAATTTTGGGGGAGAGGAAGAAATCGATTTGGGGGAGACGTGAGAAGAGAAAAGTAGGGGTTTTTAGGTTTTATTGCCATATTACATTTTTACCCTTTAAAACTTTTTTTTTTACATAAGAATTAAGTGGGTCGGGTTGGGTTTTTGGGGCGAAACCCGTACCGGCCCCGGACCCGTGATGGGTTCTGCTCCCATAACCCGAACCCGACCCGCGGGTTAAAAACGTAAACCCGAACCCGCTTTAAGCGGGTCGGGTCGGGGCGGGTTCCCCGCTAAATGCGCCCCGTTGCCACCCCTAAACCCGAGGAGCTCCAAGCCGAAGTTGAGATGCTGCTCATGAGGAAGCACGACTTGCCGAAAGTCGGGCTGACGCCACCCTACCGAAAAGAGGAAGTCCTCTTCTCAAAATGTGATGCGCGGAAGATATGAGACTGGGAGCGCTTCCTCCGACTTTGCCAGCTGCGGAGAGGATTGCACATCTTCGCGCAGCTGGGGACGAAGAACCATAACCGGCCACTGTTCGTCTCCGGCTACATCAGAGACCACAAAATCAATCGCATTCTCATCGATTGTGGATCCGCAGTCAACATTTTGCCGATTCGCACTATGAAGAATGTCGGCCTCTCTGCTGACGACCTCTCTCCGAGCTCCTTCCTCATCCTAGGCTTCAATCAGGAAGGCCAAAGGACGCTTGGCATGATCTCACTCAAATTGCACATCGGCGACATGGTGGCCGAAACCCCTTTTCAAGTCATTGACTCAAGAACATCTTATAATCTGCTCTTGGGTCGACCGTGGCTTCACGCGAACGGAGTTGTGCCATCAACACTTCATCAGTGCTTCAAGTACTGGGAGAACGACTAGCAAAAGACGGTGTACGCCGATGAAAGTCCGTTCACGGAGGCAAAGGCATCATACGCAGACGCCAAATTCTATTTGACAACCAGACCGACAGTCAAATTGTCACCCTGGCCGAACCAAGTGTCAAATGCCAAGAGCACTCTGACGCAAGCTGCATCGCCCAAACAGCCAACGCAAGCCACGTCTACTAGACAGTCGACGCAAGCTGCGTCCCCAAAACCGACCACGACGCAAGTTGTGTCTCCCAAACAGCCAGCGCATAACAACCAGCCGACACACGGCCACAAACCGGCCACAACAACTCCAGCACCGACGCAGCGTAATGTACCTATCTTACGGTACATTCCGCAGTCACAAAGAAAGAAGGGAGAAGCTCCCTTGGTCATCTATCAAAAAATCCTGCCGACCCCTTTGGCAGAAAAGGTCATCCTCCCACTGCCGAAACTAGAGAACATAAGCATTGTAAAGCAATTCCCGAACCTCGAGCAATTACCATCTACTAGCTCGAACGAAGGCTTTGACCCGAACACATATCGACTGATGGCCAGAGCTAGAGGCAATTTAACAAAAGACCAGCTCCATGAAAAGCCACCCGTCGCCCTGCCGGTCCTCACTCAAGAACAAGAAAAGCTGAGAAAGGAGGGTCGTCGAATTACTCAAGGCTTCTTAGGCCTCGATTACTAGAAGGAGAAGCCAATCAAAATCTATGGAGCTCACGTGAAGCCAATTAATATAACCAGAAAGACATCGACAGATGTATACCAAGTTTCAGTCGGCCAAACTTAGGCGAAAAATAAAAATGCTTCGAACCCGATCATTATTTACACCTTGAGAGCAGCAATCGCACGAGCTCGCGCATATGACTCGGTTACGATAATCATATTTCTGTTGTCGACGATAATCAAGAAGACGACGAGTTCATCTTGGATGAGGCTCCAACTACGTTCGAGGAAGACGGTCAGCCGACCATCGACGAGTTAAAGAAAGTCGACCTGGGCACAAAAGAGGATCCGAGACCAACATTCCTTAGTGCTTCACTGTCGGTAGAAGAGGAGGTCGAATATATGTCGTTGCTTCGCAAATACCGCGACATATTCGCCTGGAATTACACAGAAATGCCAGGCCTCGATCCACGAGTTACTGTACACAAATTGGTGGTTCATCCCTCTGTTCAGCCAGTTAAGCAATCGCAACGACGGTTTCGGCCAGAACTTGTGCTAGAAATAAAAAAAGAAGTCAACAAATTGATCACTGCCAATTTCATCATGGAGGTGAAGTACCCCTAATGGATCGCGAACATTGTACCGGTCAAGAAGAAGAACGGCCAAATTCGGGTCTGCGTCGACTTTCACGACCTAAATAAGGCTTGCCCAAAAGACGACTTCCCTTTCCCGATAACAGAACTCATGGTCGATGCAACGACGGGTCATGAAGCTCTATCTTTCATGGATGGATCATCCGGTTATAACCAAATACGGATGGACCCGAAGGATGAAGAGCTCACTACTTTTCTAACTTCCAAAGGCATTTTCTGCTATAAGGTGATGCCGTTCGGACTCAAGAATGTCGGCGCGACATACCAGAGGGCAATGCAAAATATCTTTGACAATTTCCTGCATAAGCTGTCGAGTGCTATGTCGACGACCTGGTGGTAAAGTCAAAACAATGGTCAGATCACCTTCTCGACCTCAGAGCAGTATTCGAGCGACTCCAGCCGTTTCAACTTAAAATGAATCCGCTGAAATGCACATTTAGCGTCACTTCGGGCAAATTCCTGGGGTTTATTGTTGGGTGTCTAGCAAGTGCACTAGGTCAGCAAGTAATATAGACTTTGAGAGTCCAGATATCGATCCCACAGAGACCTTGATGAGAATTCAGTTTAAGTAAATATTTTTCTATTGATTGAGGGAAAAGAAGTTTTTGGTTTTGGTTTTGAAAACTGAAAAGAAAACAGAATTAAACTACTGGAAAAACTAATAGATATGAGATGTTGGGGAAGAATGTCAATCCCTCCTAGCTGTTAACATGTAAAATTCTGATTTTATAGCTCAAGTACCCTCACCTTGACTTAGCTTTTGAAAACGCGGTTACCCCCATATACAGGACATAACTTTCACTTAGTCTTTGAACTCCTTCTCAACCGGAACATTCAAATCTTAAGTGCATAAATATAAAAGCTTGAAGATTTACTCTCTCTTATTCAGAACAAGAGTTATAGAAGTCACATCACTTTTCAACTAGTCTCCTTCGAAATCGGAACAATCTAGTTTAAAAGCGAGTTATTTTAGAAAACAAGAAATCATATAACTAACCCAAATCTTTACTGAAATTTAACTTCTCAATCTGTACCTCATTAAACTTCAGATATCAATCTAAATTTTCAATAAGCAATGAATACAGATTCTAAAACAAAAGCAAAGTACTTTATTGCTATAGAATTTAGAACTTAAACATGTAACCACTCGGAGTTCATGACTTCCCCAACAAAGAGAGACTAATCCATAATAATAGAATAAACACACAGCAATAAGGATTCAATTACAGCCATAGACATAAAATAAACTAAGTGCAGAAACCCCCTTGAAGGACTGCCTTTGGCTTCTCTTACACCTTGACTGAAATCTTCACCTTCTCTCTCTAAAGTGCCAAGAGGTCGTGTAAGACTCCCTCTGGACTTTTCTCTTCTCTCTAACCTAACTGAAAAACAATAAAAACAAACTACAAACTATTCTAAGAGCTGGAACTCAAAACTGGATCTAAAACTCGTTGATATGTGCTTTGCCTCGGACCTCCTTTTATAGCTGAAACTCTGCCCAGAACTTGTAATTTTAGCCTCTGTCCAGGGGTATGAATTGTGACTTCCCGACCTCAGAATTGGCTGAAATTACATCCGAACCTTACTTACATAGTCCTTGACTTGTGTACGAAATTTGAAGTCATTATGAGTTGGTAAACTTGAGATATCACCTTGTGAAGTTGAACTGCTTCTGCTGCCAATTCCAGCACTGGGTCCACCACTTTGAAAATATAAAACTCCACAACCCCGACTTGGATTGGGCTGATTTTCTGTGTCATGATTATCAATCCTCTCAGGAAGCTGTGGTCCAAATTTGGATCCAATTGGAGTTCGGAATCTCCAGATATGGACTCTTCAATCTCGGACTTGTACTTTCCTTTTATGGCAGCAGTTTCCTTCTTTGTCTTGGACTTCTCTTCTTGACCATTCAATGCCCCTGGACTCTGTCAGTATATCATAAAATCTTCATGGATACCTTCCTTATCCAATTAGGACTTCTTCTCCCAAGTTTGGGCTTGATTGGTAGTCAGAATCCCGAGATTTCCGCAAGTCACGAAGCAGTCAGCGGCGCGGTCGCGCCGAATTGTTCTTTGTTTGGTCGCGGTCGCGCCACTGGAGCAGGAATTTTGTCTAAGTCTGGAGCACGACCTTCAGGTCCTAAAAGTTATTGGATTCTTCATGGCGCGGTCGCGCCACTTTATGCTGTAGAACTGGCGCAGTCGCGCCACTCCTTAGACGCTTTGCCGTCTTCCCGAAATAGAACTTGGCATCTTTGTAAGGAAGCAGTGCGGCGCGGCAGCGCCACAGGTAGCGCCATCTTCATGGCGCAGTAGCACCCTCGTGGGGCGCGGTCGCGCCAATTCACATTCACGAACTGTCCTCCTTTCAGCCTCACTAGCCGTTGGGAATTTTCTGGATTTCTTTGAATTTACGAACCTTTTACCGGTGCGGTCGCGCCATTCCCTTTTTTGCTTGATTTTGCTCCTTTTTCCTTTATTTTTCCTCAGAATTTAGATTTTCTTCTTTTACAGGGTACCTGAGACACAAAACATGTATTTGAGTTATATTTGTCATTTTCATGCTCATTATCAACTCAAATTAGAAATTTATGGTCAATAAATTATGCATAAATAAGTGTCTTTTGGACACTTATCACAACCCCAAACTTAAACCTTTTGCTCGTCCTTGAGCAAAACTCAAAAATAAATACCAGATAGATCTGTAAAGACTAAGAAAAGTTCAGTGATCCTCCCTACTAAAGTTTCAAATAGATGATTCACTTATTTCCTAATGATGGTTCTTCTTGCATAGTCAAAACAGATTTCGAATTTTCTTCAAATTTTTCAAAGATGAACATGCCCATACAAGTGAGAAGTCTCAATTCAGCTCCATATGCCAACTATTAGTCCACTCTCCACTAACCTGAAGGAATTCTCAATTCTGATCAATAGGTCTTTATGGGTTGTAATGAGGCAGGGGTAATGGATATGATGAAGATTTTTTGTTTTCTTTTGGGTTTTATTCTCCTCCTCATATCCATTTTCCATTTTCCTGAGCATGAATTGGATTTGTGACTTTTCCTTCAAGCTCTTCCACCCCAAACTTATTCTTTTTGCATTGATCCCTTATTTTTTATTTTATTTTTATTTTTTTTCTCTTCTTCTTCCCATGTATCTTTTTCTTTGGGTTTTGTTCAGAGTCTAGCTTACCTCGTCGGTTGACTCAGAGTCCCTAAGCTTGCTGAGGCCCGAGACCCGGTGCACACACGAGGTGGCCTTTCCCTCAACTAACCCATAACCTTTTCTTTCTTTTTCTTTGGCTTTGTTTGGAGTCCAGCTTACCTTGTTGGTTGACTCAGAGACTCTAAGCTTGCTGAGGCCCGAGTCCCGGTGCACACACAAGGTGGCCTTTCTCCTACTCAGCCCTGAACGCTCTTTTTTTTTTTCTTTCTCTTGCTCCTTCTTCCCCTTCTCCTTTACAAAGAAATATTTCTATACCCTTCATCCCACCCTCCTTATAACCTCAAAATCTTTATCCATGCTCATTCAAACAGAACACTTCAATAATTTGGAGAATCATGGGTAAGGAAGAAACAAGTTTATTTATCACTAAGGCTGGTTCATGTAGCATGGGACATTGAAACAAAACAGAGATCTTTTTGGCTCAAAGGGTTTGACAAAAGGTGATGCAACTTGTGCATTAAAATGGGTGGCTATGAAAAAGGTTCAAACGATTTTTAAACAGGTGCCTAAATCACCTCAGAATTTTGAAAACTTTTCTCTGTTTCGCCTCAAGTTTTCCTCAGGTTGGTTCTAGTGGTTGAAATCAACTTGCTCACATGTACTTTGTTTTCAAAAACTGTTTTTAAAGAAAAATTCTCATCCATTCAAGACTAAGCATCTGAACTAATATATTTCTCCAGAAAGTGAATCATGCTATTCATATGATCAGGGGTTTTCACTGGTATTTTTCAAAGTCTTTATTGGATTTTCTGGTGAAGAAACAATGCTTTCATATCCATGCATGAAAAGTATCCCACCCCAAACTTAAAATTTTTCAAATCCCCTTAAAATTGAATGAAGAGTATCCCACCCCAAACTTAAAAACATGCTTTGTCTTCAAAGCAGCAGTAAACATAGGAGTGATAGAGATACTTCCCTGACTTTCTGGGTGGAGTGACGTTGGATGGATCTCCCTTAGTGGCTTTTGCATTCTGCTCTCATGGGTTAGTGATAAAAATTTGCATGATTTTCAGCAATTGAAAATGAAAATTGACTAGAAGTGTCTCTCAAGCATAAAATGTGTCTTAAGAAGAATACCTGAAGTGGAGGTTCTGTTGCTGCACCTCTGTAGTGGCCAAATCACATCAACCCAGTGGCGCGGTCGCACCAAAATTTGGCGCGGTCGCGCCGTGTAATTCCTTGAAATTTTCAGATTCTGAATGCAATTTTCAATATTTCCAGTTTGGACAATTCAATATGAGAGAGAGGCATGCTTTTGAGTGAGTTTCATATATTTTTCATTGGAAGAATGAAGAAGTGCATGCTTTGAGACAAATCCTTGAGAGTAAAAACATAATTTCATTAATATGAATGGAGATTGAGTACATATTAATGAAATTTCATTTAGCACACTCTCAGACATAATTACACACAAAAACAAGCTCACACACAAGATAAAAAGAACAAGTCAAAAGATCTAAGCAAAAGCTAAAAAAAATCTATTCTTCTTCTTCTTCATCTTCTTCTTCTTCCTCTTCACCTTCTTCTTCTTCCTCTTCACCTTCTTCTTCTTCAGAGGTATCTCCAGTGGGTAGCTGATCCTCTGGTATTCCCTCATGCTGGGCCCATAATGTCCACATCTTCTTGTTGTACGTGGCCAGTTTTCCCATCTTCTTTTATAGTCCACTCATCCTCTCATAGAGGGCAGCCATGTCCGTCTCCTTGGATGTGCTAGAGCTTGCTGCTGATCTGGTTGGTGGGTGGTCTCTCATAATCTGCTTCACTGAGCTAGCTGAAATACTTCTGGGAACTTTTTCCATTGACTCTGTGGAGCTCAGTGCAATCCCATTTGCCAAACAGGTGGAGTGATGAGAGTGGGGAAAGGGAGTCTTCCTCTCTTGTGGTGTGCCATATCCAGGATTTGCCTATGAATGATGTCTCCCACATTGATGGGAGTGCCTTCAAATAAAGCATGGAGGAAATAGGCTCTTTCTGGTGTGATTTCAGTAAAGTGGGAGGTAGGGGTCAATTTTGTAAACAAAAACATCGACCATACCTTAGCATCTACATGCATGTCCTGTCTCTGAAAATGCAGTAATTTTCCTCTTCTGGTCTCCCACTTTGCTCGCCTTGGGCATAACCTCTCTGCAATCTCTGTTGCACTGACCTCCTCTCTTAAAACATTCAGTGGTTCGGTGGGCTCATCAGGAGTGTTCAAGTTGTTGTTGATGTCATGGGGGTATAAGTTGATCCATTTATCCCTTACAAAGAATTGCCACATTTTTTGATCTGGCAAATTGGCATAAAATTCTTGGACCAGTGTGATGTTAGCTTGTGTAGGAGCTACTACCCATTGGGTCCACCCCCTTGCTTCTATCATGGCTCCATATCGTTCCTTTATGAGCTCATCCATAATAAAATCCCTTTCCATGTGGACATTGCATTTGGATAGTATGTCATTGAACCTCTTGTGTCCATCTTCTGTGACAAAACTCTCTTTATCCCACGTTCTTGCCACTTTTGCTTTTGTTCTCTGGTAAAATTTTTGGGTTGCCATTTCAGTGCAAAAAGTTGCTTTTTGGCCTTTTTGAGGGACTCGGTTCTCTCTGGTCTGATTTCGGTTTGGGCTGCAAAGTGGGGCGTTGGAAAGCTAAAAGTGTGTAATTTCACGCTCTAAAATCAGTTTGCCAAAAAAAATCTCAAGTAATTCTATAGACGGCTCGAAAGGAGGCAAGAAAAAGACTGTTTTTCTGCCCAGAGATTTGCAAAAACCGAGAATAAACCCCCAACTTAGAGAACTTCGTTCTCCCTTGTTCCTCGATGGAAATACCCCAAACCTGGACAAAATTAAACTAGGAAGTACCCTCTGTGTGTTCGTACCTTTTGTTTTGGGAGCTTGATTGCAGATTTTTCCAAAATTGACCCAAAAAATGCCTACGCCGAACTGTTTTTCTGCTTGAACACTGTTCTGCGCCGAACTTTGAGGTGTTTCCGGCGGGTTTTCCTGCGAGATTTTTTCCGTCTGGGCAGTGATTTGGAGAGGTTGAAATTGAGGCTCTAGGTTTCTATCGATTTTGAGGCTTGAAAAACCCTAGGAATGGAGGTTTGAGTCTTTTAAAACCTGCCCCGCATGAGTCGAACCGGCGCGTCGACCCCAATGGCCGCGTCGGTTCAGAACTAACTGTTCTGGGTTTCGCGATCTGGCGCGGTCGCGCCAGTTCCTGTTTTGAGTTTTCTTTTTTTTTTGTGGTTTTCTATTTTTTGAAAGCTGTAACATTTTTTATCTAACACTCTTCCTATCCTAGGTCTAATAAAAGTAATGAAAACAAATCAAAATCTCCTACAAATTCAAACAAATCCTAAAACTTTTAAAAAACACTATTCAAACCTACAAAGCCTTAAAATTTTTTTCAAGAAAATTCAACTAAATCCTGCTGCTATTGCTACACTACTGATACAAGTATTCTGATCCACCACGATCGAATGGAAACATAAACCATCCATGGATAAGGAAATTTTTGGCTTTGGAATTTATTACATGGTGATTATGCCTTTCAAGCAAATAGCTTGTCGCTCTTTCTCTTTTGTGGTTGGCTTTTAACTTGTTTTGCTCCTTTTTCCTTCATTTTTCCTCAGAATTTAGATTTTCTTCTTTTACAGGGTACCTGAGACACAAAACATGTATTTGAGTTATATTTGTCATTTTCATGCTCATTATCAACTCAAATTAGGAATTTATGGTCAATAATTCATGCATAAATAAGTGTCTTTTGGACACTTATCATTCATCGTGCACCATCGAGGAATTGAAATCGACCAATCCAAAATCGATGCAATTCAAAAGATGTCGGAGCCCAGAAACATCTCCGAACTCAAAAGCTTTCAAGGTCATTTAGTGTATATCCGGCGCTTCATCTCGAATTTACCCGGAAGATGCCAACCGTTCAGCCACTTGATGAAGAAAGACACGTCGTTCGAATGGGACGAGTCCTGCCGGAACGTCTTTAACAACATAAAGGCATATCTCACCAAGCCGCCAGTGCTCGTCGCTCCAATCGTCGATAGACCGTTGCTGTTGTACATCGCAACGCAAGAGAAATCTGTAGGGGCTCTCTTAGCTCAGTGCGACGAGGACAACAAAGAATCTTCTCTCTATTACCTGAGCCGAACACTGGTAGGCGCCGAACTCAATTACACACCGATTGATAATACTTTTCTGGCACTTGTCTTTGTGATTCAAAAGCTCTGACATTATCTCTTGGCGCATTCGGCGAACTTGATTTCGCGAGCTGACCCGCTGAAATACATCATGTCGCGACCAATTCTTTCTGGCCGACTGGCTAAGTGGGCGTTGCTCCTTTCTGAGTTCGAGATTAACTTCGTGCCGCAACGCGCAATCAAAGTCCAAGCTTTGGCGAACTTCTTGGTCGACCATCCGGTGCCGTCCGAATGCGAATTAACAGAAGAGTTCCCAAATGAAGAAATCTTCTTGATCGAGGTGCTTCCCCCTTGGGAGATGTACTTCGACGGCGCTATGCGAAGAAACGGAACCGATGCGGGAGTTTTGTTCGTTTCACCGAGAAAGGATCTGCTCCCGTATTCGTTCGTTCTCACCCAAAATTGCTCTAACAACGAAGCGGAGTATCAAGCAATCCTCTTCGGACTCGGCATGGCGGTCGAGATGAAGCTTCCACAGTTAAACATCTACAACGACTCGGCCCTTGTCATCAAACAACTTACAAGGGAGTTCGAAGTAAAGAAACTCGAGCTCGTGCCGTTCTGGAGACATGCCAGTGAACTTCTGGCCCAAATTCCGGAAGCTTCACTCCACTACATCCCTCGATCTGAAAATGGGCCAGCCGACACATTGGCTGGAATTGCTGCCAGTCTAGCGCAATTCGACGAACGGCCGAGCCAAGTCCCCATTTGCGAGAGATGGGTAGTCCCTCCACTGATCGAAGAAGAAACAAAAGAAGAACAAATAGAAGAGATGGAAGAGTCTTTTCCTATCTCGGCCAGCCAAAACGAAGCTGGACACTGGCGAGAGCCCATCTCAAACTTCCTTTGCTACGGCACACTCCCGGTCGACCTGCGAGAACAAGTTCATATTCGCCGAGCAGCTCCAAAGTATGTTTGACGTACTCTATCGGAGGTTGTACGAAGGTCTGCTTTTTTGTTGTCTTTCAAAAGAAGAGGGACTACAAGTCCTAAAAGAAATGCACAGTGGAATTTGGGGCGCGCACCAGGCTGGCCCGAATCTCCACCTACAAGTTAAACGACTGGGCTACTATTGGCCATCGATGCTCAGGGACGCCACCGAAATGGCTCAAACCTGTAAACCGTGCCAACTCCATGCCGACTACATACACCAGCCACCAGAGCCGCTTCACCCGACGATCGCGTCATGGCCATTTGAAGCTTGGGGGATGGACATCATTGGTCCGATCACTCCTAAATCTGACTCTGACAGGCAATACATCCTGGCAGCCACCGACTACTTCTCGAAATGGGCCGAAGCCACTGCCTACCGAGAAGTCAAGGCTACCACCGTCGCTGATTTCATCCAGACCCAAATTATCTACCGATATGGGGTTCCTCGATACATAGTGGCGGACAATGGCACATCGTTCAGGAACAGAGTCATGGACCGCTTCTGCGAGAAATTTCGCATACAACAGCGGACATCGTCGGCTTACAACCCGACAACCAATGGACTTGCAGAAGCATTCAACAAAACGCTCTACAAGATCCTAAAGAAGACAATCGGCGCCAACAAAAAGAGTTGGGACGAAAAGCTCGACGAAGCCTTGTGGGCATACAGAACATCGTTTCGAACACCGACCCAGTCAACTCCATATTCGTTGGTCTACGGCACCGAAGCAGTGCTCCCACTCGAGGTACAACTCCCCTCTCTGCGCATTGCTATTAGAGAAGGGCTCACCACAGAGGAGTGTGCTCAATTGCTACTGGTAGAACTCGAGTCACTCGACGAGCAGCGACTCGAAGCACAACAACGGCTCGAATGCTACCAATCTCACATGACCCGAGCCTTCAACAAAAAAGTACGGCTCAGGTCATTCTAGAAAGGCGACTTGGTGCTAGCGGTCAGACGGCCAATGCTCTTTACGAGCAAAATCGGGGGCCAGTTCGCACTGAAATGGGAAGGACCGTATGTGGTGCAGGAAGCCTACACCAATGGAGCTTAACTTCAAACGGTTCCGAGCTGTTGATAACGAACGATAAATTCCTTAAACGATTTTACGCATGAAGGGGCATTGAAAAAAAAAATGAAAGAGAGAAAAATCAAATAAAAGAAACACTATTTCTCATTTAAAAAAAAAAAAATAGAAAAGTGTGATGAGAACAATGTAAGCCTCGCAACAAAAAAAAGAGAGGCTACAAGTTAAAAAAAAAAAAAAAGGGAGGTGAAATGCGAGCAAAACTGCATCAAAGTCGGCCACCCTTCGTTGCAGCCGAACCACTTTGGCACGAATCTCAGCCAGTTCCCGCGTCTCGGCCTCGTCGAGAACGGGACACGAACGATTAGAAGTAAGTTGACCCTCGAGAGCGAAAACTTCCTACTCGACAGTGTCAATTCCCCTACGGATGGTCGCAAGCTCAGCATTGATGGAGTCGAGTTGAGCCGATACAAAAGCCAGACGATCGCGAAGAGCCTTCTGTTCAATCTCAGCAGCTTCTCGCTCTGCCTGATGTCTATCCAAGTCCACCGTTAAGTCGTTGCGCCGACGGCTCACCCGCTGGACATACTGTGCGAGCTCAGCTTTTGTAGTGAACCGCTCAGCCAGGCTGAGCTTACCGGCCAAGGAGTTGCGCAGCCGATGAAAACGATCCACCTCCGAGGCAAAATCCTCAACCCACTGCTCCAACACCGAAGTGTCAACGCCGACTCCTCTCAAGTGGTCGAGAATGACGCGAGTGTCTGCTACATGCTCCGGTGAACACGGGTCGTTAGCCGACGATAAATCCGACTCGACGAACATCGTCCATAGCCCCAAAGCAGACTGTTGCAGTAACAGCCTCGACCTTGCCGAAGGACGGAAAGCCGACACCTAGAAAAAGGAAGATAAGAAAAAGGGGGAAGAAATAAAGAAAAAAAAAAACCACAAAGAAAGAGGTTATACACTTACCGACGAAAGTCGCAAAGTGGAGAAATCCTCGCTAATGGGTCGACAAGCTGAACCCGAAACCCCTCCCTTGGTAGCAAGAGACGCTTCTCCACTATTGAGAGGGAAGGTCACAAGAACCTCCCCCCCGAATTCGCAGCAATAGGAGAGGACGGACCAGAGAGAGGGTGCTGAAACTCACCCGCGACGGTAACTCCGACATCAACTCCAAGAGCCTCAACCACAACCAGCCTATCCGAAGGCTGAAAAGGCGTCACACCCTCACCAACGGCCGTCGTCGGGCACTCGGCTTCATGAACTACTAACTCACCAGCAACGACGGCAAGCGGTGCTCCCCCTTCGACCCACCCCAATTGTTGGGTAACCTCTAACTCGGCGAGGTCGAACAAATCCTCCTGCCGAAAGTTGGGCTGGTCCGCAAACGGAGCTACGACGACAGCAAGGTCATCAGAAGCAAGGTCGCCAAACTCCTAGATTGTCTGCGCTCCATCCTGGGTCGCCGGTGCAGGCGACAACACCACTAGCTCGGCAGTAGTCTCTCTAGTCGGCAGAACAACAGACCCGTCGAGAGGCGCCGACTCCCTAGCCTTCTCTCCCGACTCCGACATAGGAGTTTCCGAGGGTTGAACGACAGCAAGAGGAGCTAAATTAGTCAAAGGCTTACCTAGACCAGTCTGCAACCACTTCTTGAAGGGAGGAGGAATGAAAATGAAAGGCTCTGACTGCGGAGCCGCGAACTTCTTTTTCAAAGCAGCCTTCTTCGGCGAAGTCGCCGACTTAGCCAATCCCTTCCCCTTGCCTACAGGAGCATCGTTTGCTGGTAAAGAAAGCACTACTGGCTGAGGATCCCCCTGTGCCGAAGAAACATCTCGGATCATGACGCCCTTGTCTGGCGCGACTTGCAACGGGGCCGACGACTTCTCCTTCACGACCTTCGGCCGAGGCGCCCGCTTCTTCCCGCCTTTGCTTTGTTTTGCCTTAACAGGAGGCTTCGAACTTGGCCGCAAACTTCTTCGGCTCCGACCCTCTGCGACACCATCTCCTTGCGCAGGCGGCAAGACTGTTTCCGGCACAGATGCTCCGGTAAATTTCCTCCACGCACGCTGAAGAGAAAAAGAAATCAGAAGGTGCAAAAGAAAAAAAAAGAGGGGGAGGGAAACAAGAGTCGTTATCTTGAAGAGGGGAACAACTGCCTCAAGCCAGGACTCACGGAAAAGGGACGTGACACCCGGATCAGAATCTGGACTCATGAAGGCAGGCACCTCCACGCAGCCAAGAGGACAGGCAATCCCTGCTCTCCATAACTCCACAAGTGCGTTAACTGAAGCCGCATTTCATTGATCGGAGAATAACACACCTGGCAAGTCTTGGCAGAGCCCAAACTGACAAGCGAACCGGTGAGGACTATAAGGCTCCACCGCAAGAAGATCGTGCTGCCGTAAGACCAGAGATGTCGCTCGCAGGCAACGAAAATACTCTACTTCAATCCGAGAAGCAAAGCGACCAGCCTTGTCAAGGATTGGGCTGGGAGGAAGAGCCTCTGAAGGGTACCAACATCGCACTCCGCCGAGCCAAAATAAAGAACGAGCCTCCTGCCGAGTACAAACACGAACAAGCTCCGGATTGCGGTAAACCATCATGAGAGGCTTGTCGCTACCGCTAGAGTCAACCTCGCAGATGCCGAATTGCTAGGCAAGCCATGCATAAATAAACGGCCAAGGAATCCTCCCCGGCGAGGAAACGTTCAGCCCTCGATAAAGGTTCGCCAAGGCTGCGCTGGCTAAACTGCACCGAGTACTACCGCCCATGAAACATGCCATCTTGAAAACACTGAATCTCAGCATGTTACCCGGTAGAGGCAGAACAAAACGGTAGAGCCACAACGATAGAAAGGCAGCTAGATACACCTCATCTTCGAGGGCGTCAGAGACCCCAAGCTCGGAGAGTGGTTGATCCTGCACAATCTACCGGTCGCGACTCCGAGAACCCGTCATATTCTCGCGATCAGCCCAAGGCTCATCTGAAGGTCGCGCACCCCCTTCAAATCGAAACTAGAAGGATGCCCACTCCGACATAGAAACTTCGGTGACTCCATCTAAGTTTGAAGCCCATAGACGACAAAAGAGCTGATAATAGGCGAGGATGAGGTATCGAATACTCTCGGGTAGTGGCACGGAGCGGCTCTGAGTAAAATCATCGACTGTCGGAGTCACTTCATCATAAATGCTTCCAGAGATGGGTAGCCCGCTGAGTCGATGCATGTCTCATAAAGAAATCGACAGCTCCCCCTCGCGAGTGAAAATGGTGTTGGTCGAAGAACACCATACCTCCAGAAAAGAGTGGACGACATTGCTGCAGCATCGATACGAAAACATTGAAGCTCAGACCGCATGAGTAGGGTCTGTTGCCGCCAATTGCTCGGTGCAAGTGTGAAGAACGACATCCGCCCACTCGAAGTAGAAAGGCACGAAGTATGGGGCCGAGCTCACAACTGGGTGACTATCCCAAGAGTCGAACCGGTCACTGTCGATGGAGAGCTTCAATGGCAAAAAACGAACCAGCTGGTCATGCATCGGACTCAGCAGGAGGTTGCCTACAGCTTGGTGTGGAAACGATAAAGATTCGTCGACTCTCAGGAGATAGCAAATCTAGTCGTCCTCGTCGACAATAGGCCGACTCCACAGGTCGTGGACAGCCTTGAAGGCACAATTACGTCACAACCCCCGAAAACCGAAGGTCCCCCGAGAACCGACAGCAGTGGCTTCTGTTCCTCTTTAGAATCACAGATCCTTAAGCAGTCACGGAGGACACCCTTCACGAGAGTTCTTATGGTCAAGATAGTCAGACCGAGGAAGGAGAAAGAAGTCGGCCCGGTAGACATTTGTGACAGAACAGAAGAAGTCAGGTACGCAATTCCCTCTCAATTCGAAAAAAAATATTTTTGCATCTCCTGCGACCAGAGATAGAGAAGTCGAGGTCACAACAAAAAAAATAGAAGTAAAAAAAAAAAGAGGGGCGACAAAAAAGACCAGTCGCCGATAAAAAAAAGAAACAAAAAGAACGGATAAACAAAAAAAAGAGAGAAGGTAAAATGACGGGGCATACCAACCCTCTTTGACGGTTCGACAAGCAAACCTTTGTGTTCAGCGAAAGAGCTGAACACAATCAAAAGGCTTTGCGCTCGGCAACTGAGCTGGACGCGACCAAAAGAAAATCACAACACCCGACGACAGAGCCAGACGCGACCAAAACAACAGCCTCGCGCTTAGCAACCAAACCAGACCACGAGTAAAACTCCAATGCCCGACGACCAAATCGGACATAACCAAATGGAGAATTCAGCATTTGGCGACAGAGCCAGACACCGCACATTCGATCCTAGTGCCTGACGACTGAGTTGGACGGGAACGAATGCAGAAAATTCAAACTCCAATGCCCGGCTACCAAACCAGACATAACCAAACGGAGAATTCAGCATCTGGCGACAGAGCCAAATGCCGCACATTCGATCCTAGTGCTTGTCGACTGAGTTGGACGGGAAACGAATGCTGCAAAACAAATACACTGTGCCTGGCGACTGACCCGAGCACAGTTCAAGGATTCGCGACCAGCAATAAAGCCGACCGCGATCAAAACAACAAATTCCTGCGCCCAGCGACCGAGCCGAGTACAGTTCAAGGATTCGCGACCAGCAACAAAGCCGACCGCGATCAAAACAACAAATTCCTGCGCCTGGCGACCGATCCGGGCATAGTTCAAGGATTCGCGACCAGCAACAAAGCCGACCGCGATCAAAACAACAAATTCCTGCGTCGACGACCGAGCCGAGCACAGTTCAAGGATTCACAACCAGCAACAAAGTCGGCCGCGATCAAAACAACAAATTCCTATGCCCGGCGACTGAGCCGAGCACAGTTCAAGTATTCACGACCAGCAGCAAAGCCGGCCGTGATCAAAACAACAAGTTCAACACCTGACGACCGAGCAGTCTTTGTTCGAAAAAAATCGCTACCGACGACCGAGCGGACGCGAACCAAATCGGTGCCAGGTAAGTAACTCCTCTCCAAAGAAAAAAAATGTAGCGACAAAAAGAAGCAAAACAAAAACAAAAAAAAAACGACAAAGAGAAGCAGTCGCCAATAAAAAAAAGAGCAGCGACAAAAAGAAGCAGTCGCAGAAAATTTTTTTTGCAAGCAACAAAAAGAAGCAGTCCCAAAAGAAAAAATGTTGTCGGCGACCAAGCCGGGTTTTCCACCACTCGGCTTCACTCGCGACCCGACGCTTGGAGTTAGTTCGACAACAAAGACCCGGCGACCAAAGGGTCGCCAAAGACGTAAATTCTGCCCCCCGGGCGACCAACCGAACTCGGTCGAATCGAATTTCGGCCAAATGGGCCGAGCTGGTCGTAAAATAAAAGAAAAAGAAACTTCAGCGCCCGAGCCGGGATCAGCCGAAACAGAAATTCAGCACCCAGCGACCTAGCCGGGATCAGCTGAAACAGAAATTCAGTCCCCGACGACCAAGCTGGGCGTGAAACAAAACTGCAACACCCAGCAACAAAGCCGGGTGAGATCAAAATGGAGTCTTGCAGCTCTTGGCGACCAAGCCAGGAGTCAAAACAAAAAACTCCACGCCCGACGACCAAGCCGGACGCTGCCGAAACACAATTTTAGTTTCCGACGACCAAAGCCTCAAGCAGTTTGTGCACACTCGTTTCGATGTTCGTTCACATAAGCCGAAACTTCAACAAAACTACACGGAGATCGAATCAGAGAATTACTAGGAGATTGTACCCGCAATTTCTGATATTTATACCACACATTGTAACACAAATTTATTCTAAAGTAATCGACATATTCTCTCGGTCGCGCCTCTTCGCGGACCGGCGAATTTTAGGTGAAACACATAAATATATATATATATTTTGTTAAAAAATAGTATAAAAAATTGGGTTTAGTTGGGTTGGGTTCAGGTTGTACCAAAACCCGTCAGGTTTTAGTAGTGTTGAGTCGGGTTCAGATTTTAAAAAAACATGCTTTGGTCAAGTTTGGGTTTGAGATTTAAAACCCGTTTGGGTTTTTTTTGGGTTCGGTTTCAGGCTATATAAGTCGGGTTGGGTTCGCGTACCAACCCATATTATTGGTATCTATAATATTATTATTATATTTGTTTTTTAGGTTCTGAAAATTGAAATTTCCGATAATTGTTTCCATTTAACGAGGTCTTTAATACGATAATTGTTCTTTTTTTTTTTTTTTTTTTTTTCTCTTCAGTCTGTGACGTTAGTCGGTTATTCATGGCGTCCAAGTGAATACCAGCAGATTTTAGGGCCAAGTTCGTCATTTGACTTTGTTTTTCATGCGAAGGCTCCAGTGCGGTTCCCGTCCGTCCAGTTGCGTGAAGAAGAATGGGGTTCTTCACGGATCGGAGCCGGAGATCCGTCGCCCTAGAGTGTTCCTTCCCGCCAAAGTGTGGCACGGATGAGAACGCGGGACTGCAGCTCGTGGAACGCTTTTAGTTCCTGGAAATTTGAGGTACGTCGGCGGGATGTAGTTCCGATTCTCAGTTTTAAACAGCGACGGGTTTTTAGATTTGCGCGTTTTGTCGATTCGGCCGGTGTTTTGCTTCATTTTTGTCCCGCTTGAACTTTCGGTGTTCATTTGAAGTTCTGAAGTCGTTGTCGTGGTTGAATTCATTTGTTTTTGGGTGCTTCAAACTGACGGAGGTTCGGGTATTGGCAAGTTCCAATGCAGTCTTGTTTCAGCCTCTCCTACTTATAATGTGCGTCCTTCGCATTGAATCTCTGATTGACTTTGGATTTGTTTTGTTCGATAAAATTGTTTTTGCTTTTTTCGTTGAAATATTTCGAGTTGTTGATTGGTTGGAGTGTTAGAGTGAGGACAAGTGAGGGTAACGCGGGAGCTCGAAAACATGAAGGCGGGTAGTGCAGCGAAACTGATCGTGGATGCTCTGCTCCAGAGGTTTCTTCCTCTTGCCCGACGAAGAATTGAAACAGCTCAGGCGCAGGTGAGAATATCTACTTCGGGACTTTTTTTTTTTTTTTTGTCAATAAATTCAGTATTTGATATTGTCAATTCAAAGCCTTCTACTATACCCACCGAAGTTGTCGAGATACTTGTCAGTGTCGTTACACAAAGATGTTTTGACGACCTTTCTGTTAAAACTTTAGTGAAAGACCCAGAAGGTGGAAATAATATGCAAATTGATTACAGTAGCAAGTGACAGGAGGTAAGATGGAGGATTTCACAAGTGAATTTGGGTATGCAGACTGTGTTGGTGAGCTTCCTGCTCAACGATTTAGCTGTATGTGGGTGAATTTTACATCTGTTGGGAAATATCCATCTGTTAGGAGGTCAAGAATATTGTAAAACGAGATTTTTTCTGGTTTACCAAGAGATAGGATGATAGATGATTAAGATAGTTGGGTGGTGACCCCGTGACTGGGTTGTTTAAATGGCATAACTTTACTGGAATTATGATATCAGCTGTGTGTGGTGACAATTTGACTAAGGAAACTCCTAAAATGCTAAATTGCCTGTGATTTACAAATGAGACTTTTGCAATGTTTTCTCAACTTGGCTTCTCAATTTTTTCTCGACATTCAGAAAAGAATATTTCTCCTTCTCAGTTTTTGGGTGATGGTAGTAATACCTCAGAAATTTATGGTTTTGTTTGTCAGTGAAGTTGGAAAAGAAGCCAGTGGACACTTTTGTTGATAGCTTTATACACCATAAGGGAAAAACATTGCATACATAAAAAATGTTACAATGTTAAAGATCCATGGTGGACCCAATGAGGAGGGAGCCTTTGGAGACTCCCAGTTTTTTTAATTTATTATTATTGGCTTTTGAGAAAAGAGTCATAGAATTTCTTCTTACAAAATATACGGATGCTGTTCCTACTGTGATGCTTAGGTCTCAACCATCAGTGTCATCTTCATGCAAACTGGTTGAATTGCTGATACTAATTTAAGAAGAGAAATCTTTAGTGTTTAGGAAGTTTAGCACGTTATATAACTTATATTCTATCTTGTCTGCCTTTTTGCATTTCTGGAGGTGGCAGTTTTGCATGGTGATTGAGGAACTGTTTCCATTATCAATGAAGTAACAATGCATTATAGTACTTTGACCTGGAAGTGATTTGTCTTTTATTCTATGCCTGGAAGTACAGGATGGACAATATCTCCGACCATCTGATCCAGCTTATGAGCAAGTACTGGATTCATTGGCCATGGTTGCCAGACATACACCTGTACCCCTTCTAGAAGCTCTTTTAAAATGGAGAGAGAGGTAAAGAGTTCAGTTGTTTACTATCTAACAAGTTGTCCAGAAATGCATTCAAATTCATTTTAGAGTCATGCGTTTGTGTACGAATCTTAAATAAAGCAGTTTTGAATCAAACAAAGAACCCACCTTGTCTTTCCTGTTTACAACACTTTTCGGGTGTAATAAGACCTTGGTGCAAGATGAATGCAGTAGTAGAAGATGTCTTTGCTTCACTTATTGATTTTCAAATCATTAGAATGGATTGAGGGTTGAGGAGCATCACACTCTCAGCTCTGCCAATAGTAGTTCTGATTGTCTGTCTAAAAGTTCCATATAAATTTTGGTGATTCTTATCCCCTTTCACCTCGACTTTGAAGATCTCCTTCTCCCTATCCATTGGATAGTTCTCATTGTTTGGCTATGAAACTTAACTTTCTCTAGTTTAAAGAGAAACACTGGAATGGTAATTTTTATCTTCCTAAATGGTTGGTCAAACAAAATTTAACCCTTGTTTTCTGTTTGACATTTAAATCTTTTCCTGATTCCATTAGAACCGTGGTTAAGTGCTTATTTCTCTAAAATTTATAGTTCTAATTTTCATGCATGTTGCAGTGAATCTCCAAAAGGAGCTAATGATGCCTCTACATTCCAGAGAAAGGTTGGCAATATTTTTGGAGAATTTGGCGCTCTTTGTTTATTTTCATTAAGTTGCTTATTCAAATTCTGCTTCTTTTCCCTTATACAGCTTGCCGTTGAGTGCATTTTCTGTTCTGCATGTATCCGTTTTGTGGAGTGCTGTCCTCAGGATGGGCTCACAGGTGCAGGATAATTTGGTTCACATTCCCTGTTAAAACTACATGGTTTAGAAAGTTTCGGCTATTCATTTATTTGATCTAAAATCAAGCTTATGCTTCTTTCAGAAAAGCTTTGGACTGGGCTGGAACATTTTGCGTTCGACTGGCTGATCAACGCCGATAGGTGAGATTCTATCTCAGATATGGTTAAGTGCAGTCAAAATTGTTTAGAATGGAAGTGCTGTCAAACTTTATTGGCTGAATAATGCAGTTCTACTGGATTTGGAAATTTCTTTTAAGGTGAATGAAAACCCAGATCTTGCAAGCACCAAACATAGTTGCTCTAGTTGGTTGAGACTGTAACTCCGTGACTGGTTTGTTTAAATGGCATACCTTTACTAGAATTATGATATCAGATGTATATGGTGACAATTTGACTAGGTTAACCCCTGAAATGCTAAATTGCCTGTGATTTACCATTGAGACTGGGGATGGAACATTTTGCGTTCATTTGGCTGATCAATGCCGATAGGTGAGATTCTATCTTGGATATGGTTAAGTGCACAAACTTTATTGGCTAAATAATGCAGTTCTACTGAATTTGGAAACTTCTTTTAAGGTGAATGAAAACCATGCAAGCACCAAACTTAGTTGCTTTAGTTGGTTGAGACTGTAACTCTGGGACTGGTTTGTTTAAATGGCATACCTTTACTAGAATTATGATATCAGCTGTTCATGGTGACAATTTGACAAGGGAAACTCCTAAAATTCTAAATTGCTTGTGATTTACAATTGAGACTGGGCTTGAACATTTTGTGTTCGATTGACTGGTCAATGCTGATAGGCGAGAGTCTATCTCGGATATGGTTTAGTGCAGTCAAAATTTATTGGCTGAATAATGCAGTTCTACTGGATTTGGAAAATTTCTTTAAAGGAGAATGAAAACCAAGATCTTTTTTTTGAGAGAATGAAAACCAAGATCTTGCAAGCACCAAACTTAGTTGCTCTAGTTGGTTGAGACTGTAACTCTTGGCCTGTCTGGGTCGATTAGACCTTTTAACCAAGTATGTGAAACATAGGAACAAGTTCTTTGTTAATTATAAATTATAATGAGTTAACACATTCATTTAACCATTGCAAACTGCTCAGCCTGTCTCTTACTCTAGTCATGGTAGCATGTCTTGGTTTTAGGAGTGCAGCGAAGTTCCATTCAGACATGCTTGGCTGTTGGGTTTCCCAATTTATACAGTCAGAGGAATTTTAAGCTGCATTTTAGAAAAGACGTTTTAGCATTTATTACAAAACCCAGACTGGACTGGCCAATTCAAACAGGCCAACTGGAACCTATCCTTTGTCAAGGTCTTATGTTTGTAAAACCCAGAGGAACATGAAACCTCAGGCTGACCCAGGCAGGTTGCATGGTTAAACGGTGATCTGTGGCACCTAGTGTGTCCATCAAACTGGTATGAGAAATAAGAATGCAAGAAGTAAGGATGGGGACCAAGGAGCTAGGGCTCCTTTTCAAGGTCTGACTCCTTTGTTCTCATTCACCTTCTTCACATTTGGAGACAACAAAGTCACTGCAGGAGCTGAGATTTTGAGAGACAACGAGATCATCATTCTTCCACATACATTTATTTATACAGGTCATGTCTTCTTCTCATCACATTTCTCGATCTCTTCTCTGCTTCTTTCTTGTTGGTCTTCATTTCTCGCTTTTCTTTTCGCTGAAGCAATTCTTGACTGCAACTTTTAGCTTTCTTACCATTTCTGCCCATTTCCTGTTTCAAGTTCCTCTCAGTCAACTTCATTCAGCTCCACCATAACCTCTCCATGTGATCACCTTTCTCAAATACAAATCTGCATCATCCTGCCTTTTACTGTAGTCTTTTCAGGTGACTGTCTCAACCAGAAGCCTCCTAACTCTCTGTTGAAGCCTTCTCCATATGATCTCTACCAGTTCTTAATTACCTTTAATACCTCTGGTCCTTGCTTCAGCAAAGCTCTTTTCCATTGTTTCTCCCAACTCTTTTTGTTTCTTGTTTATCTTACAACTCTTTAATCTTTGGTTTATCTTGGTTGAGTTACACCTCAACATTCAGTATCCACAAGATTAAAGGCCAAGGTAACAACAGGAGTGACAAAAACTGTGCCCTGTGTAAGGTATAAACTTTCGCATAAAGTGATCTTACACAAAATATAAACATTGAAATCCTAGTGCCTGGTAGAATTTTAAGTCTCTTTTTCTCTTAAGTATTTTTTATATCTTTTAAATTTACGAATAAAAAATATGTATGATATTTTACGGTTCAAATGGTGATCAAACCTGGTTGAACCAGGTGGTCTGACCCTGTCTTCTATGTTTTGTGATTTCAATGCTCATTCTTTTTTATTTTCTATTTTTAACTAAAGACGGGAATAAATATAGAACAGTAGAAATGCAGATACAAATCATAGAGAGGTGAAAATAAAAGAACAAATACAAAACGATCAAATAAGGAGAGTGTCATTGTCAACAAAGTGTTCTAGGAAAGACCCACCCTAGCCAAGGAGTCCGCATGTTGCCACTTATAGGGTTAAATAATTATAGTTATTGTGTAATTTTATTCAGGTCTAATTAATGTTTACTACATTGAAATTTGATATTCACATCAAAAGACAATGAGGTGGCCAGGCAAGGGCTGATCTCTTCCTGGGCACCTTATGATCACTTTCTTACTCTGAATGTTACTATTGTTGTAAAATCTTTGCACCGAATTCATCTCATTCTGTAACATAGTTTGCTTCAACTTATTTGGACTGTACCATGCTTCAACTGTAATTTGTGACACTTTGTTGTACTTTTTTCTCACTTATAGTATACTTTAATGTTGCAGGCTTGTCAGCCAGGTTGATTATCCATCATTGGTTGATTTGAGAGGGCTTCTTCTTGACCTTGTTGCACAATTTCTTGGTGCTTTGTCAAGGATCAGGCATGCAAATTCTCTCCATTCTCTCTTAAAATATTGTGCTATGGGATTAATTGGGGTGCCAAAAGAACTTGATAATGTTTCAGAAGGACACTTATGTCTTTTTGAAAGAAATGTTCTCATTGGGCTGTTGGAGACAAGTTGTGTCCTTTCCAAAATATGGCCATCAGTGATATGCATTTTGACCGACAAGTTTGAAAGGACTCATATTCCATGCTTAAATTGAGGTTTCACTTCATCTAATGCACGTTATTTTTACTCTGTTTTACTTTTATAGATTTAGTTCGGTTACTGAGCGGTTTTTTATGGAGCTCAATTCTCGCCGTATTGATACCAGTGTCGCGAGGGCTGAAACACTCAGCATAATAAATGGGATGCGATACCTTAAGTTGGGGGTATGTATGACTTTCTTTCTTACTTTTTTTTTTTCTATTGTCTTTTTTTCTAAATGACAAATTTAGGCCTAGGTAAGGGTGTCAGTATCACTTGATTATCCGAATACCCGTTCTTTCGAATGCTAATTGGATGGATAAACAATGATTTATTTTTATTTCGGTTACCCGATTACCCGTTATCTATTAAACGGATACAGAATATGTCTATTCCGTACCGATTACCCGTTTACCCGAATGGTAATTTCTTTAAAACCTATATTATTTCTTTTAATCAATCTGGCTTATTTTTTTCTTAATTGAAATTAAGTAATTTTAGTGTTATTCTGAACATGATATTAGAGTTATTTTTTAGAATTTCATTATTACTTTTTTATTTTATACAAATTTTTTTTTGTGGTTTTTTAAATATTTATTAACGTTATGTACTATCCAAAACAATGTAATATCTGCCTTTAGGCACAAGTAATAAATTCATCAACTTCCTCAAAAAAAAAAATATTTATTAACGTTTAGATGATAAAATTAATAAAAATAGTATTTACCCGGTTACCTGTTTATCTGCAGGTAACCGGGTAAAAAAGGATTCGGAATAGCAGTTCTCAATTCGGGCGAAACGGGCAATGGGTGATGGATAGGGTAATCGGAACGGGTAACGGAATACCTTTTACCAGTTCCGATTGTTACCCGATTGTTCATGATGTTTTGGACCAGTTGGTTATCCCTGGTGGCTTGTCAAACTTGTTTTCACACAAGCTCTTCTGCCTTTGCCAAAATTTGCATTGACAAGCATTTTGTGAGATATGTGACTTGGGCCTTTGTCTTAGTGGTTACATAGTGGAGTTTTCTAATGTGAAGATTATCTTCTGAAACAAGTAAACTTTTGCTGCAATCCTACTGTTGCTTATGAGGTTAATTGAAGATTATCTAGTATGCATTGCAAAGAAGTTTGTGGTTTTGATATCCTTTAGATTTCGTTGCACACTTTGATTCAAATTGTTGGAATTAGAGGTGGCCATTGTTGCTTGTACCAGCTCAGGAACCTTTTCCAATCCTATTAAGCCAACCACATGCCCCCTGCAATGGGTTGTCAACCAAACTTATCGGCTTGACCCTGTTCAGTGGCGGACAAAATCAATATGGCATACCATTCCAATGTCATCAACTTAAAAACCCCATGAGGTTCTTCCTCAAAAAAAAAACCCCATGAGGTTTGCGGAATGTTTTAGCTACTTACCATTTCCCACTAAGTGCAAAATTGGTTCATTTTGTCCTAGTCCAAATATGATGTTATTAAGAACATAGCCTGAATGGCTACATTGGTGGGAAGAGTTCAGGGGGTGAGGTCTTGGACTCATGCATCCATAACTAATGGTGTCCAGGATGGAAAAGGGTACTTTTTTCGGGTGCTTTTCCAGACAAAAACTGTGAGGAATATTATATTAGAAAGTGCAAGTGGGGGGACCTAGAAGTGATTAAATGCTGAATAATCTAATGTATGCTGACTAAAATGTATGAATGGATTACACAGTTTCTTGTATTCTTTGCCTGCAGGTGAGCTTTTCGAGTACAATTTTTGAGGGCTCCCTTTTTTTTTGGCAACTATCTGTGATTGAAATCTAATATTGATTTTCTGTTTCTTCAGGTTAAGACTGAGGGTGGACTCAATGCTTCAGCTTCTTTCGTGGCTAAGGCAAACCCTCTGAATCGTGTTCCACATAAAAGAAAAAGTGAACTTCATCATGCACTATGCAACATGCTTTCAAGCATATTAGCACCACTTGCAGATGGAGGGAAAAGCCAATGGCCTCCGACTGGTGTCGATTCTGCTTTGACTCTATGGTATGATGCTGTTGCAAGAATAAGATTACAACTTACTCATTGGATGGAAAAACAGAGTAAACACATAACAGTAAGTTCTCTTGCGCTTCCTAGGATTCTTGCTTCCCAATTAGTGATTAGCTTCATAAGTGATTCTCTTTGAGCTCAACTTCAGTTGCCTCTGTTTCAGTAATGCTTATGTTGTCTTCTGGAAGCAAAAATCCCACAAATCATCTTTTGACTGAAGATCCCAGCTTAAGCATTTCTCAAGCTCAATAATATGCAATTTTTTTGAAAGAAACATCGTAAAAAATATGTGAATGCACATATACAGGGTTTAGTCAGAAAATAGTTTTTATGGCTGTGCAAGCATAGAATTTGACTTGGTTTTGTGTGGAAAAGCTTCTTGCAAGTATGAGTTTCAGTAAGCTACATAAAACCGAAAACAAGAATCGGTTTTGCCAGTATCAACCTTTTGAGTTTCTAAATATTTCATGATTTCAGTTTTTTAGCAGTTTTGCCTCAGCAGTAGTGGTTATGTTTCAGGTCGGTTACCCTCTGGTTACCCTTCTTCTTTGTCTCGGTGATCCACAAACATTCAACAGTAACCTCGGCCCTCATATGGAGCACCTCTACAAGCATCTTAGAGTAAGTTTTGCAAGTTTAGAATATCTTGATGAGATTCAGGATATTGGTGATGTTGCGGATAAACTAGCTAGGGAAGGTGGCTGTATACAGCATCTCGCTGTTGGGACCTCCCTTTACAGTTTCTCATTACTGTGGTTCACGTTGATTTTTAGACTCGATTTATTCTATTAATTTCTCTACTTTCTAGGGCACAGACCTCATCTTTGTAACAAGCTACATTTAGAATCTTTCATGGTCACAATATTCTCATTTTCATTAGAAAAAAGGTTTTTGGTTTATCTTCACTCCTAGTGTTAGGAGTGTGAGACCAACTTCAGGTTCATTATACGTTATTGCTCTTTTGTGCAGGATAAGAACCACCGATCAATGGCCTTGGACTGTCTTCACCGCGTTGTTAGGTTTTACTTAAGTGTTTATGCTGATTATCAACCAAGGAATCGAGTCTGGGATTATCTGGACAGTGTAACTTCACAATTGCTTAACTTTCTGAGGAAAGGGTTGCTAACTCAGGATGTCCAGCATGATAAACTTATAGAGTTCTGTGTCACAATAGCAGAAAGTAATGTTGACTTTGCCATGAATCACATGATACTGGAATTGTTGAAGAATGATGGTTCAAGTGAAGCTAAGGTTATTGGGTTACGTTCTTTACTTGCTATGGTCAAGTCTCATAATAATAAGAATACTGGTTTGGATTTTTTCACAGGTGATTATCTAGTCTGCATGCTTACTTCTTTAGCTTATTAATACCAAAAATGATCTTATCTAATTTTTTCGTGTCTATTATGTTATAGGTAATAATATTCCTCACTATGCTCCAAAAGTAAAGGCTGCAATTGAATCAATTCTAAGATCGTCCCATAATTTCTATAATCAGGCTTTTCTTACTTCTTCCAAGACAACAATAGGTAATGGGGTTACCATGAAAATTTTGCTACTCTGCTTAGCAGAATAGGTACCTTGAAAATGCATTAGTAATTGAAACTTTCTACAGATGCTGCCGCCAAAGACAAATCCCAAGGGTCTCTCTTTCGATCGGTTCTGAAGTGCATACCTGATTTGATTAAAGAAGTAGGCCGACCTGATAAAATCCCGGATATCATTCCTCAACATGGAATAAGCATTGATCCAGGTGTTCGTGAAGAAGCATGGCAAGTGCTGCGTCGTATTGTTAGAACACTGCCTGATAGACGATTTGCTGTTATGAAAGGGATGGCTAGGTTCATCTCAAACTTACCTGATGAATACCCCCTTCTCATTCAAACCTCACTGGGTAACCTAGTAGATCTTATGCATCTCTGGAGAGCTTGTTTGTCAGAAGAGAGGTTAGAATTAGATGCAAACGCGAAGCTTGCAGGTCCTAGTGGTTATTCATTGCAGAGGTTGTCTGGTCTTAATTGGTCAAGGGAAAAAATTGAATTTCGTTCATCGGAAATGGATGCTGTTGGTCTTATCTTCCTTAGTTCTGTAGATTTTCAGATTAGGCGTACAGCTCTTGAATTATTACGCTGTGTACGTGCATTGAGCGATGATATAAGAGATTATTCGTTCCATGAGCCATTTGATCAGAAGCTGAAAACAGAAATAGAGACAATTTTTATCATAGATGTCCTTGAAGAAAATGGGGTGAGTGTGTTTGTTATGCTCGCTAATTTCTTTTCTGCTTGTTTTGCATTTGTTTTGTGAGTTGATTCTATCACTAATTGTAGGATGACATTGTCCAAAGTTGCTACTGGGATTCAGGACGTCCATATGATTTGAGACGAGAATCTGATGCAGTTCCTCCTGATGTAACAATTCAGTCCATTTTGGAGAGCTCTGATAAAACCAGATGGGCACGTTGCCTTAGTGAGCTGGTTAAATATGCTTGTGAAGTTTGCCCTAGTTCTGTGCAAGAAGCAAGGCAAGGGAATCAATTTGTTCTGAATCTGTATTATTATCATTTTCTTATCATTGCAAGCAGAGATACTGACTTGTATCTGATCTTGGCAGATCAAAAGTTATGGTTAGGCTTGCACATATTACTCCTGTTGAATTGGGAGGGAAGGCTCATCAGATGCAAGAATCAGAGAACAAACTGGATCAATGGCTTATATATTCCATGTTTGTCTGTTCTTGTCCATCTGATGGCACTGATGCTACAACTACTAAAGGGATCTTTCATCTGATTTTTCAATCGCTTAGGTCTGGATCCGATGCTCAGGCGGTAAGTCCATTCTTTAATAAAATCCTGCTCTTGGACATGATTGATGATGATGTCCAAGAAGCAGTCTTCTACCTGTGAGCATATTGTGACATGCTTACAGTTTCATAATTCCGTCATTTTGAAATGTATCATCAAGATCCTTAGACATGTGTTCTATCTGGAATTAGTGCCTTATCATGGAATTATTTTTCCGAATTATAATTTTTATTACACTATTATGTTCATGGGAAATATAATGGAGTGATATCATGGATGGTCTTAGAATTTGAAAAACTAAGGTGTTGTGACTTGCCTGATGGAAGTTGCAGATTCTTGGCATCTTGGTTTATTCTTCTTTTTTTTTTTTTAAAGATACAATCTTTTTATTGATAGCAATAGCTAGTGTTACAAGTAGTAGTACAACACTAATGATACACAGGCCAAAGCCCTTTTTTAGATTCTGCATCTTGATTTATTCTTATTAATGATACTTTGATTTTGTTCCTTCTGATTGTAACAAAAAATGTCAATTTTTTCACCAGAAAGATTGAACTCGTAAGAAAATAGACAACAATCGAATTGGTAATAAAAATTTTTTGTCCCCTCTTTTCATGTTTCATTTTCAATTGCTCCAATGTTTATGTTAGGGGTTCTGGGTTCCTCCTCTTTTGCGCCGTGTTTCTTGTGGACTTGGCTCAGGCTTTGATAATGAAGAAGTTGATGATGTTAAAAATTATCATGAATGAACTAATTCTAATAGTAAAGTGTTAAAGGAAGGTTTACTTCTATAGGATGGAAAGTCTTCAGCCAAGTGGATCTGCATTGTAAAAATTGAAAATGTAAATGTTCTATCTAAAAACACTTGATGCATGAAATATTTTATTATGACTGTGGATCTGGAAAACAAATTTTGTGCTTCCAAACTTCAGGAGCTTAATATTGAACCGAAAACCTCAACTACTGATTTTTTATCTTCTGAAGATGTTTTTTTTTTTTTTTTTTTTTTTTTTTTTTTCTGATTCACTGAATGTGTTTGGTGTTTCAAGAAACAAACATTTTGTGAAGGGATCTGGCTTTGTCTTGCTCCTCTTGGTCATAGATAAATCACCTTTTATGCCGCCAGAGTCTACTTCAGGTTGTCCTGTTGAAATTAGAGATATGAACCTCCTGCATTGTTCGACGATGCTAATGAGTGATCTGCACATACTTGTATATTTTGATCAGAGCATACTTGAGACTGTGGTTTCCATCGAGATTTTGAATATCTACGGGGGTAGCTGATGTTTTCTTTCTTTGCAGCAAGCAGCAACCATGGCTTTAGGGCATTCTCACCTGGAGGTCTGTGAAGACATGTTTAGGATGCTCTCATCATTTGTAGAAGAAATTTCATCAGAAACGGAGGGAAAACCAAAATGGAAGGTATTTGGCTCTTCCTCCTTTTGTATAACTTATTCTTTAATGCAGATTGTACCAGGAAGAAGAGGATGACTTCCATTTCATTATGAAATTTGTGTATCAGATGCCATACATTGACTTGTTTCACCGGTAATAATTGCAGACTCAAAAAGCACGACGAGAAGAATTTCGTGCTCACCTTGCAAATATATATCGTATGGTTGCTGAGAATATCTGGCCTGGAATGCTGAGACATAAACCACTGGTTCGTATTCATTATTTGAGATTTATTGAGGAAACAACTAGACTGGTTAACAATCCACCTCCCGAGAGCTTCCAAGATGTGCAGCCTCTCCGATTTGCTTTAGCTTCTGTTTTGAGATCACTTGCACCAGAATTCGTAGAATCAAAATCTGATAAGTTTGATCCGAAGACTCGAAAGCGACTTTTTGATATTCTTCTCTCCTGGTGTGACGATGCCCCACACTCATGGGGCCAGGACGGAATTAGTGACTACCGCCGCGAAGTTGAACGATATAAATCTGCTCAGCTTGGTCGATCAAAGGATTCTGTAGATAAAATATCATTTGATAAGGAGGTCAGTGAGCAAGTAGAGGCAATTCAGTGGGCTTCCATGAATGCCATGTCTTCTTTACTGTATGGGCCTTGCTTTGATGATAATGCACGGAAAATGAGCGGGCGAGTGATATCCTGGATCAACAGTTTGTTCACTGAGCCAGCTCCAAGGGCACCATTTGGCTATTCTCCTGCCGATCCAAGAACACCGTCTTACTCAAAGTATGCTAATGAAGGTGGGCGTGCTGGTGGAGGTAAAGAGCGGCAGAAGGGGGGCCACCTGCGGATTTTCCTGGCAAAAACAGCATTGAAGAATCTCCTCCAGACAAATTTGGACCTCTTCCCTGCTTGTATTGACCAGGTTTGTACTTTGACATTCTCATTTATTTTTCAAAAGCAATGAGGAAACCACTTTCCTGATGATTTGGCTAAGGTTGTGGTTGACAGATTAGTTCTTGTAATTGTGGACGTGTTCTCCCTTTGGTGCTTGAAGTTGTTGTCTCCCCTTTTATCTTTTATTCAAACATCAGCTCACAAAAACTTTTAGCATTAATACCAAGGGAATTAAATTTATCAAGTGGCTGGAACTTTAAAGCACTGATCCATCTATCTTCTTCCCTTCTGCAAGTAACACTGCCAGCCAAGAGAGCTAGCTGATTGAAAGTAGAAATGCATATGACCCGTTTTCTAAAAGATGATCTTACTGTTATCCAGAACTAAACTTTCCAAGAGGTCTGTCTTTGTTATATTAGTTTGGAATGGCTTTACCTATAGACTTTGAAGGTTCTGGTACTGCTATTGGAGGGATTTGTCCACTTCGTGAAAACTACTTTGAAGTTACACAAAAAAAAATGTTATTAAACTACAGAAAACTGATTTAAGTTTAACAAGTGGGACATGTCTATGATTGTACTAATGATTCTCATATTTTATTTCATTATATTTCTTAATTTTTTGATAATGGTAAAGATTCTCATCTAAGAAGCACAAAGCCTTATTACCTTTATTTCTTCAATTGTTCGAGTAGGCTCTTGTATTGCTGCCTTTTGTTTTGATACTAGACTAGTATTTTACTTATCACGTATTCATTTGATCGCTTCCAGTGCTACTATTCAGATGCATCAATAGCTGATGGCTACTTCAGTGTGCTGGCAGAAGTCTACATGCGTCAAGAGATACCTAAATGTGAGATCCAGAGGCTTCTGAGCTTGATTCTCTACAAAGTGGTTGATCCCTCAAGACAAATTCGTGATGATGCACTCCAAATGCTTGAGACTCTTTCTTTACGTGAATGGGCTGAAGAGGGCATTGAGGGTGCAGGACGATACAGAGCAGCAGTGGTAGGAAATCTTCCTGACTCATATCAGCAGTTCCAATATAAACTCTCCTCTAAACTTGCCAAAGATCACCCAGAGCTTAGTGAGTATCTCTGTGAAGAAATCATGCAACGGCAACTTGATGCAGTAGATATAATTGCGCAACATCAAGTCCTTACTTGCATGGCCCCCTGGATTGAAAATTTGAATTTTCAGGATCTTTGGGAATCAGGCTGGAGTGAAAGACTATTAAAAAGCCTTTACTATGTGACATGGAGGCATGGGGACCAATTTCCTGATGAGATTGAGAAACTTTGGAGCACAATTGCTAATGAACGCAAGAATATTATTCCAGTATTGGACTTCTTGATTACTAAAGGGATTGAAGATTGTGATTCAAATGCCTCAGCTGAAATAACTGGAGCTTTTGCAACATATTTTTCTGTTGCCAAACGAGTGAGTTTGTATCTTGCTCGTATCTGCCCTCAGCGGACCATTGATCACTTGGTTTATGAATTGTCACAAAGGATGCTGGAGGAAAGTGTAGAACCAGTGGAGCCACTCAGACCAAATGCAAGTAGAGATGGTGGTGGGAATTTTGTTTTGGAGTTCTCTCAAGGGCCTACAGCTTCCCAACTTGCGGCAGTTGCAGATAGCCAGCCACACATGTCACCTTTACTGGTTCGTGGGTCTCTTGATGGGCCTCTTAGGAACACAAGTGGGAGCCTGAGTTGGCGCACTACCGCTGGCAGGAGCGTATCTGGACCACTTAGTCCCATGCCCCCAGATATGAATATTGTGACTGCTGCAGGTCGGTCAGGGCAACTCTTACCAGCTATGGTTAGTGTATCAGGACCTTTAATACGTGGTTCCACTGGAAGTCTTCGAAGCCGCCATGTGTCCAGAGATAGTGGAGATTACTTCATTGACACACCTAATTCAGGGGAGGATGGGCTTCATCCTGCTGGGGTCCATGGGGTCAATGCTGGGGAGCTGTCATCTGCCTTATCTGGTCACCACCCACATTCCCTCTCTCGTGCAGATATAGCTTTGATTCTTCTTGCAGAGATAGCTTATGAAAATGATGAAGATTTCCGTGGTCACTTGCCTCTTTTGTTTCATGTCATGTTTGTTTCCATGGATAGTTCAGAAGACATAGTTCTGGAGCACTGTCAGCATCTTCTTGTCAATCTACTTTATTCTCTGGCTGGTAGGCACTTGGAGCTGTATGAGGTTGAGAATTGTGATGGGGAGAATAAGCAGCAGGTCGTGAGCTTGATCAAGTATGTCCAATCAAAACGTGGGAGTTTGATGTGGGAAAACGAAGACCCTACACTAGCCAGGACTGAGCTCCCTAGTGCTGCTCTTTTGTCTGCACTTGTACTTAGCATGGTTGATGCTATCTTTTTCCAAGGAGACTTACGTGAAACATGGGGAGCTGAGGCACTTAAATGGGCCATGGAGTGTACTTCTCGTCACCTTGCGTGCCGGTCCCACCAGATCTACCGAGCTTTACGGCCCACTGTCACAAGTGATACATGTGTTTCACTTCTTCGTTGCTTGCATCGTTGCCTTGGAAACCCTGTTCCACCTGTTCTTGGCTTCATGATGGAGATTCTTATGTCCCTGCAAGTGATGGTGGAGAATATGGAGCCTGAGAAAGTTATCCTCTATCCACAGCTCTTCTGGGGTTGTGTTGCTATGATGCACACTGATTTTGTACATGTCTACTGTCAAGTGCTTGAGCTTTTTGCACGTGTGATTGACCGTTTATCCTTTCGTGACCGGACCACTGAAAACGTGCTCTTATCTTCTATGCCTCGTGATGAATTGGATGTGGTTGGATCTGAATCAGCCGACTATCAGCGATTTGAATCCAGAAATGCTGGTGATCCCCAAATTGAACCTGGTAAGGTCCCAGCCTTTGATGGTGTGCAGCCTCTGGTACTCAAAGGGCTTATGTCAACAGTGAGTCATGGTTCTTCCATAGAGGTCCTCTCAAGAATCACTTTTGCCTCCTGTGACTCCATATTTGGTGATTCAGAGACTCGGTTATTGATGCACATTACTGGTTTGCTTCCATGGCTTGGTTTGCAACTTAGCAAGGACTCGGTGTTTGGGTTGACTTCCCCTCTTCAGCAGCAGTATCAGAAAGCTTGTTCTGTTGCTGCAAATATAGCAATATGGTGCAAAGCAAAGTCCTTGAACGATCTTGCAACTGTGTTTGTGGCTTACTCACTAGGGGAGATCACGGGCATTGATAACTTATTTGCTTCTGTATCCCCGCTTCTTTGTGCACAGTGGTTCCCAAAGCACTCAGCCTTGGCGTTTGGGCACCTGTTAAGGTTACTGGAGAAAGGGCCAGTAGAATACCAATGGGTAATTTTACGTATGCTGAAGGCACTGTTGGAGCACACCCCAGTGGAGGCTGCCCAGAGCCCGCATGTCTATGCAGTTGTTTCACAGCTGGTTGAAAGCTCGCTCTGCTGGGATGCTCTCGGTGTATTGGAAGCCTTATTGCAAAGCTGCAGTAACTTGACAGGGTCATATGTACACGAAGGAGGGCATCTTGAGAATGGTGTTGGGTCAGGGGAGGAGAAGGTGCTTCTTCCTCAGAGCTCTTTCAAGGCAAGGAGCGGGCAGTTGCAGAATGCATTTGGCCCCGGATTCACGGCAGCGCTTGCCCCGGCAGGCCACGGACAGACTCAGGCAGGTCAAGAAGGAGGGTTGTCACCAAGGGAAGTGGCATTACAGAATACACGGTTGCTCCTCGGACGAGTGCTTGACACATGTGCTTTAGGGAGGAGGAGGGACTACAGAAGGCTGGTGCCGTTTGTGACAACCATAGGTAACCCATAGTCGGTATATACTTAATTCATGATTTCTCCATGTACTATAGCTTGTCGCTGGAAGTTTTGATTTGTACATAGCATCCCTTTTTGATAAAGAAATGAATGTAGCAAAGTCTCTTTTTCCTTTATTGTCATCTCTAGTTTACTTTTGCACGAGCACCGTAGTCAAAGTGCTTTTGAGACCAGATTTGCAGCCACTAAAGTTGTTTTTCAGAGGGTAATAAAATCAAAATACCTGCCAAAAGGACAGAGCGGCAATCTTGTTTGTAATCTTGTTTGTAATCTTGGATCATTTATTGATTATATACCCACTTTTACTTTTATTATAATTCATATATCTGTTTCCATATGATACGATTATTAAATCGTTAGACTAAAATGTCTTTGTCTCTCCATTCACATGTTAACCTAGTAAGAATTTAAAAATGATTTATGTATCGAACTCATGTTATACCATATTATGACAACGAAAAGTGCTGACAAATACGATATTACCTTCAGTGTATTTTCAGTATTATATTATACAATAATATCGTATCATATTACAATATTTAGACATACCATGTAATGCATATCTTATACATGAGTTAAAAAAAAAAAAAAAAAAAAAAAAAAAAAAAAAAGGGTGTAATGTCACGTGCTCAAATTGTATAAAGGTTAGAGCAATATCTTTACATTGATTCAGTGGAATCAGTTCCCGAATGGGCTTGCGTAGTGCGTCGTAGGAGAAGAGTGGAAGAACAGAAAGACGAAAGATTTACGAGGGGCCCGCCAGCCACGTAGGTGTAAGGCATGGCCCACTTGAAGGATTTGTACGATTGCTGGAGCGGCTCGAAGGATGTTAGAGCCGCCGTCTGATCTGATATTGCCGAAGACACGAGCCGAGCCAGGAGTGATTTACGCGGCTGTGATGGCGGCGGCTGTTATAGGGCGGCTCGGCTAGTGTGGATCAGATCGGCTCGACTGCATGGCTACGACGAGAGCTGGGCCCCATTTTATTCAATGTTAATGTTAGGTAGTGGGACCCACCAAGCGAGTATCTTCAAGGGCGGCTGAAGTGGACCGTCGCCGTTGTCGGCACGTCCGTCTTCGCCGTCGGAACGAGAAAACGTTCCCGCCGTCGTTCCAACGTAAACTTCAAATCTTCAGTTACGAAGCTTCACGTCAAAATCAGGGCGACGGAAGCAAGGAAGGAAGGAAGAACGCGAGATACGCACAGACGACACAAAGTGGGTAAAACCATCTTCCTTCACTCGGAGAAGGACGGCCTCAGGAAGCTAAAAATTTGGGAGTCAAAGACAAGGCCCCGACTCGATACGTAAAAGCAGCGGTTGGTGAATTTCAGGTCGTCATGGTTAGGTGAAGCCATGAAAATCATGTCGATTAATTTCTGACCTTTCCCATTATTAATATTTCTATTTCCGGGCCTTTTAATTTATTCAGCACTTTGTCCGCATCGGCAGATGGTTTATTCGGTATTCTAGAACCCAGTGCTGTTGTTGAATACGGCCTCTGTATCTCGATTAATTTTTCCAATTGAATATGGATTTTGGGGAAAGGGAGGAGGAACGCAAGGGAGTTGTGGGGGTTTCTCGGAAACAAAGGTTTGGAGTTTTGTGATTTGCTGCTCGGAAAATTTGGTTTTTGGGTTGGCGGTTTTGTTGTCTCTGGTGGAAGACGGGGGTTGGACTCGGCTGAAGCGTGGAGTGTGAAGGTGATAAGGAGGCGAGGAGGAGCCAGAGGTTGGGGAAAGGAGAAGGTGGGTTTGGTGGGAGCAAGTGTTTGTTTGCGCTCGAGTTTCTTGTTTTTTCTCTTCGTCGACGAGGTCAGAGGATTCGGAAGCTCTTTTTTGCATCACCTCCTTTGAGGATAAACGCGGTTAGATTCTTCGCTTATCTTCTTGCTATTGGTATTCGTCATCTGTATCGGATTCTTGACTTCCATTAAAGATCAACTTGCTGTTTCTTATTCTTAGCGATTTGCTCTTCCATCATAGTCAACGCAAGGACCTTAGATTTTTCTTCGGATTGGGTTTTCTGTACTCTTTACGCTTTTTGAATCTGAAAGGGAGGTCCTTCTCGTGAAGTTTTACAAGTCTTTCTTAATTCGAAGGAGTAATTTGTGTAGTTGCTGGTATTGTTAACTGGGGTTTCCTTCCTGCAGGTTCTTCTGCAGTTGGGTTTTCTGCTTTCGTTTGTTGAGTTCTCGTTTCCGATTACCAGTGCAAGAAATATGAGGGGAAAAGGAGGGGCAGGTTCGAGCTACTTTGTATTGAATACTGGAGCGAAAATCCCTACTGTGGGACTAGGAACATGGCAGAGCGGTGGAGATCTTTGCATCGAGGCCGTGAAAACAGCCTTGAAGGTTGGCTACCGGCACATAGACTGTGCACATCTTTATGGGAACGAAGCTGAAGTTGGCCAGGCCTTGGCTGAGGCTTTTGCTGGAGGACTTAAGAGAGAAGACGTGTTTTTGACTTCGAAACTGTATTTTGCAATGAATTCTTCCAAGAGGATTGAAAACTCTGTCCGAGTTTCTCTTCAGAGCCTTGGAGTTTCATACTTGGATCTGTATTTGGTGCATTGGCCTGGGAATTCAGCATTTGGGGATGCCACAGACCCTCCTTCAAAGGCTGGAAGTGAGTACAGGCAGTTCTCCAATCGATTGAAGCCTCTCTGGCAAGCCATGGAAGCTCTCTTGAAAACGGGTCTTGTTCGTGCTATTGGGGTCAGTAATTTTAGTATTGAGCAGATAGAGGAGTTGCTCCAGTTTGCCAAGATTGTCCCTGCAGTAAATCAGGTAATCCAGACACCAGATTTTAATTTGTTGATTTGTTATTTTCAGTAGTTTACTTTTATGGAACTTGAGTACTTGAACTGGAAGTCGAATATTTCAATTGTAAAGTTGAATGAAGAGTTTAATTTTCATTTATTTTTGTCAGAAGAAATTTCAAAAAACTCATTCCACCTATGACAAGGATTAAGAGCTCGTAACCGCACGACTTGTAGTTCATGCATTTGGCTTTTTTTCCTCTCTTATTTCCAAGAGTTCAATGAGAACCTCCAATAAATGGCAAGAATGAACAGCCAACAAGAATAATTAAGAGCTAAAGGTCATAGCACTAATACTTTCCTCTTTTCAATTATTATTGCCATTTCTGTCTCCGTCAGTGCAATATGTTATGTAAATGGCATGAATTAAAAGGCTTGCCCGAAGGGCTAAACTATCCTATTTCTGCCTTTATATTGTAGTTGGTTGATACAAAATTGACTACAGGAAGCCTCTGTGACATGCATTTTGAGCAAAGAATCTTCTCCTTTCAATTGATTTTTTTTTGTTTTGTTTTGTTTTGGAAACTGCTTTTACCATTGTTATCCTTATTGATTTTGTTGAAATTTGAACTTCCTAGTGGAAAATTTCCTTGGGTGTAAATATTTGACCAAGGAGATGTTTCGTTCTTTAGGTGGAGTTGCATCCTTTTTGGCGGCAAGATGAGCTAGTAAAATTCTGTAAGTTGAAGGGCATCCATGTATCAGCACACACGCCCTTAGGCGTCCCAACAGCAAACCCAGCTCAATCCGAGAGTGCTCTTGAAGAAGATGAACCTGGGACACCTAGAATTTCTTTTGGAAGGTCACGATCAGTACATGGACCTATGCTAAAATTGAATGTTGTTGCAGATATTGCAGAAAGGCACAGAAAGACCCCAGAGCAGGTATTAGTCTTTTTCTTAGTTTGAAGTGTGTATATTTCTTAATTTGCTTTCATTGCCTTTAGCCTCTTATCTTTCTGTTCTGGAGTAGATGTATCTGCTGAAAACTACTACATTTTATTCCTCAATTTAGAAAAGCCATAAAGTTCTTAGTGAGGCATCTGACTCAGTACTACTTTGTTTGTGGTAGATTATTCTTCGATGGGGCGTGCAACGAGGAACCAGCGTTCTACCGTGCAGCCTCAAGCCTGAACGAATAAGAAAAAACATAGACATTTTCAGTTGGTCTCTCTCTGAGGACGAATGGAATCAACTCAACAAAATTGAACCACAGGTTTGTCTTTTTGGAAATGGGCCGATGATCAATCGATCTGAGAGTGGAGGCTTCAAGTCTCTGAAGCGACCGCTCCAAGCTGTGAGCGAGATGGACGATGATGCAGAATCCAATTACCAATAACCTGTTGTAGTTTTCTCGTGTATACCAACAATCTTAGTACAGATTCATTTTCATTGTTACTGGTCCTGTCTTAATCAATTGCTTTCTGTGTTTTTTCCTTTTTACCTGTATATGTGGCTCAGGATAATGTCACTAGCTATTTGTGGTTTGAATACAGTAGTACAGATCCTGTTTTCACATTCAGCTTTCTTGCCTCTTTGTAATTGTCCTTAGTATGCTACAGAGCTTAAACAACCTGTCTTCCTGAGATTTTTCTGCACTAAATCTTTAAATCAATTCCGCATACGCTGGGGACAATATTCGTTTGGAATTCTGATTAAAGTAAATGACTTCACAAAATAGATTCCTGGAGGAACCTCACCATACTGTCTTGCTGTTTGCTCAAGTTCCGAATCCAGGCTTTGAACTGTAAACTGGGTTTGCTTTCTTATTCATGTCAATTGAAATTTTGGAACCCTAGAATGAGGTTTTCAGCTCTGCAACTGCAAGTAGACAAGGCTTCTTTGCCAAGATAAAAAAGACAAGATTCTACTCACCATACTGTCTTTCCCTTATTTTTTTGTTTTGGGTATTTTCGAAGTAACATTACTATTGGGGTTAGTGGCTCTTCATTTTAACTCTAAAAGACAAGTTCCAAATATGTTCCAGCAAGTCTCAAAGCAGAATTCCAACAGAATTAGTTGATCTCTTTACTACTAACAATGTTGCCCTACCTTTTCTTCTCTTTCACTATTTGATGCATTTCCATGAGAATTCTAGCTGACCTAAAAAACTATTACACTGAGGTAATAACCTCCAGACTAAAGTAAATGGAAAAGAAAACCAGAAAGATAACTGAAAGTTCAATCATGCCTCAGCCCAACACTTTGTTGTGGAGAACACTCGTCAAACCAGTTTGGGGCCTTCTGCACTTCCTCGTGTATCTTGCTTTCTCTCTGTTAATAAAATTTCTCTCATTGTCTTTGTGGAAAAGAGAATGAAAGTTCAGAGGTAATGGTATGAGAAGTACAATCACTGGTTCCCATAAGAAGAATGATATGGAGCAAATTACAAAGTAAAATGAAGTTCTTAGCTTGTGAATTGTGGCCATTCCAGTGATACTTGCATCTGAATGATCACAAGATTGAAGAAACTTATAAAGGCATGCGTAACAGGATAATTTATCTTGATTAAACAGTACACAAATTTGAACAATTTATTATAGATGTGTAAACTCAGGAAAGTACATCTGTACATAAGGTGGAACATACACATCTTGTTCTACACTAAAATGTGCAATTCAATAGTGTAAAAGCAGTTCTAACTGAACAGGGTTGAGAAAACATCTCATCTCTTCTCATTTTAGTCATCCAAAAAGAAGAGATTTATCGTAATCAGGAAGGAAACAGAAAATCCAAGTTATTGAGACCACATATCAGTTATTTACAGCCGAGAGCTCGCCTGGGAGGCTGAAATTTACAATCCTCCAATATCTCAAAAGAAGCTTGTTTCTTGTTGCCAAGTGCTCCAAGTTGCACTAGAGCAGCACTGAACTCTAGTTTCCGATTTGGTCTTGGTCAGTTCACTCATCAACCTCAATATTATCAAGCCACAAAACTATCTGTTGCACCAAAGGTCTCAACTTGGGGCACTCGTTTAAGCAGAGATATGCAACCTCGAGAACCTGCAACAACTGCTTTTCATTCTCCTTATCGTAGATAAATGGGTCGAATACTTCCTTTTCTCTTTTCTCTATCTTCATCTGAAGCACCCAAGATATCAAATCTCTGCAACCTCTAGGTTTACACACATCCATAGGCCTTTTACCAGTAACAAGCTCCAAAAGAACTACTCCAAAACTATACACATCGCCCTTAAAAGTGGCAACCGAAGCTTGTCCATATTCAGGAGGTATGTAACCTAACGTTCCCACCAGATCTGTAGTCACATGAGTGTCATAAGGTAAGATAAGCCTTGCCAACCCAAAATCGGCCAAATGGGCTTCAAAATTTTCATCTAGAAGAATATTACTAGACTTGATGTCACGGTGCAGTATGTGTGGTTGGCATGACTGGTGCAAATAAGCCAACCCCCTAGCCGCACTTTGAGCTATTCGAAGCCTGGTGGCCCAATCTAGCATACATCCCTCATCAAGCTTCTCATGCAGCCAGTAATCCAAGCTTCCATTCTCCATGAATGAGTAAATTAACAGCCTATCATTTCCATACCGGCAGTATCCTTGAAGCAGAACCAGATTTTTGTGCTGAGCTCTGGAGAGCGTTTCTACTTCAGCTTGGAATTCTCTCTCTATCTGACCATAGTCACCCGAAAGTCTTTTAATAGCAACCCTTCTGCCATCAGGAAGCATAGCTTTATAGACCAACCCAAAGCCACCACATCCAATAATATTAGCTTGATCAAAGTTATTGGTTGACTTCAACAAATCGTCGATTGTGATCTCTTTGTTGTCCTTATTATGAAACAAGAGAACCAACTTTGATCCTGAGAATTCTCCGTCCACATGCTTTTCAGCTTCCGCTAACTCTCTTTCTGTATCATCCATTGTTCGACTCCGGGCTCTTGAAAGATACAGAAACACAGAAGCCAGAAGAATAACAGTTCCGACAGCAATCCCAACGGTGATTCCTGTAATAGTAGCTTTTCTTCTAGGAGATCTTCGTGGTACCATAGTTTTTGGAGTCTCACAATCAGCAGCATGAAGACCACAAAGGTTTGTGTTTCCTTCAAAGCTAGAGGGTGGGAAAGTAGAGAATTGCCCACCTGAAGGGATCACACCAGTCAAACTATTATTTGCCACGCTAAAGCTAGAAAGAAAACTGAGTTTGGCCAGAGAAGCCGGTATGCTTCCTGAGAGATTATTGAATGACAGATTCAGAAGTTCTAAGCTTGTCATGCCTGACAACTCCTCTGGTATGTGTCCAGAGAGATGGTTATGACTAACATCAAAGATATGTAGCTTAACCAAATCTCCAAACTGGGGCCAGATGGGTCCGGTAAGATTATTGTAGCATAAATCCAGAGTTGGGGGGAAGCTACTAATCTGATTGTACTGCAGCCCCTTTCCACTTTGATTCCTTTTACTGAAGAATGGAAAATTGGATGTTGAGCCTTGCTGCGAGATATTTCCAGAGATGAGGCTCTTCAGTTGAGTCAGATTGCTCGGTAACTCCCCTGTCAGAGAATTGTTCGACAAATCCAAGTAAAAGAGATTATCAAGATCGCCCAGCCACGGTGGGATAGACCCACCAAGTTTATTCCATGACAAGTCCAACAGCTTCAAATTCGTAAGACTCCCCAACCACGGCGGGATTGAACCAGTGAGACCGCAATTCGGAATGACAAGAAGCTCTAGACTCTTGAATCCTTCAATTCCCACAAAGGGCATTACTTCGCCACCTTGAAAATTTGAGGTCAGAACCAAAGTGGTAAGCTTCCTACATTGTTGCAGAACTGCGAGAGCTGCCGAAATGTTACGAAGCCCGCTATTAGTTAGTGACAGATAAGAGAGCGACTGAAGATTCTTAAAGCTGTCTGGGATCTGCCTCAGGTTATTCCTGGCAAGATTCAAAGTTTTCAGCTCACCGCAACGGGAAAGTTCATCCAGACCGCGGCCGTCAAACCGATTCGAACCCAGATCAAGCGCACTTAGATGAACCATCGTAGTACAGTTGATATTAATCCCACCTTCCAAAGAATTGTTCTTCAAAATCAGCGTGCGCAGGTCAGATAGTTTTGATAAAGAACTGGGCAACGGACCAGAGAAGTGGTTCGATTGGGCAGAAAAGACCTGTAGTCTTTGGAGCCGAGAGATATCCGGGATGTCACCGACGAAGGCATTACTTGAAACATCCAAAACGGTAAGGTTGGAGAGATAACCCATTTTTTCACTCAGTGGTCCGGCGAGCTCGTTGCTCTGAATATACAACTGCTGCAAAGACGACAACATGAAAAAGTCATCAGGCAGATTACCAACCAGATGATTCGAGTCGAGGTAGAGCTCCTGTAGAGAAGTACAGTTCGAGAAGCCCGAGGGGAAGGAGCCAGAGAACGAATTCTCCGAGAACCGAAGATACAGTAGTCGCCGGGAGAAGCTACAGATGATCGTATTGATGCCGCCAGTCAAGCGATTGTAACTGACATTGAAAGACGATAGGTCCGGCGAATTGGGGAGCACTGGATGACGACCCAGGAACGAATTCACGGAAATGTCGAAGACTCGCAAAGCAGGAAGACTGTTGTTTATGGGTACTGAACCAGAGAGATCATTGTAACTCAAATCCAGGACTTCCAACCGCTGAAAGCGAAACAACTCTCCCGGAACCGCCCCGCTCAACGAATTGCGGGAAAGATTAAGCACCCGCAATTCATCCAAACCAGAGATTGACACCGAAATCGCCCCTCTCAGTCTCTTACCACCAAGTTGCAGCTCAACGACTCTCCCCTCCGGACCGCCACACCGGACCCCCGGCCAACTGCAACAACCCGAAGAAGCATTGTCCCAACCCGGAATCCCCGAATCCAAGCCACGGAAGAAGCCCCTCAAAGCCTCCAAATCCACCGAGCTACAGCTCGAGTTCGCCGACTCCGCCGGCCGAATCACGAAGCAAAACCCTAAAAGCGCAAGCAGAACGAACACCTCCGCCGCACCCATGTCACCCGACGCCCCGTATCACCTCCACGCAACGAAAACCCAGATGGGTTTTCAGGAGAAACGCCCGCATGAACCGCCGGAACGCAATTTCATCACACAACCGCTCCCCTCACCCACTACCATGCTCCAAATCCAAACTCTCCACAAAATCGTCAAAGAAAGGGAACCCGGTACCCAAATTCAAGAGGGAACAGACAGACGGACAGAGACCGTTTCCAACAGGCCGCTCGAGAAGAAAATGAAAGAAGACGAAAGACAACGCCGCCAGTCCGAGAAGAAGAAGAAGACAGAGATGGGCGTGTGTGCACAACTGTTACAGAAAATATAATTTTGACTTCTCTCTCTCTCTCTCTCTCTCTCCCTGTTTAGAAATCGACGAGGCCAGCAGGCGACGAGATAAACTTTTACTCCCCCACCCATATTCCCCGGTCAGCGGAACGGCGACCACGACGCCGGAATCCCGGCGACGTTCACCGGCTACACCCGGTTGCCTCCCGTGCCACTCTCGGAAGTCAAAATCAAGATCCCCGACACGTGCCGGTGTCCCAATTAATCTACGCCCCGCCGACTCCGGCGTAGATTAGATGCAACAACCCGCCAATATTTTGTACTCCACTTGCGACCATTGACTAGTACAACTTACCGGGTCCACACGATGTCTTCCAGGGCCCACATCCCACGCGATCTCCGCCGTCCAAAGCAAAAGCTGCAAAAATTCAACGTTCAAATCTTTGGGCTTGAAAACTGGGAACTTTTACCCAATGAAGAAAAAGAAGAGGGATCGAATGGGGATACCTTGTGGATTTTATACTTTTTAAGGAAATGTGGTATTTCATAAAAATAAAATTCTCATCTCTAAAAACCTATAAATACGTGTATCAAAATCCGACTGTGTCGACACGTAATGGCTAGCTAATAGGAGGATACTTCAAATTTCGATCATATCGGCCGTATCGGGTATGTATCGTACTTTATCGGCGGCGGCACGTAACAACCAATATAGACAGTATTGGATACCTCAAATTCCAATACATGTCAGCCGATACGGTCAACCTTGCTTCATAATACTCGCAGAAATACTAGAAAAAATAGTTTTTTTTTTTTTTTATAATAAAGTGGAAAGTGGGAAGCATGCATTAACTATCAATAAGAAGGATCATCTTCATAAAAATAAAGGATTTACGTTTATGCAATATTGCTTCTCTAATCAAGCAAACAGGTTTCTACAACTATATATATATATATACAAATCAAGCAAGCCTCTATGATCGATGATCTCAATATTCAACTATAGTTTCGCAATCAACACGAAGAACACCAACACCATTAAGGAATGGAATTGAATTTTCTTCTACAAGTTGTAGTAGAGAAGCTGTTTAAACTAAGATTAGGGCATCATTAATTCCCGCAGTTGACATTCAATAAGGTTTATATTAAGTATACTTAAAACCTAATGAGGGGATGAATCTAATCTTGTTGTTTTAAGCATGTTATTATTAATTAACAAAGTCTTGTTCACACTTTCTTTCATTATTCACACCTTCATTAAGCTATCTAAAAATAAATAAATAAATTAAACATGGGTTTTGAAAGATAATTAATCATAATTAATCGTGATTTGATGAAGAAAGTCTAAGTCGCGCTTTGGATCCCAGTCTTAACTCTTGAACGGGATTTTGATGAGACTGGTGGAAATCTTTGAATTAATCTTTAAAACGTTAATTCACATCCTACGTACGTACCCTGAATGAGACCCTTCTCTTCATTTTTAATAACTTCTTATTTGATATTACAATGACTTCTTTTTAATTAGCCCTATAACATGTCAACAGCAAGCAGAGCTGACAATGCCTTTTTTTTTTAATGAATTAGGATAGAAGGAATTATGAGAGAAAAACAGCCTACAAAGTTGAAATAAGGAGCAAGTCAAAGTGTGTGCAGGTGAAGAAGGCAGCCAGTCCAACATTTCGGTTGCTATTTAATATACAAACCTAACCTGACCTTTGGAAACTTCTTTCCAGACAGATCACAGATGGATATGGCTTTCTCACCCGAAGCTTCAACCAATATTAACCCTCTTCATTTTGTCAATATCATCTCACAACCACCAACTCGATCCCCCCATTGAAGATTCAAGGCCATTTGAACAGTTCCATATGTGCATGGTGGAGCTGCTTCAGTCTCTACTGGTCTTAGTTCTTCTTCTCTTTTGATCAGTTGGAAAGAAAACACTAATTAAGTAAAAGCTGCATGAGCTAATGTACGTGTTCATACTCATGTAGAAATATGTTTCTCTGATCAAGATTCACCTGATTCACATGGAAGAACGTGTGTAGTGCCCTTTTATTAATTTTTTTTTTATTTAAGTTGGCTTATATATATATATATATATATATATATAGCATGAGGAAGTAGAGAAGTCTTGGATATGATCATTCTCACACTTCACATGATCGTTACCATCTTTAACCATTATTTAAGCTAAAAGAAAGAAAGCTAGCAAGAAAGAAAGACAGAAAGAGAGATCTAGAGAAGATCTAATATATTGATTTGAACTTGGGTTTCTTAAGCTTCAAAAGGTAGAGAAAACTTGTTACTAGCTTATTCATGGATTTTCACAAGTTGCCTAACATTCAATTCAACCTCGATCATGTCTTGTATTCATATGCCAATCTATACCATGGTTTTGAAGATTCAGGACGACTCTGCAGGTACCCAAAAATCGGAGTTGGGTCGACCGTCGACCGAATCGGTCCGGGTCAGGGGTTGGATTCAGAAGAGAAAAGACCAATTCATTGAAAAGGGGAATCCCCTCCCGGAGCTCTAAGCTTAATCACAACTCCAACACTAATGTAACCTTACATCCTAATACTATAAATAAACAAAATGTAATTATCCCTAATACCCGGTAATAATGTCTGATTAAAGTTGGCTTTAATCATAATCTTAGCACTTGAAAACTTGAATTGGTGCTTGAACATTTTACTTTTTTATAGGAAAGGCTAATCATCTCATGTCAATAAAATATAACAACAGATTCTATATCCTTTAAATCCTCCTAAAAAGTAGTTTTTAAAGGTCTTTAATTAATATACTTTTTTCATCTAATAGCCATTTTACACTTACTTCTAGCCAGGATTGTAAGTTTGTGAGACTCTTACCTTTATCATTTAAATAAATAAAAGTAATAAAAAATATTAAAATATCAACACACTGCATGGATAATAAATGTATAAAATAAAGAAACAACTTAGAGGTTATTTAATTTATTTTTTTCTTATGAATAACAAAAAATTGATTTATTTTTTTACAGATGCTTTTTAGTAAAAAAAAAGTTCTAACCATAATTATGTGCTAGAATGAGGGGCTAAGATCACATTTAATTTTTATTTCTCATTATCTAATTAGTTGTTGATGTATGCCCTTTCAATTAAAATTTTACATATTATACAAATCCACTTAAAAATCAAAACTACACTAACACCACTCACTACAAGTGTGAAAATTGCAAAAAAAAAATTGGATTTATCTTAATTTATAAATACAAAGAAATAAAATAACAAAACTGCACTGACCCACAAACCACAACACTAAGCATTACTCCAAATCATCTTTAAATGAAGCATTTGGAGCAATGAGAGATGGGAGAGGCCTGTGATCCTAAACAGCCTTTCCATAGTTTAATAAAAAGAAACAAGTCTAATGAGATACCTTGTTTGGTACTAATAAATATGTCCCTTAGTGGGTCTCCCTCTTTGGATTATGAAATTGAGAAATGATGGCCACTAAGTGCTTAAAAGTTAAAACCCATCATGGAAAGCTAATCCTTATACAAAAGTTGGCCACTAGTGAGTGCCCTCCTTGAGGGGAACCTGATTTGATAGAAGTCCTTTTCCATAAGGGATGGGGGCAGGGTTATGCCACATGTAAAAAAATGTCCACTAATTTCTTTTTTCTTTTTAAAAATTATTTTGATATGTGGACTTGGGTCCATGATAATGTGGATGACTGAGCACTAAGTCATTTAATAAAATAATATGTAGAGAATGCTAAAGGAACCCTAATTCCTTAATCCTAGTTTTTTTTCCTTATATGAATATCCTTTTTCCTACTCCTTCTATTCAATTAGGTAGGATTTGTCTGCATTTTATACATTTAATAGATATGTTTGACATATCAAAGAGTATCTGAAACATATCAATAACTTGCCATCAGAGAAGTGGGAAAGGGTGAAACTCTTTGAATGGTTCAAATCCTCCATTGGCAGCCAATATGAACTAAAGAAAAGTTGAACATCTCTATGTTTTAAGAAGACAGACCCTTACTTTGTCTTTATCAAAAACCCTATTGGGTTGAACTCTCAAGGTTGTTATGGATGCACTAAAAAACACATTGACTTCAACTAAAAAAAAAAATAGGGTTGGCTCCTGGTAAAGAGACAAGGAACCTCAGGATAAGCTCCAACTGTTAGGGTTCTTCCAAGTTTTGCATTTAATGAATCAAAACCTGTTTATGGTTCAGACCCACTTAATGGCATATGCCCTACCATTACAAGGTTTGGTGATGGTGGGAGGGATTAGTGGAGAAAAAGGGTTTGATGAGCATGGAAGGATTGAGATTGATGGGTTGTCAGGTGGGAAATTTTCAGGGATCAAAGATGAGGTGCAGAAGAGGGGGGTATGAACCTAAGAATGATAATAATAATATTAATAATAATAATAATAATAATAATAATAATAATAAAGAATGTTTGGAGCAATTGGAAAAGAGGTTCCACTTGTTGGAAAGGAGGGAAGACATGAAAAGGAAACTTTCTCTCTGTTTAAGTTGAGGCTGTAAATTTGGAGAATGGAGAATCTCATTCTTTCTCTTTGTTTTGTATTTTTTTTTTTTTATTCTCTTTTATGAAGATTGGCTTCATTGTAAAGGGCCAGTACCTCTGTGGTAAGGGAAAAGGAAAAGGTATTGTGGGGATCCTTGAAAAATCATTGCATTCAAGATATTCCTCATACAATCAACATACTTTGCAGGTCAGAAATCATATTCCTCCCATCCTGTAAAAACAAACAGCTTTATCCTGCAAAAGGAAACTTTATTCAAAGTAAATTCTAAGAGAGATGTACATGCACTTAAAGTGTGTTAGTGCAAGGCTTTTATTTTTTTCCATTCAAAATCTTAAAAAATGTCTCTTCTTAAAATTTAAAATTAAAAATTAAAAATGTGAACAAGGAAAAAAAAGAATTTTTCCTTACAATACCCTTTTCCACATTCATCACTTCATCTCCCATTGTGAAGTGCAAAGAGAAAAAATAATAACCATTATTATTAACAATTTTTTTAAAAAAATCTAAATTAAAAAGTGGGAAAATATATTTTTCATGTTTAATAATTTTTAAGATAAAGCTAAACCTTCATGAAGCCCCCAGAGAAAAATAAACACTAAATAATAAATAATAAAATAAATAAATAAATAAATAGAAGCAGAGAGATTGTGATGATATATTACTGCCTTCAATCCCACTAGCAAACTTAAGTGGGGAGAGTCCATCATTATACCTTTAAATGCAATGACTTGTGATTCTACTGTCTTCATCTGGACTACGTAAATTGATTTGGACTACCTTAATAAGTACCATGGAGACCACTCCACTAAATATTGGAGATGCACATATATATCTACCCAAACTGAGGCTTCTTTTCTCCAATTTTCATGCCTGACTGCTAATGGACTGAAGGGCTCTTTGACCCCTCAACTTCTCAAAGATCCACATCTTGTTGTTACCCTTTTTGGCAAGGGAATCAGCATTCTCAAATGAGGGATAAAAGGACTACCACCTGCATATGGTCTCTAAGGCCACATTTGTGAAGTTGCATTTATTGGATTTTAAGTGTCATTTGAAGTAGACAGGTGAGATTAATAATTAACACATTGTTGTTCTCCATGGGGAGGTTTTTAAGTGTTTGATGTTGGTCTGAGCTTATGTTAAATCTTTATTATCTTCTCTTTTCTCCTCTAGGGGTGGGGTGGATTTACTGCCTTTGGTATTTAAAGTTCTATGATGTGGTTTAGTGATTGTTAAGTGTTTTCTAAAATCTTAATTATCTTCAGTTTTGGGGGTAGGGGGTGTGAAGGACTGGATTTTTGGGGGTAACCCAACCCAACACGACCCAAAAAAGTCGCCTCGCGGGTGGGGCACGGGTTTGAGATCCCAAATTCGAAGGTGGGTTGGGTCAGGTTCGGATTTAACCAGCGACCTGCTACACTATTATACATTTTTTTCTCCATATTAAATATTTTTAAGACTATTTTTTTTATCATAAAATTAATTTTTTCTGTTGTTTCTTGTTAATCAGGACAGGTTCAAGTTCATAAAACTAGAGATCACGTCGGGGCATATTCGGGTTTTCACACGAACCCAAACCCCTATTCTTGGGGTAGTTGCTCCATCTTTGGTGCTTACACAGGTGAGATTGATTGAAAGTGAAAATACTAACCAATATATTACATAGCAAAGAAAAATGGTAAATATATTAATTGATTAGAAATCAATATTTAACCTCAATATCTGGTATTAATTACGATCATGAGGTTTCTAACAAAAATACACCACATATAAAAGGTATCCCTCTCCTTAATGGGCCTTGCCCACCCCTTGCCCACCCCTATTACGGATATTCGTTTCCTTTTTACAAAGTCACAGTAATTGGGCTTTATTGGATTTCAATTTGTAGTTTCAAGAACTAGTGTGGATCCAATAAGGATCCACTATTAATACAAAAAAAATTTAAAAATATGAAAAATAAATAAAAATCTCCTTGACGACGACATACCTAGGACAAATGAAAGCCCAAAATCACTCTCATTTAAGTAGTTGCTTGATATAATATATAATAAACGAAGTGTTATTAATGACACTAGGTTTAATTTAACGTTACACAAAATCGTACACACCGTACCTTTCATATATTGTGGCCATGCACTGATCCAAAGACCTTAAAGTGTCACACACATAGGGATGGAACCCGCACCGACTTGACCCGCTTAATTAAAGTGTGTTTGAATTTGTATATTTTCCTTGCAGGGCGGATTTGGTATTTTGGAGCGAAACCCGTCAAGTATTCGGGGCCCGACCAGGACCCAACCCATTTAATATTTATTGAAAAAATAAAATATTAAAAAGTAATATATATAATAAAAAAATATATTAATAAATTTTATATTTGATAAAATATTTAAGTTAAGTATTTATATATTTATAGATTTATAATATTTATTTTTTAAAAAAAAATTATATTTTTAAAATTTTTAATATTAAATATGTCAACATGGGGCGGGTGGGGTCGGGGTGGGTTTTCACGGGTTTGGGGGGGAGGGGGTTTTGCCCGTCGGGGGGGCCGGACGGGCGGGACTGGTTTACAAACCAAACCCGCTGGCCGGGTTTTCACAGGGACGGGTTTCCCAAAAACCCGCCACGTTGCCACCCCTACACACTCACACAAACACGTAAAGTTCGTTAACAATAATTATACACAACACACTCAGATACACACAACAACCATATAGGCAATTAAATTGTACACCTAACATAACGTAATTAAATTGAATACATAGCATAACTAAAGTACTTCTATCTTATTGTATGCACCAAAATGTGCATGGCCCACGTTCGACAGATCCAGGAGTCCAACGACCCAGTAAACAAAGTTCATGGATAGGCCGCGACAATTCTCGAAGTAACTCAACGCAGCCCACCGCCAGGATCCCATTTCGTCGCGTCGTCAACACGGTGAGTCATCTCGCCGCATCATAGACTCAGTGAGTCATTGTCTAGTCAACAACGACTCGATGAGTCATCGCCACATCAGCATGATGAGTCAAAGATACGATCAGCCATTTCAAACGGGAAGATGAAAACCAATAAAAGAAGCCACGATCCTCATTCGGGGGATCTCAACGGGGAGCTCCTGGTCTCCCTCCTCCCCTCTTCCCTCAACTTCACGGCGAAAAGAGGATCGTGATCCCCTTTCCCGAAAAAATCCCTCAACAACTATAAAGACCGGCTACAAAAGGCGGGCGTTCCCTGCTCCGTTGGTTGGTTGGTTGGTTGGAAAAATTGAAAAGTTAGAGGAATCACATTCGAAAGGCTCTCTGAATATCGGTCAGAAGCTCTCTCTCTTCCCAAATCGAAGGTCCAAAGCTCCCTTCACCGAAGAGTTCCTCACGCATTGCAGGTTCTTTCATCGCAAAGAAGTCAACATCTGCAGGTTCGTTAAGCTCTACGTCGACCGAAAGCAATTCTACACCGTCGCCGGCATCGTCACAAGTCAAAACACACGGAACACAAATACTTCCGTCCGGCCGACAAAAGCCACACCAGATCGGGGTAATGCGTTCGTTTACGAACTTCGAAGTCTCGACGACGACCTCGCCGTAAGCTTTAACTTCACCCAAACCACACGGAGAACGAATCAGAGGGTTATTAGGAGAGTGAACTCATTTTTTTCCTGACTCACACACCTTGTAAACTCAAAATTATTCTAAAGTAATTGAAAACTTCTCTCGGTTGCGCCTCTTCGCGGACCGGCGGATTTTCGGTGAAACAGATTTGGCACGCCCGGTGGGACCTTTCCTACCTCTCAACTCCTTCTCCGTCCAACAAAAAAAAAATCCCCAACCTCAGCCATGGCCAGCAATGCCAACAACGGCAACAACAACAACAACAACAACAACGGAGGCAAACAGACTGCCTCCTCGAGTTCTGCTCAACCGCGCCCCGCCGCGACTGCAAGCTCGACCACCGGAGCTCGCGGACCAACAGCCGCATCTCTGGCCAACCTCCGCGCTCCAACGCCTCCTCCACATGCCACACGCCCGTTTACAAGGGCTCTGGCCAGAAGTTTGTCCAACCTCCGCATCTCTGGCCAACCTCCGCGCTCCAACGCCTCCTCCACATGCCACACGCCCGTTTACAAGGGCTCTGGCCAGAAGTTTGTCCACTGGACAAGCTCCTTTCATGCGCGACACTCGTCGCCCAACGGCCGTGTTCGTTCCTCCGGCTACCGCGGCCTAACCTAAACCTGCCGCATCCCCCACCAAACTGATGCCGGCGATGGCCAAACCAACATATCGGGCTGTCGCCGCTTCACCTTCAGCGCAGAGCCCGGCGCGAGCCGCCACCGCCGCGGAGAAGCTCTATTGTTCCCACCTTGGTACAGCAATACGAGCAAAGCGGGGGCATCTCCTCTCTCTGCGACCAGAACACACTTCAGGCCGGGCTTCCTCCGTCTGAGAGAGAACATCGGCGACGGACAACTTCGCCCGGTTATGTTGGTCTCACCGCGACCTTCGGCCGCACTCAATGCAGCAGCTGGTCCACCACCAATCCGTTCACCTCGCCGACAAACAACGGCGACCTCCCCTACCGCAAACATCACCTATCTCATCCTTCCGATTCTCACCGATGGCAGTCACTGCAAGTCAGGCCGTCGTCCAGAGCCACCTTCCGCAATCAACCTGCGACTGGTCCTTCTGACCGGTCCCCCACAACGACCACCTCTCCAATGAAGTCACCAACGAAGGCTTCATATCTTCAAGCTGCGTCGAGAACAACTACTACGACGCAAACTGTCAAGATGGCCGCGATGACGACTTCGGCCAAAACTATTGAAGAACAAATTTTGCCGAGATGCAGGCTGCAATAAAGGAGCAAAAGCGAACAGCTGCGCATAAAAGATGCGCAGCTTGCAGCCCGTGATGCTCAACTATCAGCTCGCAATGATCAAATTGCGAAGTTGTTTGAACGGCTCGAAATGGGCACAACCACCAATAACACCGGTGGCGTCTCTCAAGAAGTCGACCGAAATCGTCCGACTACCAGCGCCTCAGCCGAGCTGCTGCGAGAAGACTCCTCTTCTGACGATGAGCTGCCGCCCGTCGCTCCAGTGGCCATCCGCAGAAGCCGACCCGAAGTGGATCCGTCTGCTCTTACCCTTGACTCCATTACAGAGCTCATCAACCGTGCAGTACGAAACAGTGCCGGCGACCACAAATCAGTCGCCTACAAGAGACCGTACACACAGAGGATCCAGAACATTCCAATGCCAATCGGCTATCACCCTCCTAAGTTTCAACAATTTAACGGCGACGGCCACCCAAAGCAGCATGTCGCACATTTCATCGAAACCTGCAACAACGCCGACACAGACGGCGACCTATTGGTCAAGCAGTTCGGCCGATCGCTGAAGGAAAATGCCTTCGATTGGTACATCGAGCTGCCCCAAGAATCTATTGACAGTTGGGAGCAACTAGAGAGCGAATTCCTCAGTCGATTCTACAGTACTCGGCGTACTGTAACACTAGTCGAGATCGCCAATCTCAAACAGAAGAAGGGCGAAAAAGTGGTCGACTACATCAACCGATGGAGGAACCTGAGCCTCAATTGCAAAGAAAGCTCGAATCTATCGCTCGAAGCCGAAATAGAAATGTGCTCACGGGGAATGCGATGGAACCTCCTCTGCTACATACAAAGCCGAAGGCGGAAAGATTTCCAGGAGCTCTCAACAGAAGCTCATAATATGGAGAACTTGATAGAAGAGCGAGGAGAAGAAGGATCCTCTTCCGCCGACCCTCGCAAAAAGGGGAAGGCACCTGCTGCGACTGCATCCAAAGAAACGAAAGAGAAATCAAAGTCCTCTTTCGCGACAAATACTGTCGAACCAATCAAGGTCGGCAGTAAGGTCAAGCAGACTTACCTCCCACGACAATTGACGGGAGGTTTCAAGAAGTTGACACTGGAAGAACGACAGGCAAAGACATATCCCTTTGCCGACGCCGACGTTCCCATCATGCTCGATCAGCTGCTGGACAACCAACTATTGAGGCTGCCAGAAATCAAAAGACCTGGCGACCAATCCAAAAGCAAAGATCCCAATTTTTGCAAATACCATCGACTGGTTGGGCACTCGATGGAAAAATGTTTCGTCTTGAAGGATCGCATCATGGAGCTGGCGGCGCAAGGCCGTATTGAAATTGAAGGAGCTGAAAACACAGCCTCCTCATATGCCATCTCCATCCGAGCCGAGCCGAATCAGCTAACTCGGCCAAACAAGAAGCAGGCCATGAAGAAGGAGTACCGACCAAAGCCTGGTTCCTCCAGCCGACCTCATAACAACAGACGACCACCGGCTAAGGTCGCACCAAAACCGGCACCCCGTGAACAAGGTGCAGCCGACGCAGAGGGGTGGATCTTGGTCACCCGGAGAAAGAAGCCTATTCGAGAAATCGAACCGGCACCGGCGACCACCAAAACAAAGGCAAAGCGGCCAAACAAAAGAGCCGCAAAACGCCAATGAAAAGCTCCCAAGACCGACGCCCGGGGGGCAAACAAAAAAAAAAGAGACCCGTCACATTGGCGGAGTTCTTCCCGGCGGAGTTCCTCTCCCACCGCAATGGTGGCGACCTGCTCAACAGTTCCTCCCGAAAGCAAACGGCAACAAAAGAAAAAGGCAAAAAACCCGGTCGTCGAATCGCGACGACCTAGAAACGCCGCTCAAACAAATCTCACATCTCAACAAAATAGAAGATGACCTCGATTTGGACATCAGGTCCGCATACAAGCCTTAATCCGAGTCCTCGACAAACCGGAGGAACTCAAAGCTGAGCTCGAGGCGCTGCTGATGAGAAAGAACGACCTGCCGAAAGTCGGGTTAACCCTCCTTTTTGAAAAGAAGAGGAAGATGCCTACACCAAAGCGCATCTCGCAAAGTCGGAGGAAGCATTGGTCGTCACATGCCCGCCCTGCATTACATTCAGAGAGGAAGACGCACAATTGGGGTCGAAGAATCACAACAGACCGTTGTTCGTCTCCGGCTACATCAGAGACCTTAAAATCAACCGTATCCTCATCGACTGTGGATCCGCAGTCAACATTCTGCCCATTCGCACGATGAAGAACATTGGTCTCTCTGCTGGCGACCTTTCTCCAAGTTCTCTCCTCATTCAAGGTTTCAACCAGGAGGGCTAGAGAACACTCGACATGACGAACCTAAAGCTGCACATTGGGGACATGGTAGCCGACACGCCTCTTCAAGTCATCGACTCGAGGACCTCATACAACCTGCTCTTGGGTCGACCGTGGCTCCATTCAAACGGAGTCGTGCCATCTACACTGCACCAATGCTTCAAGTATTGGGAAAACGGCGAGCAGAAAACGGTGTATGCCGACGAAAAGCCCATTCACGTAAGCGAGGGCGTCGTTCGCAGATGCTAAATTCTACCCGGCGACTAGGCCGACAGGTTAAATTGTCACCGGGTCGAACCAGGCAGCAAATGCCAAAGGTACCCGGCGCAGGTTGCATCGTCCCAATCAACCGGTGCAAGATGTAACACTCAAACGATCGTCGCAGTCAGCCAAACCACGGAACTTCGACGCAAGTTGCATCTCCCAAACAGACCACGGCGCAAGTCGATCTCCACAACAGCCAGCACCGCGGTCATAAATCGGCCCGCGGTCGCGCCTACACCAAATCGGGCGCAACATGCCCATCTTGCGATACATTCCACGATCGCCAAAGGAAGAAAGGAGAGGCTCCCCGGTGCCTTTGCAACAAAATCCAGCCGTCCCCGTTGCCAGAAAAGGTCACGCTTCCTCTACCAAAATTAGAGGAAAGAAGTATCGTGAAGCAACTGCCGAACCAACAACAGTTGCCGTCCACACGCTCAAATGAAGGCTTCGACCCAAATGCCTACCGGTTGATGGCTAGAGCAGGGGGCAATCTTACAAAAGATGAGATTCACGCCAAACCTCCTGTGACTTTACCCGTCTTCACTCCAGAGCAGGAGAAGTTAAAGAACGAAGGGCATCGCATCAGTCAAGGTCGCCTGGGCCTTGGCTATGAAAGGCCAAAACCAATCAAGATCTATACAGCCCAAACGGCCGGTAAAGATAACCAGAAAATCATCGACAGGGCGTGTACCAAGTCTCGGTTGGCCAAATCCCAACAGAGGAACAGGATACTTCAAAGCCGGTGATTATTTACACAAAAGCTGCCATCAATCGACGTCAACCAAAGAAAGACGGCGGCGAGCCAGTCATCATCTATACTTTGAAAGCAGCCCTCGCGACGAAATCTCGCGATATCTGATGAAAGCAGCCCTCGCATACGAAGCTCAGCGCGATACTGACTTCGGTAATGGTGAATCACATCTCCGTCCACCGACGACGAACAAGATGATGAGGAATTTGTTTTGAAGGAGGCTCCGGCTGAATTCGAAGAAGGAGGCCAGTCAACCGTCGATGAATTAAAGAAAGTCGACTTGGGCACAGTAGAGGACCCCAGGCCGACATTCCTCAGTGCTTCACTGACGGCCGATGAAGAGGTAGAATACATGGCGCTGCTCCGTGAATATCGCGACATCTTTGCCTGGAACTACACAGAGATGCCTGGCCTCGACCCGCGAGTGGCAGTCCGTAAGTTGGCGGTTCATCCCTCTGTTCGACCAGTGAAGCAATCGCAACGACGATTCCGGCCAGAACTAGTGCCAGAAATCGAAAAGGAGGTCGACAAGTTGAATGCAGCAAATTTCATCAGGGAGGTGAAGTACCCGTCCTGGATTGCAAATATCGTCCCAGTCAAAAAGAAGACTGGCCAAATTCGGGTTTGCGTCGACTTTCGCGACCTGAACAAAGCGTGCCCGAAGGATGACTTCCCTCTGCCAATTACCGAGCTCATGGTCGATGCGACGACATGTCATGAGGCTCTATCTTTCATGGACGGGTCCTCCGGCTACAACCAAATTCGGATGGACCCTAAAGATGAAGAACTCACCGCTTTCCGCACCCCCCAAAGGCATCTTCGCTACAAAGTTATGCCGTTCGGACTCAAAAATGCCGGGCGCGACATATCAAAGAGCGTGCAAAACATCTTCGGCGACTTCCTCCATAAACGAAGTCGAATGCTACGTCGGCGACTTGGTGGTGAAAACAAAGCAGAGAGCTGACCATCTTCTCGACCTCCGGGCAGTGTTCGAGAGACTGCGACGGTTTCAGCTCAAGATGAATCCGTTGAAGTGTGCTTTCGGCGTCACCTCGGGCAAATTTTTGGGATTCCTCGTCCACCACAGAGGAATTGAAATAGACCAGTCGAAAATCGATGCCATTCAAAAGATGCCGGAGCCCAGAAATGTCTCTGAGCTCAAAAGCTTCCAAGGTCACCTGGCGTACATCCGCCGCTTCATTTCGAACCTTGCCGGGAGGTGCCAGCCTTTCAGCCGGCTGCTAAAGAAAGGTACACCGTTCGAGTGGGACGATACATGCCGGAACGCCTTTAACAACATAAAGGCGTATCTCACCAAGCCACCAGTGCTCGTAGCTCCGATCGTCGACAAACCATTGCTGCTATACATCGCAGCACAGGAGAAGTCGGTGGGAGCTCTTTTGGCTCAATGTGATGAGGACAACAAAGAACGTTCTCTCTACTACCTTAGCCGAACACTGGTGGGTGCCGAGCTGAACTATACACCGATTGAGAAGACTTGCCTAGCTCTCATATTCGCAGTTCAAAAGCTTCGGCACTACCTCCTGGCGCATTCGACAAACCTCATTTCGCGAGCTGATCCGTTGAAGTACATTATGTCACGACCAATTCTCTCTGGTCGATTGGCAAAATGGGCGTTGCTTCTCTCCGAATTTGAGATCAACTTCGTTCCGCAACGAGCTATCAAAGGTCAAGCTCTTGCTAATTTCTTGGCCGACCACCCAGTGTCGGCCGAATGGGAGTTAACTGAGGAATTCCCATACGAAGAAATATTCCTGGTCGAAGTACTTCCCCCTTGGGAGATGTATTTTGACGGCGCCGCACGAAGAAATGGAGCTGGCGCCGGAGTCCTTTTCGTGTCTCCAAAGAAGGATCTACTGCCGTATTCGTTCGTGCTATCCCAGATTTGTTCGAACAATGAAGCAGAGTATCAAGCCATCCTCCTGGGACTCGGTATAGCGGTTGAGATGCAACTACCGCAATTAAATATCTACGGCGACTCGGCTTTGGTCATCAAGCAATTGTCAGGAGAGTTCGAAGTCAAGAAACTCGAGCTCAAACCTCTCTGGAGATATGCCGGTGAACTTCTGGCCCAAATCCCGGAAGTTTCACTCCACTATGTCCCTCGCTCCGAGAATGGGCCAGCCGACGCATTAGCCGGCATTGCCGCCAGCTTAGCACGCCGACGAACGACCAAACCAAGTTCCCATTTGTGAACGATGGGTCATCCCTCCACCACTTTCGAGGAAGAAAAGAAGAAGAGCAAACAGAGGAGACAGAAGAATCTCTCCCTATCTCGGCTACCCAAAATCAGACCGAGGACTGGCGCAAAGCCTATCATCAACTTCCTTCGTCACAAAGACACTCCCCCAAATGACCTGCGAGAGCGAAGTCCAAATCCGGACAGCTCCTCGGTACATTTTCATCAATGATGTACTATACCAAGGTCGTATGAAGGTCTGCTCCTACGCTGTCTTTCAAAAGAAGAGGGGTTGCAAGTGTTGAAAGAAACAGATGGTGGGATCTGCGGTGCACATCAAGCTGGCCCGGCTCCACCTACAAGTCAAACGACTCGGCTACTATTGGCCAACTATGCTCAGGGACGCCATCGAAATGGCTCGAACCTGCAAACCGTGCCAACTCCATGCCGATTACATACATCAACCACCGGTGCCGCTTCACCCAACGGTCGCTTCCTGGCCATTCGAAGCCTGGGGTATGGATATCATCGGCCCTATCACTCCCAAATTCGACACTGACCGGCAATACATCTTGGCTGCCACCGACTATTTCTCCAAATGGGCCGAAGCTGCAGCCTACCGAGAGGTCAAAGCCACCACCGTCGCCGACTTCATCCGAACTCAAATCATATACAGATATGGAGTTCCACGGTATATCGTGATGGACAACGGTACACCCTTCAGGAATAAAGTCATGGACCGCTTCTGCGAAAAATTTCGCATACAATAGCGGATGTCGTCGGCTTACAATCCGGCAGCCAATGGACTCGCAGAGGCCTTCAATAAGACACTGCAAAATTCTGAAGAAAACGGTCAGCACCCACAAAAGGAGCTGGGATGAAAAGCTTCCCGAAGCTTTATGGGCATACAGAACGACGGCCAGAACGCCTACCCAGTCGACTCCATACTCGCTGGTTTATGGCTCGGCGGTGCTCCCTCTCGAAGTACAACTCCCTTCCTTACGCATAGCAGTAAGAGAAGGACTGACGACGGAGGAATGTGCCCAATTGAGGCTCGCAGAACTTGAGTCTCTTGATGAACAACGACTCGAGGCACAACAACGTCTCGAATGCTATCAGTCCCGCATGACCAGAGCCTTCAACAAAAAGGTACGACTCAGGTCATTCCAGAAAGGCGATCTCGTGCTCGCAGTAAGACGGCCGATGCTTTTCACCAGCAAAACCGGGGGCAAATTCGCCCCAAAGTGGGAAGGACCTTACGTGGTGCAGGAGGCCTATACCAATGGCGACTATAAGCTCGTCACCGCAAACGGGTCGGAGCTGCCAATAACGAACGGTAAATTTCTCAAACGATTTTACCCATGAAAAGGGCAGCGAAAAAATGTGAGAAAAGGAAAAGTAGTCGAATAAAGGAGAGTACTTCTCATAAAAAATCAAATGGGAATATTCTCAGCCTCACAAAACATAAACGAGGCAAATAAAAAAAAAATGCAAAGGAAAGAAAGAGTGATATGGCCTCAAAGTCGCGGAAGCTCGAAACTGGTAAATTGGCCCTTCAAACGGATCACCTCAGCTCAAGCGCCAGCTAGCTCATGTCCCTCCCGCCGCTAAAGGTAGGCCGAGCTCTAACCTCGCCAAACGTCGACGAATAGTGGCAGCCTCTTCATCTTTTGCATCAAGTTGTCTCCCATCGGTCGCAAGTTGTGCATCCAAAGAGTCAAGTCGAGCTGAAACCTGAGTAAGCTGCTTTCATGGCCGCCGCTTCGCTCCTCTTCGGCAGCTTGCCTAGCCGCCCGATTCTGGTCGACACTAGCGGACAGTTGGTCACGACTGCTGGTCACATCGCCGCTCAGCTTCAGTAAGTTCAGCTTCGCAACTTGGCGTTCTTCTAGACTGAGCTTCCCTTCCAAATGAACAACAGCGCCAAATGCTGAAGTCGAGCAGCCCCTGGATCACGAACTCCTCAACCCAATGTCCCAATATAGAGGTGTCGATACCTACCTCAATCAGCTTCTCAAGGCAGACGAAGGCATCCTCCACCAATTCGGGTGAACTCGGATCGCTGGCTGGTAAGAGGTCCGTCTGGATGAAGTCCTCCCACAACCCCAAAGCCGCCCTCTGAAGCCTTAGAGTCGTCCTCGCTGATGGACGTCTCGAGGACCCCTGTAGAAACAGAGGCTATGAGTTCGAGGGAGACAAGACAAACAAATATATATACGAAAAGGAGAAAAGGAAATCATGACTCACCGACAAAGACTTCGAAGAGGTTGAATGATCGCTGCCAGGCGGATGAAGGGCTGATGACGGCTCTCCACCATTCGAAGACAAAGACACAATAGAAGGCTGGATCACCGTGACTGGAGTCGCTGGAATAGGACGAGAGGTACTGGGGGCTTCAGGCTGAATACCCCCGACGGCCACTTGGCTCAAGCCGGCAATAGTGACTCCATCCACAGTCACCTCTGCTTCGGTCTGAGGGGATGCACCATCAGCAACCACTGTCGTATCGTTCTCCACTTCATCGAGTACAGGATCAGCAGAAGATAGCGGACCCTTACGGAATCGCATTCTGGCGAGGTCTGCCAAAGAGATGTGATCTTCCTCGTCCAGCATGGAGTGGTGAGGTAGCTCCAACCCAGAAAGGTCCAACGGCTCGTCCAGAGCCAGAGTAAGCTGAATCTCCCGCTGGGTCAACCAACCGAAGCTTCTCCGGTAGGCCCCCGAGACGGACCTGGAAAGAAGAGGAGTCGAAACGGCCAAAGGTTCGGGCGGTTCCAACAGAAGAGCTGACGAGCTAGGGACATCAGACAAATCCTCGGATGGCTTAGCAACACTACTCCGGACGCGCTTAATGAAGGGTGGAGGAGCGAAAATCGGGGGCTGGAGAGGTGCCTTCCGCTTGGCTGGAGCCTTCTTCTTCTTCTCCTACGAAGCTGGAATTGGAGACGCTAGCAAAGCAAGGACCACTGGCTTGGCCTCTTCCTCCGGCACAGACGGCTCCTTCAGCACTATACCCTTCGCCTTTGCCGCAGGTAACTTCTCCTTCACTACCTTCGGACGAGGCTGTTTGCCTTGGCTTTCCCCTTCTTGGCCTTAGCAGAGGCAGGACGTGGTAGGAGAGCCTCTGCGTCATCATCACTCAGCGCACGCAGCAACTCGGATTGAGATGCGGACACGACGGTTCGAGCAAGGTTCTTCCACTCATGCTAAAAAAAATGAAGAGGGTAGAAAGATGAGGGAAATATCGGAGACAAAGAAAAGAATCCAAAGGAAAAGAGACAGAAGTTCACATACCTTGAAAAGGGGGACTACGTGCTCGAGCCACGATTCCCTGAAGCCCAAAGTGACACCAGGGTCTGCGTCAGCACCCAGAAAAATTGGCACCTCAACGTGACCAAAAGGCCTTGCGACACTGGTCCTCCACATCTCCAAAAGGGCCGAAAGAGACTCTGCCATGTGCTGATTAGAAATAAGCACGCCGGGCAAATCCTGGCAAAAGCCAAACTGCCTAGCGAATCTGTGAGGGCTGTACGGCTCAATAGCCAGAGTGTCGCGCTGCCGGTAAACCAAAGAAGTCGATCGAACACACAGAAAATAGTCCGATTCGATCGATGAAGTCACGCGACTCCTCGCATCAAGAAGAATGCCAGAAGGAAGAGCCTCGGCTGGATACCAAGTCTTGATCGAACTCTTCCAAAACAATGCACGGGCTTCGACCGGAGTAAAATGTCGGCAGAGTTCTGGGTTCCGATACATCCACATGAGAGGACCAGAGCCTTCGCTAGGATCTGCGCCGTGAGCACCGAAACGTTGCGCCAACCAGGCACAAAGGAACGGCCAAGCTATGCGACCCGGAGAGAAACTGTTGAGGCTCCGATAAAGATGTGCCAAAGCCGCCCCGGCCAAGCCCACTTTAGTCCCGCTCGCCATAAAACAGGCCATCTTGAAGGTATCCGGTCGCATAGCAAAACCCGCCATGGGGATCACACTGCGGCACAGCCAAAGCGCTAAGAATGCTGCCAAGTAGACCTCATCTGCAAGAGCCTCAGGTACGCCGAGTTCAACAAGGACCCGATCCTGAATAGTAGAACGATCTCTGCTACGGGACTCTGTCATCTTGCCGCGATCAGCCCAAGGGTCAGAGGAAGGAACGACCCCCTCCTCAGTGCGAAAACCAGAATGATGTCCAGTCCGAAAAGGACACGGCAGGACTCTTCTTGTCTCCCGGGTCGCGATGACAGTAAATCCGGTAGAAGGCCAGCAGTAAATATGATACGCCCTCCGGCAGCGGTAAAGCTCGGACAGCAGTAAAGTCAGCCACCGTCGGCACCACCTCGTCGTAGATAGATCCAGAAACGGGCAGCCCACAAAGATGATGTAAGTCCCACAAAGAAATCGAGAATTCCCCACCTCGAGTGAAAATTGTATTCGTCGACGGACACCACAGCTCCAAGAAGGCATGAATCACATGGGTGGAGCACTGATAAGTAAAAGCGGAGGCACGGATTGCGGTCAAAATGCCCAGTCTAGCCAAGATCTCCGGGCAAGTACGAACGATGGTGCAGGTCCATTCGAAGTAAAAGGGCACATGAACGGGAAAAGGAACTGGTGGTGCGGGGTGTGAATCGTCCCAAGTGCCGAACCGAGGGTCGTGAATCGATAGCTCGGGTGCTGTGTACATGGCTAACTTATGCAGAGGGCTCAACAAAACGTTCCCCCCAGCCTGATGTGAAGGGAAGGCCGCTTGTCGCAGAAGATAACAAATCTGGTCGTCCTCAACCACTGGACGACTCCACAAGTCATGCACACTCATGAGCGTGGGCGCAGACACGGACTGACCCCCGAATGCTGATTCGCCGTGAGGTAATAACATCGACTTCTCTTGTCCATTTGAATCTCTAACCCGTAGGCAGCAGCCAGCAGAACACCATCGGACAGCACGACATCCGAGAAGGTCGACCGAGGAGGGTAACTCAAGCTGAGAAAGTAGACATCTAGCGGCAAAAAACAAACAGTATCGCCAATCACTCTTTCAAAAAAAAAAATTTATGTATCCCCCGCGACCAAAAAAAAGAGCAGAGTCGCAAATAAAAACAAAAGAAGGGGAACCTCAAGACAAAAAAAAAAAAAAAAAATTGAAGTCGGAAGAAAAGAAAAAAAAGGGACGACAAAAAAGAACAAGTCGTCAGCAAAAAAAAAAACGGAGAAACAAAAAAAAAAAAAAAGGGGGCAAACCGAAGAGGTATACCAATCCTTTTCGACAGTGCGACAAACAAGTCTCGTGCTCGGCGACCGAGCCGAGTACGATCAAAATGGAGTTATCTCACCCAGAGACCAAATCGGGTGGAGCACATCTTCAAATTCGCAGCCAACTACAAGGCTGGCCGCAGTAAAAAAAAAAAAAAGCAGCATCCGACGACCGAGTCGGGTGCGACCAAAACAACAACACTGTTCTCGACGGCCCAAACCGAGAACAGTCCCAAAGTCTCGCGGCCACCAAACCGGAGGCGAACAAGACAGAGTTCTCTAGTCCTGGACGATCAAGTTAGGCGCACCAAAACAGAGAACTCAGCATCTAACGACAGAGTTAGATGCCGCATACCCGGTCCTAGTGCCGGACGACCGAGTTGGACAGGAAAGGGATATTGCGAAACAAAATGCCCGGCGACCAGGCCAGGCACAACTCAACTCATTGCGACCAAGTCAAACAGTTGGCCGTGATCAAAACAGACGCCCAGCACCAAAACAGGCGTGAAGAAGAGTGCAAAAACACTACCCGACGACCGAGTCGGGTGCTGCACTTCACACTCTTGCGGCCGGCGACCGAGCCGGACGCAACCAACAGAACAAGCTCGCACTCGGCGACCGAGCCAGGTGCACCAACGCTGGAATTCAGCCTCCTAGCGACTTAGCCGAGCTCAGCCGAACCAAAGCCTCGGCACTCGGTTACTACAACAAACGTCCAACCTCCCCGCGCGACCGAGCCGACCGCAAATCAAATGGCGTCAGGTATGTAAATCTGTCCCAAAAAAAAAAAGCAGCGACAAAAAGAAGCGGTCACTAAACAAGAAAAAGAGCCGTGACAAAAAGAAGCCGTCGCTAAAAAAAAGAGAGCCGCTGAAAAAAAAAACCGTCCGCTAAAAAAAAAAAAAAGGAGAGCTACGACAAAAAAAGAAGCAAATCGTAATATAAAAAAAAAAAAAAAGAGCTATGACAAAAGAGCGACACAACTCGCGACCCGGGCGACCCTTTGCCGGCCAGGGGTCTCAAAGATTAACTCGCGACTCGGGCGACGCTTTGCCGGCTCGCGACCTCAACAAAATCGCACTGGCGACCCTTTGCCGATCAAGCGCCTTTGCATTAGCAATCAACTCTGGCCGACCGCGACCAGACTGCTAATTGCACCCGACGACCGAAGCAGGTATGCTAGCGCAGACAGACTGTCTCCTAGCGACCAAGCCGGATCAGTTCGCAGAAATTTCAGCACCTGGTGACAGAGCCCGGCGTGACCCGAATGAATTGCAGCACCTGGCGACAGAGCCAGGCGCCACACAAAAATCACAACGCTGGCAAAAACTGTCAATTTGTCACAACAGACAAAATTGACAAATTCTTAGATCAATGAGACGAGAAAAGAAGAATTCAAAAAAAAAAAAAAAAGAACAACTCAAAAAAAAAAAAAAAGGGAGAGAAAATGAGAGACCGAGGGAGGAGTCGAAAATGTGAGGAGAGAAAAAGAGGAAGGAAAAGGAAGAAGAGAAGAAAAAAAAGAGAGTGGGGAAACCTGGCTGACTCGAATTCAATCCGAGCCAGCCGGGAGAAAAAAAAAATGTTTTTTTTTTACAGTACCTTTGAATCGGATTCGCAGAAAGCTCTGACACAAGCTGGAGGGATCAGAGAAGATAGCAGACGACCACGTACAGCCGCCCAAAGTCGCAGACCAAAGAGTCGACCAAGACCGCCTCCCGTAATACAATGGGCGCATGAGCACGACCGACGTAAAAATGCCAAACTACAGAGTCTCGAATCATGGACTGAGAAAAAAAAGCAGTCGTCGCAGAAAGTCAAGAAGAAAAGGAGAATTTTTAGAATAGAATCACAGGAGAAGCTAAGGAAAGTCAATGAGTTCCTCTGATAGGGGGATTAATTGACTAAAGTTATCAAAGAAGAGAATTAGGGTGGGACCCACATCCCTTAATTGAGAAGGTACGGCTTGGAAAACCCTAGGTCAGCGCCAATCCAATTAGGGCGGGACCCACAATCGCCTGATTAAAGAGTCACGACCTGGAAAACCCTAGGTCAGCGTGAAACTTATTGGGGTGGGGCCCACGGCAAAACCCCGATCCCCCCTCCTTCTTTTCCTTCCGCCCCAATCCTCCTCTCTCCCCTTCTCAATTCCTCTCCCCTTCTCTCCTTTCCTCGGCCCTCCCCTGGCCGCTCCCGTTTTCGCCCCCCCTTTTTTCTCTTTCTCCCATGTTCTCCCTTTCTCCTTCCGCCCATTGACCCCGACTCAGCCCTCTCGGCTTCCCTTCGACCCCGGTTCATCCCTCTTCCTGCTCCCGCCTATAAGCCTCCTCTCTCTCTTCTCAGTTCCTCTCCCCTTCTCTCCTTTCCCCTGACCCTCCCCTTCCTCCCTTCCCTCCTCCCCTTTTCTCCTTCTCCTCCCTTTTCCCTTTTCTCCTTCCTCTGATCCCCCCGTCCTCCTTCCATCTCCTCCCTGTCCCTTCCCTCTCCCTCTCCGGTTCTTTAGTTGTGACCCTCCTCTCCCTTCCCCCTTCTCCTTCCTCTCTCCTTCTCTCCTCCTCCCAGTCCTCCTTCATTCGACTTAAGCCCTCTTCCTTCTGTCCTCAGGACCTATGCTCTCCTTCTCCACCTCTCTCGAAAAAAAAAAAAAAAAAAAATTTCTCAACTTCGCCCTTCTCGAACGAGAAGGTGTCACCGAGAGCTACACCGATCTTCATTGTGACCAGTTCTACTTCAATTCCTCAAATCTTTGGGTCGTCCTAGTCCCACAATTTTGGGCTTCTAGCCCGGCCCAAACTATGGCAAGGGGCCCACGACGCCCCTCCCTTCCTCCCGCTGGGGGGCAAGTTCTGCCAAAAAATCGCTCAACTTCCCAATTGCATAGGAGCTCGCCGTTGAGTCAGCGCCACACAAGGTTGGGCCCACGGGCTCTCCAGTGCGAAAATCTTTGGAACAATTCTTCCAAAATCGGAGCAACTCCGTCGCCATTGTGAGCTTGTTTGCGAAGTCAGCCACCACACTGGGCTGGGGCCACGGCATTGCCTCCCTTCTGCCTGCCAAATCAGAATCGAGCAACTCCACCGCCCAGGAGCAATTCTGCCGAGGCCGGAACAATTCTGCCAAAACCGTCCTCCCTTCCTCCCTTGTGCGGGAGCAGTTCTGCTGGCCGGAGGTCGCCCAAGATGAGTCAGCAAGACCACGCAAGCCTCCCCTCCTCCAGGTGTAGAACCAATTCGCCGAAGCAGAATTTCACTAGCCATCCGAGGTTTCAAACAACTTTCGGCAACACTCAAAGCAGACCAGAGCCAGCAGCAGCTCAACTCCAAGTCGTCGTTGTTTCTTCGCGACATCTCTCGCCAGTGTTCATCATTTCTCTATACCGCACATACTCCACATGTAATGTGTATACAAAAAAAAGAAAATCGAAAAAAAAACAAACAGCTCTAAAACAAAGAAGAGAGCCAAAAAAAAAAAAAAAAATATACATACAAGGTGTACAGAGAATATACATTGTCCTAAAAAAGCAAGAGGACGGATAGAAATACGCATTACAAAAAGATAAACGATCCTAAAAGAGTAAGAGGATCAACAAAAAAAAAAAAAAAAGGTGTGTGTGTTGTGCTCGTTCATCTTCATCGTTGAAACTTGTTCGTTCCTCCCGAACGAACAAGTCTCGGCGGGGGCAATCTGTATGCACCAAAATGTGCATGGCCCACGCTCGACGATCCGTGAGTCCAACGACACAAGAAACAAAGTTCATGGATAGGCGCGACAATTCTCTCGGTAACTCAACGCAGCCCACCGCCAGATCCCGTTTCGTCGCGTCGTCAACACGGTGAGTCATCTCGCCGCATCATAGACTCGGTGAGTCATCGTCTAGTCAGCAACGACTTCGATGAGTCATCGCCACGCCGGCATGAGTCAGCATACTGATCAACCATTTCAAACGGAAGATGAAAACCAATAAAAGAAGCCACGATCCTCATTCGGGGGGATCTCAACGGGAGCTCTGGTCTCCCTCCTCCCCTCTTCCCTCAACTTCACGGCGCGTAAAGAGGATCGTGATCCCCTTTCCCAGCAAAAATCCCTCAACAACTACAAAAACTGGCTACAAAAGGCCAGACGTTCCCTGTTTCAGAGGTTGGTTGGTTGGTTGGAAAGATTGAAAAGTTAGAGGAATCACATTCGAAAGGCTCTCAGAATATCAGTGCATAAGCTCTCTCTCGTTCCCAAATCGAAGGTCCAAAGCTCCCTTCACCGAGAAGAGTTCCTCACGCACAGAGGTTCTTTCATCGCAAAGAAGTCAACATCTGCAGTTCGTTGCTCTACGGTTCGACCAGAAGCAATTCTACACCGTCGCCGACATCGTCACAAGTCGAAACACACGGAACACAAATACTTCCGTCCAACCGACAAAAGCCACACCAGATCGTGTACGTTCGTTTCTGTAACTCGAAGTCTCGACGACGACCTCGCCAGAAAGATCGAATCAGAGGGTTATTAGGAGAGTGAACTCATTTTTTTCCTGACTCACACACCTTGTAAACTCAAAATTATTCTAAAGTAATTGAAAACTTCTCTCGGTCGCGCCTCTTCGCGGACCGGCGGATTTTCGGTGAAACACTTATATTCAATATAATTGAACCTCCAACTCGGTCTAACTAGATTCAACGATTTGGTTTGATGGTCGTCGTTGCTCACCGTATTTTACAACTAAAAAAACCCGAAAAATTAAAAACCCACTCGGGTCTAAAAAAAAAAAAAAAGTCCAAGTTGGCTCACTTACACACATCTACGGACAAAAACGTTACGTAACTGGACTTATTTTTTATTTTTTCTGTTTTTACATTAGGAAAAACAATCCGCCCCCCACGAGCTCCACGTTTGGATCACCCTCCCTTCGCATTATTTACCCAATTTTTGCTTACTTAGAAACTACGAATCTAATGAGCCATTTTCCCATTTATTTTTTTGGTCTCCCCGACGGCCAGAAAACTCTGAAAACAAAGCGGAAACGGACAAACGCTCCCACGAGCTCCTCGCCACGGGCTCCAGCCACAAACCTAAAACTCCTCGCTCGCGTCACTACCCCATTCTACCCTCCCCTTCATCTCAAATTCCAAACATGTCCCGCCGTCAGTGATGAGGTAAATTATTCAGATTATGTGTTGAGAGTTTATAATTAACAAGCTTTCTTCTCTTGGAGGTGTATTTATGTGGGACAGCCAAATATGCATTGGATTTTGCTTGTCTAATATTTATTGAGTTTTATTTAATATTATTTGAATGGGAAAAATTGGATAGTAGATATGTCTCTAACACATGAGTTCAAATAATCTAGTACCGCTAAACAAAATACCATGAAATATTTCAAAATATATACTGCACAATGCTTGAATGGTATTTTATCACATTTTGTAATATTTTGGGTTATTTTATGTCATCAACCATAATTGTGTGGTATTTTGCCTGAAATGTGGTACTAAGTAGACCCAAGACCAATCTTTTTTTTTATATACACACTAGGTTAAAGTGGAATTACTGATTTGTCAAGGGCATTCAGTGTCTTTTTAACTCTCCACACGTACCTACGAATCGAACCATTCGAGCTTCTATATATATACGTAGTGTCCAACGTACGCTGAATTCTCATCCAGAAACTAAGCGAAAAAAAAAAAATGGAGGCGCTTCGGAATCTCCAGCCGTCCACGGTCGCCACCTACGTCACCTCCCTCCCGTTCGCCACCGTCGCGGCGGCCGTTGCCGCCGTCCTAACCTTCCTACTCCTCCCCGTCGTCTTCCGGCGACGGAACTGGCGCAACTCCCCGCCGGGTCCCACCGGGTGGCCCGTCCTCGGCTACCTCCCTTACCTCACGGACCGGCTCCACGAGGACCTCCACCAGCTCGCCAACACCCACGGATCCCTCTTCAGCCTCCGGATGGGGCAGAAGCCGGCGATCGTCGTCTCCTCGCCGGAGATCGTGAAGGAGATCCTCAAGCACAAGGACATCACCTTCTCGAGCCGGACCATCACGGAGGCCGTCCGGTGCGTCACCTATGACGCCACCTCCCTCGTCTTCGTGCCTTACGGCTCCCGGTGGAGGCTCCTCCGGAAGCTCCTCACCACCGAGCTGTTCTCTTCTCGCTCCCTCGAGCTCCTCCAGCCTGCCAGAAAGCAACAGGTCTTTTAGTTTCATTCTTGTTGTTTTCGAACATTGGGTCGATTTTAAATCTTTTTGGGGGTTTTTTATCTGACGTACCCTTTTGCTGTATTTTAATGGCGGAAGTGAGAAGTTGGGATGATTTCGGACTCGTATTGGACTGCATCGAGGATTATTTTTCAAAAAATTGCTTGATTTCCTTCATTTTGTGATCGTCTCTGTTTTGGGTTCTGAAAAATTCCCCCCTCCCCCCCCCATTTTTGCGCAGGTGCGAGGTTTGCTCTTGGATTTCTACTCGGCCTGGGAGAGTCAGACGCCGAGGAACATCGCGGACTCCACCTTCGTGGTCTCAGCGAATCTGATCAGCAACCTGGTCTGCTCCAAGAGCCTGTTCGATAACAGTAAGAAGGAAGGGAGGGAGCTGAAGGAGATGGTTTGGGAGATTCTGGAAGTGGTGGGGGCGCCCAACCTCGCCGATTTGATCCCCTCCCTGAAGATCCTCGACCCTCAGGGATTGAAGAGGAGGGTCTGGAAGGTGGTGAAGAAGTTCGACGATTTCTTCGAGAAATTGATCGACGAGAGGCTGGACGACCGGAAGAAGGGGTTGAAGAGCAACGATAACGGCAGGCAGGACATGTTGGACGTGTTCTTGGATTACAGGAGCGAGAAGAAGGACGAGTTGAAGCAGTTCTCCAGAGTCGACATCAAGGGAATGCTCTCGGTAACAGTCTTAACAGATCCATTTTTTTCTCAGCTTCAGGCTTATATATTTATTTATTGCGGCGAATCTGATTCTGTTTTTTCTTAAATGAAACTGGGGATTTTAAGGAGACCGCCATTAATGAAGGACAACATTCTCTGTTGTTCTCTTCAAATCCCGCTTATTAAATGAGAAGGGCAAGAAGAACCCATTAATGAAATTGCGAAGAGATTTATGAGAGAAAGTCTTAAAGAAAGTGTCTGTTATTCTTTTTCGCGCAGGACATGTTTGTGGCGGGAACGGACACTTCGTCGAGCACGGTGGAGTGGGGAATGGCGGAGATCCTCAGCAAGCCGGAGATCTACAACAAGGTGGTGGCGGAGCTGGAGGCGGTGGTGGGGAAGGACCGGTTCGTGGAGGAATCCGACATCCCGAAGCTGACCTACTTCCAGGCTGCGGTCAAGGAAGTGTTCCGGCTCCACCCGGGGGTGCCGCTCCTGATCCCCCGCCGGACGGGGGAGGCGGCGGAGGTGTGCGGGTACCACGTCCCGGAGCACTGCATCGTGTTCGTGAACGTGTGGGGCATGGCGAGGGACCCGAAGGTGTGGCCGGAGCCTCTGGAGTTCAAGCCGGAGAGGTTCGTGGGGAGGGACGTGGACGTGAAGGGGCAGGACTTCGAGCTGCTCCCGTTTGGCACCGGGCGGCGGTCCTGCGTCGGGATGCCGCTGGGACACCGGATGGTCCACTACTCCCTAGCGTCGCTGCTGCACGCGTTCGACTGGAATTTTCCGGCTGAGGTGGTGCACGACAGGTCCGAGAAGGTGGGGATCACGCTGCAGAAGGGGAAGACCCTCATCGGGATCCCCAAGCCTCGTCTCTCCGACCATGTTTATAGACAGTAGCGTTTGATCGATCGAGTTTTCTTGTGGTGGGACGAGGGTTTTTGTACCTATATTTTCTGTTTTGGTATGTCGTTGAAATTTATGTAATAAAAATGATTGTTAATTTGAAGTATTAGAGATTGAAAGGGATAATCCAAAATCAGTGTGTAATTTAGTTAAATATGACAGAATATTTTTTACCCGGATGGAAATTACTAAAGAGCAATTTTGCAAGAAAAAATTAAGGAAATTATCATATATATTAATTCTATTTCAGAAGGAAATTTGATACCAAAATAGACCTAGACAATAATAAGTAGATATTCATTAAGATAAACTTATTGGATATCTATTTCTTATTCGAGCGGATTTAAATAATAATTAATAAAATTATGGATATCCAATAAGCTATGACATTTCGATACAAGAAACCAGAGTAAGACAATACAAATGAAGTTTTTTTAAAAAATAATAATTTATATTTTTAACAACATTCTGAACTTATTGGACGAATAAAAATTACTTGTTAAAAATTTCAAGTTAATTAACTAAAGTAAATGTATTCTAACTCGTTAGTAACTTGATGACTTGATATTATAAATTCGTGCATCACTTTTTGTAACTATTGATTTGATTTATATAAATATATATATATATATATTTTTTTTTTAGAATAAAGCATTATTGATTTTTATAATTTTTTAAAACATAAAATGCAAGGCATAGGGTATGTTGCATGGGAGGTCTGCACCCTTAAACTTGTTTTGACAATTATGGATGGTACCAACATTAACCCGTATCGGCCGATACTTCACCGTATTTGCCGATACATATCGGATTTTGGCCAAGGTGTTATACGTTACTGTTGGACCGATACAGAAGTATAATACGGGCGATAAATTTTTTTTTTTAAAAAAAATCACCTTTAGCTTCAAATATTAATTACGCTGAAATTTTGTGGGGTATGAAATTGAATCAATTTTGCTCATTTTACCCATACTTTTACCTATTTTTTTTACCAAATGAAAGAGAATTTTTCCGTGAAAGATTACGTATCAGGCGATACAATTCAATTAACTTAAAATATTAATTACTCTTTAAATTACAAGGTTTTTTAACCAAAAATTTTTTGGGTATAAAATTGAATCAATTTCATACTATTCTCCTATATTTTTTTTATTTTATTTACCAAATCAAGGAGAATTTATTTTATTTACCAAATCTAAGAATTTCTACTAGTGATTACTTGCCAGTACTTGACACCTTAAACCATCACTAATCACGATTTTGCCAATCATAATCGCTGTGCAAGGTACGAAAAGTTCGTATAATACTGAGGTTGGATTCTTGGCATCTGCTTATATATTGCTTTGGTGGGGGAGAAGATTTCATAAAGTTCTGGATTTAACATTTTGGGATGGAATAGAACCCAACTTTAGATTTAGAATATGTACCTAGAAGAACTCCCACCTCATAACTATCTTATAACCTAACTTTAACAAGATGTATTAAACGCTCTACTTCTCTTTCAGCAATTTAAGATCTAAGATGGTCAAATATAGCAGTTGTAAGTGCATCACAATTAGGTAGCTCTCTTTTGGTGGTAGTTTGCCTACATTGAGGCTGCCAAAGGCACCCTCAGAGGGTCACTGCCACTTGTTAGAGATGAGATGAGCACCTATGAGGAACTTGTTAGAGACTCAGCCACCTAGGAAGATTGAAAGCAGGGATCCACACTTGGAACTTTTGATGCAGAAGAAAAGGTATCCCCATTGACAAGAAAATTGACAAGAAAATTGGGGAGGAAAAGGCCAGGGTCCTCTAGGACAAGTCAGCGCTCTTTGCTACTTCTTCTGTTGCACCAGTATCTTCTTCTAAGAAAGCTAGATAGGATCATTGTGTGTTTATTTATATCTTGTGATAAGAAAGGTGTTTTGGCAATTGAAAAGAAACATTTGGTGGTCCACAAAATGTTGGTTAGCAAGTGAAAGCAGAATTTCAGTTGGTAAATCAGAGTTTACAGCCAAAGCTCTCATGTTTTCACCCAACAAGGAGGTGAGGAGAATCTTCCTTATTTGTCTTTGTTTTGGACAGAGCCAGTAGGTGTACCCTGTCTCTATAGAAGAAATATAGGACAGGAAGCATCCACCCTCCCTTCTCCAGAGAAGAAAAACAGAGTGGCATCTGCCTCTCCCTCTGTTTCTGATGGGACTTACCAGCAGAAGAAAGAATGGAGGGGGGAAAAGATAGACAATCCTCACTGAGAAGAAGACAAATGGAGGGCATAGGGCTCTGCCTTAGAAAGTCACAACCATCTCCTAAAGGATTTGTTTTCTTTTCCTCTGGAGATATCATGGATAAGAACATTTCAGATTTCTGTACTGCGATTGTATTTGCCTTAGGGAAGGAGCCGCCCCTATTTCCCTAAAAATGAAAGGAACAACATAGGGTCTCCTCAATAATTCCTCCATTTTTTGCTGGGGGTGAGCTATTTTGGAACATCCATCCATGTGATGGTTCTGCAGGAAGACAAGGATTGACAGTAGGCAAAGAAGTCTGATCAAACTAAAGTTAATTTCCTTTTTTTTTTTTGCCTCCAAAATTACAGCTTCAAATACTATCTCAAGATTTGGAGAACAGAAACTCTCATATGGTCGTTTTTGACCGATGGAAAGGTGACAAAAACAGGAACCTGAGACCAAGATTCAATCCATAATTATCATAACGAAGAAATTGTGATGAAAAATGTAAAAAGGACAAGGAATCAAACAGCACACTGCACCTTCCTGCCATTTAAGATAAAAGAAAGAACTACTAATTTCTGTGTTACATCTGTTAACAGAACAATGAGTAGTTACACCACCAATGAACAATCTCCACTCCTTTCCCTGCAGAAGTGTCTGCAGTGAATTGCCTTCCTTTACCCAATCTCCAGAAACTTGAGTAATTTCATATTTGATGTACAACTTTGGTGTGAGCCCTTCACCACTAGTTTTACAAGAATTTGGTATAAAGGCAAAGTCAAAAGTAGCTGAAGGCTTCGTTATATATTGCTATACTAATGTTTATAACTTCCATGGATGAAACGGCTGAACAGCACCGAACATCTTGCAAAGGCAGGGAGCTCTGTAGTTGATTAAGATGCACTAGCTTTCTTGGCATGCCTCTCTGATGTATGACTTGCATTGATCAGTGAGTGACTCCTGATGCGCCACAGGTGATGAGCTGATTTTATCTGTATACAATGTTATACAGAAGGAAAGTATTTATTGAGGTTGAATGGGAGTGAGTAGAATTCTTCACTTCTCGTGTCACTCTTGAAAGACCTGAACTTCTCCCACCATTGCCATCCCCTGTCTCTTTGTACAGCATTGTCCCCATGATGAAGTGTACAATCAAGGAAGAAAGCAACAATGGCCGCCACTGTTGCTGGTGACGAATATATCACATTCACCATGTCGTTGAACTGAAAAGAAGCAACAACACAGAAAGGCACATATCTCAAATAATACTGGAGAATCTCTGATACTAATACGCACAGAATTAAAAGATTCAACTAAGTTTGGCCATACCGATCTTGAACGAGTGTGAACAGGTCCATAGCCTGCAACTACAGCAAACTCATTGACGTACTGTGGGACTGAAAAACCCATGAAGATCGAGAAGCCCAATATGAACTTTGTTCTGAAGAAACTGTTAAGGTTGCAGAATTGGAGGAAGCCAAGTCCAGCAGACGCTGCTCATAACAAAGGTATAATCTGCATGTTAGATACTACAATGTCCATTAAAAATTGAAGTATGATGTGATGTGATGTATGGCGGGTTTAAAATGACAATACGCACCATATATTTAGCCTGATCCTTAATACAGAATGTCAAGCAAAACAAATACATTCATTACTGGTAATGCAAATTGCTATTTAGAATTTGGGCTCTCTCATAAATATTTTCTACAAAACATGCTCACTAGGCAAATATTGGAGAAAGATTAGCTCACCATATGCAAAAATTTGTTAAAAGAATATCATAAAATCATTTCACCTAGTACACGTGCATACACGGGATCTGTGAATGATACACTAATAGATTTTATTTATTTATTTATTTATTTATTTGTTTGTTTGTTGTTGTTGTTGTTGAAAACCACACTCCTCTAAATGAAAGAAATAACTGCTTAACAAAAACCAGACTAGACAAACATGTATAAGTTATTTGATTCTAACATAATAATTTGTAGCTTTTAAGCTAGAAGTCAAGACATGCAGCAGGAAAAGTTTTCAAAGACAACAAAAAAACATGTTGAACTTACCAACATATGCAAAGAAGATACAGTATAGAGCTGCCACAATGGGCATTGAAATTGAAGCAAACAGTGCTCCGAATTTCCCTGATCGGTAAGATATGGTTGAGGAGTATCCAAAATGGATATAAGATGCAAACTAGTACCCTCAAAGAAAGAAAAGTTTGACTAAGTACAGAAAGTGAATGGTGTAGGACCTAGAACAGAAAAAAAAATCATAAAACCAGCTGATATCCAAATAACTCTTCTAATTCCAACCCTTGTCAATGCAAGGAGCCCTGCATTTTCGCTGAAACAGGAACATGCAGGTAAGAAAAAATGCTTCAAATAACAAAATTCTGCATAAATAGTCTTATTGCTTTCTAATGAAATCACTTTTACTACTACTCACGGAGATGCTGAGGAGCCATTCAAAGTGCCAAACATTCCACTGAATAAAATTGCCATTCCCTGAGAAATGAACCAACAAAACTAAGAGATAGAAATAAATATCTCATGCTTTAACTGTGCCATCAACTGAGCAAATTACCTGCCAACCGACACCACGACTAAGTATTGAAGGTGGTACGGGAGTGGCACTAGCATATCTTGAAACTGCAATAAATGTGCCTGTAGACTGCCAAATCAATATCAATCTTCCATCACAAAAAGTGCTCCCTCTCCCTCTCCCTCTCCCTCCCCCACCCCAGCTAGTATTGAGCAGAGTAACCCAAAATATGGTGCAGACCTAACCAAGTAAGCTTTCACAAACCACTTCCTGATAGTTGACGACCAACTTAATGGTTCCTCTTTATAAAAAAACATTAACTAGCAAAAAGTTATAGTGGCGTGTTTGCATTGTCAGAATAAATATGAAGTGCATGGTTTTATCAGCTCAACAGCTCAGAAAAGTTAACGCTTTATAGAAACCTCGATAAGGGATGCAAATGAAGCAAACATCATAGCAAAAGCTTCTCCGGCATGAAATGTGGGGGAGCCCCATTGAAATGGATATGGAATTCTAATCCTGCACAGCAGGGAGCAAAGTCTTAAAATTATCATATTCACTGTCAAGCACAGGTAAATTTGTTTCAAGGGATCCAGCTGACACAAAATAAAATTTGTAATTTAACGAAACAAGACACTCATAAGAAGCAAATGAATAAAAAGTAAGAAAGTAAAATGAATGCAGCTGGTAAGAGGTCCAAACCAGGGTGCGGCAGTAATGAGACCGAAGCGATCGGTGCGACAATGACTTTGAGTCTTTGGAGGACTATTTTTGTAAGCTCCACCAACAGTCAGAATATGAGCGTATACCCACACGATTATCACTGATATTAAGACTGCAGACCTATCAAAGAAGGCTCTCCTTCCTTTCAAGCAATGTGGGAGGTACTGCAAAATGTTGGCAACTCAAATTTATATCAGCAACATCATAATCTAAATAATAAAAGAATAGATGTCTGAATACATATTACTTTTCTTTTTGAGTGGTAAGTATGCATTCCTTTGGAAATAAATCATTGGTAAAGTTATCCAGGCTTGTCCAAAATAAAAAACCAAAGTTAGGAGATCTTTTCCAACTAATGACAATAAGAACTTTCTTTTATGATATTTAGGATTATACCTATAACACCACTTTATCTCAAATGGAGAAGAGCCTGAGACATGAACCAAATGGGGTACACACTAACTGTAGCCAAAAACTAGGCCCAGCAAGTTAGACAAGGTGCTCTAATATCATGTTGCGTCCAGACAATTCTAAGATGAGTAGCCAAACTAGAGAGGTCTTTTCTCACCCAATAACCATAACCATATAACTTTTCCATATATTAACCAATATGAGATTATTCTAACGAAGATCTTTAATAACATAATTACAAGTCCACAAAAAATGAAAAAGAAAAGCAGGCTGGAAACAAAAACAGTACATAAACACGAGTAACAAGGAGATGAGCACATGCAAGTTAGAAAAGATATGTATTTGTCATTTCATTTGAAAGATGTTTAAACCAAATTGTCAAAGAAATAAAAAACACAGTAATGTTTTAAAAATAAAAATGGAAAAGAAACGCCAATTGACTCAAAGCCTATTAGAGCACTTCACCTGTGAAATAAACACCAGTAGGATTAACTGTGGCAGCCCAATTTCTATACATTTTCCCACCTGAGAATGAACACAAACAAGAAAATCGTGAAAAATAGTCCAATTTACACAGCTAACAACCGTACAGTAAGATAAACAAATACAACAGCTAGAAAGAAGGAAACCTAAGGAGTTTACAGTGAGATACAGAGACGTTAGGCTTTAAGAGAAAATCTGCAAATACTTACCCCTGGAAAACCAAAGGTGTAGAGCCCGAGTCCAGCAAGAGTAACAAGAGGAACAGCTGATAGAGGGCTCAAAAACCTAACAAAGAAAACCAAGACAAGGGATGTGAAGTTTAAAGAACTCTGCAGAAGGAGAAAGGGTTCTATGTATAATAAGTTGCACAATAGCATAAATGAAAATTTAGACTCACCTAAGCACATTTCTCCACAGGCCGCTAAAACCAATAATTATCTGGAAACTGGAAGCTACAATAAGCGACCCTTGAATTCCTCTCATTGTTTGCAAAAACCTCTGCACGCACAAAGAGCATTATAACAAAAAAGAAGAAAATGGAAAAGGAGAGCACTATAGGATGTAAACTCAGAAAAAGCGTAGCACCTGATGTGGATCAAGCACATTGCTATATCGATTAGCAAGTACAATGGAAACTGTAGGAACCACGAAAGTGTACGACCCTCCTATTACAGTGGGAAGGCGCGTACCGAAGTACGATTGAAGCAATGTATTTATCCCGGCAACGAAAAGTAAGGTTTGAATCACTCTGGTTTTTTCTTCCTGCATGAAGGTTGAAATGAACGATGGATGGGTGAAAAGTAGCTAGGACAAGAAGGCATATCAAAAGAAGCATTACAAAAACTTCTCAAGTCTGACAATTCATACATTGCCGCCACCCATTTGAGGGACGATGGTAGAGGGAATCAGAACAGTCGTCCCAAGCATTACTAGATAATGCTGAAAGCCCAGAACGAATGCTTCAGCTGCAAGAGAGAATTTTGTTTAATTTACTTTACACTTCCGAACGATTAGTTAACTTTACATTAGTCGGAACATAAACCGGCGAAATTAAGATGAATCCAATGCCTTGAAATTGAAATAACAAAAAAGCATGAGCTGAACCACTTGTGACTGAAAGCGGAGATACTCGTGAAATTCGATTCGACTATTTTTACGACAAATGACACAATTGTCTCGAAAACCAGAAATTACAGCAGTCTCAGATAGCTAGGAATGCGGCGCGCACTTCCGACAGACAAAATGCTTAAAAATTCAGCTATAGACTCCTCTAATCCCACCAAAAAGCATCGGAAACAAACCAAAACTTCAAACACCCAGAAAAGGGAGCATCAGAAATTCACTAATATACTCCATCGAACGTTCCGAACTCTGGAAACAGAACGACGGAAACAGAAACCAAACCACGGAACGAGGTGAGAAACTCAAAACGCACAAACACGGAACCGGACAGACAGCACATTCATCTTCCAGACCAGACAAAAAACAAAAGGAGAAGCAAGAAACATGAACCGGAGATGCTCCAGCTCCACCAATCAACAGCCACGGGAGTATACTACGCAGAACCACCCCCAAAAAAAAAAAAAAAACAAACCGACGAACACAAGAAACCCACAACTCAAATTCACGCGGAAATGAACCGACGTACGCCAATGCGGAGGACTAGTAATGCAATACTCCACCCCGGGCAGCTGCTCCTTCACCGGGTGCGGCTGGAAGTCGTCCTGCTTCGCTCCACCCCCCGCCATTTCTTTTTCCACGAGACGGGTTTCTAATTGACTTGCCGAAAAATAAGTTGGCTGTCAAAATAATAGAATCCCTTAATTTAAGGTGATTGCCAGTGGCTGAGTTGTATGTGGAAGTTTGTGTTGAATTAGTAAACCAGAAGATGGTTCATTGATTAAAGGCTGAAATAATTAGAAAAAGGGCAAGAATGTAAAAGGGTGTTTAACCCTAAACCTATAAAGTATTATCTCTGAGGTAGATTAGGTTTACGCAGTGGTTAAACTGAATAAACGAAAGAATGGTTGAGGGAGAGTTTCTTCAAGCTTATGATCGTGAAGTAACCAGATTGAAGATCCACATTTATGCTGAAAAGAAGACGTCGCGGCTTTGATGCAGCTGTGGGCAAACCGAGCAGTCTTTCATACTGTGAAGTCTGCGTGAAGACAACCCTCGAGGGAGGGATCAGGGGGAGAGCCTTAGTGTGAGGGGTATTCGTGAGCTTCGTTGTAATGTGGAAACAGAAGCTACAAGACTAGGAGAGTTCTGTTCAATCCTGAAGAGGAGAACATATTGTCGTAAGTGTTTCATACAATCGCTATCTTGTTGTAATACTCTCTAGTAGATTTCTAGTACCCCGGGCGAAGTGCCTCGCAGAGTAGGAACAATTGGTTCCGAATCCGCGATAACATTCTCTCGGTGTTCGTGCATTTTTTAAGTTTTAACGACAAGTGTACCTACGCCAATCATCGGTGTAAGTACACTCTTGCGCATACGAAGCTTAATACGTTTTCAAGTGGTATCGAGCGGGCTCCGTTAGTTTGGAGAGAAAAGATCTTAAGAAGCTTCACCGCTAGAGAATATGAGGTCATATCCGAAAGAAGGAACCTCAAATACCGCACCACCATTGCTTGATGGGTTTAACTACTCCTATTGGAAGGCCAAGATGCAAATTTACATTAAGGCTAAGACGAGAAGGCCTGAAAAACTATTGTGAAAGGATGGTGTCCGCCACAAAGGTGATTGGAGAAGGCTGCCGACATGAAGATTGTTGAAAAACTAGACACCGAAAGGGACAGAGGAAGAAGAGAGACTTTCAAATTGTAACTTCAAAGCGTTGAATGTTATTTTTGGAGGAGTAAATGAGGAACAGCTTCAGGGAGGATCTCTACCGCACCACCGCTCAAGAGGCATGGAAGATTCGGAAGTTTACTACGAGGGGACCGAAAGTGTTAGAGTGTCGGTTACGATGCTTACCACTCGGTTTGAACTTATGCGGATGAGAGAAGACGAGTCCATACCGGAGTATGAAGGTAAAATCAGAGATATAGCAAATCAATCTGCAGCTCTTGGAGAGAAAATCCCTCATAATCGGTTGGTAAGGAAAGTACTACGATCTCTGTCATCAAAATTCAAAATGAAAAGAGTAGCTATAGAGGAGTATAAAGTTATTGATAATATGACCCTAGATGAGTTGATTGGATCTCTGAAAACTTTTGAGATGAATGAGGAAGCAGAAGATTCAGCAGAGAAAGGAAAGAAACAAAGTATAGCCTTACAATCAGTAACAAATGAAGGTACAATACAAGTAACAGAGAATTGTGGTTCATCTGTAGTAACTCTGGCTGAGTTAAGTGAGAGAGTCTCATTGCTGGCAAAAGGAATGAACAAGTTTGTCAGAAGGGGAAGTAAAAAGAATTATGCACAAAGCAGTGCAGGGAATGAATCCATGGAAGTTGCATCAAAGAGGAAAATTATAGTGTGTTATGAATGTAGTGGAAAAGGTCATATTCAGTCAGAATGTCCAACCTATTTGAGAAACCAAAATCCCTTTAGTGCTGCATGGAGTGATGAGGACGGTAATGAGACAGATGAAGATGACGACAATTTTGTTGCGTTTACAGCAAAAGTGGAACAGGAAGTGAGTTTATCTACTAAATCTGGAAAACACACAGATGCAACTAGTAGAGAGGAAGACACAGAGGATGAGGATGAGGAAATTACAGTGAAAAATATTATTCAGCAATGGAACAGTGTGCTCAAGTGTACTAGGATTCTTAAGGAACGTCAAAGTATACTGAAGGAAAATACTGTACTTAAGAAACAGATTGGAGAGGTGGAAAATGAAAGGAAAAAATCTGTAGATGAAGAAAGAATCTTGAGAGATCTGATCTCGTCACTTGAGATCGAGAATCTTAAACTGAAACAGGAGATTACTGAGAAAGAAAAGATGAATTTGAATCTAGAGGAAGAGCTGAAAAATTCAAAGGATGTGTTTAAAAAGTTTGACAAGGGAAAGGATAAATTGGATGACATCTTGATCAAAGGAAGAAGACGTTGTAACAGACAGGGGCTTGGCTACTCGAAAAACTTGAACAACAAGACTCGGCCTAGACAGAGGTCGTCTCAAGTTCAGGTATGGCCTAGACAGAGATCGCCTCAAGTTCAGGTGTGTCATTATTGTGGTGCATATGGTCATATCGCACCATTTTGTTACAAGTTGTTTAGAGACCGGAAATGGAGTGGAAGTCGACGTCATCAAAACCTTCTTCAAACCGTGTGTGGGTGAAGAAAAACTTATGTTTCTACACAAACACACACCGCCGAGAATCTAGATCGGAAGGAACATGGTACTTTGATAGTGGCTGCTCTAGGCACATGGCGGCAGCAGTGAAATCTGACCGACATACACACATAAGATGGTGGTCAAGTGACCTTTTGGAGATGGTGCAAAAGGAGCAAAGAATTGGAAGAGGAAGATTAACCGTCGATGGTCTGCCTAAGCCGGAGAATGTTCTACTAGTACATGGGTTAAAAGCTAACTTACTCAGCATTAGTCAGCTATGTGATTAGAATTTGCATGTCGGGTTTACTAAAGAAGGATGTGTTGTGGAAGATGATAAAAGACAAATCCAAGACTGAAGGAATCGAAACCGGTGACAGTTGCTATAAACTGAATGAGTCACAACAGTGTAAGTACACTAGTGTAACTACAGCTCAACTGTGGCACAAACGTCTTGGTCATTTACATTCAAGAGGAATACTGAAGCTGCTCAAGTATGAAGTTGTACGAGGATTACCAGCCATTAGCAGTAAGACTGAGACTGTGTGCAAAGGATGTATGGCAAGAAAGCAACATCGAACACCGCATTCAGCTGTAAAAATGATCACAACGCAAAGACCTTTGGAGCTGCTTCACATTGATCTTATGGGGCCAGTTCAAACTGAAAGTATTGCTGGGAAAAGGTATGTACTGGTTTGTGTTGATGATTTTTCTAGATTTACATGGGTTGAATTCATTAGAGAGAAATTAGACATATACAAAGTGTTTGCGAGTCTATGTAAAAGACTCATGAATGATAAGAATATTGTGATAGGAAAGATAATTCGTATAAGAAGTGACCATGGTAGAGAGTTTGAGAATAATCAGTTTGCTCAATTCTGTGGAAAGAGAGGAATTTCACATGAATTCTCTGCTCCAAAAACTCCTCAACAGAATGGAGTTGTTGAAAGGAAAAATAGAACACTTCAGGAGATGGCTCGTGCCATGATAAATGCTAAGAATTTTCCTCATAAGCTGTTGGCAGAAGCGGTAAACACAGCATGCTACATAAGTAACAGAGTGCATCTCAGGTACATGACACACAAAACTCCTTACGAACTGTGGAAAGGAAGGAAACCTAAAGTGCATTATTTTCGAGAGTTTGGAATCACTTGCTATGTTCTTAGAGATCGGGAACAGTTGGGAAAATTCGACTCTAGAAGCACAGAAGGTATTTTCGTAGGATACTCGAGGAACAGTCATGCATACCGAAAGTGTACTTCAGAAACAACAAGATCTTGTCATAGAAACAAGAAATGTTGAAATTGCTGACCAGAATGAAAATTTACCGCTGCTGGATGACGAAGAAAGTAGTATGGCAAAGGATCCTACGAAATGAACAAAGATCGACTTGAATGTACAGCCTTCCTCGAAAGCAGGCTGAATCTCACGACTTGGAGAAGGTTTGGTGGTTAGTGATGATGAAGTGGAAGAAAACCATGAAAGCATAGTTGAAACAGAGAAAGCCCCATCAATGAGAGTTCAGAAGAATCATCCTCTAGATGTCAAGTATTGGGAACATTAATGAAGGCATGAAAACAAGGGGAAGAAAGCGTAACTACTTTGAAATGGTACGGTTTGTATGTTATACTTCAACAATTGAACCAAGAAAAGTAGAAGATGCCTTAAAAGATGAGTTCTGGATTAGAGCTATGCAAGAGGAACTTGAACAATTCGACAGAAACAAAGTGTGGACATTTGTTCCTCGACCTGCAAACATAAATGTGATAGGCACGAAATGGGTGTTTAAAAATAAAACAGATGAAGAAGGGAATGTTGTGAGAAATAAGGCTAGACTGGTTGCACAAGGTTACACACAAGTCGAAGGTGTTGATTTTGACGAAACATTTGCACCAGTTGCTCGACTGGAGTCTATCAGACTGCTACTTGCTGTAGCAAGTTCCTTAAAAATCAAACTACATCAAATGGATGTGAAGAGTGCATTCCTGAATGGATACTTGGCTGAAGAAGTGTACGTTGAACAACCTAAAGGTTTTGTTGATCCACATCACCCAGATCATGTGTTTCATTTGACTAAAGCTCTATATGGGTTAAAGCAAGCACCTAGAGCATGGTATGATAGGTTGACTAAGTTCCTTTGCTCTAAAGGATTTGTAATGCGGGAGGTGTGGATAAGACACTGCTCATCAAGACGAAGAAGGCTTGTCATCGACCATGGCTCTAGTGTATGTTGATGATATTGTTTTTGGGTCTCATCAAGATTTAGCTTCGAAAAACAGTTAATGGAGACATATGCAAAAAGAGTTTGAGATGAGCTTGGTGGGGAGCTTTCATATTTTTTGGGTTTCAAATTAAGCGAGAAAAAAGATGGTATCTTTATTTCACAAGAAAAGTATGCAAGGAACCCGGTAAAGAAGTTCAGACTTGAGGATGCTAAAGAGATGAGAACACCAATGAGCACTACAGATCGTATAGGGAAGGATACCGATGGGGTACCCGCAGATCCCATGGTGTACTGTGAGTATGATTGGTAGCCCCTTTGTACTTGATAGCAAGTCGCCCGGACATATGCTATAGTGTGGGCTGTGTGCTGCTAGATTTCAAGCGTGCCCCAAGGAGTCTCATGTGAAATCAGTCAAGAGGATTATTCGGTATGTGAAAAGTACAATCAATCTGGGAATATGGTTCTCGACTAACACTAGTAATGTGTTAGCAGGGTACAGTGACGCCGACTGGGCAGGGGATGTTGATGATAGAAAAAGCACATCAAGAGGATGTTTTTATCCGGGTACAAATCTGGTATCTTGGTACAAGAAAAACAGAATTCTATATCACTTTCTACTCGCCGAGGCGTAGAATACACATAGCAGCAGGAAGTCAAGTTGTGCACAACCGATTTGGATGAAACAAATGCTATCATATTATGGGGTAAACAGCAAGGTTATGACTGTCTACTGTGACAATACAAGTGCAATAAACATATCCAAGAATCCAGTTCAGCACTCAAGGACAAAACATATTGACATCCGTCATCATTTCATCAGAGAGCTGGTGGAAGAAGGACAAGTAATTCTTGAGCATGTATCTACTGAGAATCAGTTGGTAGACATTTTTACGAAGAGTCCGGATGCTAAAAAATTTGAGTTCCTTTGTGGAGCTCTAGGATTGTGCTGTATGTGAGAGAAGGGCGGACAGTGTACTTACTAGTGTAAGTACACTCTATTGTAAGTACACTCTATTGTGTGCGTGTACACGTTTCTTTACACATAATTCGGGTATCTACTGGTCACAAGCCTCAAGGTTATCTGATTCATCCTAGACCCTGGCCTCCAGGTATTTCTTCTGATCAACAAAGTTCTGATTATCTTGTTCGTCGTATGAGATTTGTGAAGACCGATATGGAGAAATTGGTAACCTGCCATAAGGCTCTGTAGCGTGAACTGTCTTTGCTGCAACAATAAGTATCAGTATACTGCATCTTTTGATGATTTTTGTCTCTTTCTGACAAAAAGGGGGAGAAAACATATGTGAATCGGTTATGTGATAAGATGAAAATATGTTACTTTAGACATGACAGTGAATGACTATCTTGTGACATGATAAGGTTGGGAAATGGCCGTAGTTATGAGTTTCAGTTGGTATGAGTAGTACGGTAAAGCCATGTGACCGAATATTCTGACATGGGTAGTGTGGTTGTGTTTGTGGTTCTCATATCATATCTAATGCTGATGTTGAATGATCATCATAGTGTGAATGTTTACAGTATAGAAAAATGCTATATCATGAAGTAGTGAAAGATGTTTTTGTCAAAAAGAGCCAAAGGGGGAGAATGTAAATACAAGTATGTGGATTGGCTATTTATGACCAAAACACTGTCCACGAGATGGGTTTCTGATTGACTTACCGAAAAAGAAGTTGACTGTCAACGTAATACAAAGATTGTCGAAATCCCTTAATTTCGTGTGATTGCCATAAGTGGCTGAGTTGTATGTGGAAGTTTGTGTTGAATTAGGAAACCGAACGAAGCTAATCTTTACGTTGGAAGTTTGTGTTAAAATAGGAAACCAGAACGAAGATGGGTTCCTTGATTAAAGGCTGAGATAATTAGAAGAAGGGCAAAAATGTAAAAGGGTGTTTAACCCTAAACCTATAAAGCGTTATCTCTGAGGTGGATTAGGGTTACGCAGTGGTTAAACTGAATAAACAAAGGACTGGTTGAGGGGGAGTTTCTTCAAGCTTATGATCGTGAAGTAACCAGATTGAAGATCCACACTTGTGCTTCAAAGAAGACGCCGTGGCTTTGATGCAGCCGTGGGCAAACCGAGCAGTCTTTCATACTGCGAAGTCCGCGTGAAGACAGCCCTCGAGGGAGGGATCACATTAAGGGGGAGAGCCTTAGTGTGAGGGGTATCCAGGAGCTTCTGTTGTTCGTGGAAACAGAAGCTACAAGACTAGGAGAGTTCTCGCTCAATCCTCGAAGGAGGAGAACATATTGTTTAGTAAGTGTTTTATACAATCGCTATTCGCTGTAATAATACTCTCTAGTAGATTTCTGGTACCCTGGGCCGAGTGCCCCGCAGAGTAGGAACAATTGGTTCCGAACTGCGATAACATTCTCTGGTGTTCTGTGTGTTTTTAAGTTTTAACGACAAGTGTACCTACGCCAATCATCGAGTGTAACACTCCTGCGTACACGTGAAGGTTAATACATTTTCACTTCCTCTCTTCCCCCCTCCCCCCCAAACACACACCCACACCACGACGGAGGCACCGAAAACCCCTCGCGAAACGAAGAAGACCAAGCCAAAGTCACACGAAGCAACAGCAGCTCTGCTGCCGGTCCCCGCAGCTTTTCCCGTTCCGCGGAGGAGACGAAACACTTTCCCCGTCGAGGCGCTATGTAAAGCCACGGAACCAGTTCAAAACTTTCGGATTGGACGAAACTACCACCCATCTCCACTGTCCATCTGGACCTAAAACACGTTAAACCCCGAGGCCGATTCCGTCAATTGATCAGATCTCCCTCGGCAGGGAAAAATGTTACGTACGGTTTAATCATTCACTTTCCCTTTTTAGACCATTAAATACTCAAAAAGCCAGCACCGAATTCGAGGGCCTTTCGGTAATTCAAGCCAATGTCCAGTGTTAATCCCTGATTATCCCATTAATACAGAATAAATAACCCCTACTTAATGCTCCGGCAAGCCCATATACGGCATTTCACTCCTCTCGATATTACATTAATCTTTAATTTTTATATTTATCCTCAATTATAAACTATAGAAAATAATATTATTTATTGGTTGACGTGATTATGATTATTGATTCACCTCACCCGTGGTACATACTTGTGTAATATACTATTATTATAATTTTTTTATTTTTTAAATAATCTAGTAGGAGATTCTATTCAATCCATAGCCAATTTTTTTTTCATTATTTAAAAAAAAAATTTATTTTTATTTTTTTGGGATGGTTTGTCTTTTCCATTGTTATTATGTAGGATTTTTTACGATAAAAAATCCTCTTTAATTTAAATGTTGAACCATAAATCCAATCTTGATTTTGATCGAATGATATATTTTAGACAGTTTTACCCCTCTTCAACCTAGTAGAACCGGTCCAATAACATTCAATGGTTCAATTGAGAACCAGCTAGGTCTAAAATTATCTTTTAACTCTATCATGCTCTCTGCTCTCGGCAACACACTCTCGGCAACGCACTCTCGGCAACGCACTCTCGGCAACCCCCTCTCTCGGCAGCCCCCTCTCGGCAGCCCCCTCGCTCGGCAGCCCCCTCGCTCGGCAGCCCCCCCGCTCGGCAGCCCCCTCGCTCGGCAGCCCCCTCGCTCGGCTGCCCCCTTGCTCGGCAGCCCCCTCGCTCGGCAGCCCCCCCATCTCGAGCCCCATCTCGAGATTTCTCCTCGAGCTCGGCAGCCCCCCCCTCTCTCGAGGCATTTAGTCTCCCTCTATCGGCATTTATATATCTCCCTCTCTCCTCGGTCCCCCTCTCTCTCCAGCAACCCCTCTCTCTCTATATCCATTTTATCTCTCTCTCTCCCTCTCTCGATTCTCTCTCCCCTCTCTCTTGACAGCCCTCTCTCTCTTGACTCGGCCCCCTCTCTCTCTCTCTTGACAGCCCCCTCTCTCTCTCGGTGCCCGTTCAGTATCTCGGCAGCCCCATCTTTCTCTCGGCTGCCCCCTCTCTCTCTTTCTCTCTCTCGGCAGCCCCCCCTCTCTCTTTGGCAGCCCTCTCTCTCTAGGCAACTTTCTCTCTCCCGCCACACTCATTCTCTTTAGGTAAGTCTCTCTCTCTACTCTCATTCTCTCTAGGCAAGATGGATCAAGGATTTGAAACCACGATGGATCTAAGCATCTTTTACTAAAAGAGGATGACAGTGTGGGTATTCTCAGCACCGAAGACGTCAAGGATTTGAAACCACTTAATGACAGAGTCCTTATTAAGGTACATTGCATTAGCTTGAATCTCATTATAAGACTTGATATCATTTTAAGTAAAGCTTCAAAGTTATGTAATAAAGTCGCATTATATTAGTTCATTTTGTTGGACAAAGATGGGTGGAGAGTGAATTCCCCTGTTTCGGTCTCCAACCTGTGTTTGTTGTATTCAGATTGCCGAGGCTGAAGAGAAAACTACAGGAGGTCTATTGCTGACTGAAGCAACCAAGGAGAAACCTTCTATTGGAACGGTAATTCTGTTGCCCATTATGTAGTGTGATTAGTATGAGTACCAACTTGTTAAGATTTTCTTACGTGTTTCCTGTGTTAATTCAGGTGATTGTTGTTGGTCCGGGGTGACATCGTAGCCTTAGCCTTATCTGAACAGGAATGATTTTGTGTTTAAGATTCAGCTTTAACTTAGGTGCATGCTACTAACACACCTTTATTTGGTAAAAAAATATTGAGCAGTCATCTCTATTTGTGTACTTAACCAAATTATTTGTCTGTGTTAGCATAGTTGTTTTGCAAGCTTAATTGCAGTTCAATTATCGATTTAGCACTAAACTTTTCATTCACATAATTATCAGCTTCGTTTGCTTAGCTGATCTTACACCCTCAGTTTAATTTAATAGCCATTTAAGTTGTGCACGTTTTTTGCAGCTGAAGCCAAATCTGGACAAAGAGAAAGACCCAATGGCTGGAATCATGGATTTGATGAAGGTGAGTCTTTATTTTTATGGTTTTCCACAATTTTCTATTAAAGCTTGAGCATTATTCGCCTTGGGCTTTAGTATATGCCTTAACCTTCTTTTTACGTTACTTGTAGTCCATGCACTTTTTGTTGTTCAAGTAGGACATATGCTGTTAAGGTTATGAATTAATTTTTTGTAAGGTGATTGGAACAAGTTTTGGGTTCTCTAGAACATGGCTAATGCTATACCTGCTAAAAAGAGAAGTGTTTATTCGTTCATGTCGATTGTGCTTATGACAGAACATGTATGAGGAAGGTGATGAAGATATGAAGCGAACAATTGCAAAAGCATGGACAGATGCAAGACTGGTAAAACGGGACCCGTTGAAAGGTTACCGGTAAAACTTGTGGAAGAGATCAGCTATCGAGAGTGCTTTGATTGTCGTGTAAACTTTTTATTTCTTAATTATGTCAACTGCTTAATATAATTTTGCTTACTTGATTGTTGCCTGTCGCGTTGAAATTAAATGTATTAAGCCGTAGATGATGTGCATGATCAGGGTTATTGCCACTGTTGTTTTTGTTATAAGCTGAGATCAGCCGGACCAATGAGTAGGTAGGTAATATTTAATACTTGTACCATCATATCCGCAAGTTGTTTTCTTTTTCCATTCTATGAAAGTCCTTGGATTATTGGTGTCTGAATGGTTACTGTGGTTAGAACACAAACGAGTAGTGAATAGTTAAGTTTCTATCAATTTGTCATGCTGACTGGCCTTAGCTTCTTTGAAATGAATGTTTTATAAAATAAAGGTAATGTTATGGTTTTTCCTTCTTCGAATTGGGGTCATTGTTTTTTTCTTGACATTGTTTTTTTCTGAGTTTTTTTCTAGAGTTGGACGTAAGATGAAAGCTAAAGATGCTGCAAGGGCAGAATCCAACAAAGAAATGTTGCGACATGTTTTGTAGCGACATGTTTTTTTTTTTGGTCTTGAAATCAGTCGATGATTCTGTTTTCATGTTGCTATAAACTAAGTGTTGTTTTTGGTACTTTTAATTGTTAAGCATCCTAATTTCTCTCGATTGGACTCGATGTCCGACTCTTTTTAGCTTCTCTTGCTTTCAATAAAGCTTCTGCAGTGGAGCTGGGTTTCTTGTGAATCGAGTGGAAGTTAGCGCATAGTATTTAAGCAAACTCAGCCGTTTTATCATCACTAAATGCGATTCGAGTTCACCTGTATACATGAAGTTGGGTAACCTTGATGTATATCTTCCTGCACACCCAAGTTTGACTTAATTTTTTTCAGGGTTGCCACACTTGCTGAATGGGAGGATGAGCAAAGTAACCAAGCTGCATTTTTACTGGATTTGGCTTCCATAGAAGGGACATGGACTGATTTTCTGGAGCAAATTGCAGAATGTTATAAGGAGGTCGGACTTGATGAAATAGCAAAATTTGTTCTCTATAGAGATCCATGAGTTCAAATTTGTTTTACATAAAATTAGTTTCTTTAGCACTTAAAAAGTACAATATGAGTTTCTTTAGCACTTACTAGAGTGGTGAAATCTTTTTCAGAAATTGGTATGTAGCTTTCTTGATCAAATGGTGGTTACTTTGAGAAGTAAGCCATCTAGAATACTAATGTTGATTGGGTTACATGTTTCTTTGGCATGATGATAACTCTTTGTAATGCTATTGGATTTTCAAGTGACTCTATGGCCTAATGGTTAAGACACCGATGTATTTCGGAGATTCTGGGTTCGATTCCTAGTAGGATCAAATTCTTTTCTTCTTTGCTTAGATGAGTAAACCAGCATCAATGGGTAAATTTTTTTACATTGTCAATTCAAACCCTATACCTTTGCTTGTGAAGAATGGAAAACATGTCAGCTTACTATCTTCAATCAAGTATGGGAAAACTTGATAGCTAGTAAATCTAACTAATCTTTAGGTCGTTGCAAATATTTTTGCCCTTCATTGACAACTTCTATCGCTAGTTGATGTTTTCTTATTAAGATATTCTTTTATTCTTTCTAAGTCACCGGTTGGATTTGAAGGGGATTATTAGCCATTGCTCTTGTCAAAAGATGTTATGGGGCTATTTTGTTCACCCGTTTATACTGCTGACCTCTAATTCTTTTGTATATAGGAATGGATATAGGAATGACATTATTAGAGATGCACTGTTCCCCCTAGACTAAGATGAAATTATATGACATTGTTAGAGATGCATTGTTCCCCCTAGACTAAGATGAAATTATATGACATTGTTAGAGATGCATTGTAAAGCTAGTGAAAGAGTTCTTAGATAATTATTGGATCTCTTATCTGTCAAGAATTTGTGCTTCTTGTTTATGTTAGAAGCCTAGAAATTATATTCATGTTTTTCATGTTGGAATCATTATTTGGTGTTAGAGCAGTTTGATTTGTTTGAAGAATTGATGATTGTCATGTTAGGAGACTGCATATACTTTAGAATTATATAACTAAAAGCTAATAAGTTTGTGCAATATTGAGACTCTATGGCCTAACGGTAAGGCACCAGGTAACTGGGGATTTTGGGTTCGACTCCCAATAGAGTCAATTGTCTATATAGTGAATATTTTCAACCTTTTTACTAGCCTTTTGAACGAACCATAGATTTTTATTGAGTTTGCTATATTTCCAGAGTATTAAGCTCTATTACTATAGTGAGCCTTCATAATTCTTTGCTTGGTAAAGGTAATAAGTTTTGATTACATATTGTCCTTTCCAAGTTTCACATATTTCTAATTTCTACCCACTGTTATATGAGCTATAATCTCAAAGAGAAAAAGTCACACTAGTTTACTACGCCTTTAGCGCCAGTAGCTGTGTCGTGGCGCCCATGTGGTCCAGAGCTTATAGCGCGTATGCAAAATGTCTTAGTCTATTTATAACGTTGTACTTTTTCAGCCAATAACATAGTACTTACCCTATATATAATGTTGTACTTTTTCAGCCAATAACATAGTACTTACCCTATATATAATGTTGTACTTTTCCAGCCAATAACATAGTACTTATCCTGTTTATAATGTTATATTTTTCCTACTTATAACATAGTACTTACCATGTATTCTTTAAAGTCTTTTCCCAATATATTTTTCTATGAAAAATTACTTTTATCTTGTGTTCCGTAATCCTTTGTTTCAAGTGTGTGAATTGAGGAAAAGTAGGAAAAATACAACGTTATAAAAAGGGTAAGTACTATGTTATAAGGCAGAAAAGTATAACGTTGTAAACATGATAAGTACAGTGTTATAAACAGGGTAAATACTATGTTAAAAATAGAAAAAGTATAAAGTTATAAATAAGGTATGTACAACGTTATAAAGTAGGAAAAATATAATGTTATACATAGGGTAAGTATTATGTTATAAGCTGAAAATGTACAATGTTATAAATAGGGAAAGTACTACGTTATAAATAGGAAAAGTACAATGTTATAAATACGGTAAGTATAGTATTATAAATAGGGTAAGTACAATGTTATAAGTAGGAAAAATACAACGTTAAAAGTAGAAAAAGTACAATGTTATAAACTGGTAAGTACTACGTTATTAGCTGAAAAAGTAAAACGTTATAAACAGGCTAAGACGCCCTAATATGCACTAATAGAGCTGGACCACATGGGCGCCATAGCGCCGCTACTGGTGCTAAATGCACCCGTCTCTCTGTTTCATAGCCACTATTGGTGCCTTAACTGCCCAGTTTGTACAATGTTATAAACGAGGTAAGTATAATGTTTTAGCAAAACCCGAACCTGTCCCCAAAAACACGAATTTTTTATATAAATCAAGAAAAAATATAAAAAAATAAAAAATAAAAACCAGCTGGTCAGGTTTAGGTAAACCCGAACCCAACCCGACCCAAGGTCGGGTTTAGATTCCCAAACACGAACCCGACCTGCAGGTTGGATTTGGAAATCCAAACCCGAGTTTTCGGGTTGGGTCGGGTCGGGTTACCTGGAAAACCTGACCCGATGCCCTCCCCTAAGTTCCGCATCTCCATCACAGGTCGTGTCATGCGCACAATGTGAACCATGACCAGTTATTCATGCTTCAATTCAATGGTTCCAGGAGCGCTCACAGTTCCAATCACGACCGTGAAGCAAGTCGTGAGCAATATTGCACAATGGAATTTTTCAAGTATGCTCTTGAGTAACGGGCGTGAGACAAACTGTGAGCAAGAAAAATACTATGTTTATAAGCAAGAGGGTAAGTACTATATTAGAAACCAGAAAAGTACAACGTTATAAACATGGTAAGTATTATGTTATAAGAAGGAAAAGTACAATGTTACAATCTAAGTTAATACTATGTTAACTGTATAAAAAGTACAATGTTATAAATAGGCTAAGGTGCCCAAATATAAGCTACAAGCTCTAAACCACATGGGAGCTACGACGCTGCTTTTGGTGTACTCATGCCTAGTGTCACTGGCGTGAGATAAACCGTGAGGATCTCTATTAGAGTTGGCCACTTGCGAGCCGGTCACGCCTTATGTCACGGGCGTGAGCAGAGCCGTGATCAGCTATGTTAGGTGAAGCTCCTTGTTTGTGATGCGCTCACGGCTCGTGTCACTGGCATGAGCTAAACTGTGATGAGCTCTGTTAGAATTGGCCACTTACTTGGGAGCCGGTCACACCTTCTGTAACGGGCATGAGCAGAATTGTGAGCAGCTCTGTTAGGTGAAGCTCCTTCTTTGTGATGCGCTCACGGCTCGTGTCACGCGTGAGCTAAACTGTGAGGAGCTCTGTTAAAGTTGGCCACTTACTTGCGAGTCGGTCACACCTTATGTCATGGGCGTGAGCAAAACCGTGAGTAGCTCTGTTAGGTGAAGCTGATTTGGAGCGTTCACTCCTAGTGTCACGGGCGTGAGCTAAACTGTCATGGGTGCCATAGCCGCTGCTGGTGCTTAATGCACCCGTCTCTCTATTTCATAGCCACTGTTGGTGCCTTAAATGCTCGGTCTTTACAATGTTATAAACGAGGTAAGTATAATGTTATTGACTGAAAAAGTACAATGTTATAAACAGGGTAATTAAGTACTATATTATAAGTGTAGTACAATGTTATAAATAGGGTAAGGACTGTTATTAGCATGATTTGTACTGCGTTATAAGCATGTTATCTACAATGTTACAAGCAGGACACGTGCCCCTTATGGAACATTCAAAACCTATTATCTGATCTATCTCCACAGGCATTGTCTGTTTTCTTTGTCACATATTTGAGTCCAGTGAAATGGAACTGTTACAGTATCCATCTAAGAACGATGTAGCAAACTAGTGTGACTTTTTCTCTTTGAGATTATAGTTCATATAATAGTGGATATAAATTAAAAATTTGTGAAACTTGGAAAAGACAAAATTACTTGATATGTAATAAAAACTTATTACCATTACCAAGCAAAGAATTATGATGGCTCACTATAGTAACTAGAGCTTAATACTTTAGAAATATAACAAACTCAGTAAAGATTTATGGTTAGTTCAAAAGGCTAGTAAAAAAAAGTTAAAAATATCCAATATATAGACAATTGACTCTATTGGGAGTCGAACCCAAAATCCCCAGTTACCTGGTGCCTTACCGTTAGGCCATAGAGTCTCAATATTGCACAAACTTATTAGCTTTTAGTTGTATAATTCTAAAGTATAAGCAGTCTCCTAACATGACAATCATCAGTTCTTCAAACAAATCAAACTGCTCTAACACCAAATAAAGATTCCAACATGAAAAACATGAATATAATTTCTAGGCTTCTAGCACAACTCAAAAAACATATGAAGGGTATAACAAAATTGAGGGGAGAAAAGATAGCTCTAAAAGTTTCTTTTCGAAGACTTAACAAAATAAAATATTGATGGGATCACAAGCATTGGGCTAAACAGGTTGGATATTTTCACTTTGGTGAAAAAAACAGATCCAAGACAACTCAAAACAGTTACTAGGATCCACAACAATAATCGGAAGGGTTTTGGTAACATGTAGAGGGCTAAACGACTTTATTCCATGAAAATCATACCATGAGAATTATAATATGAAATCAGGCCCACGAATATTATGCTATGAAATTAATGACATAAAAAGCTGGATTCAATTTATATGACCTCACCAATTACTTTCTTGATTCACCAAAATGAATACACTAACTTTTTTGAGTCTTATATATAGGCATTTGCTTTTTAGTAGATCAAACTCACGAACCATTTTTATAGCTACATGTTCATCTATTCTACGTTCTCCCATTCCATTCCAATGAAATTCTTTCTTCACTTGACAATATATACATACAAAATATAGGTATCATATAATATGAGATACAGATTTCAGATGAAATAACATAACAGCCAGTTGCACTTTCTTCACAGACAATTTGCAAGGAAAAGATCAATGATGACAAAGTACAGAACCTAAAGAACCAGGAACCCAGATGACAAGAAAACATTTTGTCTCACTCCTAGGAATGTTCAATGTTCAAGAACAGCATACGACACAAACCTCAAGTTGAAAGAAATTAGATTATTAACAGGACAACACTCTCCAATAAAGTCTCACAACCATAAAGCTTAGAAAACTAAAGAATGGTGTACAAATAAAAAAGAGAAAGAGAGAGCAAAAAAGAAACATTGAATGAATGAAAGAATGACAGAAAGATAATGAATGGATGAAAGAATGACAGAAAGATAATGAATGAATGAAAGATTGACAAAAAGAATGAAAGAAGGAAAAATAAAAAGAAAGAAAGAAGGAAAGGAAAAAGGAAAGGAAACAGAAAAGGAAAAGGAAAGAAAGCAGGAAGAAAGAAGGAAAAAAGAAGGAAAAATAAAAAGAACGAAAGAAGGAAAGGAAAAAGGAAAAGGAAAAGGAAAGAAAGCAGGAAGAAAGAAGGAAAAAAGAAGGAAAGAATGAAGGAAAGAAGAAGGAGACAGAAGGGAAAGAGAGAAAGAAGGAAAGAAACAAAGAAACAAAGAAAGAAAATAAGAAGCAAAGAAACAAGGAAAGAAACAAGGATAGAAAGAAAGAAAAAAAGAAAAAAGGAAAGACAGAAAAGAAAGAACCAAAGGAAGAAAGAAAGCAATTTATGATATCTTACATGATGGCTTAGCTGTGCCACAGACATTCACCAAGCTCTGCCCTAAGCTCTTTTTTCTTCATATAGAGAAAAATTCAATCAGTAGTTGTTTAAAACATTAAAAAATTTAAAAAGAGGAAAACTCATAAAGTTTACACATAAGTAATTATGAAGCTAAAAATATATCCAAAGGTTAATGCCCAATCGATAATTTACATATACAAACAACCACACATACATTCGTGGAACACAAGGGTAAGTGAAACAAAGTACTAGAAGCTACTTCAAACAAAAAAACATGAAACAGGGACGACTATGGAGCATAAAAACTTTCCAACTAAGATATGAAAATGGAGAAGATGCCTATGGATGGTCATTGTGTCATTTACCACAATATGAAGATAGTAATAAACCAATGTTAAAGGTAAAAACTGAAGTGTTAATGTTCAAGAAAGAAAAGGGACATCAAAGCTACCAGACAGGGGTATTAAATAGATCACTCAAATTATAATTTAATGGAGAGTAGTAAAAAAGATGCAAGCAAGGACTGCAATGTTAGAGCAACATTAACCAATTCTCCACCACAATTAAATATAGATATGCTTTCTCTCTTTGACAACTGAAGAAGCATCTCAATAAAAAAAAAGTAATATTTCTACCTCACAAATGTTCTGTCAAAATAAAGGCACATTACTAAGCATCTAAGATAGAGAAAATATATGATGCACTAGAAAAATAATGGCCAGCAATTATCAAGAAGAGATAAAAGGTAGATACAATCAAGATTCATATCTTTGAATTTGTGCAATGGAAGTGGCAAAAGCACAAAATGCCGAGAGAGAGAGGGGGCATCAACAGAGAGAGGGGGTTGTCGAGAGAGAGAGGGGGTTGGCGAGAGAGAGAGGGGGGGGCCGAGAGAGAGGGGGGGGCCGAGAGAGAGAGGGATGACAAGAGGAGAGGGGGATGACAAGAAGAGGGGCCCTGAGAGAGGGGGGGCCGCCCAGAGAGGGGGGTCTCGCAGAGAGAAAATGGTATAGTGAGCGGATATTTATGAGAGGGGCCAGAGAGAGAGGGGCCGCCCATAGAGTGGGCCTGCCCAGGATAGAGAGAGCCTATATATATAGAGAATGAAAAGAGAGGCCGCCCAGAGAGAGATAGGAGAGAGAGAGAGACCCATATATAGAGAGATACTGCCCAGAGAGATATAAGTACCTATATATATTATACCGCCCATATATATATAGGGCCCCATATATATAGGGCCCAGGAGAGCACCCAGAGGGAGGGGTCAGCCTAGAGGAGGGGCCCAGGAGGGAGGGCCAGAGGAGGAATGCCCAGAGGGAGGGGCAGCCCAGAGGGAAGGGCCCCGAGAGGGGGGCTTGCGGAGAGAGGGGGGCTGCCGAGAGAGGGGACTGCCGGTGAGAGCCGCTGGGGGGGTAGAGAGCATGAGAGAGTTAAAGAAATTTTTAGACCTGGTTCTCAATTGAACCATTTAATATTACTGGACCGGTTCTTTATTACTGCGTTGAAGAGGGGTAAAAATGTCTAAAATATATCAATCGATCAAAACACGAGATTGGGTAATGTCTCAACATTTAAATTAAAGTTGATATATGATCTGTAAAAAATCCTATTATGTAATAAGGGGGATTATTTTGGTAAATTAAGGACGAGTAATCAGAGCATTTGGTTGGCCCATCGCAACTTCCGTCGAATAATCGTCAATATACAGACGAGCATTAAAATTCGAAACTAGGAGTCAATGATGCCTTATTTATTTTAGCGAGCGAGAAGGCATTGAGGGCGAACCCGGATCCGCTGGCCACAGCCATTTATGGCAAGCGTACGCAAGGCCAATGGTGGAGCCCCAGCACGCAGGGTGCCCGTCGGCGGCGCCCACCATGCGCCGATCCGGTCTCAACTGGGTCGTTCAACGGACAACAAAAAAAAAAAAAATTAAACCGGCCAAAAATCCGGTTCGGCGCACGTCCTAACCCTATACTACATATAGTTACAACTCTGTACCATCCTTTGCACAACTCTATACCATTGGAGCATTTTTTTTGTGTGGTCTAACAACCCTTTACTACGGTTAGTAACAACCCTGTACCAGCCTTTGGATAACTATATACCATTACAATATTTTTTTTTTTTGTTGTCTAATTTTTTGGTGGTCTAACAACTATATACTACGTATAGTTACAACTCTGTACCATCTTTTGCACAACTCTATACCATTGGAGCATTTTTTTTGTGGTCTAACAACCCTTTACTACGTATAGTTACAACTCTATACCATCCTTTGCACAACTCTATACCATTGGAGCATTTTTTTTGTGTGGTCTAACAACCCTTTACTACGTTTAGTTACACATCTGTACCATCCTTTGCACAACTCTATACCATTGGAGTATGCGCCTAAGGTAGCGCCATCCTTTGGCGCGGTCGTGCGCCGAACAGGACTTGCGCCGAACTGGATTTTTGGCCGGTTTAAATTTTTTATTTTTTTGTCGGTTGAACGACCCGGTTGAGACCCGGATCCGCGCATGGTGGAGCGCTGCACGGGCACCTCGTGCCTGGGCGCTCCGCCATTGGCCCTGCGTACGCTGGCCATAAATGGCTGTGGCCAGCGGATCCGGGTCCTGGATGAGCCGGGCATGCAACTGAAAGATGCTCATTAGTTCACTGGTTGAGATCAAAGGATGATTCGAAGCCTCACTCTATTTGGTCCTGGGAGTCCATGAGAAGATAGGTTCACAAGAGGTGTAAAACATAAATCCATCTAAAGAAAATAGAGAAAAGTTTTGCACTTAGACCTGATTGGCTCTTCTATCTTTGAACGGCAAATGACATTTTTGCTGCTCTTAGTTTACGTGGATTTATTATCTCTCAAGTATGATGATATATTGGTCTGGGGGAAACGATTGCCTTTCTTCCATGTTGCCATCGTAATTACTGTAGTAAGAACTATAGAGAATTTTTATTTAACCAACTTCAAATCCAATTTGATATTGACGTGCAAACTTTTCTTCTTATATTTTTGTGTTCTTATGTAGTATTTTAAAAATATCATGATTTGCTTTTTTTTTTTTTTTAATAGTTTGGAATCTAATATGGTCCTTGTGTTGTCAGGAAATATATAAATCTCTTTCGTGCTCATCGTTATTTTTTTGTTGATATAAATCTCTTTCATGCTCTTTATCATTTTTTTATTCATTTTCCTGAATGTGTAAACTCTGGTTCGCAGGGTCTACAATGGGAGAACTAGCAATTGATAAGCATGTTCAATACATCTTAGATGTTGAAAAGGTTGTAGTGCTTGTTGTCCTGTATCAAATTGAATGTTTTGTGTTATATAAGATGAACTTATGTGAAATTTGACTTTAAGGGTTTGTCTTCAGAAGAGAGATTTTGAAACCTTGCTCATGGAGCACATTCGGATGAATGGCGCTTATTGGGGTTTAACTACTTTATATCTTCTGGGAAAGCTTGAAAAGGTGGATCAGGATGCCGTTGTTGAATGGATGATGAAATGTCAACATGATTGTGGTATGCTACTTTGCATTTTCGTAACTTTATGGGCATTTATGCTTTATAAATTCAACCCAAATTATGTAAAGAAGCTTTAAGATATACCCTTAAGTTTTTTAGAATCTGACCATCTCCTTCTTACTGCTTTTATCAGTCTAAATGAGTAACATCAGAGGTGTATTTATTAAGTTTTATTATTTCTGGGTCTGCAGGTGGCTTTGGTGGTAGTATTGGACATGATCCACATGTTCTCTATACCCTCAGTGCTGTCCAGGTTTTGGTCCTTTTCAACAAGCTGGACATGCTTGATGCTGAGAAGGTGTCTAATTGTATCCTCAAATAAGAAGTTTTGAAGCCTTGTGTTCCTTCACATTCATTGTTACTCCATTGTAAATACCTTTTTCTTTTTGTTTGATGGAGTTTCTCGGTGCAGGTCAGCTGCCTACTACTAAAAGTGCAAACAAAAATCTTTCTATTAAAATGTTCATCACCAAGTCTAAAAGATTTTAATGTGATGTAGAATATAGAGTATTGCTGGATTACCCTTATGACATGCAGCACGAGTAAGCTTTGGCTTGTTATTTCTCATTATGGATTTTTGAAAAATTTCCATGTTTTGCATCTTTTCTGTGGGGACCGTGGTTATGTCATGTATTGAAGAAAGGGAAAAGGAAAGAATAAAAAGAAATAAAATCATGTTGTTTGCTTCTGGTGTCATCTATCTGCAAGACTACTATCTGGAAATTTTTATCAGGAGAGGTTTTTAATGGCTTTAAAATGGAGGAATATGGGCTAAAACTTCTATGGAGCTTTTTAAGAGTGTTAGACTTGAAAGATTGGGATAACATAACTATCATTTTGGAAAAAAAAAATTATAAATATTTTTTGGCTTATTCAGTTCTCATTTTAATTATTAATGTTATTCTCTAGTAAAAGTTAAAACCAGCTAGGAGTATGAGATAAGCTGCAAAGTGGCCTTAGCCTGATAGGGCACAGTTGTGATACGTCAAATCTGTTTTGGTGAAAACTATTATCCCTGTCTTTTGATGATCTTCTACACTATAGTCTTGTCTGGATTTACCGATTCTGAAGTCCTCTCTTAGGTTTTTTGTGATACTTTCAGAAACTTCTGCTGTATAAATATTCACCTTTCAATTTTTCTTGTGTTCATTTTCCTAGAGAATCTTCAGCTATTATTTGATGGGTTTGCTCTTAAACACTTAAATGTTTAACTTAATCATATTGGTTGACATTGCTAGCCTACAGAATGAAGATGGATCTTTTGCAGGTGACATATGGGGAGAAATTGATACCCGGTAGAGTGTTGGTGTGCTGTGATTTTGTCTTTTGGTTTGTTGTATCCCAGGCCAAACTTTCAATTTTTTTAAATACCTGAATGAGCCTTTCTTTAATTTTCATTTTTGTCCATATCTGTAGGTTTTCTTATTGTGCAATTTGTTGTCTAGCACTATTACACCGTTTAGACAAGATTAATGTAGAGAAAGCTGTAAATTATATTGTGAGCTGCAAAAATCTAGATGGCGGATTCGGATGCACGCCTGGAGGAGAGTCACATGCTGGTCAAAGTAAATCCCTGTTCCAGAGCTTATGTGTTTTTTATTGAGTGAAACTTGTTTGTTAATATACAGGGAAACTGTGATTCCAAAAAAAATATATGGGGAAAGTGGTTTCTTGATATGTAGGAAAATTGTGAAATTCATTGGAGAGGAGATTTTAAATTAAAAAAGAGCATGCTGTTTTACTTGATAGAGGCTAATGTTGATGGCAAGCCACCATTTTAGACTTTCTATTTCACCTTTATTAAAGCAGTGAATCACAAATTGGAAACTAGAGCTCATAATGTGAAGGTTTGCTCTCCTTAATTAGGTTGTTTTAATCAACACCTGTGATCTTGGTGTACTCCTGTTTGTTGATATTCTTAAGCCAATTTTTCAATGTTATGATATACCATTGGAGGAACCAAATGACTTCTCCATCTTGATTCCTGTAAAATTTATGTAGGGGATATAGACCTTTAGTTTTCCAGCTTGGACTATTTTCTCTTTTGGTCTGTATCAGGACACATTCATCTTCCATTGTTGAGAATGAATTGGTTTCTTGTATATTGTGGTTGTAGTTTTCTGTTGTGTGGGTGCTCTTGCCATCACTGGTTCTCTCCTCTATGTTGATAAGGACCGCCTTGGGTGGTGGCTTTGTGAAAGGCAAGTTAAATCTGGAGGTCTAAATGGTCAACCTGAAAAGCTTCCTGATTTAAGTACTTAAACCTCAGATTCCCTTTTGGGATTATACTTTGATGCTTGGAAAATAATTTTCTTTTTCCATTCTTGAAAGAGTACCTTTTTTGTACTTTCAGGTTTGCTACTCATGGTGGGTCCTTTCTAGCCTAATAATCATTGACAGAGTGCATTGGATAGACAAAGATAAGCTTACAAAGTTTATCTTAAACTGTCAAGTAAGTTTTCTTTGGTTTTGTGTTTAAATTCGATAACAATGTTAGTGTTTTGTTGGTTTTAGTTGAGGTTGATGATGACCATAATGGTTTTCATATTCCAAATTTAGGATAGAGAGAATGGTGGGATCTCAGATAGACCTGATGATGCAGTGGATGTTTTTCATACATATTTTGGGGTTGCAGGTACCTAAAAACTTGGTTTTGTTGTAACTTATTGCTAGTCAATTATATAATAGTTACTGTTATAGGCTATCAAGAAAGAAATAGTGATAGTTCCTTATAACTCAATTGTTGTCACTCTTGCCTTATTCGATATTTAGTTCTTGTTGTTATTCTGATGATGTGTTCAGGCCTCTCACTTCTGGAATACCCTGAGGTGAAACCCATTGACCCAGCTTATGCCTTACCAGTTGATGTTGTGAATAGAATTTTCTTTGGCAAATAATAAGGTAATGGAAACCAATCCTGAAATTCTCATTTGCGTCAGTATATTTACATGGTCCCCAACGTGTTGAATTAATTTGCTCTCTTTGAAATTTGTGTGCAGCCTGGCTTGAGAGTTGGGAGGTCTTTTGGTGCCTTATCCGTTACCTGATTCAGCCAGAATCGGACTGGATTCTTCAGATGATATGAACCCGCGGGCTGGTCCTGTTTCTCATCTATTCATTTTTTAACTAGCGAGTGGATTCTGGGTAAACTGAACAGGATGGGGCCTTTTATAGTGTCCACTTGAACTATGAATGATTTTTAATTGATGATGTTACGAACAAAGTCAAAGGCTGTAGTTCTTTTTGCAGGTTAATGTGGCTGCATCTAATGTACAGTGAAAATAATATTATTAAGTAGGATGGTTGGCTTCTTGATTAATTAGCTGGTGAAAACAGAATTGTGTTGTGAACCAAGAAGAGTAATCCACAAGTTACTAAAACAGTTTCTGTACCAAGAAAAGAGCTCATCAAGCTACTGTTATTGTTTGAATGATGAATTTATTGAAGCTGCAGTTTCATAATATGACCAAAAAAGGAGTTTTGTCCATTCCTGTTAAACCAGTTTCAACCAGTTAAGCTTATCTCAGTGATTCAATCAACAGCGGAGCTGTCCGAGAAGCAGGAACATGGAGAGGCCATGCAGTTGCTGACTGGAACATCCCATGAAATGATTAGTAGCTAGTGTCCAAAGCTGCTTTTTTGCTGCAAATCGGGTGGCTTGACTCACGTTATGCTTCTTTAAATTATATTTTCACATTTTTGCCGTTCTATGTATGTAAGCTGTTGCACTTTCAAACGTGTTTAAAACAACTGTTGGTAAAGATTATGGTAATTGCCATTGTTCAGTTCACAGGAGGTTTTTGACGTGCTATATATCTATTAGGAGAGGGAGGTTCGAGATTCCCTAATATCAGGTGCTTGCCTCCTAGAGCATTTGCTTCCTGTATACTTTCTCAAGCGATGCACTTAACCACCAGCTCAAGATGCCCAGATCCTTTCTTTTTCTTGGGTCTTTCCAAAGCAATAAATCACTGATGTAGGAGCATGAATGTAAAAACAACGGATGTCTATAACTCGCTGTATTCCATTAATCTGGACTATCAACGATGAAACAAAGTAGGACGAGAAACGTCTCACTCGTTCATAATTATACACACTCAATAGCTGAAATTCAGAACACACAAGTTTCAAAAATTTACGCCGCAAAGAGCATTACAGAAGCTGCCCATCTCAAAGTTGCTTAAATAAATATTTCACCGGGTGGAATGCAAAGCATTATATTTCAGATACGAGGCAATCTTTGAAGGACTGCATTAAAACTTCCTCGTCCATATTCTGACCTGTCACCAGCAAAAAGGTAAATGATATCAAATACGAAGTACAGCATGATTTTGATGAGAAGGCATAGGATAATGATTAAAAAATTAAAAATTATGGCAAATTTAGGTTCAAGACTTTCCTATGAAAACTATCTTATTTGATTGATCCTCTTCTTTCATCCATTCCCGAGCTGGAACAATCTCATAGTCTCCCTGACAGCCTAAGAAAACATTTAAATCATCAAATATTGAATAAAACCCTATCAAGAGTCAATTGAAAACGGGAGAAATTCAAGTGGCAGAGGAGTAATACTTGCAATGTGTGAAGTTGATCGGACTTTTCAACTCTTAAAATCCCTGTGCAGCGATATACATCCATACCGTATTTCTTCTCCCAAAGGATCTCCTCAAGCCATGAGCGGAACTGGAAGAAATGAAATGACATTTCACCAAACAACACGAATTAACAAACAGAAGAAATATTGTGCTCGGGAAATATTCTTTGCAAAAAGAATTATCAGAAAAATGACAAAAAAGGAAAAGATTTTGTGACTTATCAAAGAGACCAATCACAAAAAAAAAACATGAAAATGCTCCAGAGTAGAGCTACAATAACAAAAGAAAATTATTGTACTCAAGAGTACTCTCTAAAAATACAAAATATCTTTCTATCTCAAATTCATGATTCCCCTCAACTACTCATATTCAAAGAGGAATCTATTCCTATAACTACAGTTCGATTTAAAGCAAGTCTACATCACCATAGAATGGCTAAAAAAGACATTTGCAGAAAAAAGATTATTTATAAATAAAACCATACCCACAGAATTATTTTGGAAGAAAAGCAGTACCTTTTCAAGATCAACATGCCTCTGCTCAGAGATTGATAAGGTTTGCATTTTGCTGTTGTGACGACTCAAGGCGGATTTTAAGTCAGGTCCTTCAACAATGATTCAAGGTGGGTGACATGCTAATAACACCAAAGTTTATCCTGTTAAAACATGGAATTTCCATCTAAACATAATCTTGTTTAATAGACAGGAATACAACCAACCTTTGCATCATAAGCCTGTCGGTCTAGTATTTTGCATAAGTCGACTTGGCAACGTACAGAAACAATGATGTTGGCTAGGGGGTTGATGTTGGATATCTCCTTCTGCAGTTCTTCTAAAGCATGTGAGGTTCAGATTGTTTTGGGGAAACCAAGTCAACCTTGTTAAGAATTACCACATCCTACAAAAATGATCTCAGTTGTAAGAAAACTAGCTTGAAGCATGAGTAATTCCTTTTGTCAGATCATGGTTATGAATGCATTTGAAGAATGTAACTAAACGTTTAACATCTATTCCCTTCCAGCCAGTTGGACCAGTTCAACCATGATGTGTGATCTCAGACCAGGCCGATATGACCAGTTAACTTGAGTTGGGAAAGGGAAAGGGATACTTGTCAATACCCTACAGGGTAAAACAAGAAACTTATTCCTGCCCCAAGTGGGCTGGGCCTGGGCAGGTTTCCCAAACATGCAAGGGTAGGACATTTTCAGTTCAACTGAAATCCCACTTAGGCAATGAATCTAGGAGGGCTCCACAAAATACCCGCAAGGACATTTTAAAAAAGTTTAATCAGTAAATTATGTCACTTGTCAGCATTTGACTTTGCAGGATAACAATTTATAACTGCTCAATAGTTATATGGATAGAAGAGGTGTTAGATTTTATTTGTGGTACAAAATATGTTTTTATGCAATGTCATGACTGCAAATAAATATCTTCATTACCGCAAAAGCTATTTGAAGAAATGCTTCAGGAAATGAAGTTGAAACACTTTTTTTATCAAGCTGCAACAGAAGATTTTTGGCATCTACCACCTGTTTTGGGAGAAAAGAACCATGAACTGTTAAACGAAAAGAAGAGAAAAGAGGAAGGAGAATATGATGCAGGAAAAGAGAACAATACCCACACATTATAATTGCAACTAACTAAAACAGAGAGTGACATCTAAAAAGCACACCAGGAAATTAATTAATAGTTATGGAAACTAAATAAAAACTGATGTTTAATAAAAAACCACTATTTTTTTAAGCAAAGGCAAGAAATAATAACAAACCACTATGTTTCATAAAGCTTCAATTTTTTAAAAAATTTTAAAAAAAAGGGACCAAATCAGCCACCAGAACAAAATGGATGCAGACATTGTTTAATCATGACACTAGAAACTGACCGTAATAATAGAATCAAGTTTGATTGCGGATTCTAGTTGTTCATCCAACCAAAGAATAGAGACCAGGGGAGCTGGATCAGCTAATCCAGTGGTCTCTATCAGTATATGATCAAGCCTGTGTTGCAGAAAATTAAGTTTATAATGAAAGTTTATACCTCAACCTAAGACTAATAAATAAATGACACAGGAAAAGGTGAGTGTGATGAAAGGAGGGAAAAAAAAAGAAATGAACAGTACAACATCAGCCAATTCATGTGACTCAGTCACTTAAAAGTTGATCTGCATTTCTAGAGCTCTATGGAGGACAAAGACGAGGAAAAAAAACAAAAAATAAAAAAAGATCACCTCTCTTTCCTCTGCACTAGTTGCTCCAGAGCTTGAACTAGACTATGCTTGACAGTGCAACAAACACACCCATTTGCAAGCTCAACCCATTCTTCAACAAGACTGCCGCTCTCACCCTCATTTATCATGGCTCTTTCAACTCCAATTTCTTCACCAAATTCATTCAGGATAACAGCAATCTTCTTTCCATGTTGCGCATTAAGGATGTAGTTTACTAACTGGTAGTCAAAGAATTAAAAAACACAGAATACATACATCACAACATTTCAAAGAGAAAAGAAAAATATAGTATTAGATGAATAAACTAACTAGACCGGTCTTCTGCACGAAGTACAGAAATATTATAAAACTAAGCGCCTGCCGCCAGTACTTTAGATTGATATAGCAAATACTCATTGTCAAGTGAAAACCTCTGAAGTTGACTCTACATCAGGGATGCTGCACTGCAACTATGATTGCAACACGAAACTCAAGTGAACACATTCACTAGATATGGAAGCAGAAGAATACCACGGAGGTTTTAGCACTGTTCTGTGTGTGTATGTCTATCTCACCTTCGCCTGTGTGTGCGCAAGTACTTAAAAACACTACACACTTAATTTTTTTAAAAAAGAAAAAAAAGAGTTGAAGCTTCAGTAAGGAGAATCAGGCCAAGTATGAGAAATGCTTCAGGCAGAAAAGAAATACTAGTAATTGAACTGGGGCATCTCTCTCCTTTGTCCTTAAGAAGAACCAAGGTGAAATGAAGAAGGGACTTCGAAGATATAAGCTGAGTGTCCAGCCTATATAAGATATGAAGATCCTGTTCGACAGAAGCTGAAGTTTTCCCTTTCCATGGTGATCCATCCTAGTCAAAGTGCCACGACAAGCAGAATATTTCTTGGCGATCTTACTATCTACCAATACATTCGAAATGAATACAGGAAATTCAAAGTCTTCCAAACAAAAACTCAATAATAGAGGACGCAATTACCGTGGACTTCCCGGAACCAAGATAGCCAGTAATGACCGTCACACCCACGGTATCTCCGTCTTCCGATCGTCGCGTTATTGAGAGTTCCGAGCTGGAAGAAATTTGCTGGCCGAGCTCACCAATTTCGACTGCTAGAGGAGGATTCTCGTCGTCTTCCTCCATCTTTTCTACAAAATTAGAAATATCCGGAACCAGAGAATGAATCAGATGGTTAAAAGGAGAAATAGAAACCTAATAAAAGTAGGAAGGAAACCTCTTTGAAGACGGCGGGAAATCCAGTAACGAAATGACTGCACTGCATTGGCCGTGCAGCATCTGAAGCAGCACATACAAAATAACGAAAATGCCACTACTATACTACATTTGTACTTTTTAATATACAATTTCATATACATTGATATTTATACTTTAATTATTTTTACATTTAAAAAATTAATTCCATTAGCTACACAATAATGGTCCAGTTCAGTTTTATGACATAGTTTCGCTACCCAATTAATGATCATAGCTGTATCAATTTACGCATCAAGATTCTTATGTGATACATGCTGACATTTGTGTATTTTTATTTAATCACTGCTGAGCTGATCTCGGCTAAACATCTCAATTTCATGCATAACTTTATACATGTTTATTTTGTTATGACTTTAATACGTTTCACAAAATCACCCAAGTTTTGGACAGAAATTCTGCCACTACTTTCAGCCATCCCTTTCATCTCCACGACTCCTCTTCTTATTCCTTCGTCGCAAAGCAGAGCTTCCACTCTCCCCTGAATCTCTCTCCGCGTAATAATCCCATCTTCGTTGGGTTTTAACTCGAACCCAATCTTCCAGACCTCGCAGATGTATTTCTGATTGAAGAACTGGTCCGCGAAGTAAGGCCACCACAAGAAGGGAACCCCATTGCTCAACCCTTCCGTGGTCGAGTTCCATCCGCAGTGAGAGACGAAGCAGGCCACGGCGCGGTGCGCCAGCACCTTCTGCTGTGGCGCCCACCTCACGATCTTCCCCCTTTCACCCACTCTTTCGAAAAAATTTTCTGGGTACGCGACTGCAGATCCAGTCATGAGATTGGGTCGAACGACCCACAAAAATGGGCGACCGGATTTCTCTAATCCGGCTGCTAGTTCTTTGAATTGAGTTTGATTCAGAACGGTGAAGCTTCCGAAAGCAACGTAGATAACGGAGCGTTCGTGTTGTTGGTCGAGCCAGGTTAGGCAAGAAGAGTCTTCCGCCCAGAAATTTCCCACAGGCTTCGACACGGTACGATTTGTGGAGGGCAGAGGGCCGATTGGGATGGCTTTAGGGATCAGACCCAAAGCGGGTGCTTCAATTCCGGCAAATGAATTGCAGAGAATCTCGTCAACGAGGGTCGCAGCCTGGATAGCCTCTGTCATCAACCGAAAAACGACCTTCCCGGTTACGGGGTCATCAAAGCAACTCCACCAAAAGTTGTTTGTACTCATTTCCGGCATGGACGGAGAAAGTTGGATTTGTTAATGCCATAATTGACTATTCTTTGGATAAAATAAAGAATTGGAGATTAATGCGTGAAGTCAAAATAAAGCATTGGAAACTAAGGCGTGAAGTATATACAATATATACAAGAGGAGAATAATTGGAGACCAAGACGTGAGGTGTATATAATATACACATGTGCAAGTAAAGAGACTGATAGAGTTTGACACGTGAAGAGATTGTCATCTAGTTAGATAAGATGACAGACATATAGAAAAGATCAGGGCGATCTATTTGCAGAAGGTCAAAGATAGAATATTGAGAAGCAGGTCACGCAAGGAATGGACGTTGAGAAGATTATGGGAGTCTGGTTAATTTAAGGGAGTCTGAACATATATGGTGAAAAGGATCACGAGAGGAACGTTGACTAAATCATGGACTGTCAATTAAGTCATGATTAGAGGAGATGCCTTAAATGGACACGTACGAGTATAAATGGGTATGAAGACCTAGAAACAAGACACAACTTCTAAGAGATCTATTTCGAGTATTCAAGAGAAGTTCGTGTATTCTGAGCGTATTGGTTCTTCATCAATAAGCTTTCTGAGAAGCGGTCAAAGAGATGAAGACGGAGTTCCACCCGCTGTTGGAACACCACTGCTGAAGTCTGTGCTGGAGACAGACTGAGCCTTCCACGCCGGAGAGCTCGAATCGAGGGGAGCCTCGGGTGGGATAGTAACGTGACCACTTACACCGAAAGTGGGTCGGTGTAGAAGGTAATCCACGATTTTGTTGAGAAAGTGAACCGAAACTGTATTGTCTTTGTGAAAGACTTGTAACCAGTTATCACTAGTGGATTGTTACTATCCTGGGCAAGAATGCCCTGCAGATTAGGAACAGTTGTTCCGAACTGCGATAACAACTTGCTTGTGTTTGCGTTGGTTTTTGTTTCTCGAGGTGTTTGTCGCAGAGTTCCATACGAAGTTCTAACACTCGTTAATTTATACTAACCAATATCATCAGAACGCATTTTCAGTTTGGTTATGTAATCTGGTCTCTCCTGTGAAGAACAAGAAGAAAGAGGCTATATTAATCTAAACCCATATGATAAGCAGCAGATGACATGGAAAAAAAAAACCAACAACCGATTAAGAAATTAGCTGGTTGTACCATTGCTATCTATGGTCCCGTACTCGATGAGGTTGGGAATGTGGAGACAGAAAGCCAGAAGTCCCGAGGATGCAGGCCAGAATCCAGCTCTAGGAACACCCATCTTCTTCGCCACAACTAATGCAGGACTCACGCATAAATCGGCAATGACACAAGAGACCTCCTCTTCTTCCATTAATTTTCTGAGGAGATCTTCAAACAATGGTGCGAAGGCGTCGAGGATGAACTCACACAATCTTTTCACGTCACTTCGATCTTCTTCAGGCTCCAAACCATCTGGAACAGTGGCAAAACAGAGCCCTTCGATACCCAGTTGGGTTTCTTTTCGCAGAGCAGCCATGATTCGATTACGATCAAATTCACTGCACACTAATGTGACTATGAAACCCAGGTCCACGAGACAGTGAGAGAGCTCCATGAGTGGCAGTACATGGCCTTGAGCAGGGAATGGAACGACGACGGCATGTGGCTTCCCCATCTTTAATCCCTTTCACAGAACTGTCTTCAAAAGGGTGCTTTGATCCATCCTTCTGAAGCACCTAGCTCCTCCATTTATGCAGGGATATCTCACAAATCAAGCTTGCCCAGTTTCCAGGGAATGTAAAAATCATAACTTGTGGCTCTGGTTGCCATAAGAAAGATTATGGATTCGTTCCTTCACTCTTTTCTTGGCAGTTGGCATCATTCATTTGGATCATCTTCGCCACTCGTCTTTTGTAGCTTCTTAGAGTTTTACTTGTCATATCAATCTCTTTCCAAAGTTCTCTTGTCCTAGGTAAATATGAAGCAACCGACACAGAAATGTATTGCTAAGCATTGTTAAAACGTGTTAAAATGCATTTCTGCGTCGGTGCTTGGTATATATAACTATCATGCAAGCTAGGCATTAGAACTATCTTGCAAGCTAGGCATTAGGAACTTGGGCAGTAGCTTAGTGGTCCATAGAAGTTATTGCTGCAAAAAGTCTTGGGTTCGGGTCCTGTTATAATCTACAGAAAATTACTTCTAACAACTGGACCCAAATCTTGAGATTTGCCCAGTGTATGGTAATTGTATGTTAAAATTTCTGAGAAGAGTTAAATCTGTACTGTCATCGCTCTGAACTTGACACCCCTTATGTATAATTTGAGGTCTGAGGACCATATTGCCAGCATGTGGAGATGCTCTTTGATAAAGGACTACAACTAAAATCTCTTGTTTCAAAGAGAGATTAATCTAAAAAAGAAGTTTACCCAAACACAACTATTACTGTAAGAAAATGTGTAAGGGGGATGAGATAGAAAGTTATTTAGGGATTGATGGTTATGTAGATTACCTTTCGTTTCTTCTCTTTGCTTAGGTTGGTTTCTTCATTTTTTTGCAACCCTACATTGATATTCAGATATGAAACACAGGGCAACATCTAAGTAGATATCATATTGTAGTTGTCTTATTATAAGCATTTTTATGAGGCCCTTTAATTTAGTCTTTGGTTTATAAAGTACAATGAGAATTGATTAATGCAGGTCACATGCATGGGGGAGATGTTCTATTTTGAGGTTTTGGGTTCACACAAGGGTTAGGGTATGTGTGCATTGTAGAGGGACTATTCATGCACTTGGGTATTTGTTATATATTCTTGTATAAATGGTAACGTGAGCTGATTTTGTGATTGATATATTTTGGGAATTTCTTTATATCTAGAGGGACTGGAGACAGGATTATCTGTTTTTGGACAATCAAGTATATAAATTTGTATTAATTTCTAACAAAATGTTCTTGTGATACAAAGACATTTGGAAATTTTTATTGAATCATAGCTGATCCAAAACCAAACATTATATGAGACAACAAAAATATTTCCAATCCTCAAGTATATATTAGTAAAATGCTTACAATATTAATCACACATAGATTTCCAAAGTTTAGCTAATAGATGAACATCTCTCATGATCTCAAGCTTCAGTCCCAGATTTAGACGTGTTTAATTTGTTTTATTTTTAATACGCTCCACAAAATCACCCAAGTTTTGTACAGAAATTCTGCCACTACTTTCAGCCATCTCTTTCATCTCCACAGCTCTTCTTCTTATTCCTTCGTCGCAAAACAGAGCTTCCACTTTCCCATGAATCTCTTTCCGATCAATAATCCCATCTTCGTTGGGTTTTAACTCGAACCCTATCTTCCAGACCTCGCAGATGTACTTCTGATTGAAGAACTGGTCTGCTTCGTTAGGCCAGCACGAGAAGGGAACTCCATTGCTCAACCCTTCTGTGGTCGAGTTCCACCCGCAGTGAGACACGAAGCAGGCCACGGCGCGGTGGCAGAGCACTTCCTGCTGAGGAGCCCAGCTTATAGGGAGATTTGTAATTAGGATTATAAAATCCCACTTCTTTTAGTCCCACATTGAAAACTTTGTAATGGGGGGAGCTTGGGGCTTATAAAAGAACCCCTCTTCCTCTTATTTTGATTATCCCAAGTTGGATCGTCTGTTACCCATACATTAAAGCGGGCTGCTTTCCGGGTTAGGCAACAAGGGTCTTCCGCCCAGAAATTTCCCACAGGCTTTGACACGGTGCGATTGGTCGAGAGCAAAAAGGGCCAATTGGGATGGAACCTTTGAAATCACCTTAAAAGAGAACTTCCTGGTCATGGGATCACTGTAGCAATTCCACCACAAGTTGTTCGTGTTAATTTCTGGCATGGTTGGAGATAGTTGGATGATTTGGTTCTGGATTATGCTCTCCCCTGTGAAGACCGAGAAGAAAAGAGGCAATATTAATATCTAAACCCATCTTGATAATATTGAAGAGAAAATCAAAGCCCCTGGTTCTCGATAGCGAATTAATACCATTGCTGTGGATGGTCCCGGATTCGATGAGCTTGGGAACGAGGGGAGAGAGTGCCAAAAGTCCCGAGGATGCAGGCCAGAATCCAACTCCGGGAACGCCCATCTTCTTCGCCACAAGTAATGCAGAAATAATGCCTAAATCAGCAATCACACAAGAGACCTTATCTTCTTCGATTAATTTTCCCAGGAGATGTTCAAACAGTCGTGGGAAGGCGACGAGGATGAACTCACACAATCGTCTCAAGTCACTTCGATCTTCTTCAGGCTCCAAACCATCTGGAACAGTGGCAAAACAGAGCCCTTCCATACCCAGTTGGGTTTCTTTTCGCAGAGCAGCCATGATTCGATTATGATCAAATTCACTGCACACTAATGTGGCTCTGAAACCCAGGTCGACGAGACGGTGAGAGAGCTCCACGAGTGGGCGTACATGGCCTTGAGCTGGGAATGGAACGACGACGGCATGTGGCTTCCCCATCTTTAAACCCTCCTCCTGAGGCAGCTAGGTAGCTAGCTCCTCCATTTATGTAGTACAGGGGATATCTAACAAATTAAGCTTGCTTGCCCAGTTCCCCTGGAATACAAAAATCAGAACTTAGTGGCTCTCGTTGACCTAAGAAAGATCATGGATTCGTTCCTTTGCTCTTCTCTTTTCCTTGTCATATAATCTATTTGGAGTTGTCACGCCAATCTTCATTTTTTTAATAGATGTGTTTAGGTTCTCCTCCGTCACCAACTTGGAAGATTTTGGATTCGTTTTGTTGCTCCTTCCTTGCTTTATTCCTTTGGATCATATCTGCCAATCTTTTTTCAACTTCTTTTTCTTTTGCATGATAGGTATGTATAAAGAATCAGACGCTAGAACCGTAATCTTTTTCTTTTTCTTTCTTCAATTTTTTTTCAACCCGGCCGGTTAAACCATAATCAGAAGGGGGATTCCGGTTCGACCCCAAAATCGGTCCGATTATTGGCCCGGTTAGCAGAAATGGATGTGATGTGAAGATTCACCAAATGTACGTTTTTTCAGACCAACTTAACATGATGGTTAACATGCATACAAACATGACATTACGAAAAATGTATCACTATATGTTTCCGTCCTTGGTCCAACCCGGTCTAACCGGGTGGTTCAGTTTTTAAACATTATTGCTTGTAACGAACACTCCCTATTCCTCTGATACATGCATGCGTGTGGACTGTGGATCAGATTTCCAGGGTTGAAAATCAAGGACGCTGCCCTTAAATTCACCCCCCTTGATTCTTCCCACTAAATCGTCCAAGTTTTTAATGGAAGCTCCCCCGGTTCGAAGCTTTCTCTCTGTCACCTCTTTCATCTTTGATGCTCTCGCTTTTATCCCTTCATCACCCAGCAAAGCTTCCACTTTCCTCTGAAACTCTTGCCCCGTAATATTCCCATCCTCCCCTGCTTTCACCTCCAACCCAATCTTCCACACATCGCAGATGTAATTTCTATTGATGAACTGATCCGCAAAGCAGGGCCAGCACAAGAAGGGAACTCCGTTGCTCAACCCTTCCGTGGTCGAGTTCCATCCGCAGTGAGAGACGAAGCAAGCGACGGAGCCGTGGGCTAGCACCTTCTGCTGTGGCGCCCAGTTCACAATCTTCCCCTTCTCCCCAAATCTGCGTAGAAAGTACTCTTCACTAATGGAAGACCCAGTAACGAGATTAGGTCGAAGAACCCACAAAAATGGGCGACCGGATTGCTCGAGACCGGAAGCTAGTTCTCGAAGCTGAGCTTCATTGATCACGGCGAGCCTTCCGAAAGCAATGTAGATGACAGAGCGTTCCTCTTCTCGGTCGAGCCAGTTTAGGCAAGATGAGTCCTCTGCCCAGAAGTGACCCAGAGGATTCTTCACAGTAGAGAGCAAGGGGCCGATGGGAACGGCGTTAGGGATCAAATCCAAAGCGGGTGCTTCAATTTCAGGGAAGGAGTTGCAGAGAACCGCATCGACGAGAGTCGCCGTTTCCTCGACATCCGACAGGAAGTCGTAAAACTCCTCTGTTACTAATTCTGCTAGAGAGGCTCGAAAACCTTGGTCTCCGAGTAGGGGTGGCAGTTTTACCCGATTACCCGATTACCCGATTACCCGAAAAGTAATCGGATGGATAAGGTATAAACTTATTGTATTTCGATTACCCGATTACCCGATTAAAAAATTACCCGATTACCCGACTCTTAAATGAAACGGATATGGATAATGGGTATTCCTTACCCGGTTACCCGATTACCCGGATGGTAATTTGGTAATTATTTAAAACTTTATGCCCTTATTTGTTTGATATATTTACTAAGTTATTTTTCCTTGGTAATTTGGTAAATATTTAAAACTTTATGCCCTTATTGGTTTACTTACACTTGGTAATTTGGTAAATATTTTAAACTTTATGCCCTTATTTGTTTGAAACATTAACCGAAGTTATTTTCTTTGGTAATTTGGTAAATATATAAAACTTTATGCCCTTATTTGTTTGATACATAACTTTTTCTTGGTAATTTGGTAAATATTTAAAACTTTATACCTTAATACATTAACTTTATATCTTTATCCTTTTATTTACCCGATGACCCGGTTACCCGCGGGTAATAGGGTAAAAGACTCGGGTGACGGAATAGCTCATTGTTATTCGGGCGAAACGGGTAACGGAATACCGGGTATGGTAAGCGAAACGGGTAACGGAATACCCCTTACCCGTTTCGTTTATTACCCGTTTACACCCCTATCTCCGAGGCTATTCTCATCTGCGGAAAAGAAAGATTTTATTTTATTATTATTATTTTGTAGGACCGGGCTACCGTGCGGCCGTGTTAGCACATTTTTTAACGGTGCGGACGCGGATAACAAACGTCGGTTAAGAAATTATTTTTTGATACCCAAAATACCCTTTTACCTTTCACTTAGCGTCTCATTTCATTTTGCTGCCCTCCCTACTCTTGTCGTTCTTCTCCATCAAGCTAGGTTTCCTGGTTCCTGCTAGTCACTTGCCGCTTGCTGGTTGCCGCTCGTCAGTTGTCGCTTGCTGGTTGCCGCTCGTCAGTTGCCGCTTGCTTGTTGCCGCTTGTCAGTTGCCGCGAAAACGAGGAAGCTATCCGCCTACGACCACAAAATTATGAAGCATAAACCTAAACGACCAAAGCGCTCCCGCTGCCTCTCTTTCAGGCAATGAGGCTCCTCACTACGGCCTCTCTGCAAGTCTCCCCCATGTGGCGTTTCTCCTATTGGCAGCTCTTATTCCATTTGGGATTTCTCCATTGGGATTGAAATCTGGAGCCCGTTGGAAGAGGTATGTATCTTTTCTTTGGTCTCTCTCTTTCTCTCACTTTCTCTCTCTCTTCTCTCTCTCTCTTCTCTCTCTTTTCTCTCTCTCTCTTCTCTCTCTCTCCCCCTCTCTCTCTACTTTCCCTAAAATTCTGTGTTCCTGATGGGAGATTTTTTTCCTGGTTTAAATTTCATTGTTTTGTTTTTCTGTAAATTATCAAAACAATCCATCTCTCTTGCTCTTGCTTAGCATTTATTTGGTGTTGTACTAATGCACTCTCTCTCTCTCTCTTTACTTTCCCTAAAATTCCATGTTCCTGATGGGAGATTTTTTTCCTGGTTTAAATTTTATTTTTTTGTCTTTTCTATAAATTATCAAAACAATCCATCTCTCTTGCTCTTTTTTAACATTTATTTGGTGTTGTACTAATGCACTCACTCTCTCTCTCTCTCTACTTTCCCTAAAATTCTATGTTCCTGATGGGAGATTTTTTTCTTGGTTTAAATTTCCATTTTTTGTCTTTTCTGCAAATTATCAAAACAATCCATCTCTCTTGCTCTTGCTTAGCATTTATTTGGTGTTGTACTTATGCATTTTCCCATTTTAGAGTGCTGGAATTAGCCTATGTGGCTCTAATTCTTGTGTATCTGAGAATTTTCACGGTAATATGTGGTTGTAATTCTTTGTATTTCTCCCTTCTTCCACATCTAGTTCCATGTTGTTGCCTTCTTCAACTAGTAATATTCGTCTTTTCCCTTTTCAGCTGCTATTTCCTACATCCTAATTTTCATGGTGAGCCTAGAACTCAAGACATCATACTAGGGACCTGAATGTGACCACTTAAACAAAGGCCCAATCAGATTATTGTAGGTCTCTATTGTTAAATTAGTTGTAAGGAACTCTTTGTTATATAAGTGCACAAGTGAGTGATTAATTAAAGGGACCCTATAAAAGCAGAGATCAGAAACCCTCTGTAAAGCCCCCTAAGTTTTTGTCAGGGACCAGTCTTCTCCCTGCAGTGGCCAGCAAACGAACATCTAATTATGCTCATGAGCTTCCAAAACTAAGTAATTGTGGTAAGAGTTTCATTGCATATGTTGATGGTCATGTGTAGTCAGCGTTCTCAGTTGGCATCTTGAAATTAGGCAAAAGGCAACTTTATTAACTTAGAGGACTTTAATCAAACTGATTTGTATGTCTCCTCTGGATTTACAAATTGCAAGGGGAACAGGTTATGGAAAGTTGTTGGCAATGGAAATGATCTGATCTCCTCTCGATTGGATGAAACACTACAAGTTATCTCTCTATAGAAAGAGGGTGGCCGAGAGAAAGGAGCCCATACAATTCAAAAGGAAGATAAGATGTAGGTGTATTTTGATAGATGCTCTAGTTAGACTATTCTCCTAATGAGAAGTTTCATGCTCATCGTTACAACATCTTCTAGAGTTCAAGTATCGTCCTGATCTAACACATGAAGACATAGAGAAGTTGATAGATGATCTGGTAATGCTCTGAGACAAATAATGTCACTAACAAATACTTGCTCATGTTTATTTTGTTCATGGAATCTAATATTTGTTTTTGTTGTTTTGATAGGTGAGAGAAACAACAGCAGTGTGGCAGACGGATGAATTTAGATGTCGTAAGCCTACTACAATTGACGAAGCTAAAGCTGGTAAATTAACATTAATTAAAATTTTATTCTACTATTTCTGGCAATTATAGTAAGGATCTACATGTATTTTTTAAAGCCTTGGCATAACTATGTTGACGTTGACTACATTGATGCTTTACACTGTAATGGTGTATCGTATTATTGCCACGTACATGTAGGTTTAACTTCAAGTCAAAAAATGCAAAAACAAAAACATAAAAACATTTCTCTTTATTAGATTAGCATGATACAACTCTCTTTATCAGCCCAAATATTACGATCCCTCCGTTTATGACTGGCTGCTTTTTGTTCTTCCTCTTTTTTTACTAGTTTAAGACCAATTCAGATTACATTTCATCCACATTAAGGTGTGGGCAGAGGCTGTTGTGAACCCTTTTTCCTTTTCATCCTTGCTCAACTGTAGTCACTCGCTCCAACAAGTAAGTGAATCCTACCCGACAATGTACATTGTCGATTCTAAGCGACAATGTACATTGTCGCTTAGAATCCTAACCGACAATGTACATTGTCGCTTAGAATCCTAACTGACTATGTACATTGTCACTTGGAATCCTAAATGACAATGTACATTGTCACTTGGAATCCTAACCGACAATGTACATTATCGCTTAAAATCCTAATCGATAATGTACATTGTCACTTGGATTCCTAACCGACAATGTACATTGTCGCTTAGAATCCTAACCGACTATGTACATTGTCACTTGGATTCTTAACCGACAATGTACATTATCATTTGGAATCCTAACCGACAATGTACTTTGTCATTTGGATTCCTAACCGACAATGTACATTGTCATTTGGAATCGTGATCGATAATGTAATATTTAATATTTTTTTGGGATATGAATAGAATTTTAAATTATAGAATATTTATATAGAAGGGTATTTCTGATTTTTTTACATTAAAACCGTTAAAGGGTATTTTAGAAATATTTAATATTTTATATAGGATATGTGTGGAATTTTAAATTATATAATGATACTATAAAGGGTATTTTTGGTATTTTTAAATAACTTTATAACTTATGTTATTTTAATATTTCATCTCGGATACAAATGCTATTCTAAATTATTCTATGCTAATTTAAAGGGTATTTTTGAATAATTTTTAACTTTTTGTTAATTTTATATTTTTTGGGATATGAATGGTATTTTAAATTTTATAATGTTAATATAAAAGGTATTTATGATATTTTTTAATAACTTTATAACCGTTAAAGTGGAAAAATAACTTTCGTTAAATAAAGAAAAAAGGAATAACAGGGGATGCAATCATGCAATAGAATAGAATATTGAAGATGGTAATTAATTTTTGAACGCCGATTACTGTCGAGAACGCTGCTTTGAAGACATCGAGCTACAATTCCGGAGGCTGCGGGCCAGAACCCAATTACAAGAACCGATCCCATCTTCTTCGCGGCATATACAGCGCTACTGAAGAAGAGATCTGCAATGACACACCAAACCTTTTCTTCTTCTTCTTTTTCTTCGGGTTCATTGATTTTTCTGAAGAGAAGTTCCAAGTGCGGTTGGCAGACGCTATTGAGGGACTTGAGCAATTTCACGGGATCGTTTCGATCATCGTCAGGGTCCAACCCATCAGGAATCACCTCCAAACGAATTGCATGTTCGTTCATTACGACTACACCTGCAGGCTCGTAATTCCCTTCTTTCTTCTGTACAGAAGAGAGAATCCGAGCACGACCGTACTAGTCGAGTGGAGAACTCCATGAGAGGCAGAACGTGGCCTTGAGCTGCGAACGGAACAACGACGGCGTGTGGCTTCACCATCCTGCTCATGTATCTGCTACACTATGCGCGCGCTTTCTTTTATTTATGCATGGAAATATTCGGCCATTGCTATATATATAGGCAGGAGGCTTTAAGTTTTTTTTTTTTTTTTTTTTTTTTTTTTCCCTTGGAGGGCGACATCTAAATTAAGGGTACGTGGCGACATTTATGAGGGACTGTTCACATGAGGTACTCAAACACTATAAATGGTACATGTACGTTGGAACTTTATTTATTTCTGGAATTTGGAAATAAATTGTTTGGTTGCCAATAAATTATGTATCAACATCAAATAATATTTTCCCAAAAATTAGACTTAATTAACATAAATGTCTTTAGCACAAGCATATAGAAGGGTTGTATGGGATAGAAAGTAATAAATTTTTGTGCTTAGTAATTGAATTTTAAGCTTTGATACCAAAGGCATTAGGAAAATGTTAAATCCAAAAGTGTGTTCCATTTCACCTTAATTATAAGCTTAGTGATCCTTGTGGTTTACTAGAAATTGCTGGGACAATCTTTTCGGCGCATTTAATGAAATAAAAGTTATTTGTCTCCATTAACTATGTGGATATAGATTGATTTGACACATACAAGCAAATTAGGTAATTTTCTTTACAATATGGAAATCTTATCCTCTTTATTGTGTAACTTTTATTTTGTCATTCAACAATGTATATAATTTAATGAAATGTTTTCTAGCCTAAACTTAGAAACTAGCTCCAGTTCATCCAAACCCTCCACATTTAGGTCTCCAATTTTTTTTCCTAAAATTTCAAGAAGAAGATGAAGAAGAATAGTGTATTTCATCATTTGTGACAGCTAATTAGGCATAATATTCCATTTTTGTGGCAGATTAGAATTTGTAAAGGGATTGATACCACTGTATCCTCTTCTACTAATTTTATATAATAGAGATTTATTGTAAAAATAGAATTTAATTTAGTATGTAATTAAGAATCATCAATACATAAAATTTAAAATTTATATGAGGGGATATAGCTCAGATTCTAAAGCACTCACTTAGCATGTGAGAGGTAATGGGATTGGTACTCCAAATCTCCAGTTTGTGTAATGTTTTATGAAAAAAAAAGAAATAAGAGTTATTCATGTTCATTCTCTATGTGATATAGATTTATTGTGAAATATGCGATCTAATTAGCTAATTCTTGCACTGCTCAAATTTTCTACTAATATGTCATTAAATTAAGGGAATCAATTTTACCCGGTTACTCCATTACCCGATATTTCAAATGGTAATTGATGGATAAGAAATAAAAAATTTATGTTTTGATTACCGGATTATCCAATTGTCCAATTGCCCAATTACCCGCCTCTTAATCTAAACCGATATGGATAACTGTTATTCCTTACCTAATTACCCCATTACCCAATTACCTAGATGGTAATCTGGTAATTTATTTAAACTTTATGTCCTTTATTTTAATGTTGCTCTTGTTCTTATTAATATTATGACATGTCCTATTTTATACTGAAGAAACCCATTTAATCAATAGAATTCTCTAATTTCTTTTAGCATTTGTTCAGAAGGTTGAATAACGGCTTCAAGGTCTTTTTTTTTTTTTTCATTCTTTGAAATACAAAATACGATTTCAAAGAATTTTGAATTTTAAGTAACTAAAACATAAAAATACTAATCCTTAATATTTTTGATAAATGCATATTTTAGTTAATTTTAAATTTTATTATCATTTTTGTATAATAGCTATACCAAGCTTTATTTTTATTTTGGAGCCTTCTAAGAAAATTTCTGCAGCCCATGGTGACGTTATTCAGATAGAAATAGGAGTTCTATATAACCTGGCTCTCCATAGTGTTTCTCATATTTGGAGAAAGCCCTAAGTGCGTTACTGTTTGAAATGGAAATGAACAATTACAGGGAAGCAAGATGCTTTGTAAATCTCAAAATTTGCAGGACCGAAAGTACATGACGTTTCCTGGATTCGAGGTCCAAATAGAAAAAAAGAAAAACAATCAAAATAGTTGGAAATCTTACAACCCTGTCATTAGAATTGCTGCCGCAGTAAACAAGGCTTCCTTTGCAAAAGGCTCCATCTCTAGCTTCCTGCAAGGGTGAACAATAATTCACGACAGCAACGGGAAAAAGAACATATTTACAGGATAAAAACAAGCAAATAAGGAAAACTGATTTCAGATATACTGATAAACATACTCATTAGTTCTGAGATTTTTACAAGCAGAAAACATGTCCCTGCATATCTGCGCAAGAGAACTGCTCCTGACATCTTCATCTGCAGTACTTCGTGTTTCGACCCCTTGTTTTAAGGATAAATAAGCCTGAAAGGTAGTAATGAGACATATAATCCTAGCATTTCACATCAAAGCAATGCAGGTGTTCTTAACAATTACAACCCCAGGCAAATTATATAAAACTGCAAAACATAAGAAATCTGCTGAAAATGTCTTCAGAATTAGAGTTTTTTTATAAGTTACAGCAGGCCAGAGTTCCCACCTGAAAAGCTAGAGTGAGAAGTAGTTGAGCAACATCTGCATTAAGTTTTTTTACAACTTGTCTTGCCTTGGACTCATTTGACAAGAGCTTCAACACATTCTCTACAGTTACAGTCTCAACAATATTTTTTGACCTACGAGTACGAACAGAAGCCTGCAATGAAACCATAAGAGTGGATTGCATAGAACAGCTTTCAGTGGGAAATGGAACGTTCTGAAGTTTGAATCTATCTTGAACTAAAATACAGCTTATAAACTTAAGTTTTTCGTGTTAAAAGGAAAATTTTTGAATTTCTGATGTTTGCCAATTACCAGCTTGAAAAAATGTTTTTCTTCAGTGTTAAAAATTGATTGAGCAATGTTACAGTGTAAGAAGATCTTAAATAGATGAAGTTTTACATTCTCCTTAATCACAAAATCCCTATTTTCCTCAAAAACTTCAGGAAGCTTTGACATTTGATATCCCTGACCCCAAATCACTATGTTCTGTTTATGCCTCTTAAGGCTTGAAAGTTTCGAAGGGACCTACCCTCTCCCTTTTGAAGTACTGTAACATTTAATAATATAATGAAACCGTTTGCTATTTAAGAAAGTATTACCAATACCAGACATCATTTTTGTGAGTAAACTATGTATAGGCATTTACAAAAGTCTGGGAGAATACAAAAGTTTAGCATTAGTAATTTGTACTGTAGGCACAATGCCTATTAACATTATATGATAGAGTTTGTCATCTTCTCCACTGCAAAGTCATATCCCTGTGATATGTTCTAAAGCACAGTGGCTTAGTTGAGCTTATGCTAAAAAATTACATCAAGGCAAATGTGAAATGAAAAGACCAAAAATAAACTAGATTGCTGGTTAAAATTGAAAGATGTGACTTACCAAATTACAATACTTGCTAAAATACTGCAGATCAATTTCCATTTTGGATCTGAAAATACCTACAAAAAATCAATGAATGATAAGATTGCAGTAGCTAACAAGACACTACTTAAGAACAGAAACATAAATACAACTATACAACTTGTCCTCCCCTGTGGTCTTGAAGTCTGTCGTGTAAGAGGAAGCAAAGTATATTAGCGCAAAGGGCATACAGGTTGATTAAAAGAAGTTATTGTGCATTATCCTTATCTTTATTGGGTTGCTGCAACCCTCCTCCTCCATCTCCTTTGGATTTTACAATTTTGATCAAACAAAGTACTATAACTGTTAATTATACAAAAAAAATAGGGTTTTGATTAAGAATTAAAATAAAAATTTAAATGATATTTTTTTTGTTTGTACCAAACAAGGATAGTGCTTCTCAGCCCTCAACTATTCACAACATACTTTAAACAGAGCTAGATGCCAACAATCAGATCTTCTATATGTCCTTTTTACAAACATGAAGATCAAAATTCAAATATGTGGGTGGAGAAAAGTAGTAAAAGAATTTAGAATATTAAAATTATATATTCAAATATTCTGAATTAGTCCAAATAGTAATAACCTCCAAGAACGGGCAAACAAGATCTTTGTTGTACATCAGCTCCTCCAGAATGAGCTCCACCAAAGGAGTCCTGCACCAGATTCCACAAGTTAAAAGTTATTAAATTAGAACATTATGGTGAATTTCCTCAAAAAAGAAAGATTATGGAAAAGTCATTCACATGAAAACAAACAATACCTCAAACCATCAACCCTAGACGTAAAGCCTTCCTTATCAGCATCCATTTTTATTACATCAAGCTCCATAATCTGGGAAACAATAGTAAAATTAGTTTCCCTCCTCAAAAAAAACAAATGAGGCATCCTCACAAATTTCTCACCAGAGGACATTAAATGTTACCATAGTCAAGAGTCTCTGAACAGAGATACAAACTTCATTTTGCAGATTAGGCATTGCAATTGAAACAGCAGTATCAAAATCAACAGGTGTATTTACTGAAGCTTGTTTCTCGTTTTGCAGATCAGCACTGAGCTCAGCATGATCATACACTCTGTTACAAATGATGGACATGCACTCCTTCATCAAGTTTTTGAAGTTCAATTTTCGTGAACCCTGAAAAATTTTCTATCATCAACTTTAACTTTTCAATAGTCACCACAACATGTCAGTTTTTTTTCTTTTGAAAGTAACAACATGTTATTCTAAATTTGTTGAGATTGACAAAACAGGTGAAGAAATGAAGCTCAATTAAAAGTTGGTCCACAAGCAGGAATTTTATGAAGTTGCTAAAATAATACCAAAAGCAGTTGAAGCAAAGACTCTCTCAATAGGCACCAGTTCTTACTTTCTGCAACAAAGATTTATATTAAGATCAAAGATATGCAACCAATGTCACCTTGAGAAAAGAGATACAAAATTAAATGACTTACAACTCACTTCTGTAAGAAGCAGCACGAGGAACAAAATCTTGTGCGAGAACACTTACTATATATTGGAATAAAAACATGTTTCCTATGTCCTGAAAGCACATATTTTAAAAAATTATTATTTGATCTAGGAACAGATAAGTTGCTCTCCATATAACATAGGACCAAGTGTGTTTAGAAATCAGTTATAGTGCATCAATGGCAACTGAAAATGGATAGACAAACCTTAATTCCAAATTTCAGAGGATCCATTTCAGTAATGGTTTGGGTCAAGAAAAAAAACCTCTGCGCAAGAGAGAAAAAACAATAAAAAAAACTCAACTAACAAAAATATAAAGTTATTGGCCGTCAGACAAGATGGATCATACAAAAATATCCATCAAACGAGATGAATGGTAATAATACAACTATCTGCTATAAATTGAAGACAGTTGTGCCAGAACCAATTTTATGAGAGAAATGTAATCTTTAGAGCCACCAACAAAGTTCTAGTCATAAGACTGTAAACCACATTATCCAGGCAGACTATATGCATTTAAATGATTGAACTTACATCAGAGTCAATCAACTCAACAGGAGATAACGAATTTACAGCTTCACAGGTATTTCCTGAGCTAAAGATAAATGGTGACCAAGCCTGAAGAAGACAGAGAACACAGAAATTTATGTCACTTTTAGCATAGAGATGATTAAATAGGCCTGTTGTCACGCGGCTAGATTCGACTAGGCTAGAAACACAACGCTTTGTCAATCTTCTGCCGAGTGCGGCCTAACTCCGAAGTCCGTCTCGATGTTAGTCAACCTCCCAGGGTTGTTTTCACTCAAGAACGCTATGTTCTAAGTGGAAATGCGCAGTGGAACAATGGCTCAAGAAAGGGGCACAAATTTTGGAGGAAAACGATTCTATTTATTCAGAGAACTGAATGTTCCAAGATGCTTCACAAGCTAGTTTACATGCCTATTTATAGGCTTCAAGCTAACATATAAAATGACCGAAAAAACCCCTAGAGATAAGATAGATCTCTATCTCTCTATCTCTATCCATGAGTTTAAATTCAAACTCCTTTGAATTCAAATCATCTATCCTATCACCCATTTGAACTTAAACCATCTTTCAAATTCAAATGGTTCCATCCTTTATTTGAATTCAAACCTCTTGTTCAAATTCAAATCTCCGTCATTCGAATTCAATTGCCTTTGAATTCAAATGCCTCCAAGTTCAAATTCGAATTCCCCAATTCGAATTCTACTAAGTCCACAAGAGTGGCCCGTTGCACTGTGGGCGGTCTGTCCATCGACCCATCCGTGGGCTACAAGGTTATTTTGGCCCGTTGTCCCCTGGTCCGTCAGTCCATTGACTTGTCCGTTGGCTACAGGGCTTGGGGTTGGGCTGGCCCATAAGGAACCGCAAGGAAAGTGCTCCACCCCTGTGAATGCATGGCCTAGTTGGCCTTTGGCTGTGTAAGTACTTAGTCCGCTATGTGCTTTGTCCATACAAGCAGCGCGGCCCGTTACACCTGTCCTGTAGACAAGCTCGCACACCGTGAGCATCAAATCAAGAAAGCCACCTTGCATGCCCTCATAATTCAAAACTGTATGCCTAAGATAAGATCCTCCACATTGACAAAAAGAACAGTTCTCATTATCTAGTAAACAACAGATTTTATCACACAAGAGAACATGAGCACCTAGATACAATGCTCTAGTACGAAGACTGATAAGCACTTCAGTCTTGAGACTAGAGATTTTGGAGCCCCAAATAAGTGCCAAAAATCAGTTTCTGATAGACCACCAGGCAGATAGCTAGTTTGTCGCTGGTGCATCAAGACATAACAAGCAGATGCCAAGGACATAGAAAGTGATCTTTCAGATGAATTTGTGATGAAACAAACTTCATTGGCAACGTGTTTCTAGCAAATGAGAATAAATAAATAACTATCAGCAAGTTATCAACAAGAACATAGAGTTACCTCTTGAACCATTACAAGTTCATCTGACTGGCTGAAATAAACTCGAGGGTAGTGCTTCATTATAAGAATCAAAGTTGGCACAATTAATAACAACTTTTATCAGAACTTTAGGAGATAGAGAAAGCAACAAACAACCACTTAAATACCTTATCCAAGTCACATAGGAGCTGATAGCTAACCACAGTCAATTCCAAAGAAGCACAATCTTGAAAGATCTGAAAAATCGCATCAAACATTTTCCTTTGCCACGGCGTCACACATGTAACCGTTAGCAAGGACTGGAAGATAGTTTACAGGAAACAAGTTTCATATAATACACAAAACGAACAACATAAGACAGTACCGAATTGGTGAGTTTGCCAGTATTCTTATTCGTAAAAATAGAAAATTTTACCTCGACTTTAAAAAGATTAAATTTCATGAGTTGAATATTATAAATTACGTGAAATGTATCAATAGACAACCAAAGTACGGTGACCTTTCTTCAAGGGGTCTTCAGAGTACATAATAATTCGAGTAGAGCGGAGTAAAAAAAGTACAAAAGAAACTTCTTTAACGAGCGGAATACACCGGTAAAGATGACCATGACAAACACACACGCACCTAGTTGGAATGGTAGCGTCCGTGGCGATGATTGAGGCAGAACGGACAGCTTCTAAGAAAGATAGTCCTTTTTCGTATCGACAGAAGAGATGAATGCGAAAGTAAGAAGAAGGAGAAGAATTTGAGTGAAGAAGAGAGAAAGGGAACAAGCAACTCGAAGATTACTGTCATCGTGAATGTCTCGACTATCCTTGACTCCACATGTATCGAGAATGGCCATGGTGTTCTCTTCAAGTCCTCTCATGCTTCTTCTACGAGACTCCATTTGCCTTCCTGCAAGAGCCAACCCAAAACCGAAAGCTCCTCTCTCGTCTCAAGGAGTCAATAACTAATAAGGCGCGAAAAAGGTGACTGAACTGAGTGGCTTCTAAGTTCTAAATAGAGAGTCCGAAATAGTAGCGAATAGAAAAGGTAAGGTAATTTTCCGTTACCGGGACTCGACCCTGGGTCTCTTGGGTGACAGCCGAGTATCCTAACTCGGTCTCGGCTAGACTACAATACAACGGAACCTTAATATAACGAATCTAAATGCATTTGATGAAGATCAGCAAGATACTCTATTCTACTGTAGCGACTGTAACAAAATTTTCGATCCGGAGCATGAAGATTTATTCGGACATCCTAGCTCTGATCAATCTCATGCTTGGTTACACTCAATGCGCACTGTAATATTAGTGAAATAAAGAATCGGCGTAAGCGGGTTAATCCTCAAATTTCAGAAAATCGTAGAAAGAATTTAGCAAAACTTTGCCTTGATTCCTGTCATATAATGAATCTTCCTGCATCATTTCATCTGGGTTTCCAGCATTTGAGCCGAAAGAGTTAACTAGATCGGCAAAGAATCGATGGAAGACCGGGAGAGAGCTGCCATGGCCGACGGCTTCAGCTGCGCGATACCCACCAGGACATAGTCTAGTTTATCAGCGAATCTTTAGGGATGCATTACTGGGGTGGAGGGAAGCGGCGTCCCCGGCTTGTCTAATGCAACGTTAGATCCGTCTGCAGAGGAAGAAGATGTGGTGGTGTTGTTGCTGCTGTTGCTGTTGTTCGGGAAAGAATCCATAACTGTTAACCTGGATGCTCCTCCATCGGTATGATTCGTATCACTTCGATTTGGATTTAATCTCTGCTGTATGGGAAGGTTGTCTTCAGAAACGAGTTCGACCCCTGCACTTACTAACATAGCAACCAAACATAACTAACAGGTCAAGGCAATCATGCCTACATTGTGATACTTGAAAATTTGAGTGCAACTAAGCTATCACGAATTTGAACAGGCACCGAGCACAAATGTGCACACGCCCCCACTTGGTATTGTGTTAAAATGTAACTCATCCATTTACCTATTCAAGTTATCAGTATTCCAAATATTTTTATATACGTAGATTAATTACTCCTAATTTCTTCCATGGGTTTTGATTTGTATCTTGTGGTTTTAATGTACCACAGCAAGAGTACTGGTTGTCTGCTTGCTTGAGGAATTTGTATTCCTTGGGACTGTTAAGACATAAAGGATTGCCCGATATTGGACGGAAGTAATGAAGAGATGCCAGAAGAACTACAACTGGTTATTTAAGTGGGAAATGATAGAGTGCGAAGGAGGACACATATAGCTCACACTATATGGTTGACCCAAGCTTACTTATGATGAAGATGACGAGTAAAATTTACTGACATATGAGATAGCTCTTGAATTTTTAGTGGTTATATCGAACTATATCAGACAGTCTTATGAATATTTATTTACGGTCTTTGCTTTTGCTTTTCTTTACTCTATTTTAGAGTTGAGAACGCAGGTGCAAGTAAATTAGCTTATTTCTGATTGATACTTCCCGGTGGAGTTCACGAAATGCCAGGCAAACTTATTTGTTATCTTTGAGCTTTCTTGGGGAGGCTGCTAAGTAAAGCAAGCAATGGAGATTGATCCTATGCGATCTCTTTCTCTAAGGGTGGGATCAAGAAGAACAGACCGGAAAGCACAGCATCAGCAAAGTAAAGGTAAAGAAATGTTACATGGAAGAAACAAACTTTGTTACAAAAATTCTTAGCTTATTATGACTGGGAATGGACACAAGTGTGGGCTGGATCAGGATTGAGTAGTGGTTAAGATGATTAGCCAGGTGATCAAAATCCATAATGTGTTCTCAAAAGGCCAAAACTACAAACCTAGTCTAAGATGGTGTTGGATTGTGTTGGGTTTGGTTTGATCTGGAAAGCAAAAGCTATGTAAAACAAAAATGCAATTTTTGTTTGTACATTTGAACAAATAGATAAAATAATTGTATGGAAATAATTACTATAAATACTACATGAAAAACATAAGCTTTGATCTTTCCAAAATCTGACCTTGGTCCATTGTCAAGAAGAAGAATAAAAAAGATACATAATAATTTTCTAATATATGCAGAGAACTTTTACCAAAAAAAAAAAAAAAAAAAAAAAAAAAAGCTGAGAAAAATTAACAAAACATTACATTATTGGGCTAACATAATGCTAATAAGATCATTTTTAATCATAAAAACATAATCTTTGAAAGTAGGTTTTACTAGAATATGTTGTTTCTCAAAATGAACTTTAATGGAAATTTTCCTGTATATGAGATGCTGTTCCAGTCGTACAAATGACGTGGTATCGTTGTTGTAATTTTTGGATATCATTCATCTTCACTGACAGTTTTAAGAAAACTAAAGAGTCTCATCCTCGCTACTGTGTTTCTGCATTATCTGTAGAAGGGCATGCACCCTGTACTGTTTCACTCGGATTTCGCTTCTAGTGTTTAACTCAAAACCTAACCATTATTTATCAGATGAGCACACCTAACCCAAGGCATTTATTGCTCAGATTGGCCTCAATTTGGCTCTGCTTCTGGTTTTTGGATAATGTCAAAAGCCACCTTCCGTAACCTTTTTATTTTTTTACATTTCTATTAGAGTAAACTGATTAAAATAAAAAATATAGGAAGAAAAGGAAAAGGAGAAATTGTTTGTCTTTTTGTGTACCAGGATGTGACATAGATTTTTCTATGTTTGTGTGGATGCAGATGCTGAAGTTGGACTAAAGTCTTCAGGAAAGATCTCACCAGATATCACAATGAAGATCATATGGAAAAAAGGTTTCATAAGGTTGGTTCTTGTTGCAGGCATCTTATGGATGCTGCTGATTCTGGCTGCATTATTATTTCAAGTCTGGACATGCCAATCTTCTGTTACTTTCATTTCAGGTATCTTTTGCAAATGTGATATTTTCTGTTGTTGCTATTCTTTAGAGTGATCCCTTTCAGTGCATCTAATCCAACTGTTAACAGCTTTTCTCTATAACAAATTTCCTCCATAGTTTGAATCACATTGTCCTTAACTTATCTTGGTTTGTGCATGATCTTGTCAGCCATGTCAAGAAATATCTCCATTAATGTCGTCATATCAGTAACTATTAACAACCCGCCATTGCATGGCCTTCAGGAGGGCTTTCACCTCCACCATAACTACATCCCCTGGGACGAATTTATGCATTGTAAAAGTAGGGCTAGCTTTTCGGAGCAGCTCCCAGCTCACACTATGATTGAGGAGGTGCTGTGAAGACCTAGGAGTGTGGGCAGCACTAGCTGAAAGGCTCCCATACTGTTTGGAGGGCATCGGCGTAGATGCTAAACCTGTCCCCTGTCTATCATATCAGAAGCTGTTCCTTCCAAATATTTAGGTTCTTGGGTATTAAATCAATTAAATCAGTCTGCGGTTTTGAGAAGGATGTTATGTGAGAAGCTGCTGGGCTGTTCTCATTTGTTTCGTCCACATATGGTGGAAAAATGGTTGCAAGTTGATTTAACAACTCGCCTCGTGTTGGAAACTGTAACTTATAAGATCACAGAGCAGATTGCTTTCTGCATCTTATATGCTAGTCATTTTGTAAAGTACGTTATGACTTCAGCTGTCTAACGTCTTGCTGAATTGTATTTGCAGGCATTTGTCAAAAAGACAGTAAAGTATTTGCTATGCTGGATATTATGGGACTGGTTCCAAAACCACAACACCGTAAGATCAGCCCCTGGCTCGCTCTATTTTTTTACTGTCCATCCTCATGAGATTACTTGCGTAATGGAATTACTCTGGATAGCAGGTTGTTCAATTCCTGTTCTGGATGACCCAGATGCTGTGGTCATTCCCGAGGGCCGAACGCCTGACATAATTCCTAAAAATTTGTCATACATTACTGTCGATGATAGTGTCGAAGCTGACAGCAAGCCTCTATTTGGGGGACACCAGACCTGGGCACAAAGAGCAGATAGTTTTAAACTGAACTCAACAATGAAGGTATGTTGAACATGACATTAAGGGCCCTATATGTTGAATTAAGCTATTGGGTCCGTCTTACAAAGGGGTAAAGAAGGAGGGGAAGGGAAGAGTCTATATATGCTTCTTTCTGTCTGATTGTACTGTTCTCTGTTCTTCGTTGCTTGTTGCTGTCCTTCCAACAGAACTCTCTATGGATTATATCCTTTGTGGATGTTTGGGCCTAGAATCCATCAAGTTGGACCTTTGTGTGGGAGTATTCTGCTTTAGAATTTTTTTCCTTCAATTATTAACTAAAAGTTCACTGTTCTCTGCTTGCAATATTTAATTTATTGTTTTTCTCAACCATAGCCACTCCTTCCATGTTATGAAGAGTTTGTGAATATTGTATGGATTAACCCGTTGTTCATGTCATCCAAAAGTTAATCCATTGGACTAGATCCCTTTGAGAAGACTGATTTGTTATTGTTCATGCTAGTCATGCTTGGGACTTCTAAATTTCAAGGACTATAATATTAGTTCACCTTTATTTATTCAAGAAGAGATACCTGCCAGGTTCACTGTGGTTTTATGAAAAATGGAGGAGGTGATATGGATCCTGTGGATGTCAACTATGTTAAAAGGTGCAAATTTGTGGTTGCTTCTGGTATTTTTGATGGTTATGATACACCCCATCAACCTGCAAACATTAGTCTTCGCTCCCGAAAGCTTTTCTGCTTTCTCATGGTGGTAGATGAGAAATCTCTTGAATTCATTAGAAACAATGTCACAGTGAAAGAAGATAGTAAGGGTGGGCAGTGGGTTGGTATTTGGCGTGTTGTGTTGTTGCGCAATCCACCATTTGATGAACCAAGAAGAAATGGGAAGGTCCCAAAGATATTAACTCATAGGCTATTACCATCAGCCCAATATAGCATCTGGATTGATGGAAAAATGGAGCTCATTGTGGATCCACTACTAATTCTTGAGAGGTAAGTTCTTCTCTGAAGTGTTTACTCTTTTTTCCTCAGCATGTTAATGTGCCTTAAAAGCACTTTGTCTTGTTATGAACTTGAGATTAATTAATGCCTGAATGAATCCAATCCTCAAATTTAAATTGTTTAAATTGAGTTTTACATTTTTAAACTTAATCAGATCCAAAGATTTTTTTTTTTTTTGAGGAAAGTGCTGTTTTATTGATATATAAAAATTAAGTTACAAATGGAGGGTTCAATCTCACCGAGAGAACAGTGAGGTGAACCCCCTCTTTAACTTAAAGAGTCTGCTAGTGAATTACCAACTCTGGGAATACAACTCCACTCATGTACACATGAGTTGGATAGTGACAATATCTCTCTAAAGTCATACATAAATCTCCATGGTGGGGCTGAAGTTTGTCTACACCGTCCTATTACATTTTTTGAGACTCCTACTTCTAATTCTCCAACAAAATGTTCATGAAAGATTCTCATCCCTTGTAGGACACTATTGACTTCCGCTGATGTAGAGTCAACCGTGCCTAATGGACCCGCATATGTTAACATTATCTACCCATCTGCATTCCGAAAAGCTCCCCCATACCCTGCTGGCCTCGAGATCCAAAGATATTTGACCCAATAATGTATTATATTTGTTTTTAAAAACTTCACAATTTATTTCAATCAATGATTATTTCATTAACTGATAAATATGTTAACTTATTACCTTTAATAGTATATATAGATCTCCAATCACCACTCAAGTTTTAACCAAAGTTGGTGTGCGAATAGGTTTATACCATCCTTGTTGTCAACTCTAGGAATAATAAAAGGTGGATATGATTTAGTCAAATGAGATTTTAGTTAGCCAAAACTAAAAAAAAAAAAAAAAAAAAAAAAAAAAAAAAAAAAAAAAAAAATCCTCTTATGAATAGAAAACAAATCCAGCGTGTAATATGCACTTTAAAGACTCCTGATCTCATAAGCAACATCCTCATAGGAATAGAAAAATATTAATTCACCATACCTATCCAATCCAATAATACTATTTGGGTCAAATTTTTTATACAGTCTGTGGCAGGTCACATATGGATCATATGGTCCTCTGATTTGAGAGCTATCCATTCTCTTAAAGCATGCTCGTACTTTTAAAGAAGTTGCACATATTTTCAGCCTCAAGATTTCATATTTCAATTCTTTGTCTCCTACTTTCTTTTCCTCCATCTGTGTTCATGCTCTGTTTCATTTCAGCTCTTTCCTGCTTTAAACATCGAGTGATTGCATACTTTCTTGATGTTCTGAATGTAGTATTGCATGTCAAAGTTGGGTCACTTCTAAGCCTATTAGCGAAAGGTGAGGTTGGGTCACTTCCTTCTGAAATTATTAGGCAAAGGTGAGATACCTGTTCCTAAATAGAAAATGCAGATTCATTCGTGAACCAGAACCAATCTAGGAACTTTATCCTACAAAAACTTTTCTCATTGCAAGATAACTAGCTTGATATGCACTTTCATTCAATTAAAAAATTGCTGAACCTTTTATCTGGCCACCATCACACCCTTCTTGGGCTAAAATAAGAATATAGCCCAAGTCATGGAGACTCATAAACTGATGGGCCACGGAGAAGACAAACAAATACCGCTGAGTAGTGACAGACAGCTGGTTCTTGGAGGCAATATTTTTTTTTATAGGAATTTTTTTTTTTTTGATAGGGTTCTTGGAGGCAATATGAGTTGGGCTTGTTCCCTTTGAAGGGAAAATGTTAAGAGGTCTCTTCTCTATTAGTACACTAAAGATCTTTTCAAGCTCAAACTTGGGGGAGTTTAAGCCTATAACATAGTTTTGTGCTCTTAAAGGGCTAGCCTTTTTGAGTACCTCTTCAAATTAGGGAAGACATCTCAATAATTCAACTTCCACGCCCTTGTCAAAATCTGAGATGTCCAAGGCATATGGCTAGGACATCTTGGGTGTAATATTACATTACTTTAATACAAGGGGTAAAACGTCTTGCCTCATTTAAAATCCAAAGCATCTGAAAAGTTCATATCAAGTGAAAATCCATGACATCTTGCCCCCATTTGTACAATTAGATTGTTGCCAACAACAAGCTTGCAGTTTGTAAAATTTCGTATGGTGCGAAATGGTGAGACAGACAACTTATGCTTTAGCCTCAATGTCTTCTACTTATTCTGCCTTGTATATATGTAGCTGCTGGACGTTGGTGCAAAGCTCAGCAATCCCTTTAAAATGTTTATGTAAAACCTAATTTTGAATGTACGCTGGTCTACTAAATGCTGATGATTATATTCTGATTTGGTTGTGAACAATAACCTCAAGACATTTTCTCAATTTTCAGATACTTGTGGCGTGGGAAGCACACATTTGCTATTGCTCGTCATAAACACCACCGGAGTATATATGAAGAGGCTGATGCAATAAAGAGAAGGAAACGCTATGCTCGACCTCTAATAGACTTCCATATGAAGATATACCTCTACGAGGGGATGGAACCTTGGAGTAGTACAATGAAGAAGACCCCAAGTGGTAATGTGGAAGAAAAAAAAACTAATTCCCTGTATCTGTGTAGTTTTTCTGTTAAATTTTTCATATTTACACGCTACAATTGGTGCAGATGTTCCTGAAGGAGCGGTCATCATAAGGGAACATACAGCTTTAAACAATTTGTTTAGTTGTTTGTGGTTCAATGAGGTCAACCTTTTAACTCCAAGAGATCAGTTAAGTTTTGGTTATGTGGTCTACAGGCTGGGTGAGGCATTCAAGTTGTACATGTTTCCAAATTGCGAATACAATTCCTTGTTCATTTTGCACAGACATACCAGGGAACATTCTTCTGTTATTGAGTGGGTAAAATCTTTGGATGAGTTTAGGAATAACAGTACAGGATTGAAAGAAAGCAGAGGGGGGTTAGGCTTGTGGACTCCTTACCCTGGAGACCTGGATTCAGTCCAGCTACCAATTGTTAAAAGAACGTCGCCAGCAGGTTGAGGATGTGATCTTTTGCTCTGTATTCTTGATCCCTGTTTTTGGAGTTCTCTCTTCGCAGTCTCGACACTTCTTTGAACACCAGCTGTTTGAGCAAAGTTATGTATTATGCATGAGAAGAGGAGCTTCCAAGTTTGGAATAAGTATTATGCATGAGAAGAGGAGCTTCCAAGTTTGGACTAAGTATTATGCACGGGGCACTTCCAACATCCAACCCCATGATTTTGCCGTAAGTCGGCAATTATTTTTTACTAAAATAAGAGAATTTTACAAGACGTTACAGAGCTTAAAATCGTTGTGGGCGATTCTCTCGTTTGATTTCTTCGACGAAATCATCAAAATTTTTCCGAGAAGTTCCGCCGCCACCGACGGCCTCTTCCGCCGTCTCTTTCATCTTCAACGCTCGTTCTTATCCCTTGCCGATCATCACATAGCAGCTCTTCTATCTTTCTCTGAATCTCTTCCCGCGTAATAATCCCCTTCTCATCTGCTTTCAACTCCAACCCAATCTTCCAAATCTCGCAGATGTAATTTTCATTGAGGAACTGGTCCGCCAAGCAAGGCCAGCACAAGAAGGGAACGCCATTGCTCAACCCTTCCAAGGTCGAGTTCCAACCGCAATGAGAGACGAAGCAGGCCACGGCGCGGTGGGCGAGCACCTTCTGCTGCGGCGCCCAGCTCACAATCTTCCCCCTGTCACCCACTCTATCGAGAAAATTTTCCGGGTACACGACGGCGGAGCCGCTCATGAGATTGGGTCGAACGACCCACAAGAACGGGCGACCGGATTGCTCTAATCCGGCTGCGATCTCTTCGAATTGTGCCTGATTCATGACGGAGAAGCTTCCGAAAGAAACGTAGATGACAGAGCGATCTTGTTGTTGATCGAGCCAGGTTAAGCAAGAGGAATCCTCTGCTTCGTCACTGCGCGTTTGGGAGGAAGCAGAGGACCGATTGGTACTGCTTGAGGTATCGAATCCAGAGCAGGGGATTCAATTCCCCAGAAAGAGTTGCAGAGAATTCGATCCGTTAGAGTTGGAACTCGGCGTACTTCTTCCATTAAACGAAACACTGTCCTCTTCGATGAGGCACTCAAGCCATTCAAGCCGAAGTAGCTCGTACTCATCTCCGGCATGGTTGGAGTAATTCGAAACATTTGGTTTTCTACAATGTCCCCTGCACATGAAGAAGAAGATCGATCGATCACGGAATCACGGATCACCCTCGTTCAAGTTTTCAAAAAGGGTGAACAATCAATCGTTAAACCCGTTGATGACAGAAAAAAAAAAGTGTCCATCTTTACCAGTGTCATCGGCTATGAATCCGGACTCGACGAGCTTGGGAATGTGGAGACAGAGAGCTAAATTCGCAACAGCCGCAGGACAGAACCCAAATCCAGGAATCCCCATCTTCTTAGCCACAGACAATGCAGCGGAGCAACAGACATCGGCAATAACACAGGTAACCTTCTCTTCTCCGCGCTCGTTCATCTGTCTCATGAGATTTTCAAGGAATCGCTCGAAGTCTGCTTCCATGACAAATTAGAACAATCGAACCCCATCGCCTCGATCGTCGTCGGTCCCCATCCCGTCCGAAACCGCCACGAGCGATATCCCCTCAATACTACTCCGATCGTCTTCCTTCTTCAAAGCAGCCAAAATCCGTGCTTTATCGAATTCGGAGCAGACCATCGTGATTCCGAAACCCCTATCGACGAGACGGTGAGAAAGCTCCATGAGCGGCAGTACATGGCCTTGACCCGGGAACGGAACAACCACTGCGTGCGGCTTCCCCATCATCCCTGTTCTCGGAAGTTCCGAGCACTCTGCTTCACATGCAGAGCTTGCTCATCCCTCTTTCCATGGTCAGACATTTAACGATGGAATTTTGTGGCCGCCACGACTCGAAGTCCATATGAGACGTGTAAGAATCAATTTTGTCCAGTCCGACACTTACTGTCTAAATAAGCACATTACAACCTGGGTCAACAAGTCAAAGACCGACCCTAGTCAGACCGATAAAATTAAGCCATCGATCAAGCTTCAACAAATCAACGGCCAAGATCTCAGTTGCTACGTCAGCAGCTTACATGGGCGACATGTCATTCAAAGTGGCCACGTCAGCAACTGATAAGGATGACACATGGCCTTTGCCTCAGTCTAAGACAGGCCCATAATTCAAGGAGACGTTACGAAACGGTTGAGATAAGTTACAACCACTCTAGCAAATCAGGTCAACACCGTTAAAGCTTAAATAAACCTATAAATTCAGGGGCTCAAGACGGATCGAGGATAGATAAAAAAAAAAGAGATCAGAAGAAAGATCCGGACAGACAGACATACGGCCAAAAGACCGAAGATCAAAAATTTAAGAGCGTACGTCCAAATTCCCAAACATCCCAAATCACCACCCCAAATCTGAGAGAGCAACAAGCATCCCTGCCGCTGTCTCGCAAATCAAATTGCTGTGAGCCAATCGGAATACCAAATTTTTCGTCAAGCTTAGGCGAAATTCAAGTTCGTTTCATTCGTTCGTAAAGAAGGCGTACGTTGATTGTTCGTGTTTAAATCGGAGATCGTTTGTACTTATTTGGAGATCGAATCAAAGGAGTTCTAAAGTCGCACCCCACATAATCACCTAAAAATTACCAAATTACCCCTCAAATTATTTTGTACACTGTACATCGGACACGTATTTTTTGGTTCACATATTGTACTCGTTTATAAATTTGGCACGCCCGGTGGGACTCTTCTACCTTTCATCTCTTCCTCTAATTTATCAGTTCAAATGGCCGGTTCTAACAACAACAACAACAAGGCTGCTGCCAAAACCCCAATTGCCGGAGCCAACTCGTCATCGGCACCAAGAATGACCGATCCTTTGGTCACCTTCCCTCGCCGTCCGCGTACACCAACTGCAGCTGCTGCCGTCAGCCAAGCCAGAGGGATCCGCCCATCCCAAATTCCTGTGATCGGTCGTTCAAGGCCAACCACCAGATCTGTCACGGGATCTCTGCCAACCCAACGTGCTGTACAAATTCAGCCGCAGGCAAGCCCAGCTCCAGCCAGCCCCATAATTTCTCCAACAAGGGTCCATCCCTCGAGGAGTTATTCGGCTGTTCTGACATCTCCGCCACCAACCAGTCCAGTGGCTAGTCCAGCCGCAAGCCCAGCAAGAAACTCTCCCTCAACGGCAAGCTGGGTCCCCGCATTAATCACTCATTTCGAAGGAAGGCGAATCATCCCTTTCCCGCGATCGGCTACACCAACTGGGGCACCTCGCGCTCCAAGTCCCCCTTCCGCCACATCTCCAGTCATCAGAGCCTCGGCAATAATGGCACAAACCAAGACTGTGGAAGAACAATTGGCAGAAATCCAAGCTGCCATGAGGGAAAGGGACGAGCAATTGAGAGAGAGAGAACTGCAGAGGGATCTCCAGATCGCCACAATTCTGTATAAATTTGAACAAATTGTAGATCGTCTGGGAGCATCCTCCCAGCCCAAAAATGATGAGGGACAGGCAGGACCCAGCACGTCCGCCAATCCTATCCCTCCTTCACCCATCATCCGTCCATCTCCAGTTCACGAAAACCCATATCCATCTTGGAGTATGATGGAAAGATCAGAAGATTGGCCAATGAAGCAAAACTACTTGGAGATCCGTTTCCAAAAAATAGACTGGTAAGAAAGGTTTTGAGGTCTTTAAATAAAAAATTCTCTGTGAAAGCCATTGTTATTGCTGAAGCTAACAATATTGATAAGATGACCTTGAATAAAGTGATTGGTTCACTATGTACCTTTGAGACAGAGAGGCAAGCTGAGGAGAATACATCTTCAGTGAATGACCAGAATATTGCGTTCACTGGCAAAACCAGAAAACAAGGTTAGTTTTAAAATGAATTACTGGAAGAAAGAATTGCTAACTTGAGTAAAGGCTTCAATAAGTTATACAGGAAATTCTCTAAACGTGGAAACTCTTCCAAGTATGGTGAAAGGAAAGCTGAAAAGTTCACTGCAGAACAAAAAAGAGTACAGTGGTGTGATGGTTATGGTCATATCCAGTCCGAGTTTCCCACAATAAAGAAGAAAAAGAAGGCTCATAATGTGACCTGCAATGATTCGCAGACAAAGAACTCGTCGTCGGACTCGGATGAAAATTATACAAGAGCCTTTTTCTCGAGTTCAAGATGATGTTCCACCACTTGAAATACCGAAGGTGACATCACTCTTCTAAAAGGTATGAAAGACAAACTGAACCATCTCTCCAATATAAATCGAGAGCTAATTGTTAAACTTAATGAGACAGAAGCTTCTCACAAGTTTCTTCAGATAGATGCGATGAAAAGAGAAGAAGCTCTAAAGCGGCAAGAAACACAGATTGAAGAATTGCAGAAGGAGCTATTCTCAACTCAACAAATCTTGAAGAAATTGGAGAAAGGGAAGGGTAAGTTGGATGAGATTTTAAGCAGTGGAAAAACAAGTTATGATAAGAGTGGACTTGGCTATACTGGAAGCACCTCCAAACGGCAAACAATGTTTGTTAAAGAAGGATCTCAATTGAAAAGAACTCATAAAAAATTCCAAAGTAGTGGATGCTACTACTGCCAGGATCGGGGACATATACAAACCCAATGTTACAAATTGTTCAGAGATCTGAAGTATAGCAACAGAAGGCTTCGGAAGAATCATCTGATTCATAAGTTTATTTGGGTTTGAAAGAAGCTATCCTGTAATCATGCTTTGAAAGCAGTCACTAACTCTGTGTGGTATTTTGACAGTGGATGTTCGAGACACATGACTGGAAAATTAGATCTGCTGAGCAACATAAGTTACACTGAATCTGGCCAAGTTACATTCGATGATGGAGGAAAAGGTACAATTGCTGGGAAAGGAACTTTAAATGTTGATGGACTGCCTAGATTACTGAATGTATTATTGGTTCATGGTCTGCAAGCTAATCTGATTAGTATTAGCCAATTATGTGATGAGAATTTACAAGTTCACTTTACCAGTGAAAAGTGTCTAGTGGCTGATCATGAAAGAAATTTGGTGATGGAAGGAGTTCGAACAGGTGATAACTATTATAAATTAATTGAGAAATTATATTGCTATACTGCTTCTTCAGACAATGCAGATATCTGGCATCGGAAACTGGGCCATGTGCATTTCAGGCACATTCAGAAGCTGATCAAACATGCAGCGGTTAAGGGACTTCCTGAGATAAAAAACATTCAAGATAAGCATTGTGGTGACTGTCAACAAAGCAAGTAGCATAAGACAAAACACAAAAGCACCACTCAAATCAATACAACCAGAACTTTGGAACTTCTCCATGTTGATTTAATGGGACCAGTTCGTACTCCAAGTCACAAAGGGAAGAGGTATATTTTTGTTTGTGTGGATGATTTCTCACGATTTTGTTGGGTGGATTTCCTTAGGGAAAAATCAGATACTTTTAAGTCTTTTCAAAGACTTTGTTCAAAAGTAATGGTGGAGAAAGGAGCAGCAATTGAGAAGATAATCAGGCTCAGAAGTGATTATGAGAAAGAGTTCGAAAACAAAGACTTTTCTGACTACTATGACAAGGAAGGCATTTATCATGAGTTTTCTGCTCCAAAAATACCACAACAGAATGGAGTGGTAGAAAGGAAAAATAGAACCATTCAAGAGATGGCTCGAGTCATGCTGCTTTCGAAAGGACGTCCTGAAAAGCTCTGGGCTGAAGCCATAAACACTGCTTGTTATATAACAAACAAAGTCTTCTTTCGTCCTTTCACTCACAAGACTTCATATGAGTTGTACAAAGAAAAAAAACCTACGGTAAGTCATTTCCATAACTTTAGAAGTAAATGTTACATTCTGTGTGACAGAGAAGTGTTTGGTAAGTTTGCTACTCGAAGTGATGAGGGTATCTTTCTGGGATATTCCACAAATAGTAGAGCTTATTGAGTATACAATAAAAGAACTCGAGTTATTATGGAATCCATTAATGTAACAGTGTTTGATGATGATAGTCAGTCTCAGAGAACAGATGAGGATTTAGTCACTCCATCGTCACAGACACAGAATGACAACATACCAGAAGTCATAAGTGTTTCAGAAGGAGTTCCAGAACCGCACAATGATGATACAATTGTTAAATCTTCTGAGACAAGTGTGGACACACCAATATAGGACCAATCTGGTGTTACCAAAAGACCTTCTTCCAGAATCCAGAAAAATCATCCAACAGAAGCAATTATTGGAGAACTTCATGAAGGTGTGAAAACTAGAGGGATTGATGTTAATTATCGTGATATGGTTCGTTTTGTGTGTTACACGTCATCACATGAACCAAAGAAGGTTGAAGAAGCTCTCAACGATGAATATTGGGTTCTAGCAATGCAGGAAGAAACCAATTTGAACGAAATAAGGTTTGGAGGTTAGTACCACGTCCTGTTCATAGCAATATTATTGGTACTAAATGGATCTTCAAAAATAAAACAGATGCAGCTGGAACTATTATAAAAAACAAAGCCAGATTGGTTGCCCAGGGATATACTCAAGTAGAAGGTGTAGATTTTGAAGAAACCTTCGCACTAGTAGCTCGATTAGAAGCTATAAGATTGATGATCTCCGTAGCTTGTCAATTAAAGATAAAACTCTATTAGATGGACATCAAAAGTGCCTTTCTGAATGGATACATTTCAGAAGAAATATTTGTGGAGCAACCCAAGGGGTTTATAGATCCCCACAACCCTGACCATGTCTACAAACTTTCGAAGGCACTGTACGGATTAAAGCAAGCACCACGTGCTTGGTATGATCGTTTGACCTCTTTTCTCATTGGTCACGGGTATCGTCGAGGTAATGTGGATCAAACTCTGTTTATCAAAAGAATTGATGGGGATATGTTGATGACACAAATTTATGTAGATGACATGATTTTTGGTGCAACAAAAAGAACATTGCTAAATGAATTTGTTCAGGCTATGAAACAGGAATTTTTGATGAGCATGGTTGGAGAATTGTCATTTTTTTTGGATTTCAAATCAACCAGCAGGATCATGGTATCTTCCTGAGTCAAGAGAAATATGCTACAGAGATGGTCCGAAAATTTGGAATGGAGCACACTAAGCCCAAAGCCACTCCAATGAGTACCAATGAAAAACTACATAGAGATTCAGAAGGAGTTGGAGCAGATCAGAATCTATACAGAAGTATGATTGGCAGCCTCTTATACCTTACAACAAGTCGCCCTGATCTATGCTTCAGTGTTGGGGTGTGTGCACGATATCAGGCAAGTCTGAAAGAGTCACACCTCCAGGCAGTAAAAAGAATATTGAGGTATGTACATGGGACTACAAAACTTGGTATATTCTACTCAAATTCTTCAGCTATAGCACTTGTAGGGTATAGTGACGCTGATTGGGCTGGGAATTCTGATGATCGGAAAATTACCTCTGGTGGTTGTTTCTATCTGAGAACAAATCTTGTGGCCTGGTACTGTAAAAAGCAGAACTCAATATTCCTATCTACTGCTGAAGCTGAATACATTGCAGCTGGGAGCTGCTGTACTCAATTACTATGGATGAAGCAAATGCTGGCAGATTATGGTTTTGAGCAAGATATTCTGACAGTATTTTGTGATAACACGAGTGCAATAGACATCTCTAAAAACCCAGTACAGCATTCACGCACAAAGCATATAGATATTCGGTACCACTTTATTAGAGAGCTGGTGACAGGAAAAATAATCAATCTGGAGTACATATCTACCGCAAATCAGTTGGCAGATATTTTCACCAAGAATCTTGATCGAACAAGGTTTGAGTTCCTCCGAGGAGCTCTTGGGATGTGTCAGTTGTAAATCTCAAACACATGGGGATTATGAAAAAAAAAGAAAAAAAAAAAAGGGGGGGAATTTATATGTCACAGTTTTTTTCATTTTTGCCAGGTGTTCAAGAAGGAGTTCCTACAGGGGAAAGTTCACCTTGACGAGACCTCTATGGCTGAACAACTTACGGTCGTTGGGGTAATATATTTTTTTACCATTGTACAAGGGTAAGAAATTTCTCACTGACACGCTGACGTGCGACGACAGCTATTGGTGACTATTTAAAGGAAGTTTAAACTCCTCAATCATTGCATCTCTTCTTGATTTCCTTCCTATCTTGTCTCACGAGTGGAGGCTTTATTTTGTGCCCTAACATCACACCAATTCAGTGCTTGTTTGATCTGATGGATTCCTCACCATCCTCGTCGGGCAAAAAGAAGGGAGCGGCGACGATTGTTGATAAAGTCGTCTCCTTTTTCTTGACGAAACCTTCCACACCGAAAGCAGTTGAGGCAGCAATCGAAGAACAGCCAAAAGAACAAGCTTCAACTCTCGCATCTTCTTCTCTTCCTCTGCCCTCTGTTCATGATGTTTCTCAAACAGAAGACGTTCGGCCCATTCCGATCAAAGCCTCAACACAGTTGGCTGCAAGTAGTACTCCCACTATTGAGGAATCCTCAGCCAAATCTTCTTCATCTATGCGAGACTCATTTACCATGAAAGATTGCCGAAAATCATCCCGACAGTCTCAAAAATTGCCTGAAGAGGGGTTGAAAATCACAGGGCTTGAAGAAAATGATAGCTCTAGTGCTCACATGCCAGTTTCATCTTCTTCTGGCTCTGAAAAGGTACGAAGCTTAAACTCTTCTGAACTTGATGACATTCCACTTTCTTAGCTTCGACGCAAGCCTCAGCAGCCATCCAAGCCAACATCTTCACGCAAAAGGAAACGTCTTTCAGAGCCCAGTGTTCCAATCGAGTCCCACTCCATTGGAATTGCTTCTCGGCTGAGGCCCAGAATTTCTAAAGAAGCAGTTTCCACTCGTCGAGAAACACCTGTTTTGCGTTCTAAAGCACGTAGGACTGCCTCTGCTTCGGCCTCTGCTCCACTCAAAGATGTGCCTAATGTTGATCGAGACAAAGGGATGGTGATGCAACCGGAGCAGTTACGATGCCAGTTCTTCTTCCAGATGTAGACCCTGTCCTGGTGGACAAGCGAGCCAGAGCATTGTGAAATGCCTTCAGTACTCGAAAGTTTATTCTAGAACTTCCTATCTGTGAAGTAGAGTACGAGAAAGCCGATCTTCTTCCAGTATTAAATCAGACACATCTACGATAGTCTGCTGTGTTCACTGCCAAATTTCATCCAGGTTATCATATATGAATTTTATTCCAATCAAGAAAGCTATAGTTGATCCAGCATCACTCGGATATCACAAGGTATGGATTTGGGGTCACACTTATGAGTTTTCACCTGCAATTTTGGCTATGTTTGTTGGTGTCCCTTCAGTAGATGAGATACCTGTTGATGCTAGTCTAGATGAAATTATTTCTGAGCTTACTGGAGGATATAAGAAACAGTGGGTGTCACATCACACTTTTCCTACCTCGGCTCTGACCACAAAATACTATGGACTGCACAAGGCGGCTATCTCTCACTGGATGCCTACTGGTCATTACAGCACTGTGAACAAATCACTTGCACGTTTTCTGTATCGAGTGGGTAAGGCTATTCCAGTGAATCTTGGACAGATAATTTTTTATCAAGTTGTGAACTTTGCTGAGAACCCGAAGCACTATGCCAACATGATGTTTCCAAGCACTATATATTCTATACTGGTGTCTCATCCAATTATGAGGTCGAAAAGTCACAATTCATACCCCTGGACAGAGACTAAAATTACCAAGTCTGGACAAAACTTCAACTATAAATAGGGGCTCGAGGAGAAGAGTTAATCATCCAGTTTCCAGAGTTCTAATTCTTGTTTTTAATTTAATTTCGTGTTCTTTTAGTTAGTGTGGAGTTGAGAGAGAGAGAGAGAAAGAAGGAAGAGATTTCAGTCAAGGAGTTGAAGCTAAGGGTAGTCCTCAAAAAGGGGTTTTCTGTACTTAATTTTCTTCTTGTTTTCATGGTTGTAATTAATTCCTCTTTGTGTGTTTGTTTTATTAGCATGGAGTAGTCTCTCTTTGTTGGGGAAGTCATGAACTCCTAGTTGTTTATGTTTAAGTTCTGAATTCTATAGCAATAAAGTACTCTGCTTTTGTTTTAGAATCTGTATTCATTGCTTATTGTTAATTTAGATTGATTTCTGAAGTTTAATGAGGTACGGATTGAGAAGTTAAATTTCAGTAAAGATTTGGGTTAGTTATATGATTCCTTGTTTTCTAAAATAACTCGCTTTTAAACTAGATTGTTCCTGTTTCGAAGGAGACTAGTGGAAGGTGATGTGACTTATTAAACTCTTGTTCTGAATAAGAGAGAGTTAATCTTTAAGCTTTTATATTTATGCACTTAGGAGTTGAATGTTCCGGTTGAGAAGGAGTTCAAAAACTAAGTGAAAATTATTTCCTGTATATGGGTAATTGGGTTTTCAAAAGCTAAGTCAAGGTGAGGGTACTTGAGCTATAAAATCAGAACTTTGCATGTCAACAACTAGGAGGGATTGACAGTCTTCCCCAACATCTCATCTCTATAAAGTTTTTCCAGAAAGTTTAAATTCTGTTTTCTTTTTCAGTTTTCAAACAAAAATCCAAATTTTCTTCACCTCAATCAATAGGAAAGTTTTTGCTTAGATTAGGCTCTCATCAAGGTCCCTGTGGGATCGATATCTGGACTCTTAAAGTCTATATTACTTGCTGACCTAGTGCACTTGCTAGACACCCAACAAGTTTTTTGCCCATCTTTCGGCAGGAGGATTTGTTCGACCTCGCCGAGTTAGAGGTTCCCCGACAATTGGGGTGGGTCGGAGGGGAAGCACCATCTGCCATCGCTGCTGGTTAAGTATTAGTTCGCGAAGCCGAGTGCCCGACGACGACCGTTGGTGAAGGTGTGACGCCTCTTCAGCCTTCGGATAGACCGGCCATGGTGGAGGGCCTTTCAGTTGACGTCGGAGCTACTGTTGTGGGTAAGTTTCGACAGCTTGTTTCTAGTCCGTCCCCACTTGTCACTGCGACTTCGGGGAGGGATGCATTTGTGACATTTCCTCCTAGCAGTGGAGAGGCATCGCTTGCTGCCAAGGAAGGAGCTTTAGGTTCAGCTTGTCGACCCATCAGCGAGGATTCCTCCACTTCGCAACCTTCGTCGGTAAGTGTATAACCTTTTTCTTTGTTTTTTTTTTTTCTTCCTTCCCTCCTTTTCTTATCTCCCTTTTTCTAGGTGTCGGCCTTCCGTCCTTCGGCAAGGTCGAGGCTGTTACTGCAGCAATCTGCGTTGGGGCTGTGGACGGTGTTCGTCGAGTCAGATTTATTGTCGGCTGACGACACCTGTTCGCCGAAGGTTGTAGCAGACACTCGCTTCATTCTCGACCGCTTGAGAGGAGTCGGCGTTGACACTTCGGTGTTGGAGCAGTAGGTTGAGGATTTTGCCTCGGAGGTGGATCGTTTTCATCGGCTGCGCAACTCCTTGGCCAGTAAGCTCAGTCTGGCTGAGCGGTTCGCTGCGGAAGCTGAGCTCGTACAGTCTTTCCAGCGGGTGAGCCATCGGCGCGACGACTTAACGGTGGACTTGGATAGACATCAGACGGAGCGAGAAGCTGCTGAGGTTGAACAGAAAGTTCTTCGCGATCGTCTGGCTTTTATAACGACTCAACTCCACTCCATCAATGCCGAGCTTGCGACCATCCGTAGGGGAATTGACACTGCCGAGGAGGAAGTTTCTGCTCTCGAGGGTCAGCTTGCTTCTATTCATTCGCGTCCCATTCTCGACAAGGCCGAGACGTGGGAGTTGGCTGAGGTTCATGCCGAAGTGGTTCGGCTGAAGCGACGAGTGGCTGACTTTGAGCTTCCTCGACTTTGATGTAGTTTTGCTTGCATTTCTGCTCCTCTTTTTTTTTTGAACTTGTAGCCTCTTTTTTTTTTGTTGCGAGGCTTGCAATGTTCTCATCACACATCTTTTTTTGCAATGAGAAATACTGTTTCTTTTATTCGATTTCTCTCTTTTTCTTTTTTTTTTTTCCGCTGCCCCTTCATGCGTAAAATCATTTGAGGAATTTACCGTTGGTTATCAGCAGCTCAGAACCGTTTGAAGTTACTAGCTTGTAAGCTCTATTGGTGTAGGCTTCCTGCACCACATACTGTCCTTCCCATTTCGGCGCGAACTTGCCCCCGGTTTTGCTCGTAAAGAGCATTGGCCGTCTGACCGCTAGGACCAAGTCTCCTTTCTGGAATGACCTGAGCCGTACTTTTTTGTTGAAGGCTCGGGTCATGCGAGATTGATAGCATTCGAGCCATTGTTGCGCTTCGAGTCGCTGCTCGTCGAGTGACTCGAGTTCTGCCAGTCGCAATTGAGCGCACTCCTCTGTGGTGAGTCCTTCTCTAATAGCAATGCGCAGAGAGGGGAGTTGTACCTCGAGTGGGAGCACCGCTTCTGTGCCATAGACCAGCGAGTATGTAGTCGACTGGGTCAGCGTTCGAAACGACGTTTTGTACGCCCATAAGGCTTCGCCGAGCTTTTCGTCCCAACTCTTTTTGTTGGCGCAGATCATCTTCTTAAGGATTTTGCAGAGCGTTTTGTTGAAAGCTTCAGCGAGTCCATTGGCTGTCGGGTTGTAAGCTGACGACGTCCACTGTTGTATGCGAAATTTCTTGCATAAGCGGTCCATGACTCTGTTTTTAGATGACATACCATTGTCCGTCACTATGTATCGAGGAACCCCATATCGGTAGATAATTTGGGTTCGAATAAAATTAGCCACGGTGGTGGCCTTAACTTCTCGGTAGGCAGCGGCTTCGGCCCATTTGGAGAAGTAGTCAGTGACCGCCAGGATGTATTGTCTGTCGGAGTCGGATCTAGGAGTGATTGGACCAATGATGTCCATCCCCCAAACTTCGAACGGCCATGACGCGATCGTCGGATGAAGCGGCTCCTGTGGCTGATGTACGTAATAGGCATGGAGCTGGCATGGTCTACAGGTTCGAGCCATTTCAGTGGCATCCCTGAGCATCGACGGCCAATAGTAACCCAGTCATTTGACTTGTAGGTGGAGCTTCGGGCCAGCTTGGTGTGCGCCACAAATTCCACCATGTGTTTCTTTTAGGACCTGTAGTCCCTCTTCTTTTGATAGACAACGAAGAAGCAGACCTTCATACGACCTCCGGTAAAGCACGTCATTGACGAAAACATAACTTGGCACTGCTCGGCGAATTTGAACTCGCTCTCGCAGGTAGACCAGGAGTGTGCCATAGCGAAGAAAGTTTGAGATGGGCTCTCACCAGTCTCCAGCTTCGTTTTGGCTGGCCGATATAGGAAAAGACACCTCCATCTCTTCTATTTGTTCTTCTTCTACTTCTTCTTCGATTGGTGGAGGGACTACCCATCTTTCGTAAATGGGGACTTCGTTCGGCCGTTCGTCGAATTGCGCTAGACTGGCAGCAATTCCAGCCAATACGTCGGCTGACCCATTTTTGGATCGAGGGACGTAGTGGAGTGAAGCTTCTGGAATTTGGGCCAGAAGTTCACCGGCATGTGTCCAGAACGGCACGAGCTCGAGTTTCTTTACTTCGAACTCCCCTGTAAGTTGTTTGATGACAAGAGCCTAGTCGCCGTTGATATTTAACTGCGGCAGCTTCATCTCGACCGCCATGCCGAGTCCGAGGAAGATTGCTTGATACTCCGCTTCGTTGTTCGAGCAATTTTTGGGTGAGAACGAACGAATACGGGAGCAGGTCTTTCTTCATTAAGCGGCTGAATGGCTGGCATCTTCCGGCTAAATTCGAGATGAAGCGTGGAATATACGCTAAGTGGCCTTGAAAGCTCTTGAGTTCAGTGATGTTTCTGGGCTCCTGCATCTTTTGAATTGCATTGATTTTGGATTGGTCGATTTCAATTCCTCAGTGGTGCACAACGAATCCCAAAAACTTGCCTGAAGTGACACCGAATGCATATTTCAGCGGGTTCATTTTGAGCTGAAACCGTCGAAGTCGCTCGAATACTGCCCTGAGGTCGAGAAGGTGATCTGATAGCTCCTTCGTCTTTACCACCAGGTCGTCGACATAGCACTCAACATGCTTATGCAAGAAGTCGTCGAAGATGTTCTGCATTGCCCTCTGGTATGTTGCACCGGCATTCTTGAGACCGAACGACATCACTTTGTAGCAAAAAATGCCTTTGGGAGTTCGAAACGCAGTGGGCTCCTCATTCTTCGGGTCCATCCGAATTTGGTTGTAACCAGATGATCCGTCCAAGAAAGATAGAGCTTCATGACCCGTCGTCGCATCGGCCATGAGTTCTGTTATCGGCAAAGGGAAGTCGTCTTTCGGGCAAGCCTTATTCAGGTCGCGAAAGTCGATGCAGACCCAAATTTGGCCATTCTTCTTCTTTACCGGTACGATGTTTGCGGTCCTGGACGGGTACTTCACCTCCCTAATGAAATTGGCAGCGATCAATTTGTCGACTTCCTTTTCAATTTTTGGCACGAGTTTTGGACAGAACCGTCGTTGCATTTGCTTAACTGGCTGAACAGAGGGATGAACCGCCAATTTGTGTTCTGCAACTCGTGGATCGAGGACTAGCATTTTTGTGTAATTCCAGGCAAATATGTCGCAGTATTCGTGAAGGAGAGGCATATATTCGACCTCTTCTTCCGCAGATAGTGAAGCGCTAAGAAATGTCAACCTCGGATCCTCTTTTGTGCCCAGGTCGACTTTCTTCAACTTGTCGACGGTCGACTGGCCGCCTTCCTCGAACGTAGCCGGAGCCTCATCCAAGATGAACTCGTCGTCCACTTGATTGCTGTCGGCAACAGAGATATGATTTACCATGACTGAGTCATATGCGCGAGCTCGTGCGATGGCTGCTCTCAAAGTGTAGATGACCACCGGGGCATCGCTTTTCTTTTTCATCGGAGTTTAGCCGACTGAAACTTGGTGTATATCTGTTGATGTCTTTCTGGTTATTTTAATTGGTTTTGCCTGAGCTCCATAGATTTTGATCGGCTTCTCCTTCTGGTAGCTGAGGCCTAGGCGACCTTGAGTTATTCGCGACCCTCTTTTCTCAGCTTTTCTTGTTCTAGAGTGAGGACCGGCAGAGCGACGGGCGGCTTCTCGTGGAGCTGGTCTTTCGTGAAATTACCCCCAGCTCTGGCCATCAGTCGATATGCGTTCGGGTCGAAGCCTTCGTTTGAACGAGTAGATGGCAACTGCTCGAGGTTCAGGAATCGCTTCACGATGCTTCGATCTTCAAGCTTCGGCAGTGGGAGGGTGACCTTTTCGGCCAAAGGGGTCGGCTGAATTTTGTGGCAAACGACCAAGGGAGCTTCTCCCTTCTTTCTTTGCGACTGCGGAATGTACCGTAAGATAGGTACATTACGCTGCGTCGGCGCTGAAGTTGTTGCGGCTGGTTTGTGGCCGTGTGCCGGCTGTTTAGGAGACGCGACTTGCATCGTGGTATATTTTGGGGACACAGCTTGCGTCGACTGTTTGGTAGACGTGGCTTGCATCGGTTGTTTGGGCGATGCAGCTTGTGTCGGAATACTCTTGGCATTTGGCACCTGGTTCAGCCAGGGTGACAATTTAACTGTCGGTCTGGTCGTCAGATAGAATTTGGCATCTGCGAATGATGCCTCTACCTCCGAGAACGGACTTGCATCAGCGTACACGGTCTTTTGCTCGTCGTTCTCCCAATACTTGAAGCACTGATGAAGTGTTGATGGCACCACTCCGTTCGCGTGAAGCCACGGTCGACCCAAGAGCAGATTGTAAGATGTTCTTAAGTCGATGACTTGAAAAGGAGTTTCAGCCACCATGTCGCCGATATGTAATTTATCGAGCGTCCTCTGGCCTTCCTGATTGAAGCCTTGAATGAGGAGAGAACTCGAAGAGAGGTCTCCAGCAGAGAGGCCGACATTCTTCATTGTGCGAATCGGCAGAATGTTGATTGCGGATCCACAATTGACGAGAATGTGATTGATTTTGTGGTCTCTGATGTAGCCGGAGACGAACAACGGCCTGTTGTGGTTCTTCATCCCCAACTACGCGTCCTCTTCTCGGAAGATGATGCACGGCGGACATGAGACAACAAGCGCTTCCTTCGACTTTGCCAGCTGCGGAGAGGAGTGCGTATCTTCTTCCTCCTTTCGGTAAGGTGGAGTTAACCCGACTTTCGTCAAGTCGTGCTTCCTCATGAGCAGCATTTTGACTTCAGCTTGGAGTTCCTCTGGTTTGTCGAGGACTCGAATTAAGGCTTGTCTTGACCGAATGGCCAAGTCGAGGTCGTCTTCTATCTCGTTAAGTGACGAGATTTGCTTCAGTGATGTCTCGAGGCTGTCGCATTTGATGACCGGCCGTTTGCTTTTGTCCTTCAGTGTAGTTTGCTCGGGAGGAGCTATCGAACAAGTCACCATCATTGTTGGCGGCGTAAAGAACTCCTTTGGAAAGAACTTCGCCAGTGTGACGGGTCTTCTCTTCTTTTTGTTTACTCCCTAAATGTTGGTCATGGGAGCTTTCTTTTGGCGCTTTGCGGCTTTTTTGTTTGGCTGCTTCGCTTTTGTCTTGGTGTTCGCCGGCGTTGGTTCGATTTCTCAAATAGGCTTCTTACGCCGGGTAACCAGGATCCACCCCTCTGCGTCGGCTGCAGTTGCTTCGCGGGGTGCCAGTTTTGGTACGACCTTAGCTGATGGTCGTCTGTTGTTGTGCGATCGGTTGGAGGGACCGGATTTTGGACGGTACTCCTTCCTTGCCACCTACTGTTTGTTTGGCCGAGCTCGCCCGTTTGGCTCAGCTTGAATGGAGATGACATGTGAGGTTGCCGTATTTTCGGCTCCTTCGATTTCGATGCGGCCTTGAGCCGCCAGCTCCATGATCTTGTCTTTTAAGAAGAAACACTTCTCGGTCGGATGCCCAACCAAGCGGTGGTATTTGCAGAAGTTCGGCTCTTTGCTCTTGGTAAGGTCGCTGGGTCTTTTGACTTCTAACAACTTGAGCAGATGGTTGTGAGGAGCTGGTCGAGCATGATAGGGACATCTGCGTCGGCGAATGGATACGTCTTGGCCTGTCATTTCTCAAGTGAAGGCCTCCGGTATGTGCCCCCGATTAGTTGTTGTGGGACGTAAGTTGCTTTGACCTTGCTCCCGACCTTGATTGGCTCGAGAGCATTCGTCGCGAAGGATGCTTTTGTTTTCTGCCTTCCCTTTCTTGCGAGGGTCAGCAGACGAGGAAGTTTCTTCTCCTCGCTCCTCCATGAGGTTCTCCATGTTATGAGCTTCAGTTGCGAGCTCTTGAAATTCGGTCGGCCTCCGACTTCGAATGTAGCGCAGGAGCTCCCATTGCATCCCTCGAGAGCACATTTCGATTTCGGCTTCGAGGGATAGATTCGAGCTCTCTTTGCAATTGAGGCTTAGGTTCTTCCACCGGTTGATATAGTCGACGACCTTCTTGCCCTTCTTTTGTTTGATATTGGCAATCTCGACCAGAGTGATGGTGCGCCGAGTGCTGTAGAATCGGCTGAGGAACTCTCGCTCCAATTGCTCCCAGCTGTCGATCGACTCCTGGGGCAGCTCGATGTACCAGTCGAAGGCATTTCCTTTCAGTGACCGACCAAACTGCTTGACCAGCAAGTCGCCGTCTGTGTCGGCGTTGATGCAGGTTTCAATGAAATGGGCGACGTGCTGTTTGGGGTGCCCATCGCCATTGAATTGTTGGAATTTTAGAGGATGGTAGCCGACCGGCATCGGGATGTTTTGAATCCTCTGCGTGTAAGGCCTCCAGTAGGCGACAAATTTGTTGTTGCCCGAGCTGTTCCGTACAACGCGGTTGATGAGCTCAATGACTGCGTCGAGTGTGACGGTGGTCGGCTCTGCTTCGACTCGACCTCTGCGAATGGCTATTGGTGTGACGGGCGACAGTTCGTCGTCAGAGGCAGGATCTTCGGGCAATGGTTCGGCCAAACCACTAGTAGTCGCCTGATTTTGGTCGACTTCTTGAGAAACGCTGCAAGTGTTGTTTGTGGCCGCGCCCATTTTGTGCCGCTCCAAGATCCTCGCGATTTGGAGGTCACGAACTGCGAGTTGCGCATCTTTGATGCGCAGCTGCTCGCTTTGTTCTTTGAGTGCAGCCTGCATTTCGGTAAGCTACTGTTTTACCGTCTTGGCCGATGTTGTCATTGCGGTCATTCTGACAGTCGGCGTCGGTGAAGTTGTTCCCAACACAGATCGAAGTGGTGAGATTTTGACCGGCGACCGCATTGGGGAGACGGTCGTCAGAGTTCTTGGGAATGAAGAGGTTGCGGTGGGTGACCGGTCGAGAGAACCGGCTGCTAGTTGAGCACGGACGGTGGTTTTGGCGGGTGACTGGCTTGCAGTGGCAGTCACCAGTGAGATACGGCAAAGTGGAATGGATGAGCACGCTATAGGGGAGGTCGTCAGTGTTTGTCGGCGAGGAGAGCGGCTGGGTGGTGAATTGGCTGCTGCAGTGAGCACGGCCAAGAGATCGTGAGAGATAGCCACGATCGGAGATTTGTCTTCGGTCGTCGCTCTCTGTACGGAGGAATCCGATGACAAATACGTTCTTACCGCGGAGGAGGAAGTCATGCCCCCATGTTGTTCATAGCACTGCACCAAGGCAGGGACGATGGAGCTCCTTCGCGATGGTGGCGACTGAGCCGGGCTGACCGTTGGGCTGCGAGCAGGAGGAGAGGCAGCGACAGCCAAATATGTTGGCTTGGCCATTGCTGGCATTAGTTTGGCAGAGGCCGCCGCTAGCTTGGTGGAGGCCACGGTAGCCTGTGGCACGAAGACGGGGCTTGGGCAGCGCGCGGCGTGCATGAGCAAAGCCTGTCCAGTGGACAAGCTTCTCGCCAAAGCCCTGGTCATTGGGCGAGTGGCCGGTGGTGGAGAGGTAGGAGCGCGGAGGTCGGCCGGAGATGCGGCAACTGGTCCGTGAGCTCCTACGGTTGAGCCTGTAGTCGCGGCAGGGGACGGGTGAGCAGAGCTCGAGGTGGCAATTTGCTTGCCCTAGTTGTTGTTGTTGTTGTTGTTGTTGCCGTTGTTGGCGTTGTTGTCGCCGTTGTTGGCGTTGTTGTTGCCGTTGTTGGCGTTATTGCTGCCGTTGTTGGCGTTGTTGGCCATGGCTGAGGGATTTTTTTTTTGAACGGAGAAGGAGATGAGAGGTAGCAAGAGTCCCACCGGGTGTGCCAAATCTATTTCACCGAAAATCCGCGCGGCTGAGAGAGTAATTCAATTTATAACAGAGAATTTTGTGTTACTATTGTGTTTGAATATCAAGGAATGTGAGTACAATCTCCTATTCTTCCTCTGATTCGATCTCCGTGTGAATTTGGTGAAGTTTCGGCTTCTGGCGAGTTGACGACGAAATTCGAGTTCTAGAACGAGTGCGCACGAATGGTGACGGCTTTGGTCAGTTGGACGGAAGTATTTGTGTTCCGCGTGTATCGACTTGTTGACATTGTCGGCGAACATGTAGAGCGGCTTCGGTTGAACTGGTGAATGACGACGGACTGCAAGTTGCTGAACTTCTTTGGCTCGAAAGAGTCTCTGTGCGCGAAAGTGTTGCTCGACACAAGATTTCTCTTCACAAAGGAATTTCGAACTCCAGTTTTTGAACCCTTGCGACAGAATGTTTCTGGCTATTTGTAGCCGGTTCTGTGCAGTTGTTGGGGGTCGATCCTTGGAATGGGAATCACGATCCCCTTTTGCTGTAGTTACTGAGATGGGAAGAGGACCTGGAGTTCCTCTGTTGGATCCCTCGAATGAGGATCTAGGTGTCCTTCTTGGCTTCCACCGTTGGTGACCAGACTTGGTCATTTAACTGCTGAGTTGAGTGGCATCGTGACATGGCTGCTGACTATTGCTGACGCGGCGACTTATTGCTAACTGGGGCGTCGACTGTATCGATGACGTAGCGATGCGAATGGGCTACGACAAATTGTTTTGAAGATCGACAGAGCCTACCCACGACGATCGATTACTGGATCGGTGGGAGTTTGGACTTGTCGCATTTGGGACGTTCACATTTTGGTGCATACAATATTAAAATTAAAAACTTTACCCGAACCCGACATTGGGTTTAGATTTCCAAACCCGAACCCGACCTGCGGGTTGGATTTGAGAATCCAAACCCAGGTTTTTCGGGTTGGGTCGGGTCGGGTTACCCAAAAAACCCGACCCGATGCCCACCCCTACATTGGCCTAAATATATAGTTCAAGAGCTTCCTCACCCTTCACATTTTGTCTAGAACAGCTATCATGGTAATCCAAGGTACATAATTAATTTCAAACATTCATCTAATCAAAAGCCTTATGTGCATCCTCTATTTCACCACATTTAGATCTAGTACACATCCACAAGGGCACTAGCCACAAGAACAATGGCGGAGACAGGGGGGGCAAGGGGGGGCCATGGCCCCCCCAAAAATTTCCTAAACCCTTATATAGGGTTAGGCAATAAGGCCCCCCACCCACTTTAAAATATAATATTATATATATAGAGAAGGAAAGAGAGAAGGAAAGAGAGAAAGAAAGAGAGGGAAAGAGAGAAAGAAAGAGAGGGAAAGAGAGAAAGAAAGAGAGGGAAAGAGAGAAAGAAAGAGAGGGAAAGAGAGAAAGGAAGAGAGGGAAAGAGAGAGAAAGAGAGAATGAGAGAGAGGGAGAAGGAGAGGAGAAAGAGAGACAGTGAGAGAGAGAGGAGAGTTGAGAGAGAGAGAGAAAGAGTGAGAGAAAGAGAGAGGGAGAGAGAGAGAGAGAGAGAGTGTGAGAGATCCAAAGGGAGAGAGTGGAAGAGATGGAGAGAGGAAAAGAAAAGGAGGGAGAGAGAATATATATAATATATAATATATGATATATTTTATTATATGTTTTTTACATTTTATTTTTGGCCCCCGCAAGAAATTTTTCTTGGCTCCGCCACTGCACAAGAACACTGCAATAAGATAATTCAATAATTATGTATCTCCATTCCTAACTCATAAGAACACATAACACTGCAAATGTTAAGAGTAGAGTACACAGTAAAATTAAAGTCACGAGTCATCCCCATTAACTTAAAGATCCCAAATGTTTCACTTGCTAATCCCATTCAAATTATAGCAAGACATCATAACATTTCATACCACTAAATATATCCCTTGATTTAATTAAGTGTATAAAAAACCTTGCATACATGCAGCAGCATTGGGAGCGACACATTGTAAATTGTAATTGGGAGTAAAAATAAATTCGCCATTTTTTGTTTTTTTTTAAAAAGAAGCCTCACATGCATCTACGACATCAATTTCAAAAATACAAGTCTAAAATAGCTAGCACTACCCACAAAATTATTTAAAGCAAATTAAGACCAACTATGTGATACAACATTAACAGACTTGCAGTGTTATTGGGTCGAACCATCCCCTCGCTCGCATAGGAAGTAAAAGCAAAGTTGGATTTTTAGGGTGGAAGTATAAGATTGATCTCTTCAAATACAATATGATACTTCTTAGACTAGGATGTTAATTATATTTTGTGATTATGAGTCTTTACTCTACCGTTTGTTATGTCTATTAGATGCATTTTTTTTGTATATATTATGGTATCATTTTACTTATATATTTATTTTTCATTAAATGGAATAAAAAAAGTAATAATGGCTTAATTATTAATATTAGATGGATATATTGGATTATGTAAGATACATAACAGGATTGATTTTTCACGTATGTAATAGCATCATTGTACTTAATTGCGTTTATTTTTATGCATATTTATACCTATTACATTGAATAAAAAATAATACCTGGTATTTGTTATTTAAGGGTCTTAATATGAGAACTTTGATTATATGACTTCTCAACATAGTAAACAAGTCAAAATATCTAAAAATAAGGATTAAGAACTTATTTCAATTCACAAGTAATTAAACGAAACTAGAATATGCTATAGATCTAATTAAAACAAAATAAATATGAAGCACTGTATTATTAAAATAAATGAAATATATTTATTTATTTAATATAACTTTTTGTTTGGTCTGACTTGTAGTAATGGGTATAATAGATTATGGAGTTGTGACAAACTTTGAAAGACTTTTTGAACACATTGAAAAGAACCCATCGGTTTGGCGGTGAACCGGACCACACGGCCGCTCGGGTCCACGCGAGAGCCCACCCACGAGTCCACGAGGACCACGACCAAGACCCGCCTCGGATTTCCAGCCGTACATGAAATTCCACGGTAAACCGAAACGCCACATGGCAAGGCATTTCTTTTCTTTTCTTTTCCCGCCAACGCGTTCGCCGGGCGCTTCGTCGATAGGACTGACGACAACAGTCCACGTGGCAATTCGGGGGGGAGTCTGAGGAGGATGTTGGGCCCACTTATATCAGGTTCATCGTACGGTTGAGAAGCGCTCGTGATTTTTCAAGATAAGTTTTTATTTTCACTTAATAAAATCTTAATAGTCTATATTAGCTGACTCAGTTTGATCCAGTCCTTCCATTGACTCGGTGTTTAATAAAACAAATGGATGAGATCACCTTCTTTTGACTCCGTCCCTCCGGTTATTACAGTTATATCAAATTTTATTTTTTATTATAATTTCGTATATTAGTTTCAATTTTTACACAATATTTATATCGTTGGATAAAAATACCCTGATTATGTATCAAACTCACATTACATAATGTTACAGCAACGACTGGTACTATTTGTCTATTTTATGAGGCCGTCAAATATTATGTTACATTTTGGAGTTAGTGTTTTTAACACGGAGAAACAACACTAGCTTAATTTTGTACCATATGCTATCTTGTTACAACATCGTAATAGAAATGTTAGATATAATATACAATGACATATATATATATATATATATTTATTGTAATAAGTTAATAATCCTTAAATTTTCCTATAATATATTTATTTTGGAAAATATTACAATTTTTTATATGGGACCCAGGCGATGGACGGGCCAAAGCAGACAGTTTAGAGGCATTTTTAATCATTTCGTACGGATATATTCGAAATAAAAGCAAAATTAATCGTAGCAAACAATCGCCGGCGGGAGGGGCGCGCGCGTTACGGCGGTTTCGATTTTATTTTTCTTCGTCGGAATATATTTCCTGTTCGAGAAACGAGAGTCCACGTCAAGAAAACCATTTGAATTTTGACCGTTTCTCTCTTCCTCCTCCTCCTGCTTCGTCTTCATCATCAATTCAGAATCCCCTCCATTTTTTCCTTTTTTCTATTTCGTCTCTTTCGATATTTTCCTCTGCGACTCTCAACCATAAAAACCTCCTCCCGCTTTCTCAGGCTCCCCCCACAGCTTTTCGGGTGTTTCCCCTCCCTCCCTTCCTTTTCCATGGCCGCTTCGTAGCTTTCCGTTACCGGGGTTTACCCTTTTGGGCCACGAAATATGGAGAGGCCGACCGAGGCGGCGAAGCCCGCGGCGGTTCTCGACGGGGTTTTGGAGGGGGAACGGGAAGGGCAGAGGGAGGAGGGGAACAACCGATCGGAGAGGGATCTGACGATGGAGGCGCCGAATAGGGTCGTGGATGTTCGTCTTCCGGGGGCGGAGATGAACGACGAAGCCGAGAGCGATAGGAGCCTCTCCGACGTCGATATCGGAAACGAGGAACCGCAGGCGTCGGCGCCTGAGGAAAACCCTCTCGAACTGGCGGCGGCCGCCGCAGCGGAGGGCGATACCGACGGGGTCGCCGGGAATCGCATCCAATCGAACGGGACGGCGACGCCGCAGCTCTTCTGGCCCCCCTCGCACTTCCCGCAACCGAACCCGCCCCCGGGGATTGCGAACGGCGACCCCCGGATGGACAGATCCCTCTCCGACCGCGGCGACCGGAACGAGGCCCCCTCCCTCGGCCGCTACATCCGGGACCGCGGCAACAGCCTTTCCAACGCCCTGCTGAAGCGATTCTCCTCGCTTAGAGAGGGGAGCGCGGAGAAGGACGACTCCGAGTTCACCGAGATCCGGCTCCATGGCCTCAAGGTCATCGTCCAGCTGAAGCAGGAGGAGGAGTTGAAAGGCCGGGTAAGCTTCTTCTCGCGATCCAATTGCAGGGACTGCAGCGCCGTCCGGTCATTCTTCCGGGAAAAGGGGCTTCGATTCGTGGAGATCAACATCGACGTCTTCCCCGGTAGAGAAAAAGAGCTGGTGGAGCGGACGGGGTCCTCCACCGTGCCCCAGATTTTCCTCAACGAGAAGCTTCTTGGGGGTTTAGCCGTGCTGAACTCCCTGCGAAACAGGGGCGAGTTCGACAGGAAGGTGAGGGAGATCGCCGGGAAGCGGTGCCCGGAGAGCGCCCCCAGCTCCCCCGTGTACGGCTTCGACGACGACCGGGAGGAGGAGCGCACAGATGAGATGGTCGGAATCGTGCGGATGCTCCGGCAGAGGCTCCCGATTCAGGACCGTATCACGAAGATGAAGATCGTCAAGAACTGCTTCTCCGGCAGGGAGATGGTGGAGGTGCTCATCCAAAACTTGGATTGCGGCCGGAAAAAGGTATTTTTTATTTATTTATTTTTAACTCTATAAAAAAATTTAAAACATAAATAATCAAATAAATTATAAATATGTTCAATTAAATTTATTTTCTTCCGTAAAACGTTTTTTTTTTCGGATTTTTTTTTTAAAGTTTAAAGTTTAAACACTAAAAAACATTTAAAAAAATCAAAATAAATGTTTATTAATTAAATTAATATTTGTTTGATAAATTTAAAATCTAAATTACCCATTTAATGACCCTCTTGTTTCAATTATGATAGAGATTATGATAGAGATAACAGGGTTGCATTCTCCTCGTTTAGTGCTACTTAGCAACGACAATTCCAAGAACAATCATTTATTGAATTTTATATTTTAAGAATTGATTTTAAATTAATCCTTTTAAGAAATTAAGATGTCTTATTTTTAGTAATATCTGTTTATAAGTTGTTTGTTCATGTATAGACTATAGCAAATTTTAGGGACTGATATGGTTGGTGATATGAACATAACAATCAATTTTTGGCTAGACCCAACTAAAAAGATATTTATAAAAAGTATGATCTACTTTATTATTTTTGCAAGGATATTAAAAAGTAAATAAAGTTATATCACTTTAAAAAAACACTAATCTCAATATTTAAGGTTGGATTTGCCTTAATAGTGATCTTAGGAAGTGACAACGTGACATAGAGAAATGGGTCCTACCAGGGAGAATTAGAAGCCACTTAGTTAAATCAGCTTAGTTTGCTTAAAAAGACGAAACTCCAAAAAAGCACTTTAGCAAAGCTTTTAATATAATTAATGGCGGAAGAGTTCCGTGGTCTGCGCGGGCTGTTTGTAATTGTAACGCGGCATCGTTTGAAGAAGGTTGACCACTGTTCCCTCTTTTTTTTTTTTTAATTAATCTGCGAGCTTGGTGGAATTGTCGAGCTGATTATATTAAATTCGCATCGAGAGCCGGAATTTTGCTCGAATCGATACAGTTCCACGCGGTTTTGAACTCCTGGACCATGGTTTTTATCTTTTTTTTTTTATTTTTTTTTTAGAGTTTTTAATGATGGAATGGATTGTTTGAGCTCTTCGTTTGGAGACGAAATCATGCAGCATGATGTCGTTTCTGGGTTCGTTCTTTAAAGAATTGGGGTCTTCAAGGCAGGATGATTCATGGGTTGCTCTGTTTTTTTTTTTTTTTTTTTTTTTTTATTCTTTGGTGGGATTACTGTTTCTGTGATCGTAGGCGGTGGAGATTGGGAGGATTCTGGTGAGGAAGCATTTCATACACCATGTTTTCAGGTGACTGTTTTGATCGGAAGAGCTCGAGCTTCTGAACTTTAATAATGTCTGCATAGGTCGGAATTTTACAGTCTTGTCTTCTTTGTGATGCCAGGGGAAACGACTTTGAAGACGGTAACCACCTGTACAGATTCCTGGAGCACGAACCCATCATTTCCCGGTGCTTCAATTTCAGGGGAACGACCAACGACGAGGAGCCGAAGCTCACGGCGGCCGTCGGCCGGAAGCTCACCAAGATCATGTCCGCCGTCCTCGAGGCCTACGCCTCCGACGACCGCTGCCACGTCGATTACGGCCGCATCTGCAAGAGCGAGGAGTTCCGGAGGTACGTCAATTTGGCTCAGGACCTGCAAAGGGTCGACGTTGGGGAGTTGTCGGAGAACGAGCGGCTGGCCTTCTTCCTCAACCTCTACAACGCCATGGTCATCCACGCCGTGATTAGGGTCGGAAACCCGGAAGGGGTCGTCGATCGTGGGACGTTTTACGGCGACTTCTATTACATTATCGGCGGCTACCCTTATTCCCTCACGACTATCAAGAACGGTATCCTCAGATCGAACCGACGACAACCCTATTCCCTTACCCGGCCGTTCGGTGCCGGCGACAAGAGACTCCAGGTCAGTTTATATACCCTGTTTCCCTTTCTTTCTTTTTTTTCTTTTTTTTTTTCCCAGCTTCGACAATCGAATTTCATTCGAACGATTGGAATATTTGAGCTTCTTCTTGTTCTGGGTTTGTTTATCAAATCTTGAAGCTGTGGGTGTGTTTATCCAATCTTGAATTTCTTCCGAGATCTATCCGAAAATGACTAGCAGAAGTGAAACTGAGAATTTATCCATTTGGGACTCATTTCTAACATCTTCTCGTCCTGGTTTCAGGTGGCTCTGCAGAAGGTGAACCCGTTGATCCACTTCGGGCTCTGTAATGGGACGAGGTCGAGTCCGCCGGTGAGGTTCTTCTCGGCGGAAGGGATCGAAGCGGAGCTGAGATACGCAGCCAGGGAGTTCTTCCTCGGGAGCGGAATCGAAATCGACCTCGTGAAACGGACGGTTCACCTCACCAGGATAATCAAATGGTAACCGACCTGGGAATTTGTCTCCGTTCTCCGAATTGCTCTGGAAAATCCGACCCGTTTTGAATCGTTTTCGTTTTCTCGCAGGTACATCTTCGATTTCGAAGAACAGAAGGAGATTCTCAAATGGATCATCGATTACCTGGATGCATCCAAAGCTGGTCTTTTGACGCATCTGTTGAGCGACGGAGGTCCCGTTAGCGTCGTCTACAAGGACTACGACTGGTCCTTGAACACTTAGAACAAGAATTTGAGGGGGAAAAAAAAAAACACAAACAGAAAAAGGTTATACTGCTGCTGATGTAAAGAAGAGGAAAGAAGAAGACGACAGGGGAGGGAGAATTATAAATGAAACTACACTGCTGCAGAAACGAAGAACCGAAGAAGACGACAGATATAGCAGCCACAGGGGGTGTTGTATACTGAATCCAACGTGCACCCATGCTCGGCAGAAATGCCTGGATAAACCATACGATGTATTTATTGGTGTCGTTCTTTATTCTTTGCTCCGTCTGTTACTCTGCTTCTGATTAAATTAAAGCAGTTCGCTCTGTTTTGAGGATGATAATGGATTTAAGCTGCACAAGCTGGTGGTGGTGAGTTTAAGCGAGGTACTGGTGAGGTTAAGAGGATTTGAAATAAGCGCTTCTATCACTAGTAGAAGAGTGATGGGAGAAGCTATGTAAGGGAATATAAACAAAAATGATGTGAGAAGTTATATAAGTGAATATAAACAAAAATCATGGTAGAAGGGTAGGGAAAATTATGACTCATGGAGTAATTATTGTTTAAATAATGAACTATAGATATCGATTAAATAACGGGTCATGGATGCAGGGATGAAAATGCCCTTCACTTAACCCCTAAACTAATTTGGCATGTACTTGGCATAATATATTAGTCAATGGTATATAATATAATATTATATTATGCATAACCTACTTTCATGTTTTGCATAACATACTAGTTAGTGAAATAATTTTTAGTGGTTAAAAAAGGTATTTGGTTATTTGAAGTTAGCATAACATATTAGTAAATAGTATATTACATAACTATTATATTATGCATGGCATACTTTTCTTTTCTATATAATAAATTAATTAATGGTATAATTCTCGTACTTGAAGGGTATTTAGTCCTATAAATCTAGTATAACATATTATTTAATGGTCTATAACATGCTAATATGTTATATATAACATACTTATTTGTTTTACATATACTAGTTAATGGTATAATTTTTGTGGTTGAGAAGTATTTGACCCTATAAAGCTGGCATTACATATTAATTGATCGTATATAACATACTGTTATATTATGCATAAATAATATTTTTCAGTTCTGCATAAATAATATTATTTCATTTTGTATAACATACTATTGGTTCATTATTTTATGTAGGGGTAAGTGAGGGGTATTTTTGTCCCTAAATCCTAAACCCTAAACCCTAAACCGTAAACCCAAACTAACATTCAATCTTGATTTTGCTTAAAATTTTCTTACTATAATATTCAATGTAAACTTCCCTTGCTATAGACATCAGTCTAAAATTTTTGGCTTGTCCAAAAAAAGCATTACCATAGCCTTTAGGATTTTTTTTTAAAATTCCCTTACTATATCTTTCATAAATAATTTTTTAATAAATTTCATGATTTTTTTGTATCATGATTTTTCTTCAAAATCCCTTTCTATAGCCTTCAATTATTTTTTTTTTAAATTCCCTCATATGGCATTCATTCATGATTTTTCTTCAAATTCCCATACTGTAGCCTTTAGTCATAATTTTACCAAAAATTCCCTTAGTATAGCCTTCAAGAATGATTTTTTAAAAAATTTCATTAGCCTTCATAACTTATTTTTCAACAAATTCTATATTTTTTTGTTTTCTATCATAATTTTTCATAAAAATCCCTTACCATAACTTTCAATCAAGATTTTTCTTCAAATTCCCTTATTGTGTAGCCTTTTAGTTATAATTTTTTCACAAAATCCCTTTCTATATCCTTTAGGAATAAATTGTTTTAAAATTTCCTTACTATAGCCTTCATAAATGATTTTCTTCAAATTCTGTAATTTTTTTTTCTACCATAATTTTCATTAAAAATCCCTTAATATAACCTTCATTCATGATTTTTCTTTAAATTCCCTTACTATAGCCTCTTGTCATAAGTTTTCCTCAATATCACTTACAATGGCCTTCATGAATGAATTTTTTAAAATTCTCTTACAGTAGCCTTCATAAATAATTTTTCTTAAATATCCATAAATTTTGATTTTTATCATATTTTTTTAAAACCCCTCACTATAGCCTTCATTCATGATTTTTCTTCAAATTCCTTTAGTATAGCCTTTAGTCATATACTATATAGCCTTTAGGAAAAAATTGTTTTAAAATTCCCTTACTAAAGCCTTCATAAATGTTTTTTCATCAAATAATGTAATTTTTTTCTATCGTAATTTTTCTTAAAAATCCCTTACAGCCTTTAGTCATGATATTTCTTCAAATTCCCTTAATATAGTCTTCATTCATGATTTTTTTCAAATTTCCTTACTATAGTCTTTAGTCATAATTTTTCCTAAAAATCCCTTATATTAGCCTTTAAGAATGGTTTTTTTAAATTCCCTTATTTGCCTTCATGAATGACTTTTCAAAAAAAATTGTAATTTTAGTTTTCTTTCATTTTTTTTTAAAGTTTCCCTTTCTATAGCCTTCATAAATGACTTTTCAACAAATTTTGTAATTTTAGTTTTCTTTTATTTATTTTTTAAATTTTCCTTTCTATAGCCTTGATGATTTTTCTTCAAATTCCCTTACTATATTGTCTTCATTCATGATTTTTCTTCAAATTTCCTTACTATAACCTTTAGTTATAATTTTTCGTAAAAACTCCTTGCTATAGCCTTTAATAATGATTTTTTTTAAAAATTCCCTTACTATAGCCATGAAAAATGATTTTTATAAATTTATTTAATTTTTGTTGGATATTTTAATTTTTCTTAAAAAATCACTTACTGTAGCCTTCACTCGTGGTTTTTATTCAAATTCCCTCACTATAGCCTTCATTCATTAGTTTTATTCAATTTCCCCTACTATAGCATTTTGTCATAATTTTTCCTAAAAATCCATTACAAATGAATTTTTTTAAAATTCCCTTATTATAGTCTTTATAATTGTCTTTAACAAAATATTTTGTAAATTTTGTTTTCTATAATAATTTTTCTTTAAAATCCCTTTGCCTTTAGTCATAATTTTTTTTCAAATTCCCTTGTTGTAGTCTTTGTTCATGATTTTTCTTCAAATTCACTTACTACAACTTTGAATCACAATTTAACCTAAAATTCCCTTACTATAGCCTTTAGGAGTTTTTTTTTTATATTCTCTTATTATAGCCTTCATAAATAACTTTTTCACAAATTCCATAATTTTGTTTCTATCATAAATTTTCTTAAAATTCCTTTACTATAGGCTTTAGTGTATATTTTTCTTCAAATTCCCTTACTATTGACTTCATTCATGTTTTTTCCAGAAATTCCCGTACTATTGGCTTTAGTCATAATTTTTTAGTAAAATTCCACTACTATATCATTTAGGAATGATTTTTTTTAAATTCCTAAATTTTAGCCTTCATAAATGACTTTTGAACAAATTGAAAAATTTTTGTTTTCATTCATTATTTTCTTAATTCTCCCTAACTATTGCCTTCGGTCATGATTTTTCTTCAAATTCCCTTACTATTGCCTTCAGTCATAATTTTTCCACAAAATCCCGTACTATAGCCTTTAAGAATGAATTTTTTTAAAATTCCTTTTTAAAATTCTTTTACTATAGCCTTCACAAATATTTTTTATATAAATTCTTCAATTTTTATTTTCAATCATAATTTTTATAAAAAATCCCATACTATAACCTTCTTTCGTGATTATTCTTCAAATTCCCTTACTGTAGCCTTTATTTATTTAAAAATCCATTACTATAGCCTTAAGGAATGCATTGTTTAAAAATCCCCTTACTAAAGCATTCATAAATGACTTTTCCACAAATCCCATAATTTTTTTTTCTATCACAATTTTTTCTAAAAATTTCTTTTCAGTAGCCTTCGGTCATGATTTTTCTTCAAAATCCATTACTATATCCTTTAGTCTTAATTTTTCAACAAAATCCCTAAGGCCTTTAGAAATGATTTTTTTTAAAGTTCCTTACTATGCCTTCATACATGATTTCTATAAATTCTATAATTTTTTTTCTACCATAGTTTTTATTAAAAATTCCTTATTATAGCCTTCAGATTTAATTTTTCATCAACATCACTAATAATTGCCTTCATAAATGATTCTTCTTAAATATTCATAAATTTATTTTTTATCATAACTTTTATTAATGAGTCCTTTCGAAAGACTTCATTCATGATTTTTTTTCAAACTCCCTTACTATAGCCTTTAGACATAATTTTTCCTGAAAATCCCTTAAGCCTTTTGTAATTTATAAACGGGTACAAATACGTGGACCGTGAAATGCGCATCTGATGTACTGTATACAAAATTTAAGAAGGGTAATTTGGTAATTTTACTGTGAATGTGTGGGTGCCACTTCTAGAACTTCTTTGATACGATTTCAGAATAGACACGAAACGGTCGAAGTACGTCTTTTTCATGAACGAACAAAACAAATTTGAATTTCGCCTAAGCTTGACAAAAAAATTGATATTTCGATCGGCTTTAGACAATTGATTGAGAAATAGCGCCAGAAGTGCTTGTTGCTATCTCACTGATTTGGGGTGGAAATTTAGAATTTCTGGAATTTCTAAAGTACGTTCTCCCGTATCTCTGTCTTTCTCCACTTATTGCTTTATAAGCTTGTTGATTTCTAATTGTGTGGACCAGGTATGTCGGGGTAGTTGTAACCCATTCGACCGCTTCCATGTCACTTCTTCCTTTAAATATGGAACTGCCTTGGATCGAGACAAGATGCTTCATATTAGACCACGTGACATCCATGTGGACTGATGATGTGGCTTTAATTGTCTGAGTTGTCATCCCTGTAGACTGTTGATGGGGCAATTTTGATCTCGACCGTTGGTTCACCATGGCTCGATCGATGGCTTGATTTCATTGGTTGACTGAGGTCAATGTTTGACTTATTGACCTGGGCCTTACGGGGCTGATTTTGACCGTAATTTTTAGTCTTTGCAAAATTTGTTTCTACAGATGCCCCTTTCAAAATATGTACATTAAGTGTACGATTTTGAGGTGTACACTAAATGTGTGAATTTTGAAGCTTTTTTGTTGTGGGCCCATGTGTAAGTGGGCTTGGGCCTGCTACAGATTTGGACTTTCCTTGAGTTTGAGCCCATTTTGAATTCTTGATGGGCTAAGTGAACCGGACCGAAGTATTTGTGGGTTGGGTCAATGGGCTCTCCAGTCCTTGGGTCAACTCAGTGAGTGGTCCAGGAGTTGACTGGTCTGAATTTGATTGGTCTGAGTTGAGTTGACTGGTCCGAGTTGTGTTGACTGGTTTGAGTTGTGTTGACTGGTTTGAGTTGTGTTGACTGGTCCGAGTTGTGTCGACTGGTCCGAGTTGAGTTGAGGCAGTTGGGATAGGATTAGGTTTTCCTTCCCTTATCCCTATTTAAAATTTGAGTTAGGGATAAGAGGGAAACCTTATAAAGGACCCTCGATCAACGCAATTTGCTGTCATTCACTTCTGCCTGACTTTTTGCTTATTTCCTTGCTTGACGTTGACGTCAATTCAGGTATTTTTTTGTTTCTTTCTCCTTGGTCATGTCTCTATTATATTCTTGCTTTACTACTGTGATAGTGAATTCTTTATTCTCTTTTTTTTTCTTTGACTGTGACGGTATCCTCATGAGAGGAGGAGAGGGTCTGGCTGATTCAGTGAAACCTTCAGTTCGGTGAAGTTTTGTTCATTGTTTATCGAAGCCTTTCGCTTTTCAGTCGCCTCTAATTTTGTACTTATGTTGATTGTCGATGCGGGTCTCTATACTGGAATGCTGATTTCTTCACTGCTATTGCTCTTCACGACTTCTGTTTCACGACTGCTTTTGATTGATTTTTTTTTTCAACTTGTTTCTAATTCGGTTTCACAACCTGCTTCTTTTTTCCCTTTTTTTTTTTTTTTTGGCCGTAGTCGTGGCCATGGACCACATTTTGCCGATTTTGAGTCTTTGTTGTCGCCGTAGGTATCCCTTTCTGTTTTCGTCGGCATCGTCAGCATTGTTGGTCATATGGGCTAGCACCCATAGGCCAAGTGGGATTCCAATGGAGCACAGCCATTGGTCTTCCTTGTGGGACCATGAAGGTTACACAAAATTAAAAGAGATCAAGGTGGGAATCTTTGGTTTATGGCTAAAATTAACTCCTCATAATATGAGGGAGGTTATATGATATTTAATCCTTTTTAATACTAAGGAGTTATATAATATTTACTCTTTTTTATTATAAGGAGGTTATGAAATTAACTCCCCTTATGGGAGTTATAATTTCATTCACCTATAAATAGGTGGTGTAGAGAAGACACAAATCAAGAATTCAGAATTCAGAATTCTAGTTTCTCTCTTCTCTCAATTCTTCTTTTCTCTCTAAGAGAAAGATAAGCTCATGCTCTCTAAGTGGTTGAAGAGTAGTGCTTGTATTTCAGCCAAATCAAAGAAGGACTGTGCGGACGGTAAAAAGGTGATCTCTATAACTTTTTCTTTGGTTTCTTTAAACAGATAATTCCAGAATACAAAGGAGGTTCAATTGCATAGAGGAAAAGCTTCAAAAGAGGTTAGTAAGTTTATTTCATCCATTACATGTTAAATTGAGTTAAATTATTGAGTTTATACTCAATTTTTTTCCAACAGTGGGATCAGAGCTTCGTTATTTACTGTATGTGTGGATGAATTTTTTCAAAAACGAATTTACAGAATTATTATGAGTTTTTATATGATTTAGATTGCAATTTGTTTTGAATATTAAGGAATTGTTCGTGAATTGCAAATAAATTATATATGTTATTTTTTCCAGAAATCTTGTAGTCAAATATTATATATTTGTCAAATAGAATTATTTCGATTTTCTGAAAAAAAAAAAAAATTCTGTTCTGGAAAATTTATTTTTGGAAAAAGACTATTTTGCCCTTGGGACGTATTGGGCATAATATAATATTTTTGAGCATCTGAAAATTTTACAGAAGGTTTAAGTTGATATAATTTTATATTCGGCGCATTTTATATCCTGGAAAAGAAAATTTTGATTTGTGGAAATTGTGTTATTATAAAATGATGATTTTGCCCTTATTGTCAATTTGAGCATAATTTGTCATTTTTTATCCGAATTATTTTTCATTCCAGAACTAACTGAGTATTTAAAGTGAATTTTAACATTTTATGATTCTGGAATTTTTGAAATTTTTTCTGGAAAATAGTATTGTAAAATGACCATTTTGCCCTTGTAGTCCTTTTGTGCATAATTGGTCGTTTTGAATCAGAATTTTTATTCCAGAAGTAATTGAATATTTTACAGTGCAGTTTATGACATTCTAGTATTCTGGAATTTTAGAATTTTCTACAAATTTATTATTGTGAAAAGACAATTTTACCCTTCTTTAACCTATTTATGGAAATTAGGGAAAGTTGATAACTTTCAGAGTATAATCCTATTTTAAAGCAATTATTAATTTTATTATAGGGTTTGTGGTATTTAAACTAAGGTTCATTTCAATACTACATTTGTAAGTTTTGTTGCTCATAATTGCTTATTGGAATTAGGATTAAAATGGCTTCTAAAGCTGCTGCTGCTGAGTTAAGTAAAACTGAGAAACTCAATGGGAATAACTTTTTGACTTGGAAGAGGCGTATTCGTCACATCCTACTACAGGATGGAATTGATCATGTCTTGGATAAGGCAGTGGCTAGTCCTCCAGAAGGAGCTGAAGAATCAGTTAAAGTAGCTAATGATAAATTAGTTCTAGAGGACAAGAAGGCTAGGTCCATCATGTTAACGCTCATGGAACCACATGTGGAAATTTTATTTGAGGACCAACTTACTGCCCATGCCATGTTTAAGGCTGTTGGAGCTACTTATGGAGAAACGTCACAGGCACATGTTAGGATGCTTGTTGCACAATATAATGGTATGAAAATGCAAGAAAGTGATAATATTGTTGAGCATATTAATGCCATGACTGTTGTTTCTAAAGAATTAGCAAGTTTAGGCCGTCCTATCCCTGATGAACTTCAAGTAGAAACAATAATTAACAGCTTACCACCTTCTTGGGATTCCGCTGTTGTATCATTGAATATGTCTGATGTTGCTCTTACTGTGCAAACCTTAACTGCTAAATTGACAATTGAGGCGCAAAGGAGAAAGAAGAAATCTACGACGGACTCAATGGTTAATATAGTTAGTGGTGCAGGAGCTCCTACTTCAAAACCAAGAAATGTCCCTCAGAAGAAGCAAGACTTCAAGAAACAAGGGAAGAAACCCCAGTTCAAGGGAAACAATTCTGGTAAGAAGATAGGGCCTTGTTACAATTGTAGCAAGATGGGTCACATTAAAGCCCATTGTAGAGCTAATGGCAAAGGTGGAGGTAAGTTTAAAAATAAGGATAATAGAAATAACAATGATATTGTATGTGTTGTTTCTGAGGTCCTTCTGGTTGATGTTGGAGAAAATACATGGTGGTTAGATTCTGCTGCATCTAGACATGTGGCTAAGCAAGAGAATTTTTCTCGAATTTCAAAGAAATGAAGACTGGTGAACATAGAGTATATATGGGGAACAATACTTATTGTGATGTGATTGGCACAGGGACAGTTCGGTTGAAGTTACCAAGTGGTAACTATTTGGTGTTGACTGAGGTATTATGTGCTCCTAACATTAGAAGAAACCTAATCTCTATCCCTTGCTTGGATAAGAAGGGATTAGAAACTCGTTTTAAATCAGGAAAGGCCACTGTGGGTCGAAATAATAGTATACTTTTTTCTGGTACTCTGATTGATGGATTGTATTCACTTGATTTATACTCTAGATCCACTAGTAATGTGAAAGTTGATTTTGAGTATGCTTGCTTGTCTCTTGATGATTCTTTATTATGGCATTTACGCTTAGGTCATGTGAATGTAAACAAACTACATCGCATGGTTAGTAGTGGTTTGTTACCTAAGTTACATAATGAACTACGTACATGTGAAAATTGTTTGTCTGGTAAAATGGCAAGGTTACCCTTTGGTAAAGGGGAAAGAGTCCAAAATCTTTTAGAGGTAATACATTCAGATATATGTGGCCCTCTTAATGTAAAAATCCATAGAGGAATGTCTTACTTTATTACATTTATTGATGATTACTCTAGGTATGGTTATATTTATTTGATTTCTAAGAAGTCTGAAGCCTTAGATAAATTTAAAGAATTCAAAGTTGAGGTAGAAAATCAATTAGGACGAACTATTAAGATCCTCAAATCAGATAGAGGTGGAGAATATACTTCTGATCTGTTTGATGAGTTTTGCAAGGCAAATGGCATACGCCACCAATTTACTTTGCCTTATACACCTCAACAAAAAGGGATTGCAGAGAGGAGGAATAGAACTTTGTTAAAGATGGTACGATGTATGCTAAACCACTCAATGCTAGGAACTCAGTTTTGGGTTGAAGCATTAGATACTGCAACATATATTCTTAACAGAGTCTTATATAAAACTACTAAAACTACTCCTTATGAGTTATGGACTAGTAGAAGTCCAGACTTAAGTCACCTTAGAGTTTGGGGTTCTGGGGCACATGTGAAAGTGCCAGATCAAAATAGAGGCAAACTTGATCCTAAAACTATAAAATGTAATTTTATAGGTTATAGTAGTCATTCAAAAGGTGGTTATAGATTTGTTGTGCACCATTCTAATGGCTCAGTGGGGGTTATTGAAAGTCGAGATGCTTATTTTTTAGAAGAAAACCTTGACCCAAGAAACCCAATAAAAAAGGTTGAGTTATTTGAAATACAAAAACTAAAAGACTCTTCTATTGATCAAGAAAAAGTTATAGAAACCCCAAAACAAGTTGATCCTATCACCCGCATAGTACGAAATAGAAGACCTCCTTCGGCATTGAAGGACTTCTATGTTATGACTAGTGATGTAAGTGATCTAAATGAAGAAGTCCTTCTTGATGACCCTCAAACTTATGAACAAGCTTTAGAATTTAAAGACTCAACTGAATGGTTGAAAGCAATCCAAGAAGAGTTAGACTCTATGTATAAAAATAAGGTGTGGGAATTAGTAGAACTTCCTGAGGGTAGACAACCAATAGGTTGTAAATGGATATTTAAGAAAAAACTAAAACCAGATGGAACCATTGATAGATATAAAGCTAGGTTGGTAGCTAAAGGATTTACTCAAAAAGAAGGAATTGACTACAAGGAGACTTATTCTCCTGTGTCTGCATTCACTTCTATTAGAGTATTATTAGCTATAGTAGCTTATCTTGACCTTGAATTACATCAAATGGATGTAAAGACAGCCTTCCTCAATGGAGATTTGGGGGAAGAAATTTATATGCACCAACCTGAAGGGTTAGTTGTGAAAGATCAAGGTGATAAAGTGTGTAGACTGACAAAAGCTATTTATGGGCTTAAACATTCGCCAAGGCAATGGTTCTTCACTTTTCATAAAGTGATAACTGAGTATGGGTTTATACCCAACTTATATGACCCTTGTGTTTACACCCAGGTTAGTGGGGGTGAATTTGTCATTCTGTCTCTTTATGTTGATGATATATTATTGATGGGGAATGATCTAGATATGGTTTTTAGGATTAAAGAGTGGCTCAAAACCTAGTTTGATATGAAAGACATGGGAGAAGCTTCATTTATCCTTGGTATAAAAATTGAAAGAGATAGAAAAGTCAAGAAACTTTCACTCTCTCAAGAAAGATATCTAGATAGCGTGTTAAAATGCTTTGGTGTAGTCGGGTGGAAGACTATAGATTCTCCAATTTATAAAGGGACAAGTTTATCAAAGAAAATGGCACCATCAAGTGATGAGGAAAGACTAAAGATGCAGTCTATTCCATACGCCCAAGTTGTGGGTAGTTTGATGTATGCCATGTTATGCACTTGCCCTGATTTAGGCTTTGTAGTAAGTCTAGTGAGTAGATATCAAAGTGACCCTGGTGCTTTGCATTGGCAAGCGGTTAAAAGAATACTTCGGTATTTTTTGGGCACTAAGGATTACAAGCTCACGTATCAGGCCGATGAGTTGATTCCTATTGGGTATACATATTCAGATTATGCTGGTGATCCTGATGATAGGAAATCAACCTCGGGGTTTGTTTTTATGCTTGACGGTGCAGCAATTTCTTGGGCTAGTAAGAAACAAAAATGTTTTGCTAGGTCCACTATGGAAGCTGAGTTTGTAGCTTGCAGTTTGGCAAGTACTGAAGCTGTGTGGATCAAAGGTTTCTTAGAAGACTTGAAATTGAGTTGTTGGGATGGTAGTCCAATACAACTATTTTGTGATAATCAAGCAACTGTGACAACATTAAAAAATGGTGAAATCAGTGCAAAAGATAAACACATAGAAGTACATTATCACTATGTGTTTGACATTCTACAGAAGGGGAAAGTGGTTGTAAGCCATATTCCAACTTCTGAGATGTTGGCTGATCCGTTGACAAAAGCGTTAACAACGGATTGTTTTCTGGGGCATGTCTATAGTATGGGACTAAGGAGAGACTAGTATGTGTCTCTTAAGGCCTCAGGGTGCATCGCCCAAGTGGGGGATGTTGGTCATATGGGCTAGCACCCATAGGCCAAGTGGGATTCCAATGGAGCACAGCCATTGGTCTTCCTTGTGGGACCATAAAGGTTACACAAAATTAAAAGAGATCAAGGTGGGAATCTTTGGTTTATGGCTAAAATTAACTCCTCATAATATGAGGGAGGTTATATGATATTTAATCCTTTTTAATACTAAGGAGTTATGTAATATTTACTCTTTTTTATTATAAGGAGGTTATGAAATTAATTCCCCTTATGGGAGTTATAATTTCATTCAGCTATAAATAGGTGGTGTAGAGAAGACACAAATCAAGAATTCAGAATTCAGAATTCTAGTTTCTCTCTTCTCTCAATCCTTCTTTTTTATCTAAGATAAAGATAAGCTCATGCTCTCTAAGTGGTTGAAGAGTAGTGCTTGTATTTCAGCCAAATCAAAGAAGGACTGTGCGGGCGGTAAAAAGGTGATCTCTATAACTTTTTCTTTGGTTTCTTTAAGCAGATAATTCCAGAATACAAAGGAGGTTCAATTGCATAGAGGAAAAGCTTCAAAAGAGGTTAGTAAGTTTATTTCATCCATTACATGTTAAATTGAGTTAAATTATTAAGTTTATACTCATTTTTTTCCAACAAGCATTGCTGGCCTGATCGGCATCGTCGGCATCGTCAGCGTTGCTGGCCTCATCGGCATCGTCGGCATCGTCAGCGTTGCTGGCCTCATCGGCATCGTCGGCATCATCAGCGTTGCTGGCCTCATCGGCATCGTCGGCATCGCTGGCCTTATCGTCGGCGTTGGCTGCGGCGTCGGCGTCGCTGGCCTTATCGTCGACGTTGGCTGCGGCGTCGGCATTGGTGTCGTCGGCGTTGGCGTTGGCGTTGGCGTTGGCGTCGGCATTGGTGTCGTCGGCGTTGGCGTCGTCGTCGGCATTGGTGTTGTCGGTGTTGGCGCTCCGTCGCCGTTGCCGTCGCCGTCGCCGCCGCCGCCGCCGCCGCCGTCGCCGCCGCCGTCGCCGTCGCCGCCGCCGCCGCCGCCGCCGCCGCCGCTGGGGAGAGGGGAGGGGGGGGGGAGAAGCGGCGGGGGGGCGGGCGGCGAGCCTTGGAGCCTCGTCCTTGTGAGGCTCTGGCTCGTCGTCCAAAATTTCGGACATTCTGGGTCCGATTAGGGGATCCGGATTGGAGCTTTGGTCCAGAACGCGGACTTTAGGGTTCCGGTTAGAGGACCCGAATCTGGCGGTTTCGCATGTCGGATTTTAGGGATTCGATTAGTGAATCCTGTCTCTTCTTCTTCTTCGATTCGAAACCCTAGACTTAGGGTTTTGTCGGCGATTTTTTTTTGATTCGCTGCATCACGAGAGCGCCGAACCTGGTGGCACTTCTCGTCAGCGTGGTCGCCGGAGAGCGATGTCCCTTCTCTGAGGCTTTTTGAGTTTTTTCTTTGACCTTTTCTTCTTGTTTTCGTCGTCACCTATCTTGAGGCGGGTGAGGCGGCGACACTTCTGCGGATGCCCTAATTCCCCTTTTGAAGGAAGGGGATGATGAAGGTGGGTCAACCCGGTTTTCCGAAGAGATTTTTTTTCAATTTTTTAAATTTTTTTAAACTAAAATTGAAAGTAACTTAAAGAAAATTATCTCATCACCCGAATTGAATTTCAACGAATTGGAAGACTGGATACTGGGCAGGCAGAATTTTTTCCAAGTCGAATAGGGCCTTAACAGGCATAATTTCTCTAAATTGGGCCTTGATTAGGCATGATCTTTCTGAATTGGGCCTTGATTAGGCATGACCTCCCCGAATTGGGCCTTAATTCGGCATAACCTCTCCAAATTGGGCCTTAATTAGGCATAACCTCTCCAAATTCGGCCTTAATTAGGAACCTCACCAAATTGGGACTTAATTAGGCATTACTTCTCCAACTTCTTCAACTTCAACTTCTCCAAATTGGGTGTTCACAAAACCAATTGTTTAATTTGCCATTTCTAATTCGAATAAGATAGGCCGCCTTAATAGGCTGGGCTTCGCTGAACCGGATTCGGCCTTAACCGGCGTTGACTTCATCTCAACCCGTCCTAATCGAATTTCAAAGTATCAATTCCATTCGAACAACCAAGTTAGGGACTGGCGGCCTTAACAAGCTGGATTTTGCACTTGACTTCACCCGAGTCAGGCCTTAATCGGCATGGGCCTCTTCAAACCTCTACTTCAAACTTCCCTTTTCTGAACCCATGCTTCAACTTCCCTTTTCTGAATGAAGACTCCCCTTTTCCGGAACCCTCATCAAACTTTTTTTTTTTTTTTTTTTTGAACACTGACTAATTCAACTTTTATGACTCCTTTCGACTCCTTTTCTCTGAACAATCTTCAAACCAAGAATTTGGATTTTGAATTTCTGAATTTGAACTGACTCCTTTTCTTTGAACGATCTTCAAACCAAGAATTTGGGTTTTGAATTTTTTTTTTTTTTTTTATTTGAATTTTGAATTTCAAAATTGGTCTAACCTTTGATTTTTGGACTTTGCAGATGGCTGCCCCCTCTGTGAATTTGACTGGTGGGTTGCGTGTGTTTGACCATGCAGTGACTGTCGGAGGAGAACCACTCTTGACTATGGCTCTCTATATGGAAGGTGAGGCTTCTCGTATAACGTATTGTCCTAGCGGGGAGTCAATCTTCGGGGGCCATGCTGTGCAACGTCCACCTCTCGTGGACTGCTCGCTTCCTCACGGGTCTTTGAGTAGACCTTTGGCCACCGGTGAGCGTGTTTTCTTCATTCCTTGCCATGATTCTTCTTGCGAGGACGAGGATGTAGCTGCCGGACTAGAGACTTTCGCACTTCAGAGTGCTTTACGCACCGTGAACCAGTCCCTTCTGCCACAGACCCTTGCAGATGATTTCATGGACGGGGGGGTTAGACGAAATTTCCCTATGCCTGACACAACTTTGGATACGCCACTTCCTTTCCTTTTCGAGTGGACTGCTTTGATTCTAGGTCAATGCAATCGTACCCTCCGTAATGCGGGCATTTATTAAGGGCTTTGGGCCTCTATTTTTCATTATAGCTGCGATGCCTCGGTGGTCCAGGCTTTTATTGACGCATGGTGTCCAAAGACAAACACGTTAATTACGTGTCAAGGCGAGCTCTCCATCACTTTGCTGGATATGGATCGGATTTATGACTTGCCTATCTCCGGGCAATTTTACGATGAGGTTTGTCCGATGGTAGCCGATTTCACGGATGTTCGTAGCTCGGCGTTACCCTACAACTACCAATATTTTTTTTTGGCGTATCACCGTCTCTGTCAATGTTCGGAGTCCACCACTGCTCCTTTGTCTACGGCCTACTGGGTTTCTTTTTGGCACGCTGCTTATGAAAAGGGTGCGGCCACTTCGCGAGAGCGGACGACCACAAAGCAAGATGTTTTCAACCTCCTTCGCGTTATGCCGGGTAAGGAAGATGAGGTGCATTTGGCGGCACTCCTCTTTCTTTGGTTATCCCAATTTGTATTTCGTGCGAATGGTGGCGATGATCTACGACCGATGGTCTTTAAGGTGGCGAGCTATTGGCCACTGGGGTCCATTTCGCCTTAGCTGGTCCCGCTTTGGCTTGTCTATATTGTGGCTTGGGTCAAGCAGCTGTTGGGACATCGACAATTGTTCAATGGCCGTACTTGTTTTCTTGGTTGGCCGTCTATTTTCACATGCATGGAGAGGATCTTGAAGGGGTCCGTCGTCCTGGTATGATATCATTTGGGAATCCTTCCCTTCGGCACACTTTTGACGAAGAGCAAGCTCGTGACTTATTCCGATGCCTCCCGGTGTTGGTGTGGAACCATTATATTCTTGGTGCAAGTACGATTTTTGGCTTGGTGGATGAGCCTAAAGCACCAATTTCTAGTCTGGCTTACGAGAGTCTCCTCAATGTTTGTTGCTGTTATTTGATGGTTCATCGCTGCATCCGTTTATTCATTGAACCGTATAATCCCATCAGGTTTGCGCGGCAATTTGGATATTGCCAAGATTTGCCTGGAGACTTAGGGGCTAATACCAGTCAGCGGGAGACCTCCTCTTTGTCTGAGTTGCTAAATCTTTGGGAGGTTAGTCTTATCCGCCCATGTGGTCAACTTGATTTGCCTCTGCGAGGAGAATCGAGTCGGGATCCTGGGACCACATTTGCTTATTATTCTTGGTGGAAAGAACACATGCTCCCACGATTTGAGGTACGCTTTGGATATATTTATTTATTTATTATTCTCACTGTCTTGTGTCCTTCCAACGAGGTCAGTTGGAGTCAACTACTTCTGTTGTTGTAGGGAGTAGTGGAGAAGAGGAGGGTTATGATAGCAATCGTTCCCATCTGCGCCGATGATGACTGAAAGGCAAGTAGCAAGTTGGCTCACCCTCGGTAAGCAGTGTCGTAACCCATGTCTCCTTTCTTTTTTGTTGTGGTTCCTAATGTTCTCTTCTTAAATCTCAGATGAATAAGAAGAGGGCACCATTAGCTACTTTGAATGGCGCCTCTGCATATGCAAAGAAGAAACTACGTATGGAAGCTGGAAGCTCAGCTTGCTTCTCACCCTTTGCCACCGACTTTCCTTCCTCCAATTTTGGAGACGGAGCCGCCTCATTCTTCGCCACAAACTTCCTGTCCTCCTGTTTTGGAGATGGAGCCGCCAGAGCCGGAGCCTCCCGTTGAGACGGTTTAGATATTGTCTTCCCCAGAGGCCGATCCTCCTACTTCGAGTACGAGTACGATACAAACTCTCCTTTTGGGGGTATCAGACTGTTGCTGCCCCAGAGGATATTGGGGTAGCGGACGCCCCTGTGGTGACTTCTTCCACGGCACCCGTTCTTGAGGTTGCCCCAGCACCGACCCAGCTTGAAGCTTCATCACCTGTTCGAGAAGTCACGCCACTTATTTAGGAAGCCACTCCTTTGTCATTGCGTGCACCTCCTGCGACTACCTCTGTCGTGACTCCCTTGCAGCAGTTACAGTTTGATTTTGGGAGTATCGTGCTGCAATTTTGGAAAGACAGCGTAGCTCCTCGCTTGCTTTTGCCAGATGTGGCGCATGATTCTTCTTTAGCCACTGATGCAGAGCACATCATTAGTAAGTTGCAGGAAGTGGGTCATGATGTTACTCGTTTATGAGGTTATGCCAAGAGGATCCAGGTCCTGATAGAGGCAGAGAGTTTGGCTGGAGCGAAGATGAGTCAGATTTTGAGAGATTTGACAAAAAATAATGCTTGGGAAGCCTTGGATGTGTTGACCTCCTAGCTGGAGACTGTCGAGATCACTTTGGATAAGGCTTCTGAAGATCTCTCACAAGCTAAGCTTGATCAAGAAGATGCCTATGAACGCTTGGAGCTGGCTAAAAAACAAGATCAATCTGCTGATGCTAAGGTTGGATGCCTCAAAACTCAGGTTGAGCAGATTCAAGAGAGTGTGAGAGAGGTGAAGGGAGCAGTCCTTGAAGCTACTCGAAAGGTGGAGGAGATCCTTGCCTTGCCTACTCTCAGTACGGCTGAGGAAGCGAATCTTCTGTCATTGAGGGCTGCCTTTGCAGAGTCGCAGCAAGAATTGACCAAGGACCTTTGATTTGATTTGCTTGTTGCTTTCCTTCTGATTTGATTTGATTTGCTTGTTGCTTTCCTTCTGATTTGATTTGATTTGTAGATGCTTTCCTTTCTTCATGTATTTGAACTTTATTGGATGTAGTTTGATTTGTTGCACTTGGAATTGAAATGTTGTCATGGATAAAACTTCTTAAGAAATTTACCATTTATAGCTGAAAGTCTTCTTCCTTCGGGAGTGACTAATTTGTAAGCGTCGTTAGTGTAAACCTCTTGAACGATGGGTGGACCTTCCCACTTAGGTGTGAATTTTCCCCCATCTTTGCTTGTAGACATAATTGGTCTGAGCACGGCTAGGACGAGATCACCCTTTTGAAATGAATGGAACTTCACTTTTTTGTTAAAAGCCCGAGTGAGGCGAGCCTGGTAGCATTCGAGCCTTTGCTGTGCTTCTAGATATTTTTCATCGAGAGATTCTAACTCCTGTAGACGAAGTCGAATATTCTCTTCTTCTGTGAGCCCTTCTCGTAGAGCAACTCGTAGGGATGGAATTTGGATTTCAAGCGGCAATACAGCTTCAACACCGTAAACTAACGAATAAGGTGTTGATTCTCTAGGAGTGCAAAACGTAATCCTGTATGCCCACAGAGCCTCTTAGAGCAACTCGTAGGGATGGAATTTGGATTTCAAGCGGCAATATAGCTTCAACACCGTAAACTAACGAATAAGGTGTTGATTCTCTAGGAGTGCAAAATGTAATCCTGTATGCCCACAGCGCCTCTTCGAGTCTGTCATGCCAGTCTTTCGTGTTCCTTGCCACCATTTTCTTTAGGATTTTGCTCAGCGTTTTATTGAAAACTTCTGCCAGGCCGTTTGTGGCGGGGTTGTATGCTGTCGACGTTCTTTGTTGGATGCCAAATTTCTCGCAGAAGTTGTCCATGGTCTTGTTGTGGAACGGGGTACCGTTGTCGATCATGATGTATCTCGGAACACCATACCGATATACGATTTGCATTCGAATGAAGTCGACCACAGTGACAACTTTGATTTCTTTGTAGGCTGCTGCTTCTACCCATTTAGAGAAATAATCGGTAGCCACTAGGATGTATTGGTGATTTGCAGATGACTTCGAAGTGATTGGACCGATAATGTCCATTCTCCATGCATCGAATGGCCAGGAGGTACTGTTGGATGTAGCAGGCTTGGAGGCTGATGAATGTAATTAGCATGTAGTTGACATCTCGTGCAATGTCGTGCTAACTCCATAGCATCCCGCAACATTATAGGCCAGTAGTAGCCTAGTTGCTTGACTTGAAGGTGTAGTTTGGGACCCACTTGATGAGCTCCACAAATTCTCCCATGTGCTTCGGCCAAGATGGCTCGTCCTTCTTCTTTGGAGACACATCTAGTAAGATACCATCGTAAGATCGTCGGTACAATGTGTTATTGAACAAGCAGAATTTGGGTGCAACTCTTCGTACATAAGGAATTATTGACGCCAATCTTCTTCCTCGATTGCATAGACCGAAACCAAATTTTTTTCTTCTTCCCTCGATACCTTTTTCAAGATAGGTACCACCCATCTTTCACATACAGGGATCCGTTCGGGCCTTGCAATGATTTTTCCCGAATATCAGTAATTTGTTTCTACCAAATTTTTTAATAGAAATCCCATACTAGAGCCTTCATTCATAATTTTTCTTCAAATTCCTTTACTATAGCCTTCTAGCATAATATTTTTCAAAAATCCATTACTATAGCCTACTTAAATGATTTTTTATAAAATTTCCTTACTGTAGCCTTCAAAATTGATTTTGCAACATATTTTGTAATTTTTGTTATCCCTCATAATTTTTTCTTAAAAATCCCTTTCTATAGGCTTTAGTCATAATTTTTCTTTAAATTCCCTTACTATAGCCTTTAGTCATAGTTTTTCATAAGAATCCCATACTATATCCTTCAGGAATGAATTTTTTCAAAATTCCAATATTTTAGCCTTTATAAATTACTTTTCAACAAATTCTAAAATTTTTAACTTTTCTTTAAAATCCTATACTATAGCCTTCTGTCATGATTTCTTTTCAAATTCCCTTATAGTAGTCTTAATAATAATTTTTCCTCAAAATCACATACTATAGCCTTTAGGAAAGAATTCCCTTACTATTGCCTACATAAATTATTTTTCTTCAAATTCATGAATTTTATTTCTACCATAATTTTCATTAAAAATCTGTTATTATAGCCTTCATTAATAATTCTTCTTTCAATTCCCTTACTATAGCCTTATGGCATAAAATTCCATTACAATAGCATTCATCGATGATTTTTCTTGAAATTCCATATATTTTATTTTCTATCATTATTTTTTTAAAAATTCCTTACAATAGTCTTCAGTCATGATTTTTCTTCGAACTCCCTTATTATAGCCTCATGAATGAATTTTCTAAAATTCCCTATCTAGCCTTTGTAAATGATTTTTACTTCAAATTTCATAGTTTTTGTTTGTTATCATAATTTTTCTAAAAAATCCCTTACTTAAGCCAACATTCATGTTTTTTACAAACTCCCTTATTATATCCTTCAATCATAATTTTTCCTCAAAATAACTTACTAAAGCCTTCAAGAATTAATATTCCTAAAATTCGCTTACTATTGCCTTCCTAAATGATGCTTCCAAAATATCAGTAATTTTTTTAAATCATAATTTTTATTAAAAATCTCATACTTGAGCCTTAATTCATGATTTTTCTTCAATTCCTTTAATATAGCCTTTAGTCATTATATTTGCCAACAATCCATTACCATAGTGTTTCACCGAAAATCCGCCGGTCCGCGTAGAGGCGCAACCGAGAGAATATGTCGATTACTTTACAATAAATGTGTTACAGGGTGTGTTGTAAATATCAAAAATTGCGAGTACAATCTCCTATGCTTCCTCTAATTCGATCTCCGTAGGTATTTGGTGAAGTCGAAACCTTCGCGAACGAGCGAATGTTGAACTCAAGTTGCGGGAACCAGTGTACACGACTGTTGTGGCTTTGGTCGGTCGGACGGAGGTATTTGTGCTCCGCGTATATCGACTTGTGACGCTACCGTTAGTCGTGTGGAACTGTTTCGATCGAACTGTTGAGTTGCGACAGACCGCGAGTTGCTTGGCTCCGATGACTTGAGAAACTTCTGAGTATGTGCGAGCTTCTTCTCTGGGAAGGGATTTGAGTCCTTCGGAGAGAGTGAGAATCCCTCACTTGTCAGAATTTGAGAGTTGATTTCTTCCCCCCTTGAGACAGGGGACTTCCGACTATTTGTAGTCGGTTCTATGTAACCGTTGAAAGGTGTTGAAAGGTGTTGCCTGGGAATGGGGATCGTGATCCTCATTCTGCTGTGAAGTTGAGGAAGACGAGGGGAAGAGGGAGACCAGGATCGTGGCCCCCCCTTTCGCTCCTTCGGTTGAAGACTGAGTGATGGGCTGATGATGCATGCTGACGAGTGCCGACTCGGCAATTTCTGCTGACGAGGTGCCGACTGTACCAGTGACGCGGCATCACGGCTGGACTTCGCGGTGGGCTGCAGCGATGAACTTTGATGACGATTAAAGCCTACCTATGATCATTATTTGATGGACCGATGGGTTGTTGGGCTTATCAAATTTGGGCCACGCACATTTTGGTGCGTACACAGCCTTTAGAAATTGTATTTTTAAAAATTTCCTTACAATAGCCTTCAGAAAAGATTTTTCAATATATAATATAATTTTTATTTTCTATCATAATTTATCTTGAAAATTCCTTACTATAGGCTTTAATCATGATTTTTCTTTAAATTCCCTTACTATAGCCTTCAATTATGATTTTTCTTCAAATTCCCTTACTATAGCCTTAAGTCTTAATTTTTGTTTAAAAATCCCATACTATAGCCTTTATGAATGAATCTTATTTAAATTCAAATATTTTAGCCTTCAAAATTGACTTAAAAAAAATTTTGAATTTTTTTAAGTTTACATTTGCTTAAAAATCCCTTATTATAGCCTTCGGTCATGATTTTTCTTCAAATTCCCTTAAATTAGCCTTCAGTAATAATTTTTCCTGAAAATCCCTAAATGTAGCCTTTCGGAATGAATTTTTTCAAAATTCCCCAAGAAACCTTGATAAATTATTTTTATTCAAATTCCTTAAATTTTTTCTACCTTAATTTTCATTAAAAAACTGTTATTGAATCCTTCATTAATGATTCTTCCTTCAATTCCCTTACTTTAGCTTTCTGTCATGATTTTCCCTCTAAATTGCTTACTATAGCCTTCAGGAATTAATTTTTTTAAAATTTTATTACAATATCATTCATAGATGATTTTTATTGAAATCCCTAACAATAGCTTTCAGTCATGGTTTTCCTTCAAATTCCCTTGTTATAGTTATCATTCATAATTTTCCTCAAAACCCCTTACTATAGCCTTCGTGAATGAATTTTCTTAAAATTCTCTTTTTAGCCTTTGTAAACGATTTTTTTAAAATTTCATAATTTTTTATTGTTATCGTAATTTTAAAAAAAATCTAACAAAGTTTCATTTTTTTTTATAATTCCCTTACTATAGCCTTCAGTCTTAATTTTTCCTTAAAATCACTAATATTCTTAAAATTCTCTTACTATAGCCCTCCTAAATGATTTTTCCAAAATATCAGTAATTGTTTTATCATAATTTTTATTAGAAATCCCATACTAGAGCCTTCATTTATGATTTTTCTTGAAATTCCTTTACTATAGCCTTTAATCGTAATAATTTCCAAAAATCCATTACAATATCCAATCGAAATGATATTTTTAAAAATTTCCTTATTATTGCCTTCTGAAATGATTTTTCAACATATTCTGTAATTTTTATTTTCTATCATAATTATTCTTAAAAATTCCTTACTATAGACTATAGCCTTCATTCATAATTTTTCTAAAAATTCCCTTAGATAGCCTTTACTCATAATTTTTCGTAAAAATCCCACACTATAGCCTTTTGGAATGATTTTTTTTAAATTCAATATTTTAGCTTTCATAAATGACTTTTCAATAAATTCTGAAATTTTTATTTTCAATCATCACTCTTCTTAAAAGTCTCTTACCATAGCCTTCGGTAATGTATTTCTACAAATTCCTTTATAGTGGCCTTCAGTAATAAGTTTTCCTTAGAATCTCATACTGCCTTTATGGATGATTTTTTTTAAAATACCCTTACTAATTCCTACATAAATTATTTTTCTTCAAATTCTGAAATTGTTTTACTGCAATAATTTTCATTAAAAATCTATTATTATAGCCTTCATTAATGATTCTTCCTTCAATTCCCTTAATATAGCCTTCTATCATAATTTTTCCACCAAGTTGCTTATTATAGCCTTCTGGAATTAATTTTCTAAAAATTGCACTACAATAGCATTCATAGATGATTTTTCTTAAAAATCCATATTTTTTAATTTCTATCATAGTTTTTTTTAAAATCCCTAACTGTAGTCTTCAGTCATGATATTTTTTCAAATTTCCTTATTATCGCCTTCAATAATAATTTCCATCAAAACCCCATACTATAGCTTTCTTTAGTGAATTTTCTTAAAATTTCCTTTCTAGCCTTCCTAAATGATTTTTCCTCAAATTTTATAATTTTTTTTTATTATCATAACTTTTCTAAAAAATCTTTTACTTTAACCAACGTTCATGTTGTTTTTCAAATTTCCATAATATAGCCTTCAGTCATAATTTGTCCTCAAAATCACTTACTATAGCCATCGGGAATTAATTTTCCTAAAATTCACTTACTATAGCCTTCCTAAATGATTTCTCCAAAATATTAGTAATTGTTTTACTATCATAATTTTTAATTTAAATCCCATACTAGAGACTTCATTCTGATTTTTCTTCAAATTCCTTTACAATTGCCTTTAGTCATAATATTTTCCAAAAATCCATTACTATAACCTATGGAAATGATATTTTTAAGAATTTCCTTACTATAACCTTCATAAATGATTTTTCAACATATTCTGTAATTTTTGTTTTCTGTCATCATTTTTCTTAAAAATTTCTTACTATATGCTTTCGTCATGATTTTTCTTCAAATTCCCTTACTATAGCTTTCATTCATGATTTTTCTAGAAATTCCTATACTATAGCCTTCAGCCAAAATTTTTTGTAAAAAACCCATACTATAGCCTTCTGGAATGAATTTTCGTAATTGAATTTTTCTTCAAATTTCTTAGTTTTTCTTTGTTATCATAATTTTTCTAAAAAATGACACACTTTAGCCAACATTAATATTTTTTTTTCTTACTGCCTTACTAAAGCCTTCAATTATCATTTTTCCTCAAAATTACTTTCTATAGCCTTCAGGAATTAATATTCCCAAAATTTTCTTACTAAAGCCTTCCTAAATGATTTTTAAAAAATATCAGTAATTTGTTTTATATCATCATTTTTAATAGAAATCCCATACTAAACCCTTCATTCAAGATTTTTCACCAAATTCCTTTTCTATAGCCTTTAGTCATAATATTTTCAAAAAATCCATTACTATAGTCTATAGAAATGATTTTTTTAAAAATTCCCTTTCACTACCCTTCAGAAATGATTTTTCAACATATTATGTAATTTTTTTTCTATAATAATTTTCTTTAAAATCCCTTACTATAGGCTTCACTCATAATTTTTCTTCGTATTCCCTTACTATAGCTTTCATTCATGATTTTTCTAGAAATTCCATTACAATAGCCATTAGTCATATTTTTTGTTGAAATTCTCATATTGTAGCCTTCATAAATGACTTTTCAACAAATTCTGAAATTTTTGTTTTCAACCATAACTTCTATACAAAATCAATTACAACAGCCATCAATCATGAATTTTCTTCAAATTCCCTTAAAGTAGCCTTCAGCAGTAATTTTTCCTCAATACCCCTTACTATAGCCTTTAGGAATGAATTTTTTTACAATTCCCTTACTATAGCCTTCTATCATATATTTTTTTCAAATTCTCTTATTATCTTCAGTTATAATTTTTCTCAAACCCCTTACTATAGCCTTCATGAATGAATTTTCTTGAAATTCCCCATCTAGCCATTGTAAATGATTTTTTCTTCAAATTTCATAATTTTTTTTTTGTTGTCACAATTTTTCTAAAAAGTCCCTTACTTTTGGCAACATTCATGTGTTTTTTAAAATTCTGCCATTGTAGCCTTCAGTCATAATTTTTCCTCAAAATCACGTACAATAGCCTTTTAGAATAAATTTTCCAAAATTCACTTCCTAAAGCCTTCCTAAATAATTTTTCCAAAATATCAATAATTTGTTTATCATAATTTTTATTAGAAACCCCATACTAGAGCCTTCATTCATGATTTTTCTTCAATTTCCTTTACTATAGCCTTTAGTCATTATATTTTCCAAAAATCCATTACTGTAGCCTGTAGAAATCATTTGTTTTATAATTCCCATACAATAGCCTTCAGAAATGACTTTTTTACATATTATAGAATTTTTCTTTTCTATCATAATTTCTCTTAAAAATCCCTAACAACAGGCTTTAGTCAAGATTTTTCTTCAAATTCTCTTACTATAGCCTTCAATTCCGTTACAATGGCCTTTTGTCTTAATTTTTCCAGCAAATCGCTTACCATTGCCTACAAGAATTTATTTTCTTAAAATTCCATTACGATAGGATTAATAGATGATTTTACTTAAAATTCCAAATTTTTTATTTTCTATCATAATTTTTAAAAATCCCTTACTGTTCATTTATTAAAAAATCATAATTTTTACTATAGCTTTCGTGAATGAATTTTTTTAAAATTCTCTTTCCAGCCTTTGTTAATTATTTTTACTTCAAATTTTAAAAAATATTTTTGTATCGTAGTTATTCTAAAATTCCCATACTTTCAGAAACATTCATGTCTTTTTTCGAATTCCTTCACTATAGCCTTAAGTCTTAATTTTTCCTCAAAATCACTTACTATAGCCTTTAGTCATTATACTTTCCAAAAATCCATTACTATAGCCTGTAGAAATGATGTTTTTTTTAGAATTCCCCTACTATAGCCTTCAAAAATGATTTTTCAACATATTCCTTAATTTTTATTTTCAGTCATAATTTTTCTTAAAAATCCCTTTCTATAGGCTTTAGTCATGATTTTTTCTTCAAATTCCGTTTCTATACCCTTCATTCATGATTTTGTTTTTGTTTTCTATCATGTTTTTTTTTGTTTTCTACCATAATTTTTTTAAAAGTCCAAGACAAACAAGATTTTTCTCAAATTCCCTTATTATAGCCTCGTGAATGAATTTTCTTAAAATTCACTTTCTAGCCTTTCAAAATGATTTTTCTTCAAATTTCAATATTTTAGTTTGTTACTATAATTTCTCTAAAAGATCCCTTACTTAAGCAAACTTTCATGTTTTTTTTTTCAAACTCCCTTACAATAAACCTTCTGTCATAATATTTCCTCAAAATCACTTACTATAGCCTTCAGGAATTAATATTCCTAAAATTCTCATACAATAGCCTTCCTAAATGATTTTTATAAAATATCAGAAATATTTTCTATCATAATATTTATTAGAAATCCAATACTAGAGCTTTCATTCATGATTTTTCTTCAAATTCCTTTCCTATAGCCTTTAGTCATAATATTTTCTAAAAATCCATTACTATAGCATATACAAATGATTTTTTTTTAAATACCCTTACTATTGCCTTCAGAAATAATTTTTCACCATATTCAGTATTTTTTTTTATCATAAATTTTCATATAAATCCCTCATTATAGGCTTTAGTTCATTATTTTTCTTCAAATTCCCTTACTATATCCTTCATTCATGATTTTTCTTGAATTCCCTTACTATAGCCTTTAGTCATATTTTTTCATAAAAATCCCAAACAACAGCCTTTAGGAATGCATTTTTTTTAATTCCAATATCTTAGCCTTCATAAATGACTTTACAACAAATTCTGAAATTTTTGTTTTCAGCCATAACGTTTCTTAAAAATCCCTTACTATAGCTTTCGGTCATGATTTTTCTTCAAATTCCCTTATAGTAGCCGTCAATAGTAATTTTTCCTCAATATCCCATACTATAAACCTTTAGGCATGAATTTTTTTAAAATTCTCTTACTTTCACCTTCAAGAATTTTTTATTTTAAAATTCGATTACAATAGCAATCATAGATGATTTTTCTCAAAATTCAAATTTTTTTATTTTCTATCATAATTATTTTAAAAATCCCTTACTATAGCCTTAAGTCATTTTTTTTCAAATTCCCTCATTATAGCCTTCAATCATTATTTTCCTCATAACCCCTTACTATAGCCTTCGTGAATGAATTTTCATCAAATTCCCTTTCTAGACTTTTATAATTATTTTTTCTTCAAATTAAAAAAAAAATTGTATCATAATTTTTCTAAAATATCCCCTACAATCGGCAACATTCATGTTTTGTTTCAAATTCCCTCACAATAGCCTTCCGTCATAATTTTTCCTCAAAATAACTTACAATACCCTTCAGGAATAAATTTTCCTAAAATTCTCTTACTATAGCCTTCCTAAAAGACATTTAAAAAATATCAGAAAATTTTTTTCTATCATAATTTTTATTAGAAACAAGAGCCTTTATTCATTATTTTTCTTCAATTTCCTTTAGATTTAGTCTTTAGTCATTATATTTTCAAAAAATCCACTACAATAGCCTAAAAAAATAATTTTTTTTAAAATTCTCTTGTTGTTGCCTGCAGAAAGGATTTTTCAACATATTCTGCTTTTTGTAATAATTTTTCTTAAAACTCCCTTTCTATAGGCTTTAGTCATGATTTTTTCTACAAATTTCCTTACTATAGCCTTCATTCATGATTTTTTTTTTTAAATTCCCGTACAACAGCCTTTAGTCATAATTTTTTGTAAAAATCCCTTACTATAGCCTTTATGTATGATTTTTTTTTAAATTCCTATATTTTAACCTTTATAAATTAATTTTTAACAAGTTTCGAAATTTTTGTTCCAATCTTTACTTTTCTTTAAAATCCCATACTATAGCCTTCATTCATGATTTTTTTTCAAATTCCCTTATAGTAGCCTTCAATAATAATTGTTCATCAAAATCCCATACTAAAGCGAAAGATTTTCTTTTAAATTCCTTTATTATTGCCTACATAAATTATTTTTCTTCAAAATCCATAATTTTATTTCTAAAATAATTTTCATTAAAAATCTAATATTATAGCCTTCATTAATGATTCTTCCTTCAATTCCCTTACTATAGCCTTTTGTTATAATTTTCCTCCAAATCGATTACTATAGCCTACAGGAATTTATTTTCATAAAATTCCATTACAATAGCGTTGATAGATGATTTCTCTTAAAATTTCATATATTTTGTTTTCTATCATAAGTTTTTTAAAAATCCCTTACTATTGCCTGCAGACAAGATTTTTCTTCAAATTCCCTTATTCTACCCTCGTGAATGAATTAGGTTAAAATTCCTTTTCTAGCCTTGGAAAATTAATTTTTCTTAAAATTTAATTATTTTAGTTTGTTATCGTAATTTATCTAAAAAATCCCTTACTTTAGCCAACTTTCATGTTTTTTTCAAACTCCCTTACTATAATCTTCACTCATAATTGTTTCTCAAAATCACTTACTATAGCATTCAGGAATTAATATTCATAAAATTATCATACTATAGCCTTCCTAAATTATTTTTCCAAAATATCTGGAATTTTTTTTCTATCATAATTTTTATAAGAAATCCCGTACTAGAGTATTCATTCATGATTTTTCTTCAAATTCCTTTCCTATAGCCTTTAGTCATAATATTTTCCAAAAATCCAAACTAAAGCCAATAGAAATTATTTTTTTTAAAATTCCCTTACTATAGCCTTTAGAAATGATTTTTCAACATATTCAGTATTTTTTTTTAAATTCCTTACAATAGGCTTTAGTCATGATTTTTCATCAAATTACCTTGTTATATCCTTCATTGATGATTTTTATTGAAATTCCCTTACTATAGCCTTTAGTCATAATTTTTTTTTAAAAATCCCAAACAAAAGCCTTTAGGAATGAAGTTTTTTAAAATTCCAATATTTTAGCCTTCATAAACGAGTTTTAAAAAAATTCTGAAATTTTTTTTTTCTACCATAACTTTTCTTAGAAATGCCTTATTATAGCCTTCGGTCATAATTTTCCTTCAATTTCCCTTATAGTAACTTCAGTAGTAATTTTTTCTCAATATCCGTTGCAATAGCCTTTAGGAATAAATTTTTTTAAAACTCCCTTCCTTCACCCTACATAAATTATTTTTCTTCAAATTTCATACTTTTTTCAATCATAATTTTCATTAAATATCTGTTATTATAGCCTTCATTAATGATTTTCCTTCAATTCCCATACTATAGCCTTCTATCATAATTTTTCCTCCAAATCGCTTACTGTAGTCTTCAGGAATTAATTTTCTTAGAATTCCATTACAATAGCACTCATAGATAATTTTTCTTGAAATTCCTTATTTTTTTTTTCTATCATAATTTTTTAAAAAAATCCCTTACTATATAGCCTTCAGTCATGATATGACTTCAAATTCCATTATTAAAGCCTTCAGTCTTAATTTTTATCAAAACCGCTTAATATAGTCTTCGTGAATGAATTTTCTAAAAGTTCCCTTTCTGGCCTTTGTAAATAATTTTTTCTTCAAATTTCATAATATTTTTTGTTATCATTATTTTTCTAAAAAATCCCTTACTATAGCCAACTTTCATGTTATTTTTATAATTCCATACTAAACCTTCAGGCATAATTTTTCCTCAAAATCACTTATTATAGCCTTCCTAAAAGATATTTCAAAAATATTAGAAAAAATTTTTCTATCATAATTTTTATTAGAAACTGGAGCCTTTATTCATTATTTTCCTTCAATTTTCTTTACTTTAGCATTTAGTCATTATATTTTCCAAAATACCATTACTATAGCCTACAGAAATGATTTTTAAAAAAAATTCCTTTACCATAGCTGATTTTTTTTTAAAATTCCTTTACCATAGCTTTCATATATGATTTTTCAACATATTCTGCTTTCTCTCATAATTTTTCTTAAAAAAACCTATCTATAGGCTTTAGTCATGACTTTTTCTTCAAATTCCCTTACTATACCCTTCATTCATGATTTTTTTTAAAATTCCCAACAATAGCCTTTAGGAATGATTTTTTTTAAAATTCTAATATTTTAGCCTTAATAAATTAATTTTCAACAAATTTTGAAATTTTTGTATTCTATCTTAACTTTTCTTCAAAATCCCATACTAGCCTTCTACCATAATTTTCTTTCAAATTCCATTACAGTAGCCTTCAATAATATTTTTTCCTCAAAATCCCAAACTATAGCCTTTCGAAAGAATTTTTTTTAAATACCCTTACTGTTGCCTACATAAATTATTTTTCTTCAAATTCTGTAATTTTATTTCTACAATTATTTTCATTAAGTATCATTTATTACAGCCTTCATTAATGATTCTTCCTTCAATTCCCTTAATCTATCCATCTGTCATAAGTTTTCCTCCAAATTGCTTATTATAGCCTTGAGGAATTAATTTACACAAAATTCCATTACAATAGAGTTCATAGGTAATTTTTCTTGAAATTAAATATATTTTGTTTTCTATCATAATTTTTTTAAAAGTCCCTTACTATTGCCTTAAATCAATATTTTTTTTCAAATTCCCTTATTATAGCATCGGGAATGAATTTTCTTAAAATTCCCATTCTAGCCTTTGAAAATGATTTTTTCTTAAAATTTCATTATTTTTTTATGTTGTGATAACTTTTCTAAAAAGTCCCTTACTTTAGCCAACATTCATGTCTTCTTTCAAACTCCCTTACTAAAACTCTTTTAGTCATAATTTTTCCTCAAAATCACTTACTATAACCTTCAGGAATTAATATTCCTAAAATTCTCATACTATAGCCTTCCTACATGATTTTATCAAAATATCAGTAATTTATTTTCAATCATAATTTTTATTAGAAATCCCATACTAGAGCCTTCATTCATGATTTTTCTTCAATTTCCTTTACTATAGCGTTTAGTCATATTATTTTCCAAAAGCCCATTACTATTACCTGTTGAAATGATTTTATTTTAAAATCCCTTACTATAGTCTTCATAAATAATTTTTCAACATAATCTGTAATATTTGTTTTCTATCATAATTTTTTCTAAAATATCCCTTTTGTATAGGTTTGAGTCAAGATTTTTCTTGAAATTCCCTTACGTAGCCTTCATTCATGATTTTTCTTGAAATTCCCTTACTATAGCCTTTAGTCATAATTTTTCAAAAAAATCCAATATTATAGCCTTTAGGAAAGAATATTTTTTTAACATTAATATTTTAGCCTTTTTAAATGACTTTTCAACAAATTCCAAATTTTTTGTTTTCAATCATAATTTTTCTTTAAAACCCCATACTACAGCCTTCGTGAATGAATGTTCTTAAAATTCCATTTTTAGCCTTTGTAAATAATTTTTACTTCAAATTTCTTAATTTTTGTTTGTTATCATAATTTTTCTAAAAAAACCCTTACTATAGCCAACTTTTATGTTTTTTAATAATTTTATTTTTATAGCCTTCGATTATAATTTTTCCTCAAAATAACTTACTATTGCATTCAGGAATTAATATTCCTAAAATTCTTGTACTATAGCCTTCCAAAATGATTTTTCCAAAATATCAGTAATTTTTTCTATCATAATTTTTATTAGAATTCCCATACTAGAGCCTTCATTCTTGATTTTTCTTCAAATTTCTTTACTATAGCCTTAAGTCATAATATTTTTCAAAAATCCATTACTTAGCTTATAGAAATGATTTTTTAAAAATTCCCTTACTATAGCCTTTAGAAATGATTTTTCAACATATTCGGTAATTTTTGTTTTCTATCATAATTTTTTTTTTAAAAATCCCTTACAATAGGCTTTAGTCACATTTTTCTTCAAATTCCCTAACTATAGCCTTCATTCATTATTTTTTTTAAAATTCCCTTCCTATAGCCTTTAGTCATAATTTTCCAAAAAAATTCCACATGATGGCCATGTGGAATTAATTTTTTCAAAGTTCTAATATTTTGGCCATCATAAATGACTTTATAACAAATTCTGAAATTTTTTGTCTGCATCATAATTTTTCTTAAAAATCCCATACTATAGCCTTTAGTCATAATTTTTTTTAAAATTCCCTTACGATAGCCTTCAGTAGTAATATTTCCTCAATATCCATTACTGTAGCCTTCAGGAATAAATTTTTTTTAAATTCCCTTGCTACATCCTACATAAATTATTTTTCATCAAATTCTATAATTTTTTTCAATCATAAATTTCATTAAAAATCTGTTATTATAGCCTTCATTAATGATTCTTCGTTCAATTCCCTTACTATAGCCTTCTGTCATAATTTTTCCTCCAAATCGCTTACTATAGCTAGCAGGAATTAATTTTCTTAAAATTCCATTACAATAGCATTCATAGATGATTTTTCTTGAAATTCCATATTTTTTATTTTATATAATAATTTTTTTAAAAATCCCTTACTATTGCCTACAGTCATGATTTTTCTTCAAATTCCCTTATTATAGCCTTCAATCATAATTTTCCTCCAAACCCCTTAGTATAGACTTTGTGAATGAATTTTCTTTCCCTTTCTAGCCTTTGTAAATAGATCAAATTTTGTAATTTTTTTTTGTTATCATTATATTTTTAAAAAATCCCTTTCTTTAGCCAACTTTCATGTTTTTTTATAATTCCCTTATTATAGCTTTAGTCATAATTTTTTGACAAAATCACTTATTATAGCCTTCAAGAATTTATATTCCTAAAATTCTCTTACAATAGCCTTCCTAAATGATATTTCCAAAATATCAGTAATTTTTTCTCTCATAATTTTTATTAGAAATCCCATACTAGAGCCTTCATTCATGATTTTTCTCCAAATTCCTTTACTATAGCCTTTAGTCATAATATTTTCCAAAAATCCATTACTATAGCCTATAGAATGATTTTTTTTTTTAAATTCCCTAACTATAGACATTAGAAATGATTTTTTAACATATTCTATAATATTTTTTTCTATCATAATTTTTCTTAAAAATCCCTTTCTATCGGCTTCAGTCATGATTTTTCTTCAAATCCACTTACAATAGCCTTCATTCATGATTTTCTTGAAATTCCCTTACTATAGCCTTCATTCATGATTTTTCTTGAAATTCCATTACTATAGCCTTTAATCATAATTTTTAAAAAAAATCCAATATTATAGCCTTTAGGAATGAGTGTTTTTTAAATTCCTATATTTTAGATTTTTTAAATGACTTTTCAACAAATTCCAAAATTTTTATTTTCAATCATAATTTTTCTTTAAAATCCCTTACTATAAGCCTTCGGTTAAGATTTTTCTTCAAATTTTCTTACTGTAGCCTTCAGTAATAATGTTTCCTCAGAATCCCTTACTATAGAGTTAAGGAATGATTTTTTTTTAAATTCCCTTACTGTAGTCTACATAAATCTTTTTTCTAAAAATTCCATAATTTTCAACCATAATTTCATTAAAAATCTGTTATTAGAGCCTACATTAATGATTCTTCCTTCCATTCCCTTACTTTAGCCTTAATTCATAATTTTTCCTTCAAATCCGTCACTATTGACTTCAGTCATAATTTTTCCTACAAATCACTTACTATAGCCTTCAGAAATGAATTTTACTAAAATTCTCTAACTATAGCCATGTGGAATTAATTTTCCTAAAATTCTCTTACTATATTCCTAGATGATTTTTTTTCAAATTACATAATTTATTTTCTTTCATAATTTTTTTAAAAAACTTTCACTGGGATTTATTCAATTAAGAAAATAAACTTTGGGAGTATAAAGTTATGAAAATCAGTACTTTTTCCCTTTATTTGCCACAAATTTCTAGCAACTCTCAATTCTCCTTAACAATAGGAGAGAATTCAGATTTTCAAATACAATGTAAATTTAGAAGCGCTCTGAGAATTCCATTACTTACCTCAAGAGGTGGAATTTTCAACTCCCACCAATTCTCTCTGTGAAGACAATCTTCTAACATCAGTGAAGAAGAACAAAAATAAAAAAAATCCTTAATATCATGACTTTTTACTTTAAAAAAAAAAATACTTATTGACCAACTTCTCAAACTTATCAAAACCTCATTTATCAATTTTTTAAATATAAATTAAATACTTTTAAATTTTTACATATTACCTCTTTTATGTTTTTAATTCCTTTAAAAAAAACCATAATAAAAAAATTTATTTTATTTTAAAATATATAAAAATTTATATAATATTTGAATGATTAAAAAATATAAAAGATAGATCATATTTTAGGACCAATTTTTCTATAACCTTTAATAAATATAAAATATTTAAAATAAAAAAATGAGATTATACTAAGCTTAATTTAGTTTTATTTAAAATATGCTTATCATTTTTCAAAAATTGTAAACTTTAACTTATTTATTTTTTTATGATATATTTCTTGCTTTCAAAAAAAAAATTATTAATTTTTAAATTGTAAAACGAAAAAAAAAATAATATTTTTAAATAAATTAAAATTTTATTTAAGTTTTTTTTTTTTATTTTCATTTAAATGATATAGACCAAATTAAACCATTGAAATGAAAAAAAAAAAAAAAATTCCTTGTAATAAATGGCTAAATGTTTAATAAACTTGATTACTGCATTCAATTAATCAAATAGTAAGATCATTGTATAAAACTTAAAAATATGAAATTATTTCAACTAAATAAATATTTATTCTAATTTATTGTATACAAATTATTCATATAATGAAAAGACAAATTATGTGTTTATATTAAAAGTAGTGGTTATTTAATTTTTCTCTTTCAAGAACACTACAACAATAACTTCTAACTCATTGATTATTGTTATCAGAAATAAAATTATTAAGTATAAGTAAGTGGAATTAAGTAATTACTCAATCCAAACCTCAATGTCTCCGAAATTATTAATGTTTTCACTAACGGTAGACTCGAAACTCTTGGTGTCAACCACTAACAAGAGAAAGTTTTCCATAGAAGTTTACTTTTACGGATAGTCTATGACTTCAAATTCTCCATAAATATTGAATTTTGTATACACTAAACCCCCTTACTATAGTCTTTTGTCACGGTTTTCTTCAAATTCCCTTGTTATGGCCTTCAGTCCTAATCTTCCTCAAACCCCTTACTATAACCTTCATTAAAGAATTTTCTTAAAATTCCCTTACTAGCCTTTATAAATGATTTTATCTTCATATTTCTTAATTTTTGTTTGTTATTGTAATTTTTCTTAAAAATCCCTTACTTTAGCCATCATTCATGTTTTTTCTTTAAATTCCCTTACTATAGCCTTCAGTCATATTTTTTTTTCAAAATCATTTACTATAGCCTTTAGGAATGAATTTTAAGAAAATTCTCTTACTATAGTCTTCATAAATGATTTTCCTGAAATATCCATATTTTTTATTAAAAATCCCTTACTATAGTCTTCATTCATATTTTTCTTCAAATTCCCTCACTATAACCTTCAGTCATAATTTTTCTGAAAAATCCCATACTATAGAATCTAGGAGAATTTTTTAAAATTCCTTTACTATAGCCTTCTTAAATGATTTTTTAACAAATTCTGTAATTTGTTTTTCTATCATAACTTTTCTTAAATACCCTTACTATATAGCCTTCAATCATAATTTTTCTTCAAATTCCCTTATTATAGCTTTCATTCATGATTTTTCATCAAATTCTCTTACTATAGCCTTTAGTCATAATTTTTCTTAATAATCCATTACAATAAATTTTAGGATTGAATTTTTTCAAAATTCCCTTATTATAGCCTTCATTGATGTCATTTCAACAAATTCAGTTATTTTTGTTTTCAATCATACTTCTTCTTAAAAATCCCATACTACAGACTTCGGTCATGATTTTTCTTCAAACTCCCATACTTTAGCCTTCAACTATAAATTTTCTATAAAATACCTTACTATAGCCTTAAGGAATATATTTTTTAAAATTCCCTTACTATTAGCCTTCATAAATTATTTTTCCTCAAATTCCATAATTTTTGTTCTCAAATATAATTTTCATTAAAAATCCCTTTCTATTATTGCCTTTGTTCATGATTTTTCTTCAAATTCCCATACTACAGCCTTCAGTCATAATATTTTCAAAAAAACCCCTTACTATAGCCTTTAGGAATGATTTTTTTTTAAATTCCTTTACTATAGCCTTCATAAATGATTTTTCTTCAAATTCAATAACTTTTATTTTCTATAATAATTTTTGTTAAAAATACCTTACTATTGTCGTCATTAATAATTTTTCTTTAAAATCTCTTACTATAGCCTTCATTCATGAATTTTCTTCTAATTTCCTTACTATAGCCTTCATTCATGAATTTTCTTCTAATTTCCTTACTATAGCCTTCATTCATGAATTTTTTTCTAATTTCCTTACTATAGCCTTCATTCATGAATTTTCTTCTAATTTCCTTATTATAGCCTTCAATCATGATTTTTCCTCAAAATTCAATACTATGGCCTCCAGGAATGAATTTTCTTAAAATTCCCCTATTATAGCCTTCATAAATGGATTTCTTCCAATATCCATAATTTTTGTTTTCTATCATAATTTTTATTAAAGATCCTTTACTGTAGCCTTCATTCATGATTTTTCTTTAAATTCTCTTACTAAAAATCTCTTACTAAAGGCTTTAGGAATTAATTTTAAAAAAATTCCCTTAATAGCCTTCATAAATAATTTTTCAACAAATTCTATAGTTTTTGTTTTCTGTCATAATACTTTTTAAAAATCCATTATTATACCCTTTAGTCATGATTTTTCTTTAAATTCCCCTATTATAGCCTTCATTCGTGATTTTTCTTCAAATTCCTTTACTCTACCCTTAAGTCATAATCTTTCCTTAAAATCCATTACTATAGCCTTTACGAATGAATTTTTTTAAAATTTTTTTACTAATAGCCTTCATAAATGATTATTCAACAAATTTTATAATTTTTTTTTTCTATCATAACTTTTCTAAAATCCCTTATTATAACCTTTAGTTAAGATTTTTCTTCAAATTCCCTTACTAGAATTAATTTTTCTACAATTTCTTTTCTACTGCCTTTAATCATTATATTTCATCTAATCCACATATTTTATGTTTTTTAGATTTTTCTTCAAGCTCCCATACTATAACGTTTAGACATGCATTTTTTTCAAATTTCCTTACAATAACCTTAAGTAATGATTTTTCTTCAAATTTTTCTTCGGACACTAATTTTTTTTAAATCCCTTACAATAGCCTTCAGTTTTAATTTTTCTTCAAATTCCCTTACTTCCTTCAGTCATAATTTTTCCTCAAATTCTCTTACTATGAATTTTCTTAAAATTCTCTAACCATAGCCTTCAATCATGATTTTTCTTCAAATTTCATAACTTTTATTTTTTATCATATTTTTTCTTCAAAATACCTTAATATAGCCCATAGTCATTATTTTTCATCGAATTCTTTTACGATACCATTACGTCATGATTTTTCTTCAAATTCCCTTCCCATAGTCGTTTTGTTTGAATTTTCTTAAAATTCTTTACTATAGCCTTCGATTATGATTTTTCCTCAAATTTCCATATCTTTGTTTTATGTCATGATTTTTCTTCAAATTCCGTCACAATATGTTCTGATCGTGATTTTTTTTTAAAACTCCCTTACTATAGCCTTCAGTAATGATTTTTCTTCAAATTTCATAATTTTTCTTTTTTACCATAATTTTTCTTCAAATTCCCTTATTGTAGCCTTCAATCGTGATTTTTCTTCAAATTCCCATATTATAGTCTTCAATCATAATTTTCTTCCAATCCCCTTGTCATAGCCTTTAGTCCAAATTTTTCTTCAAAATCCCTTACTATATATAGCTTTTAGGAATGATTTTTTTTTAAATTCTCTTACGATTTTGTTTCACCCAAAATTTGCCAGTCCACGAAGAGGCGCGACCGAGAGAATAAATTCGATTTACGACAAAAAATTTGTGTTACAATTTGTTTGAGAGTCAGGAATGCGAGTACAATCTCCTATTCTTCCTCTAATTTGATCTTCATGTAATTTGATGAAGTTTTGGCTTCTGGCGAGTTGACGTCAAAATCCAAGTTTTGGGAACGAGTGTGCACGAACGATGACTATTTTGTCGGTTGGATGGAAGTGTTTGTGTTCCGCATGTATCGACTTGTTGACATTGTCGACGAACGTGTAGAGCTGCTCCAGTAGAACTGGTGAACCTCGATGAACTGCGAGTCCCTTAACTTCTTCGGCTCGAGAGAACTTTTGTGCGCGAGAGTATTCATCGACAATTGATATTTGAACCCCTTCGACAGAATGTTTCTGGCTATTTGTAGTCAGTTTTGTCCAGTTGTTGAGGTTCGATCCTGGGAATGGGGATCATGATCCCCTTTCTGCTGCTGTTGTTGAAATGGGAGGAGGACTTGGGCGCTCCGCTGTTGGATCCATCGAATGAGGGTCGTCGGTGACTTTTCTCGACTTCTACCGTTGGCGACTAGGCTTGGTCATTTAACTGCTTGAAGTGGTTGGCAGCTGAGTGGTGCTGATGTAACGGTTTATTGCTGACTGGGGCGACGACTGTACCGATGATGCAACGATGCGAATGGGTTTGGCGATGGGCTGCGACAAGTGACTTTGAAAATCGATAGGGCCTACCCACGACGATCGACTGCTGGATTGATGGGGGTTTGGGCTCGTCGTATTTGGGCAGGTCACATTTTGGTGTATACCGATTGCCCCCTTCGAGAATTGATCGTTTGGAGAGAACGAGAAATTTTTGAATGTGAAACACACACGCACGCACGCGACACATTTTTTGTTGACCCTCTTACTCTTTTAGGGTCATTTATCTTTTTGTGTACGTATCTTTTTCTGTCCTCTTACTTTTTTTAGGACAGTGTATATTTCTTTACACTTGTATCTTGTATGTATTTTTTTTTCTTTTCATTCATTGTTTTTTTTGGCCCTCTTGCTGTTTTAGGGTTGTTTGCTTTTTTTATTTTGTTTTTTTTTCTTTTTGTATACGCGTACATATGTAGCATATGTACGGTATGTAGAGAGACAATGAGTACCTAAGCAGAGATGTTGTTCAGGTTTGAGTAACGACTGAGCGACTGGCCACGGTCTGCTTGAATGTTGTAGTCGAATGCTACTTTAGATGGATTGGTCACGCGCCAGAAGGAAGAGTGAGCTCAGTAATGTGGTCATCGCGTCGGGAGGAAGGCACGCACTAGAGAGAAGCACAGTAGGCCTCGCTCTCAAGTCGGTCGACCTTCCAGCTTGATGGGAGGATTCCTTCGGCGAATGGTGCTTTGGAGAAAACCTGTCAATTGGTCGATACTCCTAGCAGTTGCGATGAATTTTGATGACTTTGGCAAATTTTGGCGACTCTAGCCGTCGCGCCAAAGAAAATAGGAGTGCTAACCAGAGTGACGCACAGAGGCTTCGCTCTTGGTTTGATTGTATTTCGCGGTAAGATGGCCTGCTTCTTGTCGAACTTCAGATTGAAGCAAGGAGGTAGATGGGGTGAAGGAACAGAGCCGGTTGCGCCGAAGAGAAGTGCAGCTTCGGCGACCTGGCTGCCGCGCCGGAGAGGAGCGTGGCTTCGTTTCAACGAATTTCAGCCAACTCAATTTTGGCGACCACCCTTCACGCTGCGTCGAAGGGTTAGCGCAGGTTGAGTGAAGCGTGATGGACTTCATCTCATTCTGTGCCTCTTCTTTCGTGATGAGTTGCACGATCTTTGGTGGAACAACTTCATTGCTTCTGGTCTTCGCGCCGAAGAAAAGGAGCATGAACCGAAGCGAAGTGTAGAGGTTTCACTTCAGTTCAGCCAATCTCTTGGTACATCGAGTTGTTCCTGGCGAGCTTCATATTACCGAAGTGCTTCGGTATAGTGAGAATTACTTAGGTCAATCAGGCTTGCTCTTCTGAGGACTGGCTTGCGTGTGAGATTCTTGTGCGTCGCGCTAGGGTGTCGATGTGAATGAGTAGTGCTCGGTTAACTTCCCTTGACTTACGCAGCTTTTCATATGTGATTGGAAAAAAAGGGGAGTTGGAGGGGCGTTGTATTGGGACTCACCTGAATTCACATTGATTTGTAGTTGGAGGCGAACTCAGCATGGTGGAACCCACTCTTGCCCCGTTGACGATTCCAACGCTGATCCTAACCGAGGCTTCATGCAGAATTCTAGCACGAATCCCTTTTGAAAGGGGATTGTCCATCTCCCAAGATCAAGGGAGACCTTTAGGCTTCCCTAATAAATAAATATTTTTTCCTCCTCCTTTTTCAACCAATACGTGGGCTGTCTTCCTTTGTGTTACGACGACCCTTACTCCAAATTTTTTTTTATTTCCATCTTGCTATTCGTGAACCTTTTTTATTAATTACCTTCTTGTCATAGACCCTAAGACCAACACAAATTACAATCTCAAAATATTGTCTTGTATTTCTTCTCCCTTAGGCTTCTTCTCTATTTGGCTCCTGACGAACTTGTGTCTGAGACTTTCAATCCTCTTCGAGTTCCGGCTTACATCAGAGGCCCTCCGCGAATCAGAATTTAGAGGTACTATAAAAATTTTCTTTTTCTCCTGACAGTCTCTGGCTGAATTCGAGTTTGTCGGGGACCCACTCTCTTTTCTTTTCTCCTTTCCTTCCTCCCTCTTTCTTCTCTTTTTCTCTCCTCTCATTTTCGACTCCTCTTTCACTCTCTCTCTCTCTCACGATTTTTCTTTCTCTCTATTTTTTTTTTTGCATTCTCTCTTTTTTTTTGTGCTCCACGTGTTTGTCAGTTTGTCATTGTGATAGGCTGACGACTTTCAATGCGTCATTTGGCTTGGAAGCCGAACAGAACAATGTTGTGTCGCACCTGGTTTGGTCGCTATGTGCTGAAATCCAATTTTGGTCGCATCCGGCTCGGTCGTCGGGTGTTGTCGTTCTGTTTTGGTCGCATCGCGATGTTTTTGTTATGCGCCCGGCTCGGTCGCTGGGCACTGAAGTTCTACTTTGCTTGCATCTGGCTCGGTCACCGGGTACGGGGCTTTTGTTTTGCATTCGGCTCGATCGCAGGGCACTAAAATTTGTTTCGACTGAGCCCGACTGGGTCGCTGGGGGAGCTGAACTTCTGTGTGCTGCGTTCGGCTTGGTCGATGAGTGCTGTGAATTTTCTTCAATTGCATCCAGCTCGGTCATCGGACGCAAAGCTTTTGTTTTGGTTGCATTCGACTCGGTCGCCGGGCACGAGGCCTTTGTTTTGGTTGTGTCCGGCTTGGTCGCCAGGCACAAAGTCCTTGAATTGCGCTCAGCTCGATCGCCGGGCGCAGGAGTTTTGGTTGCCACTCTGATACACATTTTGTAACTTGCCGAGGGCAATGGTGTAGGATATGCGAGTGGACGAACTGACAAGAGAGTCAGTGTACTTTCGACCCTTTTATTTTTCTTGTGACTGCTCTTTTTTGTCGCCCGTAAATTTTCTGTGATTGCTTTTTTTTTGTCGCCAGCAAATTTTTTTCTATGTCAGCTTCTTTTTGTCTTTCACAATTTTTTTCTCTCTGCGACTGCTTCTTTTTGTCGCATTCTGAATTTTTTTTTTTGGGGGAGGAGTTACATACCTGGCGCTGTTGCGTCCGGTTCAGTCGTCGGCCACTGCAGTTTGGCCACGTCTGGCTCGGTCACCGGGCGCGGGGCTTTTGTACTGCGCTCGGCTTGGTCGCTGGGTGCAGTGTTTCTATTTTGATCGCGTCCGGCTTGATCACCGAGTGCTGAATTTTGTGACTTGGTTGCGTCCGGCTTGGTCGTCGGCCGCAAAGCTTTTGAACTGTGCTCGGTTCTGTCGTCGGGCATAGTGTATCTATTTCGATCACGTCTGGCTTGGTTCTCAAATGCGAAGTTTTGGTTTTGATCACGTCTGGCTTGGTCGTCGGGCACGAAGCTTTTGTCTACGCCCGGCTCGGTCGTCGGGCACAGTGCTTTAGTGTAGCGCTGAGCTCAGTCGCCGAGTGCTGTAATTTTTCCTTTGGTCACATCTGGCTCGGTCTCCGGGCGCTAGAATTTGTTGTGTAGCATCCGACTCGGTCGCCGGGTGCTAAATTTTTTTGATTTGGTTGTGTCTGGCTCGATCGTTGGGCACTGAAATTTTTTTTGGTCGCGTCTACTTGGTCGCCGATCGCAAATCTTTTGAACTGTACTTAGCTCGGCCGCCCGAAAGCGGTTTTTTTATCTGGCCTTCGGCTCTGTCGCCGAGTGCTCTAATTTTTTTGTGGTCGCATCCGGGTCGGTTGCTGGGCGCCTAGCTTTTTTCTGCGCTCGGCTTGGTCGCCGAGCGCAATGCTTTTGCAGTGTGCTCGACTTCGATCGTCGGGCACAGTGTTTTGGTGCAGCGCTCGGCTCGGTCACCGAGTACTGTAATTTTCTTTTTGGTCGTGTCCGGTTCGGTTGCCAGACGTGAAGATTTTGTCTATGCTCGGCTCAGTCGCCGGGCGCAATTCTTTGATGCAGCGCTCAGCTCGGTCGCTAAGTGCAGTAAATTTTCTTTGGTCGCATTCGGCGACCGAGCCGAACACGAAGGTTTTGTCTGCGCTCAGCTCGGTCGCTGAGTGCTGTTATTTTTCTGTGCTCGCGTCCGAATCGGTTGCTGGGCGCTAAGCTTTTGAACTGTGCTCGGCTTGGCCGCCGAGCACAGTATTTTTTGTGTAGCGCTTGGCTCTGTCGCCGAGTGCTGTGATTTTTTCTGTGGTCGCGTCTGGCTCGGTTGCTGGGCGCGAAGTTTTGATTTTGATCACGTCTGGCTCGGTCGTCGGGCGCAATGCTTTGGTGCAGCGCTCAGCTCGGTCATCGGGTGCAATGCTTTGGTGCAGCGCTTGGCTCGGTCGTCGAGTGTTATAATTTTTTCTTTGGTAGCATCCGACTCGGTCGCCGAGTGCTGTAATTATTTCTTTGGTAGCTTCCTGCTCGGTTGCCAGGCACTGGAATTTGTTTAGGTTGCGTCCGGCTTAGTCGCCAGCCGCGAAGCTTTTGAACTCTGCTTGGTTCGATCGCTGGGCACAATGTCTTTGTTTTGAAGTCGACCTCCTTTTTCAAGTTGCTGGTCGTCTAGAACAGAGCTTTGTTTCACAACCAATTGGCGCACAGCCTGTTGCTCGTCATTGGTGCGGCGCAATTGTGTGGCCGAGAGTTGCTTCTTCTTGCCCTTTCCCCCTTTTTTGGTTCAATTTGCTGGTCAAACTATCAAGAGAGTCGGTGTACTATTCGACGATTGCCCTCTCTTTTTTTTTGTTTCTCCATTCATTTTTTTATCAGCGACTGATATTTATTGTCGCTTGCCCCACTTTTTCTTTTTGACTTGTGCTTCTCTTTTTTTTTGTGCAACCTTGATTTCCCTATCTCTGGTCGCCGGAGACGCATATTATTTTTTTACTTTTGAATTGAGAAGGAAGTGAGTTACGTACCTGATTTCGATTCGGCTGATAGTTTCGACACTTTCCTGCAGATGTCTACTACACCGGATTCCTTCTCCTTCATCGGTCTGAATATTTCGACCATCCGAAGGGCAATTGATGCCAGTGAGGAGGAGACCTCTACTCTCCAGGATCAACTTGCTCCTGTTCGTTCGCGCTCAATCCTTAGTGAGGCCGAGACGCGGGAACTGTCTGAGGTTCGTGCCGAAGTAGTTCGGTTACAGCGACGGGTGGCCGACTTTGAACTTCCATAGCTTTGATGTCGTTTTCTTTGTATTTTTTTTTTTACGACTTGTCGCCTCTCCTTTTTTGTTGTTTGGAACCTTACATTATTCCCACTTTATTGCAATAAGAACATTAGCTCCTATATTCGTCTCTTCTCTTTTTTTTTTCCCTGCCCCCTCATGCATAAAAGCGTTTGAGGAATTTACTATTCGTTATCGGCAGCTCCGAGCCGTTTGATGTTACGAGCTTGTACGCACCATTGGTGTAGGCTTCCTGCACCATGTATGGTCCTTCCCATTTCGGCACGAATTTACCCCCGATTTTGCACGTGAAGAGCATTGGTCGTCAGCACTAAATCGCCTTTCTGGAATGACCTGAGCCGCACTTTCTTGTTGAAGCCCTGGGTCATTCGAGATTGGTAGCACTCGAGTCGTTGTTGCGCTTCGAGTCGTTGCTCGTCGAGTGACTCTAGCTCTATGAGTCGCAACTGAGCGCACTCCTCCGTCATTAGTCCTTCTCTTATAGCAATGCGAAGAGAGGGGAGTTGTACCTCGAGTGGAAGCATCACTTCTGTGCCATAGACCAACGAATATGGAGTCGACTGGGTCAGCGTTCGAAACGACGTTCTTTACGCCCATAAGGCTTCGCCGAGCTTTTTGTCCCAACTCCTTTTGTGATTGCCAATTATTTTCTTTAGGATCTTTCAGAGCGTTTTATTGAATGCTTCTGCAAGTCCATTGGTTGTTGGGTTGTAACCTGACGATGTCCACTGTTGTATGCAAAATTTTTCGCAGAAGCGATCAATAACCTTATTTCTGAACGGTGTACCATTGTCCATCACTATGTATCGAGGGACTCCATATCGATAGATAATCTGGGTCCGAATGTAGTCGGCAACGGTGGTAGCCTTGACCTCTCGGTAGGAAGCAGCTTCGGCCCATTTAGAGAAGTAGTATGTGGCAGCCAAAATGAATTGCCAGTCGGAGTCAGATTTAGGAGTAATTGACCGATGATGTCCATCCCCAAGCTTCAAATAGCCATGACGCGACCGTCGGGTGAAGCGGCTCTGGTGGCTGGTGTATGTAGTCGGCATGGAGTTGGCAGGATCTGCAAGTTTGAGCCATTTCGGTGGCATCTCTGAGCATCATCGGCCAGTAGTAGCCCAACTGTTTTACTTGTAGGTGGAGCTTCGGGCCGGCCTGGCGTGCGCCGCAGATTCCCCCGTCTGTTTATTTTAGGAGTTGCCCCTCTTCTTTAGATAGGTATCGGAGAAGCATACCTTCGTACGACCTCCGCTAAAGTATGTTGCTAACAAAAACATACCTTGGTGCTGTTCGGCGAATATGGACTCGCTCTCGCAGGTCGGCTGGGAGTGTGTCGTATCGAAGAAAGTTCGAGATAGGCTCTTGCCAATCTCCAACTTCTTTTTTGATGGCTGAGATGGGGAATGACTCTTTCGTCTTGTTTGTCTTCTCTTCTTTTGTTTCTTCTACGGTTGGTGGAGGGACTACCCACCTTTCGCAAATTGGAGCTTGGTTCGGTCGTTCGTCGAATTGCGCTAGACTGGCCGCAATTCCAGCCAATGCGTCGGCTGGCCCATTTTCGGATTGAGGGACGTAGTGGAGCGACGCTTTCTGAATTTGGGTTAGAAGGTCACAGGCATATCTCCAGAACGGCACGAGCTCGAGTTTCTTCACTTCGAACTCCCCCGTGAATTGTTTGATAACAAGTGCTGAGTTGCCATAGACGTTTAGCTATGGCAACTTCATCTCAACCGCCATACCGAGTCCGAGAAGGATGGCTCGATACTCCGCCTCGTTGTTCGAGCAATTTTGGGTGAGAATGAACGAATATGGGAGGAGGTCCTTTCTCAGAGACACGAATAGAACTCCTGCGCCGGCTCCGTTTCTTTGTTCAGCGCCGTCAAAGTACACCTCCCAAGGGGGAAGTACCTCGACCAAGAAAATTTCCTCGTCTGGGAATTCTTCAGTCAATTTCCATTCCAGCTAAATTTGAGATAAAGCGCCGAATGTATGCTAAGTGGCCTTGAAAGCTCTTAAGTTCGGATATATTCTTGGGCTCCGACATCTTTTTAATTGCATCGATTTTTTATTGGTCGATCTCAATTCCTCGGTGATGCACAATAAATCCTAGGAATTTGCCTGAAGTGACACCAAATGCGTATTTCAGTGGATTCATTTTGAGCTGAAATCGTGGAAGTCGTTCGAACACTGCTCTACTGTCGAGGAAGTGATCTGACCGTTCTTTTGTCTTTACCACCAGGTCGTCGACGTAACACTCGAGGCATTTATGCAAAAAGTCGTCGAAAATGTGCTGCATTACCCTCTGGTACGTCGCGCCAGCATTCTTAAGTTCGAACGGCATCACCTTGTAATAGAAGATGCCTTTAGGAGTTCGATAAGCGGTGAACTCTTCATCCTTTGGGTCCATACGAATTTGGTTGTAGCCGGATGACCCATCCATGAAAGAGAGAGCTTCATGACCCGTTGTCGCATCCACCATGAGTTCTATAATTGGCAGAGGAAAGTCGTCTTTTGGGCAAGCTTTGTTCAGGTCGCGAAAATCGACGCAGGCCTGGATTTGACCGTTCTTCTTCTTGACCGATACAATATTTGCGATCCAGGAAGGATACTTAGCCTCTCTTATGAAATTGAAAGCGATCAATTTTTCGACTTCTTTCTCAATCTCTAGAACGAGTTCTGGCCGGAATCGTTGTTGCGATTGCTTGACTGGCCGGAAAGAGGGATGAACCACTAGCTTGTGCACTACGACTTGTGGGTCGAGGCTTGGCATTTCTGTATAATTCTAGGTGAATACATCGTTGTATTCATGAAGTAACGACAGATATTCAACCTCCTCTTCTGTCGATAGTGAGGCGCTAAGGAATGTTGGCCTTGGATCCTCCTTTGTGCCCAGGTCGCCTTTCTTTAATTCGTCGACTATCGACTGGCCGCCTTCCTCGAATGTAGTCGGGGCTTCTTCAAGACAAACTCGTCATCTTCTTGGTTGTCGTCGATGACGGAGATGTGGTCTACCGTGACTGTGTCGTATGCGTGAGCTCGTGCGATGGCTGCTTTCAAGGTGTAAATAATCACCTGATTCGGAGCATCTTTCTTCTTCACCAAAGTTTGGCCGACTGAAACTTGGTGGACGTTGGCCAATGTTTTTCTGGTGATTTTGATTGGCTTCTGAGCTCCATAGATATCAATTGGTTTATCCTTCTGGTAGCCAAGGCCTAAACGACCTTGAGTAATTCGGCGACTCTCCTTTCTTAGCTTTTCTTGTTCTAGAGTGAGGACCGGCAGAGCGACGGATGGCTTCTCGTGGAGCTGGTCTTTTGTAAATTTGCCCCCGGCCCTGGCCATCAGTCAGTATGCGTTTGGATCGAAGCCTTCGTTCGAGCATGTAGACGACATCTGCTCGTGATTCGGGAATTATTTCACAATACTCTGGTCCTCAAGTTTCGTCAGTGGGAGAGTGACTCTCTCTGTAAAGGGGGTCGGCTAGACTTTATGGCAGGCGACCAAGGGAGCTTCTTCCTTCTTTCTTTGTGACTGCAGGATGTACCGTAAGATAGGTACATTACGCTGCGTCGTGCTGGCATTGTTGTGGCCGGTTTGTGGCTGTTGCCAACTGGTTGTTATGCGCCGGCTGTTTGGGAGACACGACTTGCGTTGACACCGGTGTCGTTGTGGCTGGTTTATGGTTGTGTGTCGGCTGTTTGTTGTGCCCCGACTGTTTGGAAGGCGCAACTTCTAGCGCAAGGTCTTGCGTTGGAGTTTGTTTTGGAGGCAGAGCATTCTTGGCATTTGACGCCTGGTTCGGCCAGGAAGACAATTTGACTGTTGGTCTGGTCGTCAAATAGAATTTGGCATCTGCGAATGCTGCTTCAGTCTCGGTGAATGGACTTTCGTCGGCGTACACCTTCTTTTGCTCGCCATCCTTCCAGTACTTGAAGCACTGGTGAAGTATCGATGGCACAACCCCGTTCGCGTGAAGCCACGGTCAACCCAAGAGCAGATTGTAAGATGTTCTTGAGTCGATGAGTTGGAATGAAGTTTCAGCCACCATGTCGCCAATGTGCAATTTGAGGCAGGTCATACCGAGTGTCCTCTAGCCTTCCTAATTGAAGCCTTGGATTAGGAGAGAGGTCACCAGCGGAGAGGCCGACATTCTTCATTGTGCGAATTGGTAGAATGTTGATTGCGGATCCACAATCGATGAGAATGCGGTTGATTTTGTGGTCTTTGATGTAGCCAGAGATGAACAGTGGCCGGTTATGGTTCTTTGTCCCTAGCTGCACGTCCTCTTCCGAAAGGTGATGCACGACGAACATGAGACGGCGAGCACTTCCTCTGACTTTGACAACTGCTGAGCGGAGGGCGTTTCTTCTTCCTCCTTTCGATTGGGTGGCGTTAGCCTAGCTTTCGACAAGTCGTGCTTCCTCATGAGCAACATCTCAACTTTGGGTTGGAGCTCCTCTGGCTTGTCGAGGACTCGAATAAGGGCCTGTCTTGGCCGGATGGCCAAGTCGAGGTCGTCGTCTATCTCGTTAACTGGTGAGATCTATTTTAATGACGTCTCGAGGTCGTCGCATTCGACGACTGGCCGTTTGCCTTTGTCGCTTGGAGCTGTCCGCTCGGGAGGGGTTGTCGAGCAAGTCGCCACCATTGCTGGCGGCGTGAAGAACTCTTTTGGAAAGAACTCTACCAGTGTGACGGGTCTTCTTTTCTTTTTGTCTGCCCCATGGACGCGCGTCCTGGGAGAATTCTTTTGACGCTTCGCGGCTCTTTTGTTTGGCCGCTTTGCCTTTGTTTTAATGTTCACTGGCGGCTCAATTTCTCGAACAGGCTTCTTTCACCGGGTGACCAAAATTCACCCCTCTGCGTCGGCTACAGCAGCTTCGCCGGGTGCCAATTTTGGTGCGACCTTAGCCAGTGGTCGTCTGTAGTTTTGCGATCGGTGGGAGGGACCAAATTTTAGACGGTATTCCTTCCTTGCGACCTGCAATTTGTTCGGCCGAGCTCACCAATTTGTCTCGGCTTGAATGGAGATGACATGTGAGGATGCTGTGTTTTTGGCTCCTTCGATTTTGATGCGGCCCTAAGCCGCGAGCTCCATAATCCTGTCTTTTAGGACGAAACACTTCTCAGTCGGATGTCCGACCAAGCGGTGGTATTTGCAAAAATTTTGTTCCTTGCTTCTGGACAAGTCGCCGAGTCTTTTAACTTTTGGCAACTTGAGTAAATGGTTGTCGAGCAGCTGCTCGAGCATGACAGGAACATCTGTGTCGGCGAACGGATACGTTTTGGCTTGCCTTTCCTCCAGTGAGGGCCTCCGATACACGTCTCCGGCTAGCTGCTGTGGAGCGTAGCTTGTTTTGTCCTTGCTCCCGACCTTGATTGGTTCGAGAGCATTCATCACAAAGGATGTTTTTGTTTTCTCCTTCGTGTTTTTGGGTGCGGTCACGGCGGCCTTTCCTTTCTTGCGAGGGTCGGCAGATGACGAAGCTTCCTCTCCTCACTCCTCCATGAGGTTCTCCTTATTGTGGGCCTCGGTCACATGTTCTTAAAAGTCTGTCGGCCTCCAACTTTGAATATAGCGCAGGAGCTCCCATTGCATCCCTCGAGCACACATTTCGATTTCTGCTTCGAGGGATAGGTTAGATCTCTCTTTGCAATTGAGGCTCAGATTCCTCCACCGGTTAATATAGTCGACAACTTTCTCGCCCTTCTTCTGTTTTAGATTGGCGATTTCGACCATAGTGACGGTGCGCCGAGTGTTGTAGAATCAGCTAAGGAATTCTTGCTCCAGTTGCTCCCAGCTGTCGATTGACTCCTGGGGCAGCTCGATGTACCAGTCGAAGGCATTCCCTTCAACGACCGACCGAACTGCTTGACCAGCAAGTCGTCATCGTCATCTGTGCCGACGTTGTTGCACGTTTCAATGAAATGGGCGATCTGCTGTTTGGGGTGCCCGTCGTCGTTGAACTGCTGGAATTTTGGAGGATGGTAGCCGAGCGGCATTGGGATGTTTTGGATCATCTGAGTATAGGGCCTCCAGTATGCGACAGACTTACTGTCACCTGAACCGTTCCGCACAGCGCGGTTAATCAATTCAGTGATTGCGTCCAATGTGAGGGCAGCCGGCTCTGCTTCAGCTTGACCTTTGCAAATGGTTGTCGGCGCGATGGGCGGCAGCTCGTCGTCAGAGGCAATATCTTCTCGCGGTGGTTCGGCCGAACCACTGGTAGTCGCCCAATTTTGGTCGACCTCTTAAGAAACGCCGCCAGTGTTGTTCGTGGTTGCGCCCATCTCCAACTGCTCCATGATCCTTGCGATCTGGAGATCGCAAGCTGGTACTTGTGCGTCTTTGATGCGCAGTTGTTCGCTTTGTTCTTTAAGCGCAGCTTACATTTCGGCAAGCTGCTCTTCGATTGTTTTGGCCGATGTTGTCATTGCGGGCATTCTGACGGTCTGCGTCGACGGAGATATTCCCGACGCAAATCGAAGTGGAGAATTTTTTGTCGGCGATCGCATTGGGGAAATGGTCTTCGATGTTTTCGGGTGTGGAGAAGTTGTTGTGGGTGATCGGTCAGGAGAGTCGGTCGCTGGTTGAGCGCGGAAGGTGGTTTTGGCGGGTGACTGGCTTGCGATGGCAGCCATCGGTGAGATTCGGCAAGATGGAATGGGTGATAGCGCAGCCGAGGATGTCGCCGGTGTCAATCGGCGGGGCGAGCGAATGGGTGGTGAGTTGGCTGCTGCAGTGAGTGCGGCTAGGGGATCGTGAGAGATAGTCATGATCGGAGATTTGTCCTCAGCCGTCGTTCTCTGTACGGCAGAAGCTGACGATGAATAGATTCTTGCCGCGGAGGAGGAGGTCATGCCCTCATGTTGTTCATAACGCTGCACTATGGCAGGGACAACGAAGCTCCTTCGGGGTGGTGGTGACTGAGCCGGATTGACCGTCGGGCTGCAAGGAGGAGAGGCAGTGACAGCCAAGTATGTCGTCTTGGCCATTGTTGGAATCAGCCTGGCTGAGGCAACGACTGGCTTGGTGGAAGCCGCGGTAGCCTGTGGCAAGAAGACGGCGCTCGGGCGATGCACGTCACGCATGAAGGGAGCCTGTCCGGTGGACAAGCTCCTGCCTAAGGCCCTGGTCATTGGGCGAGTGGCAGGTGGTGGAGAAGTCGGAGCGCGGATGTTGGTCGGAGAGACGGCTGCTGGTCCGCGAGCTCCTGCAATCGAGCTTGCAATCGCGGCAGGGCGCGGATGGGCAGAGCTCGAACTGGCAATGTTCTTGCCTTTGTTGTTGTTGTTGTTGTTGCCGTTGTTGTTGTTGTTGTTGTTGCCGTTGTTGGCGTTGTTGGCCATGGCTGAGAATTTTTTTTTGTTGAACGGAGAAAGAGATGAGAGGTAGGAAATGTCCCACCGGGCGTGCTAAATTTGTTTCGCCAAAAATCCACCGGTCCGCGAAGAGGCGCGACCGAGAGAGTAATTTGATTTACGACAAAAAATTTGTGTTACAATTTGTTTGAGAGTCAAGAATGAGAGTACAATCTCCTATTCTTCCTATGATTCGATCTCCGTGTAATTTGATGAAGTTTTGGCTTCTGGCAAGTTGACGTCGAAATCCGAGTTTCGGGAACGAGTGTGCACGAATGATGATTGCTTCGTCGATCGGACGGAAGTGTTTGTGTTCTGCATGTATCGACTTGTTGACATTGTCGACGAACGTGTAGAGCTGCTCCAGTCGAACTGGTGAACCTCGACGAACTGCGAGTCGCTTAACTTCTTCGGCTCGAGAGAACTTCTGTGCGCCAGAGTATTCCTCGACAATTGATTTTCGAACCCCTTCGACAGAATGTTTCTGGCTATTTGTAGCCGGTTTTGTCCAGTTGTTGAGGGTCGATCCTGGGAATGGGGATCACGATCCCCTTTCTGCTGCTGGTGTTGAGATGGGAGGAGGACTTGGGCGCTCTTCTGTTGGATCCATCGAATGAGGATCGTCGGTGACTTTTCTCGGCTTCTACCGTTGGCGACCAAGCTTGGTCGTTTAACTGCTTGAAGTGGTTGACAGGTGAATGGTGCTGACGCGGCGGTTTATTGCTGATTGAGCGACGACTGTACTGATGACGCAACGATGCGAATGGGTCTAGCGATGGGCTGCGACAAGTGACTTTGAAAATTGATAGGGCCTACCCACGACGATCGACTGTTGGATTGATGGGCATTTTACAGATTTTTATTCAAATTTTATAATTTGTCTTCTATCATAATTTTTCTTACATAACAAATTTTACGAAAAATCTTGGGAGAAGAGTATAGAAATATGAAGAAAAATCTCTATAAAAAACTATAGGAAGAGAATTATAACAAAAAAAAACTCGATGGAAGACTCTATTAAAGGAATTTGGAAAAAAAAAAAAACAATAAGGCATAAGAGAATTTCAAAAAAGATAGTACAATAAGAAAATTTAAAAAAAAAAATCTCGAGAGAAAGCTAGTTTATAACAAAGAAATTTTATGAGATAGAGAGGCAGTTGGTAAAGTTGGTACAAAGTGACAAAGTGACGCTCCGACGCTAAGGGGTGATGTCCTCTGATCGACTCTCGTCTCTAACCAACTACAGAAATCTGTCCAATCTCCCAGTTGGTTTTACTCCAAACTAAAAACCATCCTGTATGGAAATCATTATGTCAAATTTATAAATATATATATAAATAAAACGAGATCCAGTGTCCGCGATAAGACAATCGGACTCCATTACCAGCCGCCTGGGGCGTGAACTTCAATGCACAGGCTGCTGCGACGATAAATCCCCGATTGGGAACGGCGCAAAAACCCTAACAGGCTCTCCCGCCATTGTCTTTAATCCAAGCATGGCGTCGTTGACCAGAGGAGCCCTCGTCCATGGCGAAAACAGATCCCTCTCTTTCCCCATTCCTTCCTCCCAGAAACGAGTCGGTACTACCATATATGTCCCTCTGACGGCCGGGGCTTCAGCCAGGGGTAGGGTTTTCGCCAGTCACAAGGAAGGCCCCTTGTTTCGCAAGATCAAGACCGCGTCTTCGGCTCTGGTGCTCACCGCCGCCGCGGCTCTGCTCGTCGGGAGATTTTCGAACGCTCTGGCGAGGGCGGAGGCGGAGGCTCCGCCGCCGCCGGCAGTGGAGGAGAGGGTCGGGAGGGAGGAAGATGGGTCCGGGTCCGAGTCGCCGCTGTCCGAGTTCCTGGAATCGAATTCCGATGCCGTGGAAGGACTGAAGTCGCTCCTCCAGCGGAAACTGGAGGACGCCGAGGACACCGAGGCGTTGAAGATACTGAAACGGCTCGTCTCCGCTCAGCCCAACGACCTCCAGTGGAAATTCCTCACGGCAAGGCTTCTCAACGAAATGGGACAGCTCGACGAGGCACGGGAGGTGTTCGAGGAAATTCTGGCCGCCAATCCCCTCTCCTTCGAAGCCTTATTCGAGAATGCCCTCCTGATGGACAAGCGCGGCGAAGGCGAGGCCGTCATCGAACGGCTCGAGGAAGCTCTCGCGATCGCCAGGGAAGAAAACAAAGAGAAAGAAGCGCGCGACGTGAGGCTCATCATGGCGCAGATTCAGTACCTGCAGAAACGCGTGGACGAGGCCCTGAAGAGCTACGACGAATTAGCACAAGAAGATCCCAAAGATTTCAGGCCTTACTTCTGCCAAGGTGTTATTTACAGCCTGCTAGATCGTAACGAAGAGGCAAGAGAGCGGTTCTCCAAGTACCACGAACTCTCCCCGAAGAAATACGATGTGGAGGGGTTCCTCCAGACGCCTCTCTCGAGGATGAAGCTCTTCGAAACTCAGGCCCAAAACTAAAAACCCCATTAGAGAATAAACCGGAAGAGGTATGCCTGCCTGTGTGCCTCTGCAAAATTTTGGTGTCTTACGATGGATCCATTTTACTGCAGAAAATAAAAGTAGGAGAAATCATTCCTCGCCAGAGTTCATAACTTCATATTACAAAACAGATACCCAATTCCAAGTGGGTATTGTCTTTCATGTAATTCCATTACGAATTCTTACATGGGTCTTGTCATCTTTTTGTTTTGGAACCCGTCTCAGTTCTGTTACCTTCAAAAAAAAAATTTACGAACTGACTTTTGTATCAGATTAATGGAATGATAGAACTTGATATTTTGGAAGACCAGTTTCAGTTCCAGCTCAAAAGGCAAAACTGGTATGTTTTTGTAGAAGAGTTCAAAGCTCCAATTTGTTGAAGTTGCAAGATGATGAAGCAAATCCTTGATGGGGTGAACGCATTTTGCAATGATGAACTCACAGCATCTTCTCGGATAAGAGAGTGGTAATCTGAATAAATTCCATAAGATTTTTCCTTCCGAATGCCTGCCAAATTTAATTAATGAAGATTGATTATCACTAAATTACATTTGGTCGATACAGAAACTTGCACAACACCACAGCAGACCAGCTAGGTAAGATACGCAGAGTTAAGAGAAAATTTTCTTCCTTTTTTTCACTTACAAAGTCTAATTGTCCTTCTTTCACCCAAGGGCATTTGGTCTAGTGGTATGATTCTCGCTTAGGGTGCGAGAGGTCCCGAGTTCAATTCTCGGAATGCCCCTCCAATGAACAAAGTATTTTTTATATCTTTCAATAAAATCCCTGTAATTGAACAAGAAACTGTATCTCGAATGAAACACAGATAAGATCATAAGACCATATAGTCTTGTACCAGAAACACTATCTTAAACCAGTCTCATGTATATTAACAAACAAAGAATAAGCCCTCACTTTTTACCCTTCTTGTTCTTTTTATTCTTCCTGGACTTAGCTTTGGCCTTGTTTTTGCTCGCTGGAGCAGGAGGCTGGGCGGCAGTCTCAACGGGATTTTTGTTATCCTCTAAAACAACTAAATCCCTGACAGAAGCAGGAGGCTGGGCAGGCTCGACAGGATTTTTGTTGTCCACTGAAAAAACCGAATCCAAGACTGGCTGTACATTTGGCTTCCTCTGTTGCAACTTCGAAAAAAGAACTCTGACCATTGGAATGCTGTAGTCAAGCCCCTTGTACCTGCATTGGAAATAAATCTTCAAAAGATGGGTAACCAATTGAAAATAAAATCTCACTACAAGGTACCGATATATGGAGATATTATACTCAATTTCACTACAAGGGACTCTGTAATGGACTGATATGTGGAGTTATTAAACTGAATGCAAATCAACAGATTAAGCACGTATTAAAGGGCTAAAGGGGGATTTCCAGTGCAGGGCTTGGATTCACGTCACTGGATGGGAGGAAGAAAGCTTGTGTAATCAAACACAAAAGCTCCGAATCTCCAGATCTGGGGAGACGTAGTTAACAAGCCCCCAAAGCAGCCATCACTAGTAATTTTACTCCAAATACATTGCCTTATAAAAATGCCATGGGTCAAATGAAAAAATAAGAATGTACTGCTTCAAAAAGAAAATCGGAAATGAAAGAAACCCCATAAGAAGAAAAGACTGCTCACCTAGTGTCCAACGCATTAGAAAGCTGCTTCAAGTCATCAAGCATACCTCCCATATCTGCAGATAAATGTCCACTAAGAACTTTTCCATTGTAACCTTGATCCAAGCGTCCCATTGCAGCACCAAGAACATAAATCAATTCATCCACCTGTAACTGAATATTAAATAAAGATAAATGAATAACCAATGCCAACAACCAATAAAAAGGAACAAACTATCAAAATATAAAAAACAAAAAAGTCAAGACAAGAACGTAACTTCTGATTAATACCTTGAGATGGTGGGTACTAGAGTCAGACTTATCCATATCCAGCTTTTCTAAGATCAAAGAGTCAAAAATATTCCAAAACTTTCTGTATTTTTCTCCTAGATCATCAGCATGTTCTCTGTTTGCTCGTTCCAACATTTGATCCTCAACCAAACTGGAAGGAGAAGGTTTGTGTTCATTTTGACATTGGTTATTGTTTGAAAAATAATCAGCGCCAATTGATTTCCTTTTCAAAAGTTCAAGTGGCACGCACTTGCCTTCTGATGTCTTTGGAAACAAAGACTGTAAGACATCCTCCCTGTTTTGAAAAACTTCATGTGTAACAGTTATCACATTCATACTGGAGAATTTCGAAGAATTACTTTTTGAGCTCACAATAACTAATGGGTTACCAATTGATTCCAAAGCCTCACTGACAGCTCTTACAGATCTCATGTAACCAGAGTCAACTCTTTTCAGCTTTTGCCAAAAAAATTGAGGCAATGCAAAAATTATTTCTTTCCTGGATAAGAGAAATGAAACTCTCGAACTAAAACGCCAGCAATTTAAATGTGCTAAACACACCACAAGAACCAATCTCCTTACAAGTACTGAATAGTAGTCCAAACCTGATTTCTTGTAAGCCTTTTTTATCCATCCTATCATACCTTGTTTACTCATTAAAAGATCTCCTGCGACTCTTTCAACGAAATCAAGTGAACATTGCAGGGTATTCACAAGCTGCAAATCGTGCACCATTTGTACACCAAAATAAGAACTCCAATTCTGGCAAATGAGAAACTGAAACATAGACGATTTCGTGGTAAAGAAAGAATTGTCACCCCTTGGGCAGGTAGATGAGAGGAGCAAGAGGAACTCAAGAAGGTAAATAAAACAGTGTGGAGGAATGTAATCATGCTGCATAGCCCAATTCGTGAGAAAAGTGCTATCCAAAGCTTCCAGAAGTTTCCGTGCTAATGAGGACCGTCCCAGCCCAGATTCAAAGTAAGTCACCAACTGTTGAAGAAACAATTTCCACAATGGCATATGATGTAAATGAGAGCAGAATTTTTCATAAAGTACATCACTTAGGCCTCCAGATACCAAAACAATCATCACTGCACGGCCAACCTGTCCATATGTCAACTGACCGCTCTCGGGACTCAGGTTGTCAATAAGAATTCCATGAAGCATTTGTCTGACATCTTCACTTTGACGGACAGAGACCATTTGCTCCAGAATTCCACTATTTGAATCAAAGGGACAAACTATATCAAAAAGATTTTCTTTCGACTGAAAAAGAAAATTCTGCAGCTTTGCAGCACAGGATTTTGAATCAAGTTGTTCATATTCAATGAGAAACTTCGAGATTTGAAACATATGAACAGAAACTCTGACTTGGCAGAAAACTGATAAGGCCATCCTCATAGAATAACTAAATACTTTAGCAAGTTTTTCCAGTAGCTTCATACCAACGGAGAGTAGTTCAGAAGTCCAGTAATGTTTGGCACTTGACATGAATTGTTGACCATTCATTTCAACCACCTTAATCTTGTCATCTAGCTGGAGAACACTTCCACCACTCCCTTTAATCCATGATACTTCTGAATTTAGTGCAACATAGGTATTGAAGTCACGTTTTCGTACACCCATGTATTCCAAACAAAATTCTTCATAAATAGGAAGATTTTCATGAGTTAAAAGGTAAGATATAACATTCAGCACTATTTCCTTCCACAAGACCCAATAGTAGTGCAAGCTCTCAATCGAAATGCTGTCAAGAGATAGCAAACTGTTGGCATGTTTCTCCACATCCGCCACCACAACTGTTTCCCAATGGAATTTTGATGGATCAGTCTTGAGATGGAAATCCAAAATCTTCCTAACAGCAAGTACAGAGATGAAAACATTTTGAGCTCTTTGTCCAGTACTTAATAAATCACCAAGTTTCGATAAGGTGTCAGCTTGCTCAGAAAATATCACCAGCTTAGCACATACAGATTCACGAAAGGAACAAGATACTTTCTCAGAAAGACTTTTAGCTTTTATCAAATATTTTTCCTGCAAATAAGGCTTCAAAGGCCAACCTCCACATCCAGCGCTCCACAAGCAGTTCACAACCACATGCAAAAGAATTAACCTCACAGCCTTCTCATACTCCCCAGCTTTCTCAAACACTTCAGCCTCAAGTAGAAGATGCCCTTTCCTCTGAGCAATGTCAGCAGCTTCCAAATAATTTCCCCACTCAATTTCAGCTAATAACAAGTCATCAAGAAGATTCCAGGACCTCAAAAATTTTCGTATTAAATCCAAGGAACCAAAAGCCCTAACAAATTTCATCATACGCTGCTTGTCTCCAAGCTTAAGATAATGAACAGCAGAACTTTCCAGAAATGAAGTTTCAAAAGCCTCAAACTCGTGCTGTTTTTTAACATCAGTCATTGACAAGTTTTCTTTCCATTGTTGAATGAACTTCAAGCCCATGTCAAAAGCACCACCTTTTGTACAAGCAGATAGACACTTAGAGAAACATTGAGCTTTGGCATAAACTTCAGCGGCATCAGACCAGGATTCTGCTAAAAAGAAACAATCTCCAGCATCCTTAAGTCTTGATTGGCCACATCTCTCCAAATAAATCCTACCTGCTTACATACAGGAAAAACCATCAAGTGCCATACAGAAAACCTTAAATATGTGAGCTACGAACCTAAAAATGTTAGCTCGTGCAGACAGAAGACGAATAGAAAACTGGTTAGGTGTTTTAGGAAATCATTCCTGAAAAATGAAACTACAGCATTAGATAAATCAGACCTGCTTTCATATATTCTTTCAGTTTCATAAAACAATTCGCAGCAGCTTCTGCCTTGCCAATGGTTTCATAAATCTCAGCAGCTTGTAAAAGGGCTGCATTTGCTGTGTCAGGATTCGAGGAAAATATTTTGTCTGCATTAGCAAAAAGTCCAGCAGCCCTAGCCCATTTTTCACGAAATTCATCACCAGCACGCTCAAAGCACATTGTAGCCACTTCATAGTTCCCTTCATTAAAGAACTGTCCAATGAAGTACTTCAGATGTAAGTTCACACAAGGTTTTATATACAAACACAGAGTCCATAATCAGCAAGGAAACCAAGCATAGTTGTGAGTAGGTCTCAGAAGAAACCAATAAAAGGAAAAATTTTTAAATAAATGTGAATTTGGATAAGAAACATATGGTCTTCTTAACGCAACAAATTTCAGAGATTGAACCATAGGTAGAAAAATTGGAAGAAAAAAGAAGATCATATCGAACCTTGATACCACGAGACCTCCACTCTTCTCCAGTACTGGCTGCCCGCATGGCTTCTGCAACTGAACTATCTAAATTTGTCACTCGGACACGTCCTAATCTCTTCCAGTAATCAAATATTGGCTCCAAATTCTCTACATTGCTCTCACAAATCCATAACCTCTGCCTTGTACGAGTAATGGCCACATAAAGTTGCTTTAATTCTGAACATAGGACATTGTGTTTGGTTACATCAAACTTTGGATACCTCAGCGCACTGGATTCAAGTATGTTTTGCTCTCTCATATACTCATATATTATCCTCCATTGATTTTTCAGAGGAGAGGCTCCAAAAAAGTTATATAACAAAACATCCTGCAGAAAAAGAACGACAGAAAGCATTCTTCAAATGAGGAATCAAAACTACATAAATAAAACAAGCTGCCAGACCAAACCACCCTTGGTTAGCCAAGAGGGATGATACATTTTGAGCATCATGGCTCATGCAAGATGATGCCACACGTGCAGTGATGCATAACTGATAGACATAAAATTTGAAATCCAATGTTTAAACCTATTGAAGCTATAATAGTCAACAAGCTAAATGAACTTATCACCTGAAATTCCAAGCCTTTGCACTCAAGAATCGTGAGGACGAGGGCTTGTTTACCAACATGACCAACAATTTGTCTCTTATCATCCTCATTGCGAACTAAAATTACTTGTTCAGCTCCGAAGCCATGGATACTCCCATAAGTACTTCCACTATTTCCAAAGATAGTCATAATAGCATTCTCATCATCCCCAGATTCAAGTACCACTGGTGCCTCTCCATATATCAGACTTCTCTCAGGTTTCAAGACATCGATTGAGAAAGGGAAAAATCGATAAAGAAGATCTATAACGCTCTGGGCCAGTTTCAAAACACCATCATGAGTTCGAAAGTTCTGAGATAAACTAAAAATTTGAGAAACACGCTGCTCCTTTCCTCTCACTCTCCCCTTGAAGTCGGTTTTCACATCTGAAAAAAATTCTCTATAAAATAGAGATCTGATATCTTGGAACCTAAAATCAATTCCTCTTGCAATGGTTTGTGCAGTATCACCAGCAAAAACAAATCCTTCATCAAAATTTTTGCAAACATATTTAAAGAGAGCAATTTGTCTCATAGTCAGGTCTTGAACTTCATCAATATACACAAAATGAACTTCATCACCATTATAACCATCCATCCTGAGTCTGTGGTGAAGATCAATCACCAAATCAGACAAATCATATTCTCCTCTTTCCAATTTTTTCTTTTGATAGTCTAGAAAAATATCATAAATTCTCTCCCTTTGTTCACAGTTTAAAGTAGATATACGAGTCTCTGAAAGATTGACATAACCTACTCTGTCAAGAATACCATCGTATGAGATACCCATCCCAAGTCCACCTTTTATGTGAGACATTATCTGGGTGTAGACTGTGGACGGATCGAGCTTAGAGGTCAACTGCACACTAAAATGGGGCCAATAAGCGGCAGAAAAACGAGCATAGTTGACCTCTTTACGTTCAATTAACTCTTGCAGCGCAAGAGGCTTTGAATCTCCATTTCCATCAACAGCTAATTTAATGGAGCTACAAAATTTATCAAAAAATGAATTTAGAACTGTTCCATCAAGCATCATTAGAAATTTTCTGAAGGTGACAACGAGAGGAAAATGCTTTCGAGGAACATTAAGAAGACAATCAGGGATATCTGAAAAATCAATATAATTGTCACTGATGTCATGCATCTCACTGGAACCAGAACTACTTGAGACATTGCCTCCTGAAATGAAACTGGAAGCACAAAAAAAAAAGCTATTAATGACACAAAGAAAAGTCCATGAGCAGCATATCTCATTATTTAAAAAAAAAAATATCACAAGAACCTCACAAATAGGAAAGTTAAAGGCACACCTCTGAAATCGACAAATTTGGCTCCTAATAGCAAAACAAAGTTTAGGACTAACAGTAATGAAAATCTGACGCAAGAAATTCCCCTTTCCTGGATCTTGAATGTTACAGTGTTGCACATGTTTCCAATTTGCAACATGTGAAAAATCATTTTCGGTGCCTTCAGAAGAAATAAGATACTGTTGCTCCCTTTCAACCAATTTCATAGTTAGCACAGTGGTCTTCCCTGTTCCAGACCTACCCATGATAAAAGAACTCCTTGGGAACTTTATTATTTCCTCTTCTTCATCATTAACTTCAAAAGGAATATCAATTTCTTTTCCATCATCAGCGGTGAGCAAGTGTTTAACGACACCAGAAGATAATGAATAGAACTTCATTAACAGCAAACTGTCACTAACCTTGGAATTTTCCATATAATTGTCAGCATCATCAACTTGATCCACCTCTATCGACTCAGCTTTACAGTTTTTCTTAAAACGGATTATGTCAGCACTTAGTTTCCAGTGCATGGGCACCACAATGTTTCTGAAAAATAAAAGATAGCAAGTTATGAATAAAGATTCAGCGAATTAAAGATCATGCAGAAAAGAAAGAAAATGATCCATTCATTGAAGAAATATAAAAAATTCACTAGAAAAATTTAGCGTAAAACTTGGCAGACACCAAAAAAGCTTTGGATGACACAGAAATCCATCTTTAACAATTAAATACCAATCCCCAATTAGATTCACACTCAAGAAGAGAAACTCATCTTCCTCATATTACTTTCAAAAGGGAAAAGTCCCACATTAAAAAATGTTAAGTGAATCAGTAACAAGGTTAAACAAAAGGCTTTCTGGGGTAGACATTTAGGGACAGACCAAGTTCAACAACATGGTCAGCAAACCAGGTTTCAACTTTGGGATTTGTGGATTATGATTTTACCACACACATATAAAAAGCTAGATTGATCCATACATACATACATACATACTCCATGGGAATTCATTAAACAAACTCACAGGGGAGCAACAAGTACTCAAAAGTGAAGAGAATTGACACATAATAGGTTTATTTTTAATAGCCCAATAATATATTATTTATATGCCAAATCAATTAACATCTCTGAGTAGAGACTGGAACTGGAGCATCAGACAAATAATTATATGGAGCCTTGGCATCAAATTAAAATCTCCATAACCCTAGAGTATCACAACAAAATTCGCATTCTCCTACTAATCGAGTATTCAAGTTAACAGTACCGTTAGCATAAAACTAATTAACATTCCCGCAGAAGAAATATAATTGCTCTAGCTCTATGTTTCCGAGTATCACTCATTCAATGTGGGCACATACAAATAAAGTAAGACCCACCAGTTTTTTAGGTGGGCCACACCTGATACGAGTACACTCACATGGCATAATGTATTGGTATCATTGTCTTGAGCAAGAACAGAATTAACCAAAGGATATAAATGATAGGGTAATACATAAACTGTTGGCATTATAAGGGAAGTGAAAGCAAGAACTTGTGACCCATGGGTGAGACTGCAGATATGTATATTTGATATTTTGAGGCATAGAAGTAATTAACAAGAGAATATAAAAAAGATAAAAGGAAAAAAAAACATACCCTTCAAAACATTTAGTCTGGCAATGGCTTATATAATCATCCGTGTACATTCCAAATATATTATCAAGACGCTTAACAAGTTTGGAGATGTCAGTGGTTGGGACAATGTCCCAAACTTTAATGACTTGAATGTAATCTTCCCGTTTTGCAATATCTATCATCCAAATAAGAGAGAGATCCTTAACTTTGCAATATTTAGCAAGCTGAAATGAACCCGGAAAAACGAGAATCTTGCTTTTGGGATGCCAACCACCAGCCAGCCTCAACAGCAACTGTATAACTGCCTTCCTGGTTTGAAGAAATTTTAATTTCGCAAACGATTTCCTAAAGTCATCACTGAAAAGAATCTGTACACCAAAATGCACAACTTTAAGCTTAATATTAGGCTAGAGCTTAATATTAGGGGAAATAGTTCCCCATTAGTCATTCACATTGCCAAGATAAGGTTATTTGGCCCAATTTTATATCCCACCAAATGCAAAACCAGGTATCTTCTTATTTTACAGCCAATGATATGTTATCCACAAAAATTGACTATGTTCACCATGACTAGGGCCTTTAGAACAGGACATGGAGGTCTGCCATGCTAAAACTCTAAGTCTCAAGGTGATCCTCTGACTTTGATAAATGTTATTAAGGATAAATGTCCTATCGTTAAAGAATTTGAAGAACTTTAGGTTGTCAGATGGAGGGAGGAAAAAATTTTGATCAGTAATTGCTTTTGGATGCACTTAACCAATTTTTTATGGAAATCATGTGTTCCCGACAACATCTAAGGAAATGCAATAATATCTTACCAGTTTCAGTGACCCATGATAATTTTTTTACACTAAAATAATTGCTATCTCAAGCCAAAATATCAACCAGCTGTGAAAGTTTAGCACCATACCTTCCACTTAGCAGACTTAAAAAGTATGGAATCTGCATTTAGCAAATCATCAAGTTGGTTCAGTTCATGCTTAGTATCTAAAATAGTTTTTGCCAAATTATTATCTTCATCAGCGTTGAAAAAACACTGCCGTTTCTTAGCATCATGAACCAAGTCTTCCCAAACAGAACCACTTCGTTGTAAAGTAATTGCATTTCCAAGAACCCAGAGGCAATGCCTGCAATAAAGAAAATGTGATTATTAAATAAGTATTTTTATAATAGGTTGCTCCGAAATGAGCACACATGATTAAGGTGACATTATAAAATGCAGATACTACCTAGCCCTTGTCAAAGCCACATTTGTCCGATTCAAGCTATCAAGAAAACCAACAGAACCACCACTGTTTGATCGAACAGTTGACAGTATAATGACATCCTCCTCGCCTCCTTGAAAACCATCAATAGTTCCAACCTTTACAATAAATCCATCAGATTGTTCATATTTTGTAAAATTCTTCTCAGAAATCTCATTAACTTGAGCAGAATATGGAGAAACCACACCAATGGTGAGCCACTGGCCTGTACCATTCCAAGCTACAAAAACCAAACTCGTATTTCAGACAATGTCTTGTTCTAGATAGAAATACACAAGTTTTAAACAGTTATGAAAGCCAAACAGGACGGGATAGGCTGAATGAATTGGGTTTAACCAGACTGGTCCCTTATTAGGGTTGCAGGCCTTACAAAACCCAAAAATGATTCAAAAACCCAGCAGCCTTGGCAAGGGTCGCAACACAAAACCCAGTTGACTGGTCCCCTTGATCCCTTCAACTGGAAACTTACAGATGAAAGAGAAGATTACTGCAAGGAAAAAGGTAGTGCAAGGGATAATATGGATGAAGGAAGGGCCTGGCTAAAATTTCAGATGAGTTAGCTAAGGAAGGGCCTGGCTAAGATTTACAAATGAGTTATACCCTTAGGGCAAGAATATACTCCTTCACTTGGAGTTGCATAAATAATTCATAAAATGCATTGTCATCAAACAAAATTACATATAGACTCCAGTAGATTACAAGCAACTAAAAGAGAAGCATGTCATTTCCTTCAGATTAAATGTACCTTTATAAAGGCTTCTGAGAATTCTTAGGACAACAGCTACCTCAACCATGTTTTTCCAACTTCCCCTTTCATCCTTCTCTTCCCTCCCATCAGTTATGTTAATGAACGAATAAGCACCATACATGCGTTCAGGAAGATAACATTTTTTATAGTTATATTTTTTCACATTTGAACCATCTAAAATTTGATTATTATAAAATTTTGCATTTGGAAAAGAACTAATCTCAGGATGCATTCGATATTGAATGTTCAGGAGGTGTTTCGGATAGCCAAGTAGACTCATTCTCTCAAATAGACTTCTTCCGAACCGAGCTTCCACACACACCTAGAAAAAGCAATTAAACAGTCAAACCTTTGTGCATAAAAAGAAAAGAAGGAAGTATGTTATCAAAGTTAATGAGAAATAATTATAATGAGAAAGAAACATTTTAAGCAGCAAATCAGAAAGATGCAGATATAACCTTGCTCTTCACCATTGAAGGCAACTGACATTCATCACCAATAAGAACAGCATGTTGTAGCCCCCAAAGACGAAAGGGGATCAAAGATTCACATTCTTTCAGTTGTGCTGCTTCATCAATAATAAGCACTTCAAAAGAACTTTTCACAGTATAATGTAGCATCGATGAACTAGAAGCTGTACAGAAGGTAAGATCAGCACCACCTAAGCAAAACTCCTTTATGGAATCTTTTGCAAGAGTAATAGGCAACTCGAGGGTGTCTTGAAGAACTTTTAGGATTTGCAGGCACTGACTTCTAGCTATCTGTATTTCTACAACTGGCGAGCCCTCAAATTTTAAGTTAGCTTTGAGTACGTCTTCACATGGACAAATCTCTTCCTCTAGTCCTTCAGACAAAAAGACCTGCTCCAATTCTTTATCAGTTACATCTCCAGTTGACAACCGAGATTCAAATGTTTCAAGCAAATTCAATAGACCAAAGGCCTTGCTTTGAAGCTTAGTAATATGAGGTCTAGGCAAATGTATCCACATAATTTTCATACAATGTATAAGCGGTTCTGAAACAACTTTGAAACGTTTGGCTAAGAAACTCCTGAAACCTATACCACATTCCTCATTTTTTGCTTCATTTTCAAGGTAGAGGTGGTACTGTTCACCGGCATCCACAAGAAAATCTATCATTGAAGTTAGACACTGCCTCCAGCCAGTAAGTGGTGCAAAACAATGAGTAAGTTGATCAACCCGATGATCCAAATAGACCCCTGTAAGATCTCCAGAAATAATCATTCGATCCTTGTTACCAAATAAAACAATATCACCCATCGGACAGCAGCCAAAGATGTTTTCCTGATGGTTCAGACGAGACTCCTTAACCAGTTCAAGGAAACGAGAACACACTTCTAAAACAGCAATATTTGTAGGTGCACATGTAAGGGCCCTAAATTTCATATTCAAGAGAAGACATAGTAAAATTGCAACAGTTCTTGTTTTTCCTGTCCCAGGTGGTCCCCAGATAAGCTTTACAGGATGACAATGATAGCATCTCATGGCAGAAGTTGCTGACAATATAGCACCCTTTTGCGAATCATTTAAGTTTAATTTAAGGAAATCAGTGGAAAGCATGGCAGGCCAAACGTCATGTTTTGAACAATCACAACATGCAACCTCCTCCTGGCGTAACAAAGAGTAAGTCAAAAAGAAAACATAAAACTTAATCATGTGCAAATAGTAGAGACAACACGTTCACTTTTAGGGAAAAGAAAAATAACATATTTACCTTGGCCTCAAAAACCGCTTTGACAATGTGCAGACTGTCCCTGTCATTCTCCCATGTCAATGCCTTCCAAATACGACAATTTGTTGTTAAATTTGTAAGAAAAGTTGCAAAAAGCGACTTTCCCATGCCTGCAGAAACTTCAAGATTCTTTGAAGTAAGAATTCTCAAACGCTTATCCATCTGTAACTCTCTTTGAGCCTCATCTTCTAACGAATACAGTCCAGTGACGGAAGCCAAACAATAATCCACGCCATAACGGGTGAAGTCCTCCACTCTTTCTGGTTTCAAACTTGATAAAATTAAAAGATCTCCTATTTTAGGTTTGTAAACCTGCGACACACCAAAGCCAGATTCCGTTCTCCATCCATCGACTTCAATATTGTAAACATAAAACGAATCAGAAAGTAGCCAATTCAACTTTGACGATGCTGCTTCCTCTATGGACGTTACTTCTCCAGAAGGTGATTCCGAGATAGCACACAGAGTGGAACAGAGGTCTGCCCGTGTTTCTTCCTTAAGAGGAACTACAAACGCCTCAAAATACTCATCTAGAGATTGAAACGTTTCCGGAATCTTCACCACCTATAATGACGAAAACGGCGTAAACATTCAAAATTTTAAACAGAAAATGAAGCAGATTACGATATTCCGAAGACATACAGAAGTACCATGAAGAACTGCAACAACCAACTAAAACAGAATGAGCAACAACCAACTAAAACAGAATGAGGGGTGGAAATAATAGCAACTCTTTGAAACAAAATGATCAAGAGTAGACATGCATGCACTCGTTTTACACAGTTTCAACTACGAAAAGACGAGGATCACCAGAGGGCTCATTATCTAAAACTAGCTATGAATTCAACAAGCATACCATATGGCACACAAGTACAGAGTACGCCTACATGGGCGTCACGGAACGAACCACCCGAAAGATTTCACATCCCGGTGATAACTCCGCCGGAAAATATGCACCCGGCGAAGCCGCATCCCGGTCATCGGAGAACGGAAACCGCAGAGGTCCATCGCATCAGACAACACAACGAGAGGGAGGAGATGGAGTATGAACTAGCTTTCTCAACAAAACGAACTCGTGCAAGAGAAGAGAGAGGGAAAAAAAACGCGTACTCCACGCTCTCCGGCCATTCGCGCCTTTTTTTTCAAGTCAACTTAAGTCAAGTCTTGCATGAGAAGAAATAACATTTTTTGACTTTTTGATGTAAGAACTAAGAACAGAACTCGTTCTTTCGTCTGAAGCACAGTTTCTTCTTCTTCAGACAAGGAAACATCTTGGCATATCTTGTCTGGATTATCAAACTAACGATGCTCGTACTCGCTTTTACTGTAACAAAAGAGTCCGATCATCGGATTCTCATCAGAAAACCAGTTCGAAGCGCAGGGACCAAAGAATCATGAAAAGGACAGTACCGAAAGTCTGAAACTCGAACTGAGAAAAAGATTACCGAAAAACAAGAAGAAGAAAGAAGAACAAAAAGGGAAGAACGTTATAACACGGTGCAGAGTGCAAACTGACCTTCTCTACAAATAGCTCTTCATCGAGAATATCCTCGATCGACCATGAAAGCACCACATCAGTAAGCTGTCTCTCCCATTTCTGACCTCTAACAGATTTTCCCATTTTTCACCCAACCTCGATCACCTCGACTCAAAACATGAACGATTAATTACGACACGGCCAGGAACTTCTCCTTCTTCATCGAACAAAAGAGACCCCTTTCTCCCTTTTTTTTTCTTCGACTCCAAGTAAACAACCTTGGATTATCAAATATCGACTCTCTTTCGAGACGACCAGAAAAAGAGACTCTCACTCGCAAAAAGCTTAAAGGTGACAGCAACAGAAACGAACCGTACTGATCAGCGATTCAGCGTAGAATACTAGAATACCCGCGGAGAGAAAAAAAGAAAACAAAAACTCGTACTGTCTGTTCGTTTCCACACTCCACAGTCCTTTCATGTACATGTATTCGAACTTCGAAGCGTGTTCCGCTTTAACGTGGCGCGACGTTCCCTCTCTTCGAGGATGATGGGAATCGGGATCGACCATTTATGGCCGGCGGCAAATCCGTACCGACTTCCGAACTCTCTCTCACGCATGGCTAAGCCAAAAAAAAAAAAAAAGCATTACTTTGTGTCGTGATTTATCTACAACTTCGTTTTACTTGAGCATCATTTAAGAAGAAAACAAAAGATTTTGTATCTGGAAATTTTGTAATAATCGTTTACTGGATAAATGATTTGTCACATCATCCGGCTTAAATTAGAGAAAGATCATAGATCGGGGTTAGGTGGAGTCGAGCAAAACCAGCTGAAGACCAATGTTGGACAGTGTTCATCTGCTTCGTCCTGCTAGTCCTTTTCATCTCTCTTTTTCCTGTTATTCCGTACTGGGTAAAGCTGATACCATTTGATTTGCTGCTTTACACTGCTGTGTCTGTAGAAAATCTGGAATTCTGTTCTCACTAGTTCTTCTACAACGAATGGTACTACAGGAGTCAAAAGACCAGAAGATATAATTCGGAGTAGCCAAAACAAGTTCAATCTCTCCCATGAAAATTCTGGGGAGTATCAAAAATATTCTAAAGCCTAACTTTAACATTCGAATAGTATCAAAAGCCTGCTCTTTTGCTGAAGATGATACACAGGTAACGGGAGTTAAAAAACCTTCCCAGGCCAACCTCAAGTGCACCGCTGTGAATGGTGACTGGGAGCCTCTGCGAACTTCAACAAACGAACTTCAAACTTAAGTTAATTAGAGCACCATGGGCGGCGCCTGGTAGAAATATTACTGCGAACGAACTACTTCATCTAGTGAACAGAGGAAGAAGATGAAATCCCCTGTAAATCCCCTAAAACTACGCTTGGTTATTTTGTTCCGGGCGATCCTTCTTCCAAAACTGCCACTCTATACTTCTTCTCCGATCGAGCATCTTCTCGATTTCCTCAATAGGAAGCCCCTTCGTTTCCGGGACGAAGAGCAAGACGAAGTAGATCCCGACGAAGGCGACGACCCCGAAAAGCATGAAAGTCCAAGAGGTTCCAATTCCTTCGGTGAGAGAGAGGAACGTCTGGGAGACGATGAGGTTGGATACCCAGCAAGCAGTAGCGGCGATTCCGCCACAGATGCCTCTGAAACGCAGTGGGTAGATCTCGGAGTTGACGAGCCAGGGGACTGTGCCCATTCCGGGGGAGAAGAAGATGATGTAGAGGGCTAACCCGATCAGAGCCAGCCATCCGAAATTGCTCGGGCAGCCTTTCGTGTACCACTCCCTGCCGACACTGTGGCAGGTGTCCCTCGTGGTTGAATTTGAGATCAGACAGGCTCCGGGAGCAACCTGAAGCAAGGATCGATAAACCAAAATTAAGAAGTTGCAGGTAGAATAACGAAAGCAGGAAAGTGTCAATTAAAGAAAAGAACAGAGTAGAACAAGGGAAGTTCAACTGAAATGAAACATGGCAATGAATTAAGGAAGATTTACTGATTATGTATTGAATTATTAACTTATTATACTTTTTATACCGTTTCTTATTTTAGCATTGTTCTTATATTCTGAGACAAAAATACCACCCGGTTAGATTATGTATTGAACTCAGATTAAACATGTAATAACAATAATATAGAACTATTTTATTAGACGAAGCTCAAGCTATAGTAACATTCTAGTACATAACATAGTAGAATGTTATATAGTAAACCCTACACCCTAATATAGTACTATGTTGCACATGCTACATAATGGGTATTTAACATGGTATAAGAAGAAAACTAAAATTAATAATATATTTATACTATAGATAATATTAACATAGTATATATTAAACCTTAAACCCTAATCCTAGAGTAAAATATTATAATAAAGCTAAAATAAAAATAAAATTATAATAAATTAATAATCGGTAAATCTCCTAGGGAAAGTTCTGTACCTTGTTAACAGAGGAAGCACAGAAGCCGCAGTCGGGGGAAGCTCCGAGACAAGTGACACAGCTCCAAGCTTTGGAATTCGTAGCCGGAACCTGTTCATAAGCCGGGCAAGTCAATCCATCGAACTTCGCCGTGGATTCGGAGAGGCCGACGAGCGGCGAGTGGGTGCCGCTTTCATGGAAGACGGCGGTGAGGAGCGCGAGGGAGACGACGCAGCCGGTCAAACTGATCAACAGAAGCTTCCTCCTCCCAGTCCTGTCAATGAAGAAGATACTGACCACGGAGCCTAACGCGTTGAGGCCGGAGGTGATGAGGGAGAGCAAGAGGGCCGTCTGGTTGGAGGCGTAACCGGCCAATTGGACGATCGTCGGACTGTAATACATCACGGTGTTGATTCCGGCGAACTGTTGCAGAATCTGGAGCCCGACCCCGGCGATCAGGCCTTTTCGAACCGTCGCCGTCGTGAAGATTTTGGCGATGTTCATCTTCTCGGAAAAGTTTTCTTTTTTCTCCGATTCCACGGATTCCCTCAACGCCAAAATCTCTTCTTCCGCCTGCTCTTGTGTGTAAATCCTTTTCAGTATCGCCTCCGCTTCTGCTTCTTTGCCCTGGAAGAAGAACTCCGGCGTCTTAATTAACAAAATTTCAAGAACAGAAGAAAAAAATTTCAGAGAGAATACAAAATCGGCGCCCCAAATTAAACCTTTCTGTAGAGCCATCGAGGGGACTCTGGAAGTAACAGCATCAGAAAAAACTGCACGAGAGCAGGAACTCCGGCAATACCAAGCATCCACCGCCATGTCCCCGGAGCCTGCAAAAACAGGTAGAAAACGATTAACCCGTCCTAGATTCGAATCAAACGCACGGAACGATCGAAATACAGAAAACCCACTACGCAGTACGCACCCTGGTGAAAGCTAGATTGATGAGATAAGCCAAGAACTGCCCTGCGGTGATGAAGAAGCTATTGGTACTAACGAGAGCACCTCTAATGTTCGTCGGAGAAACTTCGGATATGTACAGGGGAGCCGTCATCGACGCCATACCCACACCAAGGCCGACTAAAACACGGCCGCCGATGAGCATCTCTGGGTTCACCGCCGTCGCCATGACCACGGAACCGAGGAAGAAGAGAAAATCGGCGATCAAGATGGATAACTTTCTCCCGATTCGGTCGTTCAAGAAACCTCCCCCCGCAGCTCCGACGATTGCTCCGGCTACTGCCATGCTCACGATACTCTCCTGCAATAAATATGTGATAAAGATCAATAAAAACTAAAAAAAGGAAAGGAGAAGGAAAAAAAAGGGGGACAGAGCAAATCTTACTTGCAGAACAGTACTCTTCTCGACGGCGAAAAACGTATCTCGGATGTAAAGAAGAGCCCCGGATATGACTCCTGAAAGAAGGCAAAGATTACAATACATGAGAAAAATCGAGAATAGACCCAAGAAAACAGAAGAAAAACGAAAAAGAAGTAGATAACTCTTTAATCAGACTGAAGTACACCAAGCAAGAAAGTCGACGGGAACATGAAGTAAAAAAAAAAAAATCCGTCTTTTTTGTGATTATCCAAAAGGGGACGATTCGATTCCTCTGAACATGCAAGCGAACGGTTCTCAAAAACACGAGAATGCAGTTTCGGTACGAGGAGGAAGACGAAAAAAAAACAGATTTTTCTTTCACGAAGCAAGCCGAAAAATCACATGCAGCGCAGTACCAGTATCGTATCCGAAGAGGAAACCCCCGATGCCAGCCGATGAAGCGAGTCGAAGCACAAAGAGATTGGTCCCCGCCAAGGCGAAACAGTCCCTGAAAGCCGAAGCTTCTCCCGGATGCACTCCACCTTCCATGAGCAGTACCGATGTAGAGCAGCGACCACAAACGAAGCCAGGGAACTCAAAAACGACGAGAGACGAATATCAGAAGAAACGAAGAGAAGGGCTTGGACTCGACACGAGATCGCGACCGGTATTTATAGCGATAGCCCCGGTGCCGAGTCCCGTGTTATTCTCAATCGTAATAGATAACTTCCCTTATTCAACAGCCAGTGAAAGAGAAGGAAAGGGAGTCCTGAATCAAGCCTGAAACTGTGGAAAGTTTCGCAGAGACGAGACTAGCAACTCTGTGAGAGTTTTTCGGAATTCCCGGGAAGGGAAACACAGAGATCGATGTTCCCGAAGGAAGTAGGATTTTAGTTTTTCCTGTTGAAGTTCAAATGCAGGAGGAGACACCGAGACAGTCGCGGTGTATGCATTTTAGTCTCTTGATTTCCAAAATTCACTGTGTGTGTATTACTCAGGAAAGTAAAACGTACGCCTTGATTTGTGATTTATTGCTATTACTGTGTAGATTTGTTTAGATTTTCAGTGGAGCAAAGTTGTGGATTTTTGTAGGGACCCGTTTACCCGACTAAGTAGGGATGGCAACGGGGCGGGGCGGGGCGGGTTTTTGGAAACCCATCCCCGCCTCGCAAAAAACCGGGGAAACCCGTCCCCGCGAAAACCCGCCCGTGGGTTTGATTTTTAAATCCGTCCCGGCCCCGCGGGTTTGATTTCTAAACCCGTCTCCGCCCAGGGGGTAAAAAACCGCCCACCCAGGGTACCGACCCAACCCGCTATGTTTAATATTAAAAATTTTAAAAATAAAAAAAATTCTTAAATAAATAATATAAACATATAAATACCTAAACATATTGTCAAACATAAGGGAAGAACGTAAGAAAGTAAGGTTTTACTTTGTATTATTTAAATACCCTCTAAAACTTTTTTTAAAAATAAGAATTAAGCGGGTCGGGTCGGGTTTTTGGGGCGAAACCCGTCCCCGCCCCGAACCCGTGACAGGTTCTACTCCTAAAACCCGAACCCGACCCGCGGGGTAAAAACATAAACCCAAATCTGCTTTAAGCGGGTCGGGTCGGGGCGGGTTCCCCGCTAACCCGTACCCGTTGCCATCCCTACGACTAAGGTTCTTGTGGATAACGATTGAAACCGGACCGAACCGGCTCATCTGACCCGATCCGGTCCGGTTCTTATAAGTCGGCCTGGTTCACTATAAAAGTATAAATTGGCACAACCAAATACATACTACTAGTTTGATGGCCGGTTTGGTTTAACCAGGGAAATTCCCTTTTTTTGTAACCCTTGTCCTTCCTGGCTCCAATACTATTTCCTGATACGGTGAATATTTATAAATTATGGATGCAAAAATCTAGGACCTTTTATTTTTCACAAATTATCCTAAAAAAATGAAATTTTTTAAAAATTATATGGATAGTAATAAAGGACTAAAATACCTTTAGTTATGAGTATGTCACTGAACCAATTTTTATCAAATATTTTGAACCTAGACCAACTTTTAGCCAAATATTGTAATATAACCCAACAATACTTCTGAACCTAAATTATATTGTGTTTCACCGAAAATCTACCTTTTTTTTTTTTTTTGTTTTTCACAGATGTACGGCATGGAGTGAATGTTCCTGAGCGGAGGAGGGTACTCAGGTGGAGAGTCGATACTGACTTACTTGATCGCCCTGTTCGAATGTAGCTTCAGAGAAACTGGTAGTTGTGCTCTGATTCCGCGAAGAGGACGTTATCGGCTAACTCGGACGACTTCTACGATTTCCGACAGCCTTGGTTCGAGAGACTTTCTCCGGCTGGTGTAGTGAAGAAATGTTGCAGAGTGTAGCACAAGTCACCACACCGAAGGAAGAGAGCGCGCTTGAACGGGCTTGGGAAACCAATTTTGAGTTGAATTTGATACTTCGACGAACACGAACTCAACGACGTCTGCTAGTCTCCGTAATTTTCTGCGATTCTGGTCACTGCGGCCAAAAGAAATCAGCGCAAGCTGAGCGGCGTGGCTCTGACGGTTTCCTCGGCTTAATTCCAATGGACCTTTAATGTTGTGACCTTCTGCTATCTCCGCACAACTCTAGAGACGTTCTGCGTTGTGGTTCTGCTTCGTTTTCCTTGGCTTGCAATCGGGCTTTTTGTAGGCCGAAGTAACTCTGAGGGGTGGGGCCTACCTAGACTTGTTAACGATCCCGGGACTGTCACCTGATTGGGTCCCCATGCAGAGTTTCATCATAAGGGAAACTCTGTACGGAGGCTCGCGATCAAATCCCTTTTGAAAAGGGACTGTTATTTTCCCAAAACTGAAGGGAACTTTTCGAATTCCTCGATATATAGCACTCTTCAGGCTTCGTATACTTCATCATACAAACCTCGCAGATTACTTCTTTGCTTTCGGTGACCCTTGACCATCTGCGACTCGAAATTTTGCGTGCGTTCGTGAACTAGGGCTTGAACATCATATGTGCTTTTGGACTCCGGAGGATCGCCTGTCGACGACGACCTGAATAGCCGTCTCTTTCCGTGAATCTCAGCTTTGTCTCTTCCCCCCCTGTGTCCAAAAAGCCTTCTTCGGACTAGGGTTGAAAGGTACTATTAAAAAAACTTGTCTTTTTTTTCTCTCCCCTCAACCTCGTATTGAGTTTAAGTCAGCCGGGGTTCCACTTTCTTTTCTTTCTTCTTCTCTTCCCCTTTTTTTCTTCTTCTTTTTCTCTCCTCTCCTTTTCGACTTCACCCTCGGTTACTCTCCCTCTTTTTTTTTTCTAAGCTCTTGTTGCTTACCTTTTTGTTTTGAACTGGCTCCTTCGTGCGCTTTCGGTGTCCGCCATCTTGTTGATGTAGATGACCGGGCTCCTTTCCTGCGTTGTTTGGCTAGGGAAAGTGCTTGGCTCTGTCGCCGGGCAAGGTCTCTCTCTTTTTTTTTTTACCGAGTGTCGTGGCTCACTCCAAAGGATCCTGGTTAGGTTGCCAGGATGTTAAGTTGTTTTCGCGGCCTCCATCTCATCGGCCGGGGAGCGCAGGTCGCGTCTAGGTCGGTTGCCAGACGTTGTCGTTGTTTTGATTCTGGCCGACTCGGTTGCCGAGAAGAAACTTCTGTTTCGATCGCCGAGGGTCGAAGTTCTAATTCGACTGAGTCCGGCCGCGTTGTCAGAGTGTCCCATCTCGTACCAAAGCCTTTGGGTTGGCCGCCAAGTTACAGTTTCTGCGTGATCGCGGCTGGCCATGATTGTCGAGGCGTTATGTCGACCTCCTTCTGTATATATATTTTTTTTGCGACTGCTTCTTTTTGTCGCTTGCTTTTCCTTTGCGATGGCATGTTTTTGTCGCCGCCCCCCCCTTTTTTTTTTGGAAAGAGTTACATACCTGGTTCCGATTAGCTACGTCCAGCTTGGTCGCTGGGTGCTGCATGGTTACACTCCACTTTGCTTCTGGTCAGTGATTTTGAATCATGCTCGACATGGTCGCCGAGCATTGTTTCACGGCATTCGTTTCCCGTCCAACTCTATCGTCCGACACTAGGAATCGAAATGCGAGCGTCTGGTACTATCGCTAGATGCTGAATTCTCCATCATGTTATGCTCAAGCTGGTCATCGAGCATTGGAGAACCCAGTTTGTTCGCCTCCGGTTTGTTGGCCGCGAGGCTGCTTGCTATTGCCGCGCTATCCTCTGTAATTGCGCATCGTCTCGAGACTGTGTTTGTTTTGGTCATCGAGACGTAGTTTTTTTTTTCTGCGACTTTGATTTTCTTTTGTCGTTGTTCACCTTTTTTTTTTGGCGATCTCCCTTTTTTTTTATCGCGAGGTGAATACACTTTTTTTTTTGAATTGGGGTAGGGATGAATTGCATACCTGATTTTCGACTTGGGAATTTTGTTTGCAGATGTCTTCTCCATCAGATTCTGCTTCCTTCCTCGGCCTCGTTCTCTCCAACGTCCAGGCAACCGTGAGGGGTGTTAGCCAAGACTGTTTACGAATTGGTGATGTGAAGGGAGACCAGAGACCATTGCTGCTACCTCTCTGGAGACCGTCGGCTTTTGGAGGCTGCAATGTACATGTTCCTCTTGTCAAAGCTACTTGCGAATTTTGGAGTCGTCCTGTCATCAACGAGGATGACCAGGTTTGCTATCTCCCAGGAGTCGGTGAAGCTTCATCATCCCCGCATCAGACTCAGGGTACCTTCTTACTGAGTCTCATGGATGACACTCTGCTGCGTTTCTCTACACCAGAGCTTTTCATCGACCGCAATCGGTTCGGTCCTTGGGAGATCGGAACGATAGAAGCCTTGAGTCCCCAACATGTACCCTTCTACTTTGAGTGGGCGGACGTCGTTCTTCGCACTTGTTCCGAACGCTTGCCCGCGGTCGACTTGATCCACGCCGTTCGAGCCTCGATGTTCCGGTACCGCTGCTGCAGCAATGTGGTTAACGCTTTCATGGAAGTCTGGTGTTCTTCTACCAATTCCATCTTCACGCGGGAGGGAGAGTTGTCGATCTCCTTGTGGGACATGCATCAGCTTGGCGGACTGCCTCTTGTTGGGAGCCTCTTTGATGAGACGTTCCCGTCCGTTGAGAATTTCCTCCTGTGTCGCTTCCTTCAGCTGCCCAAAATTCTAAAGTATTTGATTCTCACCTACTATCGTTTGTTCGAGCCTTCGGAAGTAGACGGATTCACAAGACTCCAAATGTCCGAATGGGCATCGTTTTGGTTCCGCCCCAAGGAGGGCGTACAGCCTTCGGAAGACCCGTGGGCTGATCGCGAGAAGACTTTCGGCCTCACGAGTCGCGATAGGTCACCGCGGTTGAATCAGCCTCTGGTCGAGCTCGGAGTTCCTGATGCGCTTGCCGACGAGGTGTATCTAGCGGCGTTTCTATCTTTGTGGATTTACCGCTGCATTCTCCCTATGCCGGGGAGTATGTTGCGCTTCACCGTCTTCAAGATGGCCTGTTACTTGGCGAGTGGCCAGAAATGTAATCTAGCCCTCGCGACTTTGGCCAGTCTCTACCGGGGGCTCAACAGTTCTGCTTGCGGGAGGATCCCATGGCCGTTTGTCTATGCTTGGCTCGCCCAACGGTTCGGCGTTCATGGGGCTGACCCTTCGGAGGGCAAGTGGCCTGTGATGATGATCTACCGCAACCCCGACCGCTGTCATGCTTACACCAAAAAGGAGGCTCGCGAGTTATTTTGGCGCGACGGAGTACAGTGCTGGTACCCTTCTCAAGCTCTCCCTCCGGGCCCGATCGTAGACAAAGCCGGCCACTATGCTTCGAGGATTGAGGTGGAGTACTTCCGGTGCTTAAGGGCGACCCATCTCGTGTTGCGGCAGCGTGATCTTTTGATCGTGGAACCATATAGCCCGCACCGGTTTGCTCGCCAATTTGGATTCTGCCAAGATTTGCTCGACGTTTTGATCGGCGACCAGCGGAGGACGGCTTCGATAGAGGCCTTGGTGGAGATATGGCAGGCCGGGAGCGTCTTTCCCCTTGGCACGGTAGAAGTGCCGCCTTTTGTAAGTCCGAGTTTTGACCCAGGCGTGACGGCTCTATTTCGAGAGTCTTGGCTCAAAACGATCGTTCCCCTCTTCGAGGTAACGTCATCTGTATCTATTCCTTTTTTTTTTTTTTTTTTTTTCGCCGTCGCTTCGCTTCCTTTGCCTCTTGTTTCACTTGTCCCTCTTGATTTTTTTTTTTTGCAGAGAGAGTGGCAAAACTTCACTGGTGAATCGACGCCAAAGAAGTAGGCTATGCCGAAGAGAGACACAATGAAGAGGAAGGCAGCAGGGTCGAAGGCTGCGAAGAAGACTGCAAATACTCCGGCACCAGAAATGCCAACGCAGGGGGTTGTTATCAGAGAGACTCCACCTGCTGCGGACGTGAGTCGGCCGAGTTCGATCTCCTCGCCGACAGAGGGTGCGTCTGTGGACAAGGGGAAGAGGGTTGTTGAACCGGTGGCCTCACCGAAGAAGACCGCTCCGAGGAGGAAGAAGGCGGAGACTCCTACGGTCTTTTTTGACCCGCCTTTGTTCAAAAAGCGGCTGAGGAGTGGCCTCCGTAAGCCTTTGACTCCTCTTCGTAATGTTCACCCTCCGACGGTTCCTGCTCCGGAGTCGAGAGAGAAGGTCATAGAGGCGAGTCCGGTAGATGGGTCTGTCGCTCTGTCGGTTGAAGAAACTGCTGTGGAGCATAGGGCAATGCCAGTGCACCCACTCCCGATACAGTCGCGGGTAGCCGAAGGGTCTCCATGTCCACCCGCCGACGCGCTTGCAATCGTCATGTCTCCTCATGTGGATCAGCCTACCCTTCGTGAGGAAGATTCGCTATCTCCCATCGCATCCGGGGAACGCCGACGACTGGGATGGGTTGGAGAAGAGGCGCCCGTCACTGCCGTTGCCGGTAGATTGGAGACCGGCGAAGCCGTGTCCAATGACCATCTTGAGCAATAATGAGGCGTCCTCCCATCGTTCAGTAGGAGCGGCCGGGGTTAAGTTTCTGTCTCCTGCTTCTGACGTAGGTCGTCCAACGGCCACGACTCCGGAGGAGGGGCCATTTGCGAGGAGTATGTCAGGTGGCGAGGAGGCTACTTCTGGTGTCGGGGAGGGAGCTCTGTGTTCAGGTCATCGACCCGTCAGCGAGAACTCGTCTACTTCGCGTCCTGCATCGGTACGTATTCATATTCTTCTTCTCCCATTCCTTTTTTTTGTTGATTGTTCACGACTTCGACTTTCTTTTGCTCTCTTTCAGTCGTCGTCACTTCTCCTTTCGGCGAGGTCAAAGCAGTGGATGCAACAGTCCGCGCTCGCCCTATGGACTAGGTTCGTCCAGTCGGTCTTAGCAACGACCGACGATCCCTGTTCCCCCGAGCTTGTGACCGACACTCGCGCCTTTCTGGAACATCTGCAAGTAGCTGGCGTCGACACTTCCATCTTGGAGCTGTGGGTGGAAGACTTTGCTTGGGAGGCAGTTCGTCTTCAACAGTTGCGTAGTTCCGCGGCCTAGAAGCTCAGCTGGTCTCAACGCCACATCGTCGAGGCTGAGATCGCACAGTCCATCCGACGGGTGAACTGTCGACGCGACGCTATGACCGCGACCTTTGACCGGTGTAAGGCTGAACACAAGACTACAGAGTCGGAACGTGCGGCACTTTGTGAACACCTGGCAGTTGTCGAGGCACGACTCAACTCTGCCGCTGCTAGGATTGCCTCTGCTCGCGCAGAACTTGATGCCATTGAAGGGGAAGCCTCTGTATTGGAGGGTCGGCTTAATTCTCTCCGTGCGCGGCCTGTTCTTAGTGAGGCTGAGGCTCGTAACCTGGACGAAGTTCATGCCGAGGTGTTGCGGCTGCGACAACGGGTGGTCGACTTCGAGTTGTGACCTCTCTGACTTTGGAACTTCGCTCTTTTTTTTTTGTGGGGAAGAAAGATTTTTTTTTTTGAGACATGGGGAAGCAAAAATTTTTTGTAGTCTCGCGTATTTTTTTTGCGAGACCTGCACTGTACTCACTACACTTTTTTTTTTAAATGAGAAGTGCACATATATTTTTTTTCAGTTCTCTCTCTTTTTCTGCTGCCCTCTTCATGGGTAAAATCGTTTGAGGAATTTACCGTTCATTATCGGCAGCTCCAATCCGTTTGCACTGACGAGCTTGTAAGCGCCATTTGTATAGGCCTCCTGGACGACGTAAGGCCCTTCCCATTTCGGTGCGAATTTACCCCCAGTTTTGCTGGTGAAGAGCATTGGTCGTCGGACTGCGAGAACGAGATCGCCTTTCTGGAATGACCTGAGTCGTACCTTTTTGTTAAAGGCTTTGGTCATTCGGGATTGATAGCACTCGAGGCGTTGATGTGCCTCAAGTCGTTGTTCGTCGAGGGATTCCAACTCTGCGAGTCGTAATTGGGCACATTCCTCCGTTGTTAGTCCTTCTCTCATTGCGATTCGCAGAGAAGGGAGTCGTACTTCGAGAGGGAGCACTGCTTCTGTGCCGTAGACCAGCGAAAAGGGAGTCGACTGGGTTGGTGTTCGGAACGAAGTTCTGTAAGCCCATAAGGCTTCACAAAGTTTCTCGTCCCAACTCCTTTTGTTGGCGCCGATGGTCTTCTTGTTGAAAGCTTCTGCATGTCCGTTGGCTGGCGGATTGTAAGCCGTTGAGGTCCGCTGTTGTATACGAAATTTTTCGCAGAAGTGGTCCATGACTCTGTTTTTGAATGGCGTACCGTTGTCTGTCATTATGTATCAGGGAACTCCGTATCGATAGATGATTTGTGTTCGGATGAAGTCGACGACGGTGACGACCTTCACTTCTCGGTAGGCGGTGGCCTCGGCCCGTTTTGAGAAGTAATCGGTGGCAGCCAAGATGTATTGCCGATCAGAGTCAGATTTGGGAGAGATGAGGCCAATGATGTCCATCCCCCAAGCTTCGAACGGCCATGATGCGACCGTTGGGTGAAGCAGCTCCGGTGCCTGGTGTATGTAGTCGGCATGGAGTTGGCATTGTTTACACGATCGGGCCATTTCGATGGCGTCCCTGAGCATCGACGGCCAGTAATAGCCCAGACGCTTGACTTGCAAGTGGAGCTTCAGACCGGCTTGGTGCGCTCCGCAAATCCCACTGTGTGTTTCTTTTAAGACTTGCGACCCCTCTTCCTTTGACAGGCAACGAAGAAGCAGACCTTCATATGACCTCCGATAGAGTATGTCGTGGATGAAAACGTACTTTGGAGCTACTCGACGGATTTGGGCTCGTTCCCGCAGGTCGACAGGAAGTGTGCCATGGCGAAGGAAATTTATGATAGCCTCTCTCCAATCTTCGGTGTGATTTTGACTGGCCGAAATAGGTAAAGACTCTTCTGTCTCTTCTGTTTCGTCTTCCTCTGTTTCTTCCTTGACTGGTGGAGGGATTACCCATCGTTCGCAAATAGGAACCTGGCAAGGTCGCTGGTCGAACAGTGCCAGATTGGCCGCGATGCCGGCTAATGCGTCGGCTGGCCCATTCTCGGATCGAGGGACATAGTGGAGTGAGGCTTCCGGGATTTGGGCCAGAAGTTCGCCGGCATGCCTCCAGAGTGGTTCGAGTTCAAGTTTCTTTACTTCGAACTCTCCAGTAAGCTACTTGATGACTAGAGTCGAGTCACCGTAGATGTTTAACTGCGGCAACTGCGTCTCGACTGCTATGTTGAGTCCGAGGAGGATAGCTTGATACTCTGCTTCATTGTTCGAGCAGTTTTGGGTGAGCATGAACGAGTACGGTAGTAGGTCTTTCTTCAGTGAGACGAACAGGACTCCGGCGCCAGCGCCACTTCTTCTCGCGGCACCGTCGAAATACTTCTCTCAAGGGGGAAGCACCTCTATCAGAAATATTTCCTCGTCTGGGAATTCTTCTGTTAACTCCCATTCGGCAGGTACTGGGTGGTCGGCCAGGAAATTAGCCAATGCTTGGCCTTTAATTGCTCGCTGCGGCACGAAGTTGATCTCGAACTCAAAAAGGAGTAGCGCCCATTTAGCCAGTTGACCCGAGAGGATAGGCCGTGACATGATATACTTCAGAGGATCAGCTCTGGAAATCAAGTTTGTTGAGTGCGCCAAGAGGTAGTGTCGATGCTTTTGTATCGCGAAGATGAGAGCTAGACATGTCTTCTCGATCGGTGTGTAATTTAGTTCAGCACCCACCAGCGTTCGGCTCAAGTAGTAGAGGGAATGTTCCTTGTTATCTCCGTCGCCTTGAGCCAACAAAGGTCCAACGGATCTCTCCTGTGCTGCGATGTAAAGCAGCAATGGTCGGCCGACGAACGGTGCGACAAGTACCGATGGTTTGGTGAGGTACACCTTTATATTGTTGAAGGCGTTTCGGCAAGCCTCGTCCCATCGAACGGTGTATCTTTCTTTAGCAATCGGCTGAACGGCTGGCATCTTCCGGCGAGGTTCGAGATGAAACGCCGAATGTACGCCAGGTGACCTTGAAAGCTCTTGAGTTTGGAGACGTTTCTGGGCTCCGACATCTTTTGGATGGCGTCGATATTCAACTGGTCGATTTCGATCCCTCTGTGATGGACGATGAATCCAAGGCACTTGCCCGAGGTGACGCCGAATGTACACTTCAACGGATTCATTTTGAGTTGAAACCGTCGAAGTCGCTCGAACACTGCTCGGAGGTCGAGAAGATGGTCGACCCTCTGTTTTGTTTTCACCACCAGATCGTCGACATAGCATTCGACTCGTTTGTGAAGGAAATCGTCGAAAATGTTCTGCATTGCTCTCTGGTAAGTTGCGGCGGCGTTCTTGAGCCCGAATGGCATCACTTTGTAACAGAAGATGCCTTTGGGTGTGCGGAACGCAGTGAGCTCCTCATCCTTTGGGTCCATCCGGATTTGATTGTAACCGGAGGAACCATCCATAAAAGATAAAGCTTCATGACCCGTCGTCGCGTCGACCATAAGATCTGTTATCGGCAGAGGGAACTCGTCCTTCGGGCACGCCTTATTCAGGTCGCGAAAGTCGACACAGACCTGTATTTGGCCAGTCTTCTTCTTGACAAGCACGATGTTAGCAATCCAGGATGGGTACTTCACCTCTCTGATGAAATTCGCCGAGATTAACTTGTCGACCTCTTTTTAGATTTCCGGCACCGGTTCCGGTCGAAACCTTCGCTACGACTGTTTAATCGGTCGAACGGAGGGATGGACTGCCAATTTGTGGACTGCGACTCGAGGGTCGAGACCGGGCATTTCCGTGTAGTTCCAGGCGAAGATGTCGCGATACTCGTGAAGCAATGCCATATACTCAGTTTCTTCTTCACTCGTCAGTGAAGCACTAAGGAATGTTGGCCTCGGGTCCTCTGCTGTGCCGAAGTCGACTTTCTTTAATTCGTCGACAGTCGACTGGCCTCCATCTTCAAACTCGGCCGGAGCCTCCTTCAAGACGAATTCGTCTTCCTCTTGGTCATTGTCAGTGATGGAGATGTGGTTCACCATAACTGAATCATAAGCACGAGCTCGTGCGATGGCTGCCTTTAATGTATAGATGACGACTGGACCGCCGTTGTTCTTTGGTCGGCTTCGATTGATAGCGGCTTTGGTGTAAATAATCACCGGCTTTGAAGTATTTTGTTTCTCCGTTGGGATTTGGCCAACTGAGACCTGATGCACATCTGCCGATGACTTTCGGGTTATTTTGACCAATTTTGCTTGGCTAGTGTAAATTTTGATCGGCTTAGGCTTTTCATAACCGAGGCCTAAATGACCTTGACTGATGCGATGCCCTTCGTTCTTCAATTTCTCCTGCTCTGGAGTGAAGACTGGTAGAGTCACAGGAGATTTTGCATGAATCTCGTCTTTTGTAAGATTGCCCCCTGCTCTGGCCATCAACTGGTAGGCGTTCGGATCGAAGCCTTCATTTGAGCGTGTAGCCGGTAACTGTTCCCGATTTAGGACGGGCTTTATGATGCTTCGTTCCTCCAATTTCGGTAGAGGAACCGTGACATTTTCTGGCAAAGGAATCGACTGGGTTTCGTTACAAACGACCAGGAGGGCTTGCCCTGCTTCCTTCGCAACTGTGGAATGTACCGCAGAATGGGTACATTTTGCTGCTTTGCAGTTGGACTGACTACGACCGTTTTGTGGCCGTGAGTCGGCTGTATGTTATGCTTCGCCTGACTATTGTGCGCCAGCTGCCTTGGAGACACGACCTACGTCGTAGTCTGTTTAGGAGACGCTGCTCGCATCGGAAGTTGCTTCGATGCTGCATTTGGCGTTGCTTGTTTGGAAGATGCGGCTTGCGTTGGGGTGTTTTTGGCGTTCGCTGCCTGGTATGACCTAGATGACAATTTGACTGTCGGTCTGGTCGTTAAGTAAAACTTCGCGTCGACGAACGATGCTTCAGCCTCCGTGAATGGACTTTCATCGGCGTACACCATTTTTTGTTCGCCATTTTCTCAATACTTGAAGCATTGGTGCAGCGTGGATGGCACGACTCCGTTTGAATGAAGCCACGGTCGACCCAAGAGCAGGTTGTAGGATGTCCTGGAGTCAATGACTTGAAAAGGAGTTTCGGCTACTATGTCGCCAATGTGCAGCTTGAGATTTGCCATGCCGAGTGTTCTCTGGCTCTCCTGGTTGAAGCCTTGGATGAGAAGAGAACATAGAGAGAGATCGCCCGCGGAGAGACCGACATTCTTCATTGTGTGGATAAGCAAAATGTTGACTGCGGATCCACAGTCGATGAGGATACGGTTGATTTTGTGGTCTCTGATATAGCCGGAGACGAACAACGCCCTGTTGTGATTTCTCGTCCCCAACTGTGCGTCCTCCTCTCGGAATGTGATGCACGACGGGCATGTTACGGCTAACGTTTGTTCTGACCTTGCAAGTTGTGGGGAGGATAGCGCGTCTTCTTCCTCCTTTCTGTAAGATGGAGTTAGTCCGACTTTCGGCAAGTCGTGCTTTCTCATGAGCAGTGTTTCGAGTTTGGCTTTGAGTTTCTCTAGTTTGTCGAGGACCCGAATTAAAGCTTGCCTTGACCGGATATCTAAGTCGAGATCATCCTCAATTTTATTAAGAGGCGAGATTTGTTTGAGCGAGGTCTCGAGGTCGTCACATTCGACGACCAGTCTTTTGCCTTTGTCTTTGGCTGCCGTGGGCTCGAGAGGTGCTGTTGAGCAAGTCACCGCCATTACTGGCGGCGTGAAAAACTCCTTCGGGAAGAACTCCGCCAGCGTGATGGGTCTTCTCTTCTTTTTGCTTGCCCGCTGGACGTCAGTCCTAAGAGCTTTTCTTTGGCGCCTCGTGGCTTTTTTATTTGGCCGCTTCACCTTGGTGTTTTCCGGTGCCAGTTCGACTTCTCGAAGAGGTTTCTTTCTCCGGGTAACCAGGATCCACCCCTCTGCATCGGCGGCAGCTAGTTCGCGGGGTGCCAGTTTTGGTGCGACCTTAGCCGGTGGTGATTTATTGTTGTGGTGAGATCGGTTGGAGGGGCCGGATTTTGGGCGGTATTCCTGCCTCGCGACCTGTTGTTTGTGTGGCTGAGTTCGCCGTCTTGGCTCGGCTTGGATGGAGATGGTATGTGAGGAGGCTGTGTTTTCAGCTCCTTCAATTTCGATGCGGCCTTGAGCCGCCAGCTCCATGATACGGTCCTTTAGGACAAAGCATTTCTCCGTCGAATGCCCAACCAGACGATGATATTTGCAGAAGTTAGGGTCCTTGCTCTTGGATTGGTCGCCAGTTCTTTTGATTTCTGGTAGTCTCAGCAATTGGTTGTCAAGGAGTTGGTCGAGCATAATTGGAACGTCTGCGTCGGCAAAGGGATATGTCTTTGCCTGTCGTTCCTCCAGTGACAGCTTTCGGTATGTGCTTCCGGTTAACTGTCGCGGGAGGTAAGGTGCCTTGGTTTTACTTCCGATCTTGATGGGCACGAAAGCGTTTGTCGCGGAAGAGGATTTTGTTTTCTCCTTCGTCACTTTAGGCGCGGCCGCAGCTGGTGCCTTCCCCTTTTTGCGAGGGTTGGCAGAAGAGGATCCTTCTTCTCCTCGTTCTTCTATCAGATTCTCCATATTGTGAGCTTCTGTCGCGAGCTCTTGGAAATCGTTCGGCCTTCAGCTGCGGATGTAGCGCAGGAGTTCCCATTGCATCCCTCGCGAGCACATTTCTATTTCTGCCTCGAGGGAGAGGTTTGAGCTCTCCTTGCAATTTAAGCTCAAGTTCCTCCATCGGTTGATGTAGTCGACTACTTTTTCGCCCTTCTTCTGTTTGAGATTGGCGATTTCTACCAATGTCATGGTACGCAGAGTGCTGTAGAATTGGCTGAGGAAGTCACGCTCCAACTGTTCCCAGCTGTCGATAGACTCTTGGGGTAGCTCAATGTACCAGTCGAAGGCGTTTCCCTTCAATGACCAGTCGAACTGCTTCACCAGTAGGTCACCGTCGGTGCCGGCGTTGTTGCAAGTTTCTATGAAGTGAGCGACGTGCTGCTTTGGGTGCCCGTCGCCATTGAATTGCTGGAATTTTGGAGGGTGGTACCCGACCGGCATAGGAATGTTTTGGATCCTCTGCGTGTAGGGCCTCCAGTAGGCGAAAAATTTGTTGTCGCCCGAGCTGTTTCGTACAACACGATTGATTAGCTCGTTGACTGCGTCGATGGTAAAAGCAGTCGAATCCGCTTCAGCTCGGCCTCTGCGAACGGTCATTGGTGCGACGGGTGGCAACTCGTCGTCGGAAGAGGAGTCTTCTTGTGGTGGCCCGGCTGAAGCGCTGGTGGTCGGCCGATTTCGGTCGACTTCTTGAGAGGCACCGCCGGAGTTGTTTACGACCATGCCCATTTCAAACCGCTCCAACATTCTCGCGATTTGGAGATCACGAGCTGCGAGTTGCGCGCCTTTAATGTGCAGCTGCTCTCTTTGCTCTTTGAGCTCGGCTTGCAGTTCGGCCAGTTGCTCTTCGACAGTTTTGGCCGAAGTTGTCATTGCAGCCATCTTCACAGTTTGTGCCGAAGAATTTGTTTTCGGCGAAGCTTGGAATGGTGAGATTTTAACCGGCGACTGCATTGGGGAAGCTGTCGTTGGCGTTCTCGATTGTGGGGTGGCCGTGAGAGGCGACCGACTTGTAGTAGCGGCCGTCGGTGAGATCCGACAAGGAGGGACAAACGATATTGCAGCGGGAGAGATCGCCGATGTCTGTCGACGGGGTGAACGGATGGGAGGTGGACCGGCTGCGGCATTGAGCGCGGCTAGAAGGTCGTGTGAGACCAGTACAACCGGCGAGTTATCAGTGGCCGACGTTCTCTGCACAAAGGAGGTCGACACTGAATGTGTCCTTGGCGCGGAGGAGGAAGAAATGCCCCCACTCTGTTCGTATTGCTGCACCAAGGCAGGGACAATAGAAGTTCTTCGCGACGGCGGCGACTGGGTCGGGCTGACAGTCAGTCTGCAAGGAGGAGGAGATGTAGCGACGGCCAAGTATGTAGGTTTGGCTATCGTTGGCATCAATTTGGCGGTGGCCGCGGATTGTTTGACTGAGGCCGCGATAGCCTGTGGTACGAACACGGCGGTTGGGCGACGGGCGTCGTGAATAAAGGGAGTTTGTCCGATGGACAAGTTCCTAGCCAATGCCCTTGTCATTGGGCGAGTGACTGGAGGTGGAGGAGTAGGAGCGAGGGCTCCTGTGGTTGAGCCTGCGGTTGCGGCGGAGCGTGGTTGAGCGGAGCTCGAAGAGGCGGTTTGTTTGCCCCTGTTGTTGACGTTGTTGTTGTTGGTGCCGTTGTTGGCGTTGCTGGCCATGACTGTGGTTGGAAGATTTTTTTTTTTGAACGGAGGAAGAGATGAGAGGTAGGAGATGTCCCACCGGGTATGCCAAATCTGTTTCACGGAAAATCTACCGGTCCGCGAAGAGGCGCGACCGAGAGAATATTTCAATTACTTTAGAATAATTTGTGTTACAGGGTGTGTTTTGTATCAATGAATGTGAGTTCACTCTCCTAAACTTCCTCTGATTCGATCTCCGTGTGAATTTGATGAAGTTTCAATTTCTAGCGAGTCGGCGACGAACTCCGTGTTCTGGAACGAGTGTGCACGAGCGGTGACGGCTTTGGTCGGTCGGCGTGTATTTTGACTTGTGACGTTGTCGGCGAACGTGTAGAGCTGCTCCGTTTGAACTGGTAGACGACGATAGACTGCGATTTACTGAACTTCGGCTTTGGCTCGAGAACGTCTCTATGAGTGAGAGCTTCTAGGTAAAAAATTTCCGAACCCCTGTGATAGGGAACCTTAGGCCTTTTGTAGCCTGTCTTCTTTGATCGTTGAGGCTTTTACTGGGAAAGGCGATCACGATCCCCTTTCTGCTGCTTTGGTTGAGAGAAGAGGGGAAGAGGAAGACCGGGAGCTTCCTTAGTTATTGGCCGGACTTGGTCATTCGGCCGCTGATGAGGCTTCTTGATGTGGTTGATGACTCAACAGATTATGCTGACGAGGGCGCTGACTGTGCTGGTGACGCGACAGTGTGAATGGATCTTTCGATGGATTGCTGAGGTGGACTTCGAAGATTAACGAAATATGCCCATGGTAGTTGTTTTGATGGACCAGTGGATTTCTGGGCTCGTCGAATTTGGGCCATGCACATTTTGGTGTGTACATATTGTTAACTAGAATTAAATAGTATATTAGGCTTGCATAAGATAGTGTGTTAAGACTTACATAAAATATTATGTTAGTGACCGTAGACATACATTTTATCGTGCTCCCATGCAAGGCTGGAAAGAAAGTCCACGTCGGCCCTGAATTTTGGGTGAGAGTGTCAAACTTTGTCAAAAGACCAAGATCGAATATCCATCAAGCCGATTTAGATCAATGGACTAGATCTAAGTCAGCTTACAAAAGTCATGTCATACACCACAATGACTCTCACATCCCTAGACACGTCATCAAAATGCCACGTGAGAGAATCCCAATTCGCTTCTATTAGGACGACTCAGTCGGAAACCACATGGACCCCTAACGTTTTTAAATAATTCTAGTAAATTATAACAATAAAGGAAATGACTGTAAGCCAATTTGTAAGTGCTTAGTTTATTTGTTTCCTACGTATATACATATTTAGACATGAGACACCATAGAATGTTTTAAAAACCGAACCCGTCATCAAACCAGCAGGCTGTTTGGTTTTGGTTAAACCCGATTAAACTGGGTTCGACCAATGGTTCAACGATTGAATATTATACACCATATATTAATGTTTTAAAAATGAACCAACCATCAATGCGGGAGTACGTTTGATTTTGGTTGAACCTTGTTTGAACCAATGGTTCAACCATTGAATATTGTTGTTTCACCGAAAATCTACCGGTCCGCGAAGAGGCGCGACCGAGAGGATAAATCGATTGCTTTAGAATAATTTGTGTTACAGGTTGTGGTGTAAATATCAGAAATTGCGAGTACAATCTCCAATGCTTCCTCTGATTCAATCTCCATGTGAATTTGTCGAAGTTTTAGCTTTTGGCGAGAACGTCGAAGTTGAGTTCTGGGAACGAGTGTGCACGATCTGGTGTGGCTTTGGTCGGTCGGACGGAAGTATTTGTGTTCCGTGTGTTTTGACTTGTGACGTTGCCGGCGAATGTGTAGAGCTGCTCCGGTTGAACTATTGAACGACGAACTGCAGTGGCTGAACTTCTCTGGTTCGAGAGCTTCCGCGAGTGTATTTTCTTCTCGGCAAGAAGGCTGTTGAACTCGATTTTTTCCAACCTCTGTGCGTGAGAGCTTCTCCTCCGCGAAGGAATTTGTGTCCTTCGGTTTGGGAGAAGGAGAGAAAAAGTTCTTCACTTGTCGAGAGGTCTTTTGAGGTTAATTTCTCCAACCCCTGGAACAGGGAACTTCTGGCCTTTTGTAGCCAGTCTGTGTGGTTGTTGAGGGATTTTGCCTAGGAAAGGGGATCACAATCCCCTTTCTGCTCGTGAGGTTGAGGAAGAAGAGGGGAGGAGGGAGACCAGGAACTCCCTGTTGAGATCCCTTGAATGAGGATCGTGACCTATTTCCAAAGATTTTATCTTCTCGGTTGAAGTGGATGACTGTATGCTGACTCGCGCTGATGTGGCGATGACTCACCGAGTCGTTGCTGACGAGACGGTGACTCACTGAGTTGATGTTGGCTGTAAGATGACTCACTGTGTTGATAATGCGACGAGACGAGATCCTGGCGATGGGCTGCGTCGGGTAAATCTGAGAATCGTCGAGGCCTGTCCACGAACCTTGTTTACTGGATCGTTGGACTCCTGGACCTGTTGAATTTGGGCCGTGCACATTTTGGTGCATACAGATTGCCCCCTTCGAGACTTGTTTGTTCGGGAGGAACGAACAAGTTTCGAATGTGAAGATGAATGATGTGCACACACCCACTTTTTTTTTTTTTTTTTTTTTTTGATCCTCTTACTCTTTTAGGATCGTTTATCTTTTGTGTAATGCGTATTCCTCTTCTGTCCTCTTGGTTTTTTAGGACAGTGTATATTTTTGTACACTTTGTATGTATTTTTTTTTTCTCTTCTTTTTTTTTTTTTTGTTTGTTTTTTTTTTTTTTGTATACACGCATACATGTGGAGTATGTACGGTATAGAGAGATGATGAATACCTGAGCAGAGATGTCTCCCGGCAGTTTTCGTTTTAAACTTGGCCGGCTCGGTCGCCGGGAGGGTAGGCGTCTGTTTTGATCACCGAGTGCCAAGGCTTTGGTTCGGCTGAGCTCGGCCAGTTGCTAGGAGACTCACAGGAGGCTGACTTTTGTTTTGGCCACCGAGTGCCGAGGCTTTGGTTCGGCTGAGCTCGGTTGGGTCGCTAGGGGGCTGAATTCCTGCGTTAGCGCACCCGGCTCGGTCGCCGGGTGCGAGCTGCTGGGTGGTCAGCTCTGGTTTGATCGTCAACCACTTCTTTTCTTTTGCGACTGCTTCTTTTTGTCGCTGCATTTTTATTGTTCTTTTGCGACGGCTTCTTTTTGTCGCAGCCTTTTGTTCGGCGATGGCTTCTTTTTGTCGCAGCCTTTTGTTCGGCGACGACTTCTTTTTGTCGCAGCCTTTTGTTCGGCGACGGCTTCTTTTTCTCGCAGCCTTTTTCTTTCTCTTTTTTTTTTTGAGAAGATGGATTGTGTACCTTGTTCTGTTGGCTACGTCCAGCTCGGTCGTCGGCCGCAGGACTATGTAGTACAGCACCCGACTCGGCCGTCGGGTAGTGTCTCTGCACTCTTCTTCACGTCCGTTTTGGTGTTGGGCGCCTGTTTTGATTTGTGTTCGGCTCGGTCGTCGGGCACTTGTTTCGATCGCGGCCGGCTATGTTGCAAGTCGCGAAGCTTTGAATTGTACTCAGCTCAATCGCCGAGCACTTGTTTTGGTCGCGGCTGGCTTTGCTGTTGGTCGCGAAGCTTTGAATTGTGCTCGGCTCGCTCGCCGAACACTTGTTTTGGTCGCGACTGGCTTTGTTGCTGGTCGCGAAGCTTTGAATTGTGCTTGGCTCGATCGCCAGACACTTGTTTTGGTCGCGGTTGGCTTTGTTGCTGGTCGCGAAGCTTTGAATTGTGCTCGGCTCGGTCGCCAGGCACTTGTTTTGATCGTGGCCGGCTGTTTGGCTGGTCGCGAAGCTTTGAGTTGTGCTCGACTCGGTCGCCGGGCACTGGTTTTGATTACGGCCAGCAGTTTGGCTGGTCGCGGAGCTTCGAAGGGTGCTCGGCTCGGTCGTCGAGCACCTGTTTTGGTCACGACCAACAGTTTGGCTGGTCGCGGAGCTTCGAAGGGTGCTCGACTCGGTCGTCGAGCACCTGTTTTGGTCGCGGCCAACAGTTTGGCTGGTCGCAGAGCTTCGAAGGGTGCTCGGCTCGGTCATCGGGCACCTGTTTTGGTCGCGGCCAGCAGTTTGGCTGGTCGCGGAGCTTCAAAGGGTGCTTGGCTCGGTCGTCGGGCACCTGTTTTGGTCGCGGCCAGCAGTTTGGCTGGTCGCGGAGCTTCGAAGGGTGCTCGGCTCGGTCGCCAGGCACCTGTTTTGGTCGCGGCCAGCAGTTTGGCTGGTCGCGGAGCTTCGAAGGGTGCTCGGCTTGGTCGCCGGGCACCTGTTTTGGTCGCGCCCAGCAGTTTGGCTGGTCGCGGAGCTTCGAAGGGTGCTCGGCTCGGTCTTCGGGCACTTGTTTTTGTCGCGGCCAGCAGTTTTGCTGGTCGCGGAGCTTCGAAGGGTGCTCGGCTCAGTCGCCGGGCACCTGTTTTGGTCGCGGCCAACAGTTTGGCTGGTCAAGGAGCTTCGAAGGGTGCTCGGCTCGGTCGCCGGGCACTTGTTTTGGTCGCGGCCAGCAGTTTGTTTGGTCGAGGAGGAGGAGGTCATGCCCCCAGTTGTGCATCCTTCTCTCGGAACACAATGCGCGGTGGGCAGGAGACGACGAGTGCCTCTTCTGACTTTACCGGTTGCGGGGAGGATTGTGCATCTTCTTCCCCTTTCGGTAGGGTGGAGTTAACCCGACCTTCGGCAAGTCATGCTTTCTCATGAGCAACCTCTCGACTTCGGCTTGGAGTTCCTCTAGTTTGTCGAGGACTCGAATTAAGGCTTGTCTTGACCGAATGGCCAAGTCGAGGTCGTCTTCTATCTCGTTGAGTGACGAGATTTGCTTCAATGACGTCTCGAGGTCGTCGCATTCGACGACCGGTCGTTTGCCTTTGTCTTTGGCTGCTGCTGGTTCGGGAGGAGCTATCGAACAGGTTGCCACCATTGCTGGAGGCGCGAAAAACTCCTTTGGGAAGAACTCCGCCAAAGTGACGGGTCTTCTCTTCTTCTTGTTTGCCTCCTGGACGTTGGTCCTGGGAGTTTTCTTTTGGCGCTTCGCGGCTTTTTTGTTTGGCCGCTTCGCCTTGGTTCTGGTGTTGGCCGGTGCCGGTTCGATTTCTCGAATAAGCTTCTTTCTCCGGGTAACCAGGATCCACCCCTCTGCGTCGGCTGCAGCTTCTTTACGGGGTGCCGGTTTTGGTGCGGCCTTAGCCGGTGGTCGTCTGTTGTTGTGTGGTCGGTTGGAGGGACCGGATTTTGGACGGTACTCCTTATTTGTGACATGTTGTTTGTTTGGCCGAGCTCGCTGGTTTGACTCGGCTTGAATGGAGATGATATATGAGGAGGCCGTGTTTTTGGCTCCTTCAATTTCAATGCGGCCTTGAGCCGCAAGCTCCATGATCCGATCCTTCAAATAGAAGCACTTCTCGGTCGGATGCCCGACCAAGCGATGGTACTTGCAGAAGTTTGGATCTTTGCTCCTAGACAAGTCGCCGGGTCTTTTGACTTCTGGCAATTTGAGTAGATGGTTGTCGAAGAGTTGGTCGAGCATGATAGGAACGTCTGCGTCGGCAAAGGGATATGTCTTTGCTTGTCGTTCCTCCAGAGATAACTTTCGGTGGGTTCCGGTCAGTTGTCGTGGGAGGTAGGTTGTCTTGACCTTACTTCCGACCTTAATAGGCTCGAAAGTATTTGTCATGAAGGAGGATTTTGTTTTCTCCTTCGTTTCTTTTGGCGCGGTCACGACTGCCCCTCCTTTCTCACGAGGATCGGCCAACGACGTAACTTCTTCCCCTCGCTCCTCCATGAGGTTCTCCATGTTGTGAGCCTCTGTCGCGAGCTCTTGAAAGTCAGTCGGCCTCCGACTTCGAATGTAGTGCAGGAGCTCCCATTGCATCCCTCGAGCACACATTTCAATTTCGGATTCGAGAGATAGATTTGAGCTCTCTTTGCAATTGAGGCTCAAGTTCCTCCACCGGTTGATGTAGTCGACGACCTTCTCGTCCTTCTTCTGCTTTAGATTGGCTATCTCGACCAGAGTGACGGTGCGTCGAGTGCTGTAAAATTGACTGAGGAACTCTCGCTCCAATTGTTCCCAGCTATCGATTGATTCTTGAGGCAATTCGATATACCAATCAAAGGCGTTGCCTTTCAAGGATCAGCCGAATTGCTTGACCAACAGGTCGCCGTCTGTGCCGGCGTTGTTGCAGGTCTCGATGAAATGAGCGACGTGCTGCTTTGGGTGGCCGTCGCCATCGAATTGCTGGAACTTCGGCGGATGATAGCCGAACGACATTGTGATGTTTTGTATCCTCTGCGTGTACGGCTTTCGATAGGCCACCGACTTGCTTTTGCCGGAGCCGTTTCGCATGGCACGGTTGATGAGTTCAGTCACCGTATCTAAGGTGAGGGCAGCCGGCTCTGCTTCAGTTCGACCTCTGTGGATGACCGTCGGTATGATGGGCTGCATCTCGTTGTCAGAGGCAGGATCCTCTCGCGATGGTTTGGCGGAGCCACTAGTAGTCGCCCGATTTCGGTCGACCTCTTGCGAAACGCCGGTGCTATTCGCGGCCGCGCCCATTTCGAGCCGCTCCATCATCCTTGTGATCTGGAGATCGCGAGCTGCGAGTTGCGCGTCTTTGATGCGCAGTTGTTCGCTTTGTTCTTTAAATGCAGCTTGCATTTCAGCAAGCTGCTCTTCGATTGTTTTGACCGACGTCGTCATTGCGGCCATTTTGACGGTCGGCGTCGACGGAGCTGTTCCGAACGCAGATCGAAGTGGAGAATATTTTGCCGGTGACCGCATTGGGGAGACGGTCGTCGGTGTTCTCGGGTGTGGAGAAGTTGTTGTGGGTGACTGGCTTGCGGAGGCAGCCCCCGATGAGATGCGGCAAGGCGGAGTGGGTGATAGCGCAACCGGGGAGGTCGCCGGTGTCTGTCAACGAGGCGAACGAATGGGTGGTGAGCCGGTTGCTGAAGTAAGTGCGGCTAAGAGATCGTGAGAGATGGTCACGATTGGAGATTTGTCTTCGGCCGTCGCTCTCTGTACGGAGGAAGCCGATGGCAAATTCATTCTGGCCGCGGAGGAGGAGTTTGTGCCCCCCTGTTGTTCGTACCGCTGCACCAAAGCAGAGACGACGGAGCTCCTTTGCGATGGTGGCGACTGGGTTGGACTGACCACCGGACTGTGCACCGGTGGTGTGGTGTCGACGGGCAGGTAGGTCGGCCTATTTGCTGCCGGGATCATTCTGACCGGTGCGACGACCGTTTTGGTAGAGGCCGCGGTAGCCTGTGGTTGGTAGACTGCACTCGGACGGCGCACATCTAGCATTAAAGGAGCCTCTCCAATGGACAAACTCCTGGCCAAGGCCCTTGTAATTGGGCGAATGGCCGGTGGTGGAGAGGTAGGAGCGCGGAGGTCTGCAGATGGTCCGCGAGCTCCTGCGGTTGAGCTTGCGGTCGCTGCAGGGAGCGGATGAGCAGAGCTCGAGGAGACTGTTTGCTTACCCCTGTTGTCGTTGTTGTTGTTGTTGCCGTTGTTGGCGTTGCTGACCATGGCTGAGGTTGGGGATTTTTTTTTTGGTTGGACGGAGAAGGAGATGAGAGGTAGGAAATGTCCCACCGGGCGTGCCAAATCTGTTTCACCGAAAATCTACCGGTCCGCGAAGAGGCGCGACCGAGAGGATAAATCGATTACTTTAGAATAATTTGTGTTACAGGTTGTGGTGTAAATATCAGAAATTGCGAGTACAATCTCCTATGCTTCCTCTGATTCAATCTCCGTGTGAATTTGTCGGAGTTTTGGCTTTTGGCGAGAACGTCGAAGTTGAGTTCTGGGAACGAGTGTGCAAAATCTGGTGTGGCTTTGGTCGGTCGGACGGAAGTATTTGTGCTCCGTGTGTTTCAACTTGTGACGTTGTCGGCGAACGTGTAGAGCTGCTCCGGTTGAACTGTTGAACGGCGAACTGTAGTGGCTGAACTTCTCTGGTTCGAGAGCTTCCGCGAGTGTATTTTCTTCTCAGCAAGAAGGCTGTCGAACTCGATTTTTTCCAACCTCTGTGCGTGAGAGCTTCTCCTCCGGGAAGGAATTTGTGTCCTTCGGTTTAGGAGAAGGAGAGAAAAAGTTCTTCACTTGTCGAGAGGTCTTTTGAGGTTAATTTCTCCAACCCCTGGAACAGGGAACTTCTGGCCTTTTGTAGCCAGTCTGTGTGGTTGTTGAGGGATTTTGCTTGGGAAAGGGGATCACGATCCCCTTTCTGCTCGTGAGGTTGAGGAAGAAGAGGGGAGGAGGGAGACCAGGAACTCCCTGTTGAGATCCCTTGAATGAGGATCGTGACCTCTTTCCAAAGATTTTATCTTCTCGGTTGAAGTGGATGACTGTATGCTGACTCACGCTGATGTGGCGATGACTCACTGAGTCGTTACTGACTAGATGGTGACTCACTGAGTTGATGTTGGCTGTAAGATGACTCACTGTGTTGATAATGCGACGAGATGGGATCCTGGCGATGGGCTGCGTCGGGTAAATCTTAATGCCGATTTTAGTGAACCGGGGTGAGTCAATAAGAACGGAGTGGGCTCAAATTCAAGTTCAACCAGGTTGGACTGCCCGGTTCGGTTTGATTTTTAAAACACTTATATACTTATTATTTCTATAGCAAAAATACAGAAACAATGATGGTTATAGTGGAATGGGCCAAGTCAATACGAATCTGACCTCTAATTCTGGTTCAATTGGTCGGACCGGCCGGTTCCGTTTTTTAAAGACTGGACGTGTATCATTTTTAATTAGAACGAAAGTTAAAATAACATAAAAATTAAGCAATATTAGCCCAATCAGGGGTTAACGAGATCGGAAGATCCGTTTTAGGCGCCGTCTCATCCGCTGCAGCGCATCCGGGCTTCCATTTGTCCAGGGATTCGCGCTTATTTTTTTCCGAGCGGAATGGAGTATGAACCGCGTCTGTCGCCCACCGCGAGTGCGGCTTCCTCCGGCCACGGATCTTTCCCCGTTCGTTACAGGTCGCGGGAACCTCTTCCTTCTGTCGAACTCCTCGACGTCAAAACCGCGAGAGCGGAGAAACGCTTCACGAGATAAGGTGCGACGTTGAGGTTCGACGACTCTTGTGCACGGATCAGATAGATGGCGAAGAAATTCGCAGTGTTGGAGCTCGATCTCCAGAGGCCGAAGATCCTCTCCGGTGACATCTCGATCCGTATCTCTCTGGCTTTCAGTGAAGCAGTTACTTTGTGGTTTGACCCCCCGTATATTATATCTGTATTGGGCGACGGAAACCGATCGGGACGATTGTACGGCACCGTGCAGGCATTGTCTATTATAGAAGAAACATGAGGGGAAGGGCTTATCTGCGCCCGAATGTGTCTTCTCAAGTGGCTTTTGCCAAAATCAGATTCCGCGAATTCGACTGCAACATGGGGGAACGCATAGGGGACCTTGCCGCTTTGGTTCGAAATGATCCAGTAAATTAGCCAGAAATGTGGTCGATGAGGTTCCGTTGGGGGATTGGGTGCAAATATCAGGGAGGGGGATCACTGACACCGGATGACGAGGAGATGGTGGAAGAGTTGCTTGACGTATCTTTTTTGTCTGTCGGTGCCTCTCCAGAACAAGGAGACCGAGTTAATTTTGTGAGTCTGGAAGGAGTGAAGTTGACGATCATTACAATGAAACCGAATGGATTTTGCCTTGGAGATGGAGATGAACTTAATTTGGTACTTTTCATGGGTAATATCAGGACGACTCATTAACTTCAAATACGTCCCCTTGTTTTTGCAGTTATTGTCAAGTGAAGTTCTTGTATTAGTTCATTACAAATTTTTGGTGGAATCTAAGTTCTATTGGGTGTTATATGTCCATTACATTGGATTATAACTCTACTTGAGTTTATAATATTGTTTACAGAAATCTCTTAGCAGTAGGAGTGAATTTCAATTGTTTTTCTTTATCTAACTCATGTGGGGGAAATTGCAGTTAAGATCAAAATAGCAAGCTTGTAAGGACTCAGCTTTTTATTTTCATATTGTTTGCAACCATATTGTTCCTCTCCTGAGGCCAGTTCTTTGGCATCTCATCATGCTTGTCTTGGGCATATATGCTCAATCTGAGCTTGTGATTGAGCTCGCTTGAGCTTTCTTAGGTGTTTTGTTTCTCAATGTTTTAAATCAAGCTTCATTAACCTTGCTAAAAACATATTTTGGCTATTGACTTTCTTTGATTTACAGACAGTTCTTGGAATCAAGGGATTCTAGGAAGGAGAGTGTATTAAACTAGTTGGTGGAGAATAGATCAGCCTCTGGAACACAAAGTAAATTTGGAAAGTATTTATGGTCTGAGCATCTAACTGATCTGCTTTCTGACCATTAGCTGTTTCTCTTAGCTGATTTTGCCTTAGCCATTTTCTTCAATTAAGTTCATTTTGGGTATTAGAAGATGACTATGCCTATACAACTGTAACTTCTCTTAGTACATCATGCAGATGCTGGAGATGAACACTCCAACCAAGAACCGTGTCTGAACTTTATGGTCTTCGAGTAACCCTTCTAGAGTTGAGCTGCGTTGCCTTCTATTCCAAGTGTCACAATTTAGATTGACCATTACTAACCAAGTGTATTTCTTCGTTTGCCTTGGAGTTGATGCAGTGCTTCTTCTTCATCCATTTTACGGATGTTGGGATGTGGGAATGAGAGGAAGAATTTGGTGGAACAGTATACAATATGATTTCTTCTTCATCCAAGTCGATTGAAGCCAAGCCTCCGGACAAATCCTGTACTTCTTTTATGCTTGGAGAAGTATCATCTTCTTCATGAGTAACTTCCCAGCTCATTGGCAGCACCAATCCCCTGTACAAAAGTCCGGAAACCTTAAACTTGAAGCAACAGCTTTTTCCAAAAGATACTCAGAGCAACCCAAAGAAATTGATGATCACATGAAAGAATAGAGCAACTGCAGATACCTTTCAGTTCGTTTGAACTTGCAGCGTGATACGTATTCCTCTGGGTAGTCTGAAAACATTTTCTTCAGACGTTTTTCCAATTTGGGTGCCCTTTGCTGAGGCAGAAATGCCCAGAATTTCAGAACTTGGGTTTGGATACAATTAGAGCTCTTCTCGATATCGGTGCTCCAAAAGAGACACTGACCATTTCCGACGTGGTTCTTTTGCAGGAGCTCCTCGGGAGATCCCTCGAGAAACTTGAGCTCATTCTTCTCTTGACGTTTGCCATTAGAGAGCCGTTTCAGTAGCTCGACCACTTTACGCAGCTCAACCGCCTTGGTTCTCAGGATGGAGTTCCTAAAGCTGTCGGTGAACAAGACCTGCACATTGCAGAAACAAACGCTGAGTGGATTACAACAAGATCATCGTTTGAAGAAAGATACTCAAGACTTGACGTTTTTCCATTGGAGACGAAGAGTTTTCATCGAATGATATTGAGACAACTGTCAGACCTTCCATTTGGCCTTGCGGAAGAGAAGAGAGTCAGCTCGCAACATATCATCGAATTGCCCAAGCTCCATCCGAGAAGTCACAATGGCGTCCGCCAAGCTTTCATCTTCTTCAGCATCGAAGAAGCATCTTCGCTGCTTAGCATCAATTACAATGTCCTTCCAGATCGAGTCACTAGCAACTAAAGTGGGTTCATTGCCTAGTATCCAAAGACAATATCTGCAGTCAAACTCTGCTGTTAATGCACTTCGCACTGATAATTAAGGTAAAAACTCCAAAAACCAACGAAAGCTTACTTGGCTCTGGTCAGCGCCACATTGGTTCGTTGCAGGTTGGAGAGAAATCCGACATTGCCTGTTTTGTTGGCTCGAACCGTAGAGAAGATGATAATGTCCTCCTCCCCACCTTGAAAACCATCCACCGTCCTGATCTTGACACGGAACCCGTTCCAGGAATCGTAAGTTTTCCCAAGCTTTTCAGAAATTGCGGCGACTTGAGCTGCGTATGGAGATATAATCCCTACACTGACTTCTTTCTTCGATGCACGACAAGCTGACAAACAAAAGGTATCCAATTTCACTTGCCCATAACATTAGATCTTTGATTTCAGTATCTGATCGAATTTCATTAACGTACCTTTAGAAAGGTTCTGAACCAGTCGAGAAACTACGGCCACCTCGATTAAATTTTTCCGGCTCGGTTCTTCGTGCGATGATTCGGCTGATTGAGCGATGTTAATGAATGAATAGGAACCAAAAAAATTTCCTTTGAGATAACGCCTTCTATGTCCCTGAGATTTAACGTTGTCGCCGTCGCGAATCTTATTGCTGTAGAAGCTGGAGTTGGGGAAGAGGCTGATGGAAGGATGCATTCTGTACTGCACGGCGAGAAGCTCCTTCTCTTGACCCAGAGAAACCAGTCTTTGGAACAGACTTCTTCCAAAATCAGCTTTCTCTGAAACCTGCCAAAGAAAACGATCGGAGGAGATAAATTGAGTGCTTTCAATGTGGTGATTAGCAGTTCATGAAATGGATGCAAACCTTGCTGTTAACCATTGCAGACAGCTGACGGTCGTCCCCGATAAGAATAGCGTTCCGCAAGCCTTTAAGCTGTAAAGGAATCAACGACTCGCATTCCTTCAGCTGTGATGCTTCATCAATCACGCAGAGTTCCAATGGACCCATCTTCACAGATCGCAGTTTAAACGAAGTGGCAGCCGTGCAGAGAACGACTGTTGCTTTGGCCAAACAAAAGTCTCTTATATCCATCATATTTCCGGTAACAGGAAAATCAATTCCTTCTTTGAGAATTTCCAAGACTTGAATGCACTTCAACCGGGTCTTACCCAACTCCATTATTTTCAGAACCTTGTGCCCGCGGTGAGAGACACCCTCCGTTTGCTCCAGTTTGAGAAATCCGAAGATTTGCTTGAGCGCATCATCGTCTAGTTTGCTGCTGCGTAACGAATCAAGGAAAGACTCGAGTAAGCTCAGACCGGCAACCATTTCTGCGATCTTCCCCATCGAAGTAAATGCTGTGGAGAAATTAACACTGAAAATGCGGAAATGATTCTTCAGCCGCTGGAAGACGGTTCTCGTTCGATTCACAAGAAATTTCCGTAAGGTCAGGCCTTCCTCTTCCTGGAGTTTGTGAAGGGCAAGAGGATTTTGAAGCAGATTTATCATCTCTCCTAGCTGATGGTTCCAACCAGAACGCGGATTAAAGCACTCCGCCAGCTTCTCCACGCGATCGTCCAAAAAGATGTCCTCCAATTCCTCCTCCTTGATTTTCATCTTTTGCCGGTTGCCGTACAGAACCACATCTCCGAGCAAATAATTATCTTTCCCCCTGGATGCTTTGATCAGATTAAGAAGACGAGAAGCAATCTGCACGACTGCGATATTCGTTGGGGCACAAGTAACAGTCCGGTGCTTCTTCCCAACGAGAGCCCATAACAATGTGCTTATCGTTTTCGTCTTCCCCGTTCCCGGCGGACCCCAAACGAGCTGCACTCGGTGCTTATGGCTGCATTTAGCAAGTGACAGTGAGTTCGAAATTGCGGCCTTCTGAGATTCGTTCAGCTCGGACTGGAAGAGGGTAGCTTCAGATTGGTCTATGCAGGAATCGGAACATTCGTTGCAGCCTCCGGCGGCCTGCGTAATTTAAAAGAATCGGCGGATCATTCTCTAATTTCAAGCTCGAGAGCCATAAATTTTAGGGTGCGGAGAATTCTTACCAGTGAATCTGTATTCAATACGTTCTGGATTATACTCAAGTTCTTCACCGAAGTGATCGATAACCATATTCTGCTGTTCGTTGTTATGTTTGACAGATAGACAGCGAACAGAGAGGGTTCCTGGCCTTTCTCAACAGCAATCGACCTCGATGACTGTATTTTGATCTGGTACTCGGGAAGGACTGCATAATTTTCGTTTTTTATGACTGAAGCGAGAGTGATGGATCCTCCGATGCTCTCCAAATCACTCATCTTTTTCGGTCTGATACTCGACAAGACCAAAACGTCCCCTGTTTTCGGCACGTAACTCTCTGAGTTGCCCTCGCCGGCGGTGAGAAGCCTGATACGAACATCGTATAACAATTTCTCTGAAGGTTTTTTCGATTTGATCCATAATACCTTGAAAGCAGGAGCTCGAGAAATCATCTCCATGTTTGAGGATAAATCCGCCCGCGTTTCCTCTAGCAGTGGAAGGCAGAACGACTTGAAGTACTGCTCGACCGAGGAGAAAGTAGTGGGTATCGACGCAACCTGCATTTTCGTTTTAATTTATTTCTTCCATGTTAAAATCTGATGAACTCAATTACAGGGAGCAGCTTTGTAATGCCCTGGAGAATTGAATCATAATGAAAGAAGGGAAATCTATAATAGCTTACCTTGTTTCCGTAGAGATTTTCGTTGCAGATATCCTTCAGTGACCACGAAAAAACAAAGCTAGCCAAATCCGGCGGCGAGCGCTTCTTCTTGCCGGCCGTGCTCTTCTTCTCCATGGAGTCCGACGAAGAAAAATTAAAGCAGGTCGTGGATCGTAAAGCAAGATCAACCAATGACGCGAATTGGAGTATCTCTCACAATGCCGAAAGAAATCGTCCGAAGAGATCTGCTCACGTATTCTTACCTTCGACCAACTATCACGAAACTAAACAGTGGAACTGCAACCAGAAAAGGAGAAATCACTAACGCAGGTAAAGCACCACCGGACCAGAGTCGAAGATTCACTCCTCTCCCTTCTTTCAGTTCCGTGCCTTGAGAATTTCAGACCCCGTCTCCTGAACTCAAAAGCAGCTTCTCCTGCTCTTAAATACAAAAAACGAATTGCATCCTCTGTTTTCCTTAGTCTACAAGAAATCCATCACACGACCTCGGATCGTCGACTTCTCTCTTTACAGCCGACCATAAAGCGCGGATAATACTCGAAGCAGAAAGAGGTCATCTGTTGCTACGACGACGTTGACTCCGACGTTCCATGGATTTTCCTCTTGCTTATTCGAGTATAGAAGAATTGAAAACATCTATGGCGGAAGGTATTGCAGCAGAGATCGAGCTCCTTACGCGGGGAATCTCCTCGGCCTCCTAAGCAAGATGAAAAAGATGGCTTTGCCGTCTTATCTCATAGAGGTGAGGTCATTTTTGTCATCTAAAAAAGTGAAATAACAAATGAAAAAAAAAAAATTACCTTATTTTTCTCTCTTTAGTTTAACAAAAAAATGTAGTTAACACTGCTATAATCAACCTTTTTTTTATCTTTTTTCTGTAGAAATATTAAATATATATTGAATATAGTGTTATATTCAATGGCTGAACCAACATATAGTTGGTTTTGATGGCCGGTTTTTAAAATATTGCTTCAACTATTGAACATTATATTTTTGATATAATTAATATTTTTATAATAAAAAAAAAAAAGGCAAAAATATTGTTGGTTATAGTGAACCGGGTTAAGTTTTTAAAAAACTGAATAAAAGGCAACAAAAAAATAAATATAAGAGAAGATAAAGTAAATATGAGGTAAAATGACAAAGAGGACCCTCTACAGACAAAATATAGCAATTGAAGAATTCCTCCCACAAAAATGGGAAGGATGTATTCTTTTTGGCAAAACACGGAACGCGTACGAGATTTATACGAGAGAGGACGTAAAAACAGATGTTCAGGTTCGTTTCCTTTCACAATCACATGTAAGGACCAAAAACACGGCTGCCGTGCATTCCACGAAAAAGCATTTGTGTGCAATTTTGAAAACCAAACCGGCCGCCAAACCGGCAATATTGTTTTGGTCGAACCAGGTTAGACTGGGTTGGACCAATGGTTCAACTATTGAATATTAAAACATTGCTTATGTGAATTAAAAATGATAAGTTTTTTGTCCATGTAATCATATACAAGGGGTTGGTCCATGAAAAAGCGCAACTGTTAGGACAAGAACACTGCATAAGCTTGACAAGGAATTTGTGCCTCGTAAACTTGACAAGGAATTTGTGCCTTGTAAGCTTGACAAGGAATTTGTGCCTTGTAAGCTTGACAAGGAATGTGTGCCCTGTAAGGCTGGGTAGTATGTTCAAGAAATATTGGCATAGCAACAAAATTTTGTTGACCGCTTGTTGTTACAGCATTCAATGAGTTGCATTCTTGACAATGGTCGAGGATTTAGTCACTTCAACTTCTTTGACCTTGCAGTACTGAGAATTTACAACAAGCAATTGTAGGAATTTTTAAAAAAGTGTAAACTACTACAAAATTATATAATTTTTTTATGAAGTAAATATTAGCAAAGATGTATTTTAGCAACATATATTTGATATTAAATATTAATCGGTCCATGGTCCATGAGTAGTAATTCGGATTGGGACTGAAGGAGGTTATAGCGTCCAAGCTTGCTCATAGATTTTTTGGGTGGCCGAGTCGTTCCACTCATTTCACTGCACTTTCATGAACTTCGAACTATGTATTCATGTGAAAAATGATTGTTTCACCGAAAATCTGCAGGTCCGTGAAGAGGCGCGATCGAGAGAATATGTCGATTAATGACAAAGAATTTTCGTGTTACAATTTGTGTGTTTCGTATCAAGGGATGCGAGTACAGTCTCCTATACTTCCTCTGATTCGATCTCCGTATGTTTGTTGATGAAGTTGAAGCTTCTGCGAACGAACGAACGTCGAACTCAAGTTGCGAGAGCGAGTGTGCACGATCTGTTGTGGCTTTGGTCGGTCGGACGGAGGTGTTTGTGCTCCGCGTGTATCGACTTGTGACGCTGCCGACGAACGTGTATAGCTGCTCCGGTCGAACTGTAGAGCGACGAACGATAAATTGTTTGGCTTCGGTGGCTCGAAAGAACCTCTGTGTGCGTGAGAGCTTCTCCTCCGAGAAGGGATTTGAGTCCTTCGGTTTGAGAGAGGGAGTTCTTCACTTGTCGATGTTTCTTTCGAAGTCGATTTCTTCACCCCTGTGGACAGGGGACTTCTGGCTATTTGTAGCCGGTCTGTGTAGCTATTGAGAGATGTTACCTGGGAATGGGGATCACGATCCTTATTATGCTGTGAAGTTGAGGAAGAAGAGGGGAAGAGGGAGACCAGGAATGTGGCCCCTCTTTCTCTCCTTCTGTTGAAGACCGAGACTGGCTGTTGGTTGCTGAGGTGGGCGGTGAGCTGATGAAGCACGCTGACGAGTGCTGACTCGACAAATTCTACTGATTGTGTTGCCGACTGTACCGATGACGTGACAATGCGACTGGACTTCGCGATGGGCTGCAACGACGAACCTTGAAGATGAACAGAGCCTACCCACGATCGTTGTTTGATGGATCGATGGGTTGCTGGACTCATCGAATTTGGGCTATGCACATTTTGGTGCATACAGATTGCCCCCTTTGAGACTTGATCGTTCAGGGAGAACGAGAGAGTTTCGAAACTGAAGGACACAACACACTCACGCTTTTCTCTTTTTTTTTTT